>CM068992.1:25008861-25653889 GCA_035357415.1 Ophraella communa | reverse complement strand
AGATTCAGATGCTTCTTGACAAAGGAGAGAAACTTTATTTTGCTTCGAAACGTTTTGAGGAGGCATTTGGCCTCCGATTACCCAACCAAGTCTTGTTTGCTGGAGGGTCGGAAGTTTAGGACCTAATTTGTGGATTTGAGGAAGAAGAATGTCATAATAAACTTCGGCCCCTAGGAGTAAATCTACATCGCACGGGATGTAAAATTCTGGATCAGCTAATTTGAATTCTCTTGGAATATGCAAATTATTTTTATTTAACTGAATTCTAGGTAATCTGGATGTGATTACCGGGAGTACTGCACAAGACACTTTAAACTTAAAGTTCTTGTGAGTGTTGGAATGGATAACAATGTCCAACGTTTTGTTGGAGATCGTCGGAGTGCATTTAATGCCGGAAAATTCGAGTGAATTATTATAAGTTTTGGCATTCAGTTTTCTTACCAAGTTTTCGGAAATGAAAGAGCATTGACTACCATTGTCCAAAACTACTCTGGCCTTTGCAGAACAACCACTGTCTGAAACTACATCTACGACTGCTGTTGCCAACAGTACCTCAGGATCTCCCTTTCCTACGAGAAGGGAGGAGGGCATCGGAGATGTCGGAAATTTCTCTCGAGTTTCAGGCTCGGAGTGTCGTAAATACGATGCATTGTCAGCATTTGGAGTTGGAGAAAAACGAGGAGGAAATCGCCAATTTTGACTGGAATCATTATTTGGAGTTGTTTTAGGAATGGCCCCTGAACTATTTTGAGGCGTACAAGAAACCCTCGGACTATGATTGGAATTTTGGAAATCTCGATTGTAATTACACTGAACTGGATTTTGGATAGGAGATTTATGAAGGAGGGTGTGGTGTTTTTTACCACATAGGGTACAACCTTTAGACCTGCATTCTGTCAGAGGATGTTTTGCTCCCATACAGTTGAAGCACAACGATTGGGACCTCAAAAAATGGTATTTTTCATCATTTGAGATTTTTGAAAAATCGTGACATTTGTAAATGCCATGATTGACGGCCTTACAATACCAACAAGTTCGTTTCCTTGTAGGAGAAGTCGGAGGAATACTATTTATGTGTAATGCGGTTTTTGAATTTACCCTTGAGGCACCTTTTTCCGTTTTTATATCACAAACGGAGGACTTGGAAGTAACATTTAAGGTTTCTAGTGCATTGCATCTAGCGGCAATGATTTCGTAAAATTCTTTTAAAGTGGGAATGGAATTTAAGTCTCTACTGGATTGGTACTCCTTTTTGGTACCATAATCTAACTTTTTCATTACTATGTTAAGTATAATTAAATCCCAATGCTCGGTTGGACATTTTAAATTTTTCAATGCGTCTACGTTTTTTCGGAGATTTACCAACAATTCTCTAAGGGAGGATTCTGTGCATTTATTCAAACTAGGATAATCTATTATTGAATTTAAATGAGCATTTATAATAGCTAAACTATTTTCATATCTTTTTTCCAAGATATCTATTGCGATTGGAAAGCTGTCATTGGTAATTTCCAATGATTCAATGAGAGCCAACGGTTCTCCCTTCAAATAGGACTTTAAATATATTAATTTTTGAACATTAGTTAAGGAAGCGTTATCTTTTATTAATGCAGAAAACAGCTGATTGAAAGCAGTCCACTTGGAATATTCCCCTAGGAATGGAGGTATTGAAATTTGGGGAAGCTTTACCCCTAGTCTTTGGTCATTGGAGGTAGATGTAGAATTATTACCGTTTGGAATTGGATATGCGAAAGAAGTTAAATTATGAATTTTTCTACTAAGAGTTGCCACTAATTTATCGACATTATTTTCAAAACTCTCTCTGTCTTCTGAATCTAAGCTATCTAAGTCTAAGTCTTCAATTTCGTTTTGCGCCTCAGTGTATTTACTTATTTCGGAATTTAATGAATTTAATTTGGTTTGAAAAGTAAATGAATCTGTTTCAGAATCTAGGTTTTCGGTCAACCAATTCTGAATACGTGTAATCGCAGCCTTTGCATTTTTTCTACTTTTCTTGAAAGTATTCATTGTGTTTTGAAGTGTTACTCTTTTGGAAAATATTACAAATATTTTTTAGGAAAAGACCATGCAATGTCTTTGAGTATTTTTAGAGCTAAAATTATTAACCCGGAATGTCCTTTGTCGGCACAAATATGCACACGCGGCGCGAAAATGACCTTTTTTAATCGCTGAATGATCGCACGAGTACGTCACTGAATTTACTAGTGTCTTATGCAAAAATTGATAAACACATTTTTATGAAAGTAAAGTAAAATACGAATGAACCTGTAAAAAAAAATGGAGAAAAAAAAAATCGATTTTATTATCGCTTCAGTAACCAAAACAAACGTTTACTACGTTCTGGAAGACAATCATGAACTTTATATAAACTTTGTATTAAGTCCAATAGGGCTAGTACGGCCCTCGAATAAGGAGTGAAAACTAATTCGGCCCCGGAAGAAAAAAAAAATAAATTTTTTATTTACTTTCGGAAAAGTTCAACAGAGATAATACAACCCTGTTAAGAAATGTTTGATTTTAAATAAATTTAATTTTGTTTCAAATAAAATCGACCTTTTTCGAAATATTTGAGGCTTGCAGTAAATAGTTTTCTTAAACTAAAATAATCATGCATCATGCAAAATAAAACACACAGGAGTATATATTTATTTGAAAACCCTTCCAAATGTATGAAAGCGATGCCGTCTTCAAACTCGAATGCTGGAATCGGCTAGAACCAAGAATGCCTGTGAACGCTGGTTCTGAACTGCAATTGAACTTGGAACTGGAATAACGGATGCCGCCGCGCCGCCTCGGTGTTGGAACGATACTTGTAGTGAGACTACGCTCGGTTCGTAGGAAAATATGTAATTATATGAATATCGGGAACAATTGTAACTACATCCGGCTCGAAGGACCATATGATGAGACCGGGTTTTTATCCTAGCCCCAACACGTGGTAGAATAATCAGCGTGCCCTTCGATAACACGTGGTGGAACAGTTTTAGGCGCTAGTGAGCTCAGAAATAACTGGTAGTCACAATTGCTAATTTAAATATTTAATGTACACGTAACTGTTAATTTTGTTCATTTATAAGGTTTACATTGGTCACAAATAATGGTGCAAGCCTCAATGCGGTATAATATAAAAAAGATACAACCTGCGATTTGCAGTAGAATACGGAGAAGCACTTCAAATCACACACTGAATTTACTATACTAATTTCTAAATGAATGCAATTTTACTGCTGTAAAACAATACCGTTGATTGATATTTATCAATCAACGACAATACACTGGATTGGAGTCGTCTTATAGCGCTGACCTTTCCTATTAAAAGTCGAGACTGGACTGCTAATTGCAGGTGGGAGGTGTACAGAAGGTACAAATCCTAACCGCTGGCCGTTTTTCGGACGTGTAAAAAACCCTATAGAGTGGTTTTGCGAGGGAATTATAAGTAAATAAGTCTGCCTATGGGGCAGAGTCGGCTTTAGGGGAACAAAAATATTTTATATGGAAAGGTGTTCGATGTGATCCGAACAGATGTTGTAGAGTCCTGGTACTTAATTCTTGCTAAATATGTGTTGGAGCAAATTGGCCCCAAATACCTCAGATGTAGAATCCTTACAACTGTTGTCACCTTCAAATGGACAGGAATATGTTCCTTAAGGCTTAAATAACTTGCCTGTTCTCCTGGAACTGCTAGTATTGGATGCCAATACACTTTGGCCCCAATTTCTTGTCAGGTAGGTTAAATTTTTATGAAAATACACTTTTATACACACACTTTATCGATTTAAGCATTTATCTTGCATGATTATGCGTTAATTGTTTAATTTTACTTACAAAAATTTTAATTTTATCAGGACAAATTTCTTACCCTCCTTTCGCTTTCAGGAACAAAAAACAAGAGAGAGATTTTAGATTCAACAAAACCATGGTTACCGATAATTCTTTTGTTTTCCCAGCTTTCCTTTTGAACAAAAATAAATAAATTTATGTTGGCAGTGAAGGCAAAGTTACTAAAAAAATATCAGTTTTTGTGTTGGTGACTGGTAAGCTCAAATGATGTTTATTGGAACTTTGTTGTCATATGTCAATCTGACGATGCTATTTCGATAGCGAAACGGCTGTCATTGCAATTTATAGAATAAATAGTGAAAGTTAATACAACCTTTTAGTTGTTTATTGTTCCGAACAAAGACTTATAATGATTTTTAATCATTGTTTCCCCCCGAATGTTGTACACCAATTCAGTATCTCTTTCATAATATTTATAAATAAACATGCTCATTTGTATACTACTCCCAATGCAACCGTAACAATATATGTATTTCATTATTAATTTGATTTTCTTAATTGTAATAAATTTTAATTGAAATTGCTAATTGTACGCCAATGTAGTGAATAACTTACCGGTGATAGGTTAGATTATCATTTTGCGAAGTACCACATATTATACACGCTTTTCGGGGTTTCACCATTTTCAGTATTGAAAATAAATAAAAACACTTTATAAAGTTCACTTAAATACACAAAAATTCAAGAAAAATCGAATAAATGACTAATCACCTCTAAACAATTACAAACAAAGGCACTGATGCCAAATTTTCGGTGTGAGTATTTGATACAATTGGTCTAGAGCTTTTTTATCAGTATTATAGAAATGTAAGAAAGTGAATATTAAAATGTATTAAAGAATATTTTCTCTGAATAAAAATCTTCTCTTAAAAGTAAAATAAAATTGTTGTAAATTATATTCTTACGTTTTTGTTTCTTACTTTGTACTTACAAAACACAACGTCTGGCAATGCTCTGCTGGTAAACAAATCTGTCTCGACGACAGGTAGTAGGGAATATGCCTACTCTATGTTTACTTATTACTCTGAGGTTTGAACTGTTGTCACAAATGCATTAGCACTACTTAGCTGCCCTCATTACACTCGGGCAGCAAATACAACCATGGGCTGCTAATGCCCACCTTCCGCATACGACCGGGGCTTCGAATCCCAACGGTGACCAAAACTTCACAGCCACAAATGCATCTGAGAGGATGGCAGATAAAAGAGCGCAGTCTATGAGTATAACTATTTGGAGACTTTGTTTATCTAGAAAGGTTCTAAGTTTGAATGAAGGTAACGCTTCTAGCCATGCTCCGGATTCGTTATTGGAGGCGGCAAAAAGGACTTCTTTTTCATGCTGATTCAAGTAAACAAAAAGTAAGTCATATGTAAACTGCAAAAAATATTTTTTTTTTGACAATTTTAGTATTTGCGCATTTGGTAATTTGCCCAACCATGACACCTTTTTTAGTATGAATAAAATAATAGAATTGGTAATATTAATGTTTAAAATGCTAAATAATAATATAGTTGTTCAAAATGTACTACGTGTTTGTAGGCTAAGAAAATCAAACAAACATATTTTTATTTTCTATTCATCATCCAGTCAATCAATATTTGCATGTTGGCTGTTTAAATCAAAACTTGTTTTTCAATCTGAAATGCAGGAACTTGATTTAAGTATCCACCTAAAAATAAAAGAGACAAAGGAAGTTTCCTATAATCACATAGTTGGTTTGTGTGCCAGATGGAATGATTCTCATAACAGTGCAGATTTCGTGTTATTAAATGCCAGTAATCATTGAAATTTCAAGTAATAATCCTAAAGTTTCAATATTGAGGAACTGTGACATTGTGTCTATTTAGATATTCATCAATGTACCTAATAGTTACTTAAAAATAAATTTTCATTTCCATTCCTAATAATATACTAGCTTTCAGGACAATCAATATGTCATATAATTGATGTAACAAACAGATTTATAAAATATATTTATTTTGTTTATGATATGTACTTCGAGGAAATAAGCGGTTAAAAAAATAAGTTGTCCGTTATCGGACTATAGTTTTACGTGATACCGTGATAAAAATTATTTATAATTAAATTGAACTATTTTATTAATAATTTATTATTATTTTATTATTCATAATTTTTATTAAAATATAACTTTAAAACATTTAGTAGGGTTGTAAGTCTTATGTCATTAACTGTTAAAATGCGTCATTAATTTTTATTTAGCTTAAATGTTACGTGATCTTGGAATCGATATACCAACTTAAGGGTAAGAGATTGAATCTCGGTCGTATTAGAAAATAACTCTTTTGAGTGATTCACAGTGAATATCCACAGCGTAGGGATGAAAAGGCTAACTTGACCTTTGATATTAAAAGATCATAAATAACAATAACAAATTTCGAATCAAAAATTATTATAGAAATTAGATTTTATAATTCTTCTGAACATTCGACGATGCAAATCAGGGGAGATATTTCGTTTTCATACCTATGTTTATACAAAACAAAGTAGTACCTAACACATTTACAGCTCCGTCACTCGGGCACTTATATTATTAAGGTGATTTAACGAAGAATTTTTACACCAAAGTGAGAAAAAACACTTTTTTTTATGTAAATTACGAAAAGTTTGTTTTTAAAAAGTATGTCGGTAGCACTGTGAAATTTATAACATTTGACAGTTTTGACATTTAAATTATGAAATGTTAATGTTTTAAAATATTTTAAAATGACTAATACACCAATAATAATATATTATATAAGTAAAAAATGATATTGTTATTCACAAATACTCTCTTAAAGAAGAATATAAAAGTAATAAATTGCCATTAGCCACAAATGTCATTGTCAATAGTCTTGTCATTAGATACTTCACTCATGTTGTCAACCTTTTAAAAAAAATTTTCGTGCCTAAAAGTTACATTACGATACGCAAATGCGTTTTATAATGAAGATTTTTATAAGTGCAAAATATAAAAAATATTATAAGCAACTTATTTCATATGGCTGTTGTGACACTCGTTCTTTAAAAAACTCATCGCTTGGCGATTCGTTTTTTAAACTTGAACTGGTGTCATAACAGAATCCCATATGAAATGCGTTGTTTAATATACTATAATATCATTTTTCTGATTTTATAAGGCGATTCTTAAAAGTCGAATTCTAGGTAAATTCGACAATAAATTGTTGTTCAGGACTACATCGAATGGGTGAAACTGTTCAATTAATGTCGATACATTTTCGAATGTCGATTTGTATTGCAGCCCGGTACAAATCGATCAATATTAAAAATAAGATATTAAGAATTCGACAAACTTCGCTCAAAATTCAAGAACCGAGCCCCAGGTCCACATAATTATGTCATGATCATTTACATCAATCGAATAGTTTGGATATTTGGTATATTATGAGCTGTCTCAACTGTAAAACTTGATAAATCTTGACTTATTAGTTTTTAAATAAGATAACATCAAAATTATGACGTATAACACTTTTTGCTTTGCGTTTACTTCATGGTTTCTAAAAATTATGGACATTGTAGTAATAATTAAACTTTTAATAATAAAAATATCTTAAATATAAAGTATAAGTTTGGAAATAAATTAATTATCATGGACCACTGTCCAAAATGAATTACAGCTCTTTATTCCGGAAATAATTTTTCTGGAATACTCTTTTATGTATACTAATTATTACATTTTAAAAAGTAGGTATTGTTTTATGATAAAAACATAATGTATAAAATAAAACCATTTCTATTTCCATATCAATTATAGAATCGATAATCATTGTAAAATAACAACAAACCAATGAAAACGTTACAAGTTTCCCAAATTTCAAATCAAATGCTTCCGACATAAAATCAATTCAGAAAACATTGTTCGTCAACAATACTTATATCGTTCTTACTACCACCGTTTGTACCTTTCCTTTTTGTTCTGACACACTTCGCCATGAAACTAAATTGTTCTCAATGTTTGGCGTCTCTTTGAGTCGGTTAAATCCAATAAAAGCTGACAATGCAACCTATTGTCACCACTATTAGCTTTAAATACGAAAGTAACTGTTCCGAAATGATCTACCGGGTCCCGGATAGAGCGATAAAAGAGTTGGCAGGCCGTAAAAAATGTTCATTTTGGATGGTGTCACATGAGCGGGATGTATAAATGAACGCAGTGTCGTACATTCGCAAAATAATCCCTCTGACACTAAATTCAAAAAATAATCTGTTTTGGAACTTGTTTAATAAATTTACAGATATCCAAAGAAAATTAAATAAAAATATTTCAACATAAAGTGTTCTATCATGTAAACATATAGTATACGGTCACCAATTGGTATAAGTTAGCATTTAAATAATTTCAATAATAGATAATAAACAAATATCAATTTGAATATCAAACTAACTTCTACTATAATAAAAATGTTACAGTATGATTTAAGTAACTAGTAATATATTATTGTGCTATATTCTATAATGGAAAATATAAAAGATGACTTCAAATTAATTTCATTATTGTATATAAACTAAGTAAATGTTAATTAATCAGGAGTAATACCACGAGTGATTAAATTTTCGCGATAAATCTGTTGATTCATTTCTGAACGAAACTGAATTGTTTTTTTGTAGACTAGGTACGCTTTCATCTATGTTTTGGTTGATAATTTTATTTGTGTTTGTACCGAATCATTTTGACACCATCAGGTACAATTAATATTGATAGAGCTGCCAAACTTTGTGTTGCCATGGTTACGTCGATGAAAATACCGAAACTGGCTCTCCAATCAGAATTGAAAGACAGCTAGTGTTATCGCGATCTTTGGTTTGCGACTGGTTGGATTATGTAAGAATTTTAAGATGAGTGAAAGAGTCAAAGAAATATACCTAAACCAAAAGTAACAAATAAAAATATATCTCAACATTTGATAATGTTTCTATTCTGTTATGTTGGAAAATAAATGATAAAATATTTAATTTATAAAATATATTAATATAATATTTGAAACTAGATTAATTAAAAAAAAAACTAAATAAATACTATTTATTCGAAAAGACATAACAATTTTAAAGCCTAGATGTTATTAACCCTAAGGGATTATTCTAAATGTATTTCTCTCTAAGATCAGTATAACAGCAATTATATAGAAAAAAAATGAAAAAACTATATCATGCTAATCTTTACAATAACTACACTATACAATTGTTGATCTGCTAGATGTCTTTTTATTTCAAGTTCTTCGAGGAAATCTATTTTTTTTATCACAAATATGTGGTTTGTATGAATGAGTTTGGATGTTCAAGAACGTTTTTTGCATAATTTTACTTATCTGGTTGTTGTAATGTATATGCATTAAATCTTATTTCAAAATTTCTTTGTGTTTTACCTACATTTATAGCATTACATTTTGGACAATTAATTTTGTAAACACCAGATTTTTTAATTTAGGTAATTTTGTTTTTACATGTAACAATTTTGCACCAACATTATTTTGCGATTTAAATAAAATTAATTTAGATGTTGCCAGAGATATTATTTTTGAAATTGTATTAGAAATATTTCAACAATATATAATACTTTTATAACGTTTCATTTCTTTGGTTTGGTGAGGGAATATTAGTTGTACTGTCATTTTCTGTTATTTCTGTTAATGTATTTATCAAATGTAATGGATAGCCGTTAAATGTAGCTATTTGTTTTATAATCTTAATTTCTTTATTAAATTAGTATTAATTTATACATAAATTATAGTAGGCACAATATGAACGACTCATTTGGGACAAGTTTAATTATGCAGATGAATTTATTTACGATAAATAATAACTTAATTTATATAGAAAATCGTGGTTTATATGCTTATTTACTTATATCATTCTTGTATATTTTATTAAAATAATTTATTATGTATAATGTATACAGTTAGAAATTAACAAATTTAAATAATAACAATAAATAAATAAATGACTCTAAATAATAACAAATAGAAAAGAAATACTGTAGATAACTTTAAATGTTCTAGAATCAGAAAACTTCGAAACATGAATGTGAAATTATATATAAGACTGCTTGAAGCAAATTATAGTTACAGTTGAAGACAGAAAACATTTAGTTAAATTGGAAAGTATAATATTAGTGACAGTGAAAGTGATAACAGTTTTCTTAGTGTGTAAAAATACAAGTTAAATTACGTTAACACTATATAGGGAATCGTCAATGGTTGACCGTTATTTTACAGGACGGGTACATTTTTTTTAAATAATAGAAACAAATATTATGGATCCATTACATTGTACTAAAATTACAAAATCCAACCAACAAGATTGTTTATTTTATTAGATAGTTTTAGGTACAATACATTTAACAAATAAGAAATTTATTTGTCTAAAAAATGCTTTAAATCAATAATTAATTTATAAATTTTGTGTTAATTTTTTTCTATTGCTATAATAAATTTATTGTTAAATGATTTCTTTTAATATACCTAACTCCAACCGAATACATAAATTAGTCAAAAAAAAGCTCATGCAAATTACAAATATTTTTTAACTCAAGTTAATTTTTATTGATTTAAACAAAATAATAGTATATTTACTATATATACTATACTTTTTCTACACTTATGGAATAGTTAAGAACCAGATTAAATTAAATTTATTTAAATAAACCATTTTACATTAATTTGCATTAATATTTATTAATTTGTGTAATTATGTAATACAATGATTATGTATAAATTTTATTTCATCAAAATTTAATCCAAATGTTTTAAAGAGGTACTAAATATGCCTTTACAATCAAAAAGTACTGGATTTAGTACAATTATTGTACATCATAGAACCTTTTCCGTTGCCATGGAAAACTAATAAAACCATAGAACATCTGTTGGCTTATGAAATTCGTGGCCTGTGATTGGTCAAAATACCGTTGGCTTATGGTTCATAAGCCAACAGGTAAATATAACTACTACAATTATTTAAAGAAAAACCATAAATAGTAGACATATTATTCCATAGGTGTAGAAAAATATTATTATACTTTACATAATGAAATACATTAGACTATAAATAAAGACGATTTTTCGTTAACAAAAATAAATAAATAAAAAAAAAACGTAATATTGTTTCATTATTTTATAATATAGCTAGTCCAAAGCTTAAACAAACTTACATTTTAGTTTATTAATCCAGTATTCTGATTTAACAACAGCAGTATCTTATTAAACATTTGGTCAAACTATTTTAAGAAATTTACTAACTACAAGTTTTTGCATAGAAAAACTTATTTTTGCTTTCGTATTGATTAAGTTGAAATTCAAGTTTGTCCAGTATTTCACTACTGAAACAAATTCTAATGAGTTTTTAATAAAATATAGAGTGGAAAAGCCAAATGGAATATATTCATTATTGCGATTACTGTACATAATTTTAGAAAATCCCGAAACAAGTCAAATTTAAATTATAAATTGACATTCTCTAAAGTAAAAATGTGACCCCTACTTTCAACCAACTTTGAGTGAAAGTTACAAGCCCAAATTTTTTAATTGGTAGGTATAAGCGTGTTACATATCGTTGAAAAGGTCTCTTCATTCGCTATCCAAAAATGTTGTTTTTAAATTTATCATCTTATTACCGAAATTTGCTAGAGTACCTTCATAACCAATTTATTTAACTTTTTAGTGTTTATAATAAGACAATGCCTAAGCAAAAACCATATTAGTGTTTTTTAATATGAATTAAAAAAATCCTTTATAAAACTATCATCAAATGTTAGTTTTTTTAAACGCTTCAGCAAATTGGTTTGGAATAATTATAACTGCAGGGTGTCAATATTATAATTCTCGTTTGAATCTCGTTGACTACAATTCATAAAAATATTTAGATTAACAGAAATGCATAAAGAGATGATTGGTAACGTAGATAACAGCCGAACACAAATGGAAGTTGCTCGCCTATTTCATGAAAAATTTCCGAATTTGCCGACTAGATCTCAAGGTACAATTAGTAAATTTGGACATTTATTTATTTATTTATCAAAACTCAAACAGGCCTATTGACCTTTTTACATGAGTAGTTCTTATTAACTATAATATAAACAAACATATTTTTATTTTAATATAACAGTAACTATAATAATACAATAAAGATGTAATGCAATGGTTTTGCAATGGTTTTAGGGGATCAAAAACCAAAACCGCAGTATACAGTGGGATATGTCAAACGAATACATTTTATGTTCTATAATATTTAAAGACTCAAAGTAGTTAAATATTCATTTAAAATTTTCTTAAATCGATTTTGATTAATTTCCATCCAGTCAATATTACTCATAGCATCGACATTATTAGCAAGTCTGATAATATAAGTTAGAGGAGATTGTGGGGTGGATCCTGAAATATTAAATAGTAATGATGATCTAATACGCCTTGACGGAACATTAAATGGTACCAATGATAATAATTGTATAGACTTGGTGTTGTTATTAAGTATTTTATATAAGAACAAAACCATAGATAGCTTACGTCTATCAATTAGTGAGGGTATTACGAATTCTTTTCTTAGCATTGAAGTTCTTATTTCCATAAAATCAGGCCATGAATGATGTTTTTTGTAATATAAGTATCTTAAAAATTTATTCTGTACTTTCTCCAGCAAGTCCAAGTGTAACTGGGGTTGCTGCGCCCATAATACCGAAGCAAATTCCAGCTTTGTTCTAACTAAAGAAAAATACATATGTTTTATTACTTTTAAATTTGTAAAATCCGCTGTTTGTCTGACAATAAATCCCAATGCTCGATTTGCATTACTAGCTATTTTTTTTATATGTGGTACAAATGACATTTGATGGTTATAATATACTCCAAGATCTTTAACGTCTAATTTTCTGTTCAAGATTTCTTGATCCATAGTATAATCAAATACTATTGGATGTTTTTTTCGGGTAATAGAAAGTATGGAACACTTTTTGATATTGAAAAATAACTTATTAGACTTAGTCCATGATAGAATGTTGTTGATATCTTTCTGGAGTTCCACACAATCTCTAACTGTTTCCACTCGTCTATAAAATTTAAAATCATCAGCGAATAATAAAAATTCAGAACTGCGAATACAAAGTCCTACATCATTTATGAAAAGCGTGAATAATAGAGGGCCCAGGTTGGATCCTTGTGGCACCCCAGAATTAGCATGATACTTTCCTGACGTGTTCCCACCGAATCTTACAATGAAGTACCTATTTTCCAAATAATTTTTAATTAAAGTCACAAAACCGACAGAGAGCCCATAGTTAATTAATTTTTGTAATAATATATCATGATGGATTTGATCAAACGCCTTCTTAAAATCAGTGTATATAACGTCCAACTGTACTTTATCTTCTAAAGCTCTACTTGCACTTTCACTAAATATGAGCAAATTACTATCAACTGATCTACCTCGGATAAAACCATGCTGTTCATCAACTATTATGTTTTGTACATGATCTATTAACTTATTATAAATAATTTGTTCAAATAGCTTCGAGGCAGAGCAATTTATTGCAATTCCTCTATAGTTTTCAATTTCTGACAATTTTCCTGCTTTATGAATAGGTGTACAGTAAGATATTTTCCACTGGGTCGGGAATACAGTACTGTTAATTATTAAATTATAAATATGTATTAATGGTACTTTTAACAGATGACTACATCCTTTTAACACATACGGAGGGATATTATCAATACCTGCTGCTTTTTTCGGTTTTAACTTTTGCGCTGCTTTATTAAACTCATCTTCATTTATTTCAGATAATAAACACAAACCATAATTGTCACAGTTATTTAAATAATTACTAAAATTATACGTAGATTTTTCAGAAGAGTACATAGAGAAAAAGAATTGAGCAAAATTCTCAGCAACATTTTTTTCTGGTACCTGGTTTCCACTTAAAGTAAATGAGGAAATTTTAGTTTTATTATTTTGTTTTCCCTTTACAAAATTCCAAAATACATTAACATCTGCAACGCAGGCATTATCAATTTCCTTTAAATAACTTCTATATTCTCTTCTTAAACTCGACTTTAGTTCTTTTCTGATTAGTATATATTTATTGTTATAAAACTCTGAAATATTTCTAAGTTTTTTGTAGATTTCTTTTTCTTTAATAAGTTTTTTATGTCAGCCGAAAACCAAACAGGGTAGTGTCTACTATTATGAATTCTATATAATGGAACAGTTGAGTGAAAAATAGTATTTATAATTTTATAAAACTCATCAAGAGCAGCATTTACTTCAATCTCCCGGGTAACAGATTCCCAGCAAGTTTCCTCCATCATTCTATACATTAATTCAAAATTAGCTGTTTTAAAATTAAGTTTACTATTTACAATTTTGTTCTCTCTAAGTTTGCAAACCTTATCAAAGAATAAATTAATTTCTAGAGATGGATGATACTGGTCTATTTTGACTAATGGAACTTTCTCTTCTTTAACACTGCAATTATCTATATTATTTTTTACTTCCTATGACTAAATCCAGCGTAGTACCCAAACAGTTTTTTACATTATTAAAAAGCATAAAATTATTAAAAGTTAAAAAATCCAGTAAACAATTTCCTTTTAAATTTAAATTACTCAAATCGCTGTTTGTGCCTTTAATATCTGATAAATTGAAATCGCCAAAAATATAAACTCTATCTGTATTTTTAATATGATTTTGCAATATGTCAAAACAGGATTGGTAATCTATCACTGATCCGTCAGGCGGGATATATACAATCATAAATAAACATTTTAATCCATGTTTTATTTTCACTTCCAGTATTAAAATCTCAAATTTAGAGCTATGCTGTATTACATTGAGAACTTTATGTTCATGTTTTATTGCAATTAAGACTCCTCCACCCTTTGTTTTACCTGTTATTTCACAATTTCTATCTGATCGAAATAAATTATAAATATTTAAATCCACCAACTCACCATCTGCGAATCCCTTCTTTAGCCAGGTTTCAATAGCAACTATTACATCATAATTACTTTCGGAAGAGCCACTGTAAAATTCTGCGGTCTTGGTATTTAGTCCCCTACAGTTTTGTACATTAATTGAAAAGTTTGACATTTTCAGTTAGAGATAACTCCATATTTATAAAAAAAAAAAAAAATTATCATAAACTCCAATATTATCTATTACTAATAAAAATTCAAAACAAAACATTTACTTCATAATTGAAACCAATCTAGAAATAGTTAAGAGTTACAAATATAATTTACAACAAAATAACATTAATAATACTCGATATACAATATTATTTAAAATCCCAACTCTACATTTTGTAGTTTAATTGTGTTTCCCCAAAAAACAACGAAAACGATATAAATACAAAAGTAATAATAATAACCACAAAAACCGAAAATGTATTATCGCCACTATTTTGGTTCTACAATCCAAATATTAAAAAAAAAAAAAAAAGTTTAAATAAATTTGAATATTGGTTCTTCTTATAGCGGTCCATACACTTTATTATTTCACATTGGCAAGGTCTGATTCATGTATAATCTTATAAATCGTCTCGTTATGTTTTACAAACACTGTTCCTTTCCAGCTCCATACATTTTTATTTCCATATTTAGTTTTACATTTCAGTAACAATTTGTAGCGACTTGTTGGCAACTGTTCATTAACAAAAATTCCACTTCCCTTTAGATTATTTTTAGCTTTAAAAATTTCAATCCTTTTTAACTGAGAGACGAGATCTACTACCACTGTTCTATGTTTGTTTGAATGTGTGTTAGGTTTACCCAATCGGTACAAATCATTGACATCTGCCATACTAAATTTTACCTTCATCACATTATTTATAAGGTTGTTAATTACTGACATTAGGTTTTCATTGGGATCTTCATGTATTCCAACAAAACAGAGCCTATTTTTATATTCGTAGCACTCCAATTGAGTTAATTTGTCAGACATAACGATTATTTAATTTTTGTTACTCATTAATGAAACATATAATTCAGATATTTTAACAGACATTTCGTTCATTTTAAACTCCATACTGTCGAATTTGTTTTCTAATTTCTCATTTAATTTCCTAAATTCTTCATTTTGAGTCTCTATAAATTTTCCTTCTAATTTCTCATCAAGTTTACTGAATAATTTATGGCATATTTTACTTACAGTTTGTTCAATGTTATCCTCATTTGAAGTACTGCTCTGGCTTGCACTGCGAGTATTTTTGCTGGTCATTTTACGTGTATGGTCTGCTTTTAAACGTGTTTTCTTATAACTGAATGAAATTCAGCTTAGAAGAACATGAATTTCCAAAATAGTTTTTACTACAAACAGATCACCTATTCACTGTTAATTATTAAACTGTTTAATATACTTTCTTAACGAAATTACTACAAAGTTACTAAAAATAAATGGAGCTCTCTTAAACACGTCTACTCACTTCGAGTATACATATACATGTAAAGTAGATGGAAAACAGCTGCCAGTGAATGATGATATCAAACTAGATGTAAGGACAATAAATAACTGCACAGTTAAACTAAACTTCCATTTATTCTATTTATTCGAAAAATAGTGGAAGTTTAGTTTAACTGTGCAGTTATTTATTGTTCTTAGTAAGATGAACTTCCAAAAAGTAGAGGTTAACACAATCAAACTAGATGTAATTCTTGAGTTTGAGAAAAACCCACATACATCGAATAGACCATCACCTGCAACATTTAATGTCAGCCATACATCAATAATAAACATATTGAAAGAAAATAAAATGCATCCCCATAAAATGATACCGACTCAGGAACTCATGAAAGACGATTTTGATGGGAAAACCAGTTTTTGCGAACAAGTAATGGAAGTGTTGTATAACACCATCCAATTAGAATACGTTATGTTTTTTTATGTTTGCACTTTTTTCCTTAACGGTCATGCTAATCGTCAAATGTCCGCTACTGGTCAAAGGAAAATCCTCACTAGATGAAAGAGGGCCATACACAATTTTCATAAAATGGTAATGTTTATGTAGGCATTGTTAAAAACCATATTATCATTCCCTTTTTCGTTGAGGGGAATTTGGGAATACGAAGTTCTGCAAATTTATTTACTGATGCAGGAAACCCCAAGTTCCAGCAAATACCATATGTTTCCAGCAAGATAGAGCAACTCCACAATACCACAATCCGCATGTTCACCAGTAGGCTCAGTTTAACATGTCCAAATCGATGGATAGGGCGGCGAGGGTCAATAGAATGGCCAGATCACCTGATCTTACTCTATTGGATTTTTTTATGGAGTTATGTGGAAAATATTATTTAAAAAACTAAACCACATGATTTAGATTACTTAACAGAACGAATAACGATTATGATTAGATCGGCCACGCCTAATATATTAATTAACGATAGGAGACATTTATTGACATTTAAATTTTTTACGTTATGAACAATTAAGTGTTAAATCTCACATATTTTATTTTTTAATGTTTAATTTTGCAGTACTTTAAAAACAATTTTTGGATAGAGAATGAAAAGACCTTTTAAAAGATATATCACAAGCCCATACTTCCTACTTAAATTGGGAGATGTAACTGTCACCGTAATCTGGGGTAACTTGGACACCTTTTTGAGACCTTTTCCCAAATATCTGTTTTATTTTTTGACGAATGTGGACCAAAGTTTTTGTACAAACCGACAATAACATAAGGAAAGAGTTGAAGTTTGTAGTAAGTCATATTTTTGTTGTATATTAGAAAAAATATATATATTTCTGGGGTGTCCAAGTTACCCCGAGTTTGGGGCAACTTGGTCACTTTTGGAAATTTTAATGAAATTAGCATTTTTATTGGTTTAAATGACCAGGTTACCCCGGATTCGTTTAGAAAAAGATAAAATTAACCCATAGCTACTTTTGTATTTTCGAAATTTTCATAAATAGTCGATTTATTGATTATTATTAAAGAATAACGACAAAAAATAGTCAAACAATGTATTCAACTTATATATAGGTACAGAAACAACTTAAAATGTAAAACAAACTCTTTACTCTTACTCTTAGGTAACAGAAACAACTGAAAATACCTACAAAAAAACTCTTAACTCTAACTCTTAGGTAACTCTTGTCTCATTCACTAGTCACTAGGTATAAAATCTACGTCGGCTTCAAAATCGTCTTGATATTCCACGTGAATCGTCACAGTAATCGCATTTGAAATAAGGATCCTTACTTCCCTTGTTGCATACGCCACGTATCCATTTAAGGCACTGTATACATTTTATCCAATCTTGTTTGCCATGAAAGTCTTTCCAATTACAAAAACAAAGGCCACACTTTGCATCTGTTTCACTTTTCATTAGTCTTTCACTTTTTTGTCTAGGCTGAATTGAACGGGATTTCCTCTTAATTTTTTTCTTTACGACTACACCAGACGATCCTGGGCAATCTTGTGGATCCATTGCTTGAGCAGTGGGAGAGTCAATGGTTTTATTGGGGTCTACAAGGTCTACAGGGACAGTTACAATAGGTTCATTAGTGGGAGCCACTCCATTATCTTCATCCCTTACCAAATTTTTACCGGGTTAAACTTTCTTGCCTCTTTTTTTCTTCGGATTGGCTTCACTGCCAACCCCTCTGTGTTCTCTCAGAAGATCAACCAATGATGCATCAAGAGATGTTCCAATGGTGTCTCGATCATCTGGTATCAATCCATCTGAAATCCTATTTAAGACCTCGTTTGGTTCAGATGAATAAAGCCCTGTGGCTCGAAATCCAGATATCAAATTTTGACTGACACTCTCAGACATGGGAAACTGCTCTTTGGGAAGATTTCCTGGATATCGGCTTTCTTTTCTCCAGTTATCTAAAATCTTTCTTAAACACTTTTTCATGGGTCCAAATACAGCCACATCAAGTGGCTGCATTAGATGGGTGGCATTTGCAGGGAATGGAGTTATATAAATATCATTCTCCTTGCAGGACTTAATAACTGCAAGCGAAAAGTGGCTGGCGAGATTATCACCTACAACACCGGGTTTTCGGGTTTCCATTATGTGTGGGAGGAGGATTTTAAAAAACCACATCTCGAAAAGCTGGCATATTTAGTTCCAGGAGGGCCGCCTTCTGTCCAGTTTTCATATAAGTTTCCAGATTTATAGACGACCATGGGAGGCAGTAGATCCCCCTTTGCATTTCCGCATACCATTATATTAATAGAGGTGGTTCTGTACCCTTTTTACCCTTTTTGTGTTTCTGGGGACCACCACTTTTTTTGCCCCAGGATCGTCTGTGACATTCGTTTCATCGTAGTTGTAGATATTAAAATCGTCTGCATCTTTTAGAGCTTCATTAATATTTGTGAAAAATTTTAAAATATCTTCACGATCGACGGAGGCTCTGGACCTTTTAATATTCGATGCCATGCGAATGGACAGCCTGTTTCTCTGGATAAATGCATCCAGAAAATCTTCTCCTGGAGTGTTGTTTTTGAAGATCTTAACTGTTTTTCCTTGTTTGTCCAGGTATTTTGCGATTACCGTTCTCACATCCAGCCTAGTTAACGGGAAGCCCCAATCAGCCACTACTCCAAGAGTTTCTGATATATTGTATTCTTCCACAGCTGA
Organism: Ophraella communa; assembly: GCA_035357415.1. Taxonomy (NCBI): domain Eukaryota; kingdom Metazoa; phylum Arthropoda; class Insecta; order Coleoptera; family Chrysomelidae; genus Ophraella; species Ophraella communa. Next base: position 25,634,435 of record CM068992.1, on the reverse strand, counting down.
AAGGACTCTTGGGCGGCCTACTGCTCCAGAATTTCTTCCAAGAATCTTACGACTTAAAGTTGTCCGAGGTACCTGATACGTTACCGCAGCTAATTTCTTTGACATCCCGCCTCCAACAGCTTGTATGGCTTTTTCCATATTTTCTTTGGAGTAGTCTTGGTAGGGCTTCGCCCCAGGAGTTCTCTGGTAGTTTCTTACCATTTTTAGTTACTAGTGACCTGTAACAAACGAGAGGGACATACAAATTTACCCAAAAAAAACAGCAGAAGAAATTAAAAAAAAAGACGTAATATGTTACCAAGTTACCCCGGGGTGACCAAGTTACCCCAGATTACGGCATTCAAAGTGGTTGAAGGTAGGGATCAAATTTTCACTTTAAAGAATGTCAATTTATAATTTAAATTGGGCGTGTTTCGGGATTTTGTATAAATATGTACCTACAGTAACTAAAATAATGAATTTATTCCTTTTGGCTTTTCCACACTGTGAACTATATTATCTACTAAGGAAAATTTTGGATATCACAATCTTTCTTTTATCAAATTTCTATACTTAGTGTGATCACCTTTATATTTTGAAAGATAAAACAAAAACAAAAAATAGGTAAACGATTACACGTTTCGTTCCTACAAGGATTATTTATTACAAAAATTAAATTATTTATTTCTATTTTCTCCATTTTTAATTTAGGCTGACTGCTACTGAAATCCTATCCTTTGATTCCACATTACAATTGCATATGAAACCAACGTGTACGCTTAACATCAATCTTTATTATTTACACTTATTTGAGCATTCTGTGCAAATGCACGTTAACTGTGTACAAAGTGACGAACCATACTAGTACATTGCCAGGAGAGTGGAATCAGTTCAAATAGCCACTGTTTGATTGGATTTGTTGGTGTGTATCCCATTAGTTGGTTTGAATGAATAATAATCAGTTTCCATATTTAGATTGGATAAAATTCATTGATCCAGACAGCCAAAAATAATTATTAACTAATTTGAGTAACATTTCTTACTAAATAAGGAGTTTATGTATTTATGGTAAATAAGTGAAAATACGATATTTAAGGCATAATATTATTTATTAATTATCAGTTTTCTTTCAAATTACTCCGGAATAAAATTTGTTTTTTGCAAATAAAGTTGAAAGGAAGGAAGAAAAATATTTATACAAATATTGGTTCACTTCTAAAATCTTTTGAAGTTTTAATAAAGGCGATAATTCCGGTTTAATATGTCGCTCAAAATTATTAATTTGTTTAATTTTATGTATTTAATAAAAAATAAATTTAAGAAAGTTTAATTTTTTATTTATTTTACAGTTCAATGCTTGATATGCAAATATTGGAATATGTGTCTGTTAATAGAGGAGGGTGAAGTTATAAAGCTTTTTCCCTCTTTAGTACTGTAATATATCCTGGTTGCTCTCGCTATTTATATGGGCTTATTTCAGATTTGGGATAACGCTTCTTTGAATCAGTATGAAATTCATTCTTCGTTGCACAACAATAACAATTCTTTATTTTCACTACACCTATCAGCTTATAAATAATGTGTACCATAATATTACATTAAAATGACAAACCTTTCTGTAGACGTTTAACTTAGAAACAGATGTTCTTTAATTTAAAAAAGCTATTTTTGTTAAATAAACGTAAAAGTTATGTTTATACGTTTCGTTGTTAATTGTTCTTGGTTGTATGTAATATTTTTTTAACATTATATGTTTTTCTTTTAAATTTTATTGTCTGTATTGTAAACAATTTGATTTATTTTCATTTTAATTTTATATTAAACTTTAAGAAGTTATCAATCACAGGAACGACACATTAGTAATGAAAATCGATAAAATCATAGGGAATATCAGTGTGGATTCTCTGAAAACAGGCTTACTGTGACAAGAGTAAATAGCTACCCGCTAAATTCCAATCACACCAACAGATTTCAAAATTATTGTAGACTTTATTTAGAATGTTAAAAAAGTTGTTTACAAATCTCATTTTTCTTGTCGATTCAAAAAATTCTCTCTACTTTTTTAGAATTATTAATATACGCATAACAAAAAGCCATATCGGATTCAACCCTAAAAATATAATACACTTTTTAAGTATTACTTCCTTCTAAAAAAAATGAAAGGTTCGACCGTGCTCAGATGAATCCTTTTATCCGTTTTTTGTTTGCTTCGTTCTTTACTTTTAAAAGCGAATACACAGTCCTACCATAAATAATATTTAGTCCATTTTATCAGCCAATATTACAAATATTCGTATAAAAAAGTTTCCTGACTAAATTTTTTTTTGGAATTTTGAATTGTTTACTAGCTTATTAATTGGCAGATTTAACTAAATAAAATTATTTTAAAACAATTCTTCCTTAAAATAGCTAACATAAAAATTAGTATCATGTTAACATAAAGTATTTAATAATTAATAATTTTAATATCAAACTCACTTCTACTATAATAAGAATGTTAAAGTGTGATTTAAGTATTGTTAGTAGTTAACAGGTATTAGTTACTATTTTTATGTTTTTATATTTCTGTTAGATGTGGTTGATAGAGAATTTAGTAGAAGGAAGTTTTAAAATTGATTTAACTAATCTATTTTAAACTTACTAAATGTTAAATAATCTAAGAAAGATACGCACTAAAACCAACAAGTATAAGGTATAAGTATTATAACTGGACATTTTGTAATGTTTCGATTAAACTTTGTTACTACATTTGTTATGTAGACATATGAAATGATAATAAAAAATTTATTTTAATACAATTAAATTGATTGTGTTAACCTTTACCTTGTGGTTAATCTTACTAAGAACAATAAATAACTGAACGGTTAAACTAAACTTCCACTATTTAAGTTTAGTTTAACCGTTCAGTTATTTATTGTTCTTAGTCATTTTAATACAATAACTATTATGAAGATTGATTTATAGACATCACATAAGAGTAAACTTAATTTTAAAAAAAGTTTATTATTTATTTATTAGTAATATTGTTGTATAATTTGTTAAAATAATCTATTATGTATTAACAATATAAAATAGAACTCGCCAGATTTTCCTAGAAGAAATGATTATGTGCATATTTTTGTGATGTATAAGACAAAGGCATAGGTATCGTTTAAAAGATTACTCGCGAACAAACAATTGATAGATTTACAACTAATGGAAAGTTTGCGTAATTTGAAAATTCTGAAAAAATCCAGATCATTCCAGATGCCCTTCATACCAAATAAGATAGGCAGTTAGAAAAAAATAAATGATAGTTACAGGCAGTTACATTTGAAGTGAGTTAAAATTAACTAAGGCTACGTTCGTAATCAATTCGCTGACCAAGTGGCCCTTTGGTACGCAAGTTGTCACGAAATTAGCCATTCCCAATAACTTCAAAGTCGACTTTAAGACATGCGCGTTCGTACCTAAATAATTGTCAAGATTCCTTCATCATATGGTGAGAGACAACCTTACGGTTGAACCCTACATTAAGTTAATTTTTTAATACATTATCAGCGTTACCGATTTGGGGGGAATTCCCCTTTTGCAGGGAATTTTACGTATGTCAGGGGCGAAAAGGTTTATAAGAATAAAAGGGGAATTTAATACTCCAAACACAATAAATATATAATTTGTACGTGTATGTACATCTAATAAGTCTGGATGGGCTATGATTATGTTGTCTGTCCTCTAAGTACGAATAGAGCGGAAAATTTTTGGTATCGGAATAAAACCAATCAAAGCATTTTATTTTTAGTCACGTGTTAAAAACTAACCAATCAACGCTTTATTAAATGGAAAATTTTTTCATCTGTCAAATTTGACATTTCAACAATGTTCCGACTATTTTTTGATTGTTGTTTCAGCCAATGAGCATGCAATTAGGCGATAATTTTGCACTAGTGCAAATTATCAGGTCCTTCAAAATAAATGCAGACGTAATTATATTAAACGTTTATTATTAAGCCTAGTTATTGAAATTCTTACAATTAAAAACGCAATTATTTGTAATATTTTGCGCCTAGCATCTAGGGCACTCCTAGCAGATTTTAATCTTACATCATTAAATGGATCTATTACAATACCGAAATCTTCGCAATATTTTTGTTGAACAAGTTTTGCTGTTACGTTCCACATTGTTTTCACTACACTTTCTTTATAGAAGGATCCATCCTTCTTGCGCATGTTGCCTGCCCAGTCCTTTAGAGTGAAGGCAATTTTTCCACCGAAGTTCCGCTTTCTAATAAGTGATTTCTTTCAGCACAAAACTCTTGAAATTGTCTCCAACATTTTTGAAATTTTGACATTTTTGACTTTTTTGTATTCGTTGGCGTAAGATTGTCTATATTCTTGTCAAATTCTACAGCAGATGCATTTCCAAATCGCGACATTGTACAATATTCTTATCGTCACAGGTGACACCAATGTGACAGAGGCACAATACGATTTGTTTGATTCAAAAAATTTTCTTATAAAATTTAACTCGTGCAATGAAAATAAATCGATAACTTTTGACAAATCTGCTCTCACGCAAGTTAAATTGAAAAAGGCACTCGAGCGTTTCGCGCACTCGTGCTCTTTTTCAACTTAACATGCATTCGAGCATCTTTCCCAAAAATTATCGATTCATTTTCATTGCACTAGTTAAATTACTACTGATAATTTCATAAGTAAATTAACCAAAAGATGTAGAGAAAAGGTATGTATTAATAAATATTATAAAATTCAGTTTGATGATGAATCCAAATATGGCAGATTAGACAGAGTGTATCTAGGTGTATTAGCTGGTATTAGATTACAAAAGTTAAAAAATAACTCACAGGTTTCTGAAACTGATGTCAATATGTTTTTTGAAAACTTGTTGCAGCTTTTATGTGGAGTTAGCTAAATAAATCCTACAGAGGTTTAACTTTAAGGACGATATGTCAATCTGACGATGCTAGTTTTTAGCAAAACACCTGTAAATTTGTCAATTAAACTTGGAAGTTGAGTTAAAACGAAGAGTTTTTTATTATCCTTAGTAAGATGGTCTTCCAAAAAGTAAGGGTTAGTACAATAAATTTAATTATAGTGAAAGTTATAACAGTTTCTGAGTGTGTAAAAATATTAAAGTGTACTTACCATTTGAAATAAAGTAAAATTCTGTAAAGAAACCCTCAAAATCACTAAATACACTGAAATTTAAGAACATATTTTATTTAAAAGAACATTGTATTTAATGGCTAACAAAGCTTGTAAGGAAACTTGAAAGCCAACCTTCATCTTTTATTCTATAAAACTAGTACAGTTTTTTCAAGGATGGAGAAACAAATCTATAGATCGACAACAATTTTTAACTGACTGCAATATTTAACAACGGAAAAATAAAAATTTCCTACAGTGTTGAATCAGATTAGATATGTTTAAATAACATTTGTAATAATTAAATTAGATTATTTTAGTTATTTCAACATATTTACAAGAGATTTATTTGTTTTTTTTATAGCTGCCTTTGACTAAAAAGTTGTTATCTAATGAAGTAAAGGTTACAAAGTTACTCATTTAGCGTTTTTTAATAAAATTAATTTCTCCAAAATACAATGAATTTGAATGGACACATTCTTCCTCGTAATTATTTAAACAACTAATAATTTGATTTTTTGTACACCACAATAATAATAATATCTATGTTTTAAAAAATAATATGAATTATATTATTACATTAAACACAAACCCACAATCAGTTGCTAATTGTCACGTGATTAGTTTATACCATAAATTACCATTATTTTGCACGAAACAACATAAATTTATAGAAAATTAATACATATAAATTTATTTTCGAGTTATATAAATCCCAACACCGTCAGTTCAACATTTATTATGTATATGTACAGAGAAATAACCTAACACAATAATTTCAATGATTAAAATAATAATACGACTTTTTGGCATACATAATTGGACATTTTGGGTAAAATTCGAACAATTGTAAATAAATGGAATAATTGCAAACATAATTTATATGAAAAACCCCTGCTTTTATATGAGAAAATTATATAAATTAACTATGCTATGTAATAGACGCAAGTTTCAATAACAAATATTTAAACAGAGACTGTTTAAATTATTAGCGTACAGGGTGCGGCGTAAATTTTAATAATATTGAATTAAAATCAATTACGAAGAATAATAAAAAACTCTTCATTTAACTCAACCTCTAAGTTTAATAGGAAAAATTAGGTTTAAAATTACAATTATAACTGTTTCGATAAATAAATAGCATCGTCAGATTGACATATTAAAATTACATTTTGTTTGTTTGTAGCTAGGTACCTGATGTAGATTAAGTAGGTAAGGCTAGACCAAGTATGGAAGTAATAAGACATAACAATATTGAAGCCTAGATGTTATTAGCCCTAAGGGATTATCCTGGATGTATTTCCCTTTAAGATCAGTATAACTGTACAATGATATAGAAAAACCAGGAAAAAACTATATCATGCTGATCTTTACAATAACTTAATATATCTCTGTTACAATTACGTTTTATCTATGTATGAAATGAAGACTTAATCAAAGCAAACAGTTTAATAGTGGAGAACTTCCAAGATTTAGTTGTTCATTCACTACTTTAAATTGTGGATCTGCTAGATATCTTTTTATTTCAAGTTCTACGAGGAAATCTAGATTTTGTTTTTTATCACAAAATATGTAGTATTTAAATGTCATTGGTATGTATGAGTGAGTATGGATGTTCAAGAACGTGTTTTACGTATCTGGTTGTAGTAATCTATATGCTCTCAAGTGTTCATTGGATCTTATTTCAAAATTTCTTTGTGTTTGACCTACAAATACAGCATTGCATTTTGGACAATTAATTTTGTAAACACCAGATTTTTTTATTTTAAATAATTTTGTTTTTACATTTAACAATTTTGTACCAACATTATTGTGTGATTTAAATGAAATTAATGCAGATGTTGCCGAAGTTATTATTTTTGAAATTGTATTAGAAATATTTCCACAATATGTAATACTTTTATAACTTTTACTTTCTTTAGTTTGTTGAGGGAATATTAGCTGTACTGACATTTTCTGTTCTTTATTATTAATTAATTTAATAATCAAATTTCTCAATTTCTTTATTAAAATTATTCTTGTTTATTGGAATTGAAAATGCTCTATGTATCATAGAATTATAAGCTGCTAATTTATGTGATGTAGGATGATTTGAATAATATGGTATGGTTACATCTGTTTGTGTTGGTTTTCTGTAATATATTGTATAATTTAATATTGTTATGTCTTATTACTTCCATATACTTGGTCTAGCCTTACCTACTTAATCAACATCAGGTACCTAGCTACAAACAAACAAAATGTTATTTCAATATGTCAATCTGACGATGCTATTTAATTAGCGAAACAGCTGTAATTGTAATTTTAAACCCTTTTTTTATTAAACTTGGAAGTTGAGTTAAATGAAGAGTTTTTTTATTATTCTTCGTAAGATGGACTTCCAAAAAGTAAGGGTTAGTACAATAAATTTAATTAAAATCAATTAGGCAATTTATTTAATACAGCAAAGTTCACCAAGCAAAAATGGCATTTAACGAAAAAGTGAAAGTAGTAGTAGGTATTGGATCTTTTTCTTCATTGCTTGATAAGATTGGCTCTTTGATTCTTATTCCTGGTATTTAACATTTAAAACTGTTACCAATGATTTTAATGAGAATTATATGGCCAAACACGTTGACTTTTTTCTTGTATATCTTGAAACGATGTCATTTATTTTCTCTACAATTGGTTTTTGTTATTTACACTTTTTTACTGCTTCTATCTTTCTTTTTCTTCTCTTCCACTGTCTAGTTGTAAATACATTTGGTAATCACATTTTAAACTTTTGCTTTATTAAACCATTTGCGAATACCCATTTTGCGATATTTATTTGTTCATTTTTGTTCTGCAGGACTTTCCTGACTAATGCAATTTTTCTTGAGATATCCATTAGATCAGATTAGATCTTAATCTACTTGAACTCTAGAATGCCAATACTTCTGGCGATTTAAGCAGCTTTCTAAAGGGCAAATTTCTATTTTTATTTGGAGTCAGAGCAACTCCTTCTAGTAATTATAGCTGTTTGCAGAACAAAGCTACGCATTTGCATAGTATGTGTTCCGTCGTTTTTTAGAGCTTTCGCAAAACGACAGATTTCACATTCCGAGTTGCCCATTATTTTGAGGCAATACCTCAAAGATTACTGTCCAGTCAAAAGACCTGCGGTCAATTTCAAATCTTTTTTGCTCATTTCGAGAAGGCATTTTACTGTTTCGGGTGATATATGTAGAAACCTTTTAGCTTGCCTCAGTCCAGGCGACAGTGAGATCGTAGTCGATCCTCTTCCCAGGAACGAGGATCCTTTTTAATGGGGCTCCGAACCAAGAAAAGGTGTATTAGGCCCTTCCTTTGCGAGTCCATTAGCTTCCCAGACCAGCATTGTCTCATAAGTAAACTAACTCAGAGCCTTTAATGCTGCCTGACTGTCTATAAGAATATAGATGTTAGCCCTTCGGACAACCAAAAATTCGGCCCCATTTTTCCCATTTCAACCCTTTCATCTATCTTGGACCCATCTGTATACCACATCAGTAATCCTCTTCCAGCTCTGGTTCGACTTCTTCAACCGTATGGCGTTTTCCTATAACCAACCAAATCACCTGGTTTTAAGTTTTGTGTCTGTTGCAGTTGTATGGCACCTGCTGCAGCCTCCCTCATAATGCAATATTCCAGCGTACAGCAACTCCGCTAAGGCTGCTGTGAGACACGTCGTCATTGCTCCTGACTTTGTGCAACTTAGCACATACCGTTGATTGTTGAATTTTTGGCCACCACACTTACGAATCATAAGTGACCATGGGCTTGATAATCTTTTGGTATTACCGGTTTTACCTCAAGTCTTCCCAAAATGTACATTCTTGTCTTATATCCATTTTTATTTTAAGGATGAACATACTATTCACTTAATCTATTCTATCTTTTCATTTTTTTAACAATATTTTACATCCATCTTTCTAATATTTTTCTTTTTGCTAATATTGCTGAACAGTTTGTGAATAGTTAGTGAATAGTTTAGATTTTGCATGGCTTTATGACATTCAGTTTTCAATATATTTATTTTAAAATATTTGTGTGGATACTTTGTTTATTTTTAATATATTCATTATCAATTTCAATCTTTCCTCCTTTATTGCACGATTTTCCTTTTATCAGTAAGTTTATTTATAAGATGTTTAAATTTGTCTATATATTTTTCTTTGTCTTCATTAATTTTTAACCTTAGATCTATACATGATTTTATTGGTTCTATTGATTCTATTTTAATTGAAACATTATTTCTGTTCTTGAAAAGCAACCCAAATAGAAGTGACAGAAATAAGCAGCTTATAATTCTATGATACATAGAGCATTTTCAATTCCAATGAACAAAAATAATTTTAATAAAGAAATTGAGATTATAAAACAAATAGCAACATCTAATGGCTATCCAATACATTTGATAAATAAATTAATTAATAAGAAAGAACAGAAAATTTTACTACAACTAATCTTCCCTCAACAACCTAAAGAAATTAAAAGTTATAAAAGTATTACATATTGTGAAAATATTTCTAATAAAATTTCAAAAATAATTTCTTCGGCAACATCTGCAATAATTTCATTTAAATCACACAATAATGTTGGTACAAAATTACCTAAATCTGATGTTTACAAAATTAATTGTCCAAAATGTAATGCTATATATATATATAGGTCAAACACAAAGAAATTTTGAAATAAGATTCAATGAACATTTAAGAGCATATAGATTACAACAACCAGATAAGTCAAACTATGCAAAACACGTTCTTGGACATCCACACTCACTCATACACAACAATGACATTCAAATATTACACACCTGTGATAAAAAACAAAATTTAGATTTTCTCGAAGAACTTGAAATCAAAAGACATTTAGCAGATCAACAATATAAAGTAGTTAATGAACAAATAAATCTTGGAAGTTCACCACTATTAAACTGTTTACTTTGATTAAGTCTTCATTTTATACATGGATAAGACGTAATTATAACATAAATATATTAAGATATTGTAAAGATCAGCATGATATAGTTTTTTCCTGGTTTTTTTATATTGCACAGTTATACTGATCTTAGAGGGAAATACATCCAGGATAATCCCTTAGGGCTAATAACATCTAGGCTTTAATATTGTTATGTCTTATTACTTCCATACTTGGTCTAGCCTTAATACTACCTAATCAACATCAGGTACATAGCTACAAACAAACAAAATGTAACTTCAATATGTCAATCTGACGATGCTATTTCGATAGCGAAACGGCTGTCATTACATTTAAAGTATTTAAAGAATAAATAGTGGAAGTTAATTCAACCTTTTAGTTGTTTATTGTTCTAAATAATATGAACTTTCACATAGTAAGGGTTAGTACAATAAATTTCAGTGACATATGTAATTAGACTTTAGTATTTGCATTAAAAATCAAATAAATTTTGAGGATATAAGTTAAAAAAGATACTAGTTATGGTATAATTATGACTATATATAAGTTATTAAATTAGATCTATTTCTGTATTTATTTTCAAGCCTGAAATAAATCTTAATCCACAATCCATTGTTGATGCTACATAAACGTAGATGATCAAAAAAAATATTTCTGGGTAATGCCCACATCTGTCATACTCAATTTATTTCAACCTGACTGATTTTTGATTGGACGAAAATCATTTAGACGTGAAATTGCCTGATGTACCCATTTAAACTTCGAAGTGTAGATGCCGTAAGCTAGGTATAAATTGGAAATATTATTTTTCTTTTTAAAATATTTAAAACGAAAAATCTAAAAAAGGTGTAACGTTCAATATATTTATGAGTGCGGTAGAGACCATTCACCCCATCTATACACATCCAGGATATTACAAAATATGTTTATACCTACATATTTTATCAAAGCCACTTGTTTTATGGATTAAATATACCGAATAATCCTTATTTTAGCTATTCATAACTTGTATGAGTACGATTCAGTATTTTCACTGAAATATTTCTTTCTAAGAACAATAAATAACTGAACAGTTAAACTAAACTTTCACTATTTATTCGAAAAATTCACTTTAAAATTCAATTACAGCTGTTTCGCTATAACTAGCATCGTCAGATTGACATATTGAAATTACATTTTGTTTGTTTGTAACTAGTGGAAGTTTAGTTTAACTGTTCAGTTATTTATTGTTCTTAGTAAGATGGACTTCCAAAAAGTAGAGGTTAACACAATCAATTTCATATTTCTTTTTACTGCAAGTTTTGTTTTATTGTACTAGATTTTCTCCTTATGGATAATTATTTCTTATTTATTTGCAAACTTTTTTAATGATAAATTCTCTGTAAACAATGATTTATGTATTTCTAATTTATGGAGTTCGACCATAGATTATAACAATACATAGAGAGTAATTCATATATTCTCAGTCCCATTGTAACCAACTTACCCGATGGACTAGAGCGGGGTCAATAACAAAGTGCGGTGAGGTATGAGGTCAAACGACTACAGATGCACTTTAACATCCTGGCTTAAAGGAAACAAATAAGCAGTAACAAGACTTAAAGGGTATTTAAAACATTTTACGAATGAGAAACGATAAAGTAAACAGTAAACAAGGAACCTCAATTATTCACTGAAGCTTTCAGCTGTCCAAACTGGACCCGAAATCTTCTCAAGGGACCAACCAGGTCAAAGAAATGAGAGAAAAAGTGCCGGTTATAACACATCATTAAGGGTATTACAATAGACAATTTGGTGACATTAAAATTCCACAAAATCCTAACCTACTGATAGTTCAATATAATTTTAGCTTAAATACTACTTAAACAAAAAATGCCGTTAGTAGATTTTGAGCTATATGGTTTATTATTAAAATAATATTTGCTTCAATAAATACCAGTTCAAGCTCACCCCTTTCCGCAACACCAATATCCTTCATATTCTAAACCGATTTAAATATATCAAATTTAGTTACGCCTAAATGCTTTTCGACAATGAATTATCTAAAGATACTCTTAAATTAAAATGGACAGTTTATCGTCAAGCCATTTCCAAATTAACAAAGATAAAACTCTGCTCTTTGATCTACTTGACAGTACTTGGTCTTAAGACCTTCCGGAGGTTTATTAAAACGTCTTTGACTCTTCTCTATTTGTACTAATTATTATTATGTCGTCTTTTTTGTCCTATTATATATGTTGCACGGACCCTGACCACTGCCTCTGGTAAACGCCTACAAGCTTCGTATAAACAAAGGAAATTGTCTAAAAATACTTGGACAACAACCAGAAATAAATAAGTCTTAGAGTGCTATTGGAAACTCGCTTTTTTGGGTCTTGGTCAAAATCAGAAGATAATCCACCAAGGTATCAACGGAAAGAGTCTCAGTGTAGACTCAACAGGCATCTGGCGGAAGAATCTTCACAAGCAATAGAATTAAATGTGCAATTAAGAGTTTAATACCTTTTAAATCCCCACGTAGGGACAAAATTTTTCCAGCCTTGATCAATTAAAACCAGTTTTATCCTCGAATACATACCTGTTAGGACGCACTGTTGATTTTTATACCTAAGACACATCTACTCATTAGTCTAACCTCTTATCTACTCAAAACTACGAAGAAACTAACAGGTTATTACTTAAGAAGCGAAAATTTTGCGGGGTCACAACTTTACAAAAAAAAAGTTTGCCTATCAGACAGGCAAAAAAAAATATGAGAGCTCTACAATGATTAACTAAAAGCATAAAAAAGACACTTGTGGTCGAAGAGACAGCACTTTGCGCTTTTATTAAAATAGAGGGTGCTACACCTCGTTTACATATATCAAAAGGGCCCTGAAAAAGAGAAACGAGGAGGCCCCACCAGTACTTTGGATGTAGTCAATAATAAGAACTAGAAGTATTACAGTATTACAGATAACTTACATGACTCTGGTTTTAAGATTCAACGTAATGCAGTTGATAAGGTCGTCATAAGGGGCCAGCATTATTTTAAGATTAACGGAAATTGCCCTAAGTATCTTAGAGAAGTGGTGCCAGAAGGAAAGACTAAAGGACAATCCATGGCAAAACAATTGTGATAGTGTTCACCCAGAGACGCAGATACTTTCTGACATTTTCAACCATGAACAATATCGACCCTATATTTTTTAAGGAGGTAAAATCTGTTATCGTCAGAGTTTATTGAAACAGCTGTCATTGTCATTTCATCGTTTATTGTTCTTTTTATAGAGTAAGGGTTAGTACTAAAAATGCCTTTTGATGTGTTTCTAAAATATTTTTGGCTAAAATTACAATTCCCCGATTTATCCGCTTAGTTTACAGTTCGTATTTAAGACAAATATTTTTAAAATATTTATTTACTGTTTTAATTCTTAATTTAAGTGCATGATTTAGATAGTTTTATTAAGTATTTCTCATTGATTGTGAAAGAAGTGTATTCGCTACCTTATAAAACTGATATAAAGATTTGTGGTTTGTCTTGGTATTTGCATTGAATTATATTACAATGTTTTTGGTTTTACCTACTTACACACAAAAATATACAATGCTGAGCATCTATTACAATAAAGTTTATATTAAACTTGACCGACTAGTTAACAAACAGAAATACCGGAACTCCGATAAAAATGAAGTTTTGTTTCTTAATAATTTAATTGATCTTTTGAGGAAAGAAATACGGTTATACGATACTCCACATTTAAATGATAAAATGAAAGAAGTTGCTATTACGAAAGAAATTGAAAGGTGCAGTATTTTACAATTTCCGTACTTTGTAAGATAATAATATAATAATAATAATAATGTTTATTTAAAAAAATCATTAATTACATAGAAAGATATAATTTGTCTTACGTACTATGTTGATTTGTATAATTAAGGTAATAAAAAGAGAGTATACATATATAAATAAACATGAATAATCACAGAAGCAAATGGAAATTATGTTGGAAATTATGTTTCACTAATCATATTACCTTTTTTTAAATTTATATTTTATTTATGTTACCATAGATAATTTTATCCTGTATATAAAAAAGTGACATATTGTGAAAAATATATATATAGTCTTGTCAATTAATTAAAAAATACAAGTTTTCTTTTGTAATCATAAAGCGTATTTTATTCAGTAAATTTTCTGAAAAATAGAACTAACAGTAAATAGGGTTCAAGTTGGGTAGACTGGAGCACTATTAATAAGATTTGGCGACCGTGACAGGACCCATTTGAAGACTAACAGCTCTGTTTGTGAGAAGCATGGAGAAAATAATCAAGACTCAAAATGCAAACAGGACTGCTTTTATGCGACTTTATGATGAAACAGTGAATCTACTACAGGACAGACAAAACCTTTTTGCCATACAAGGTAATTTTAACAATTTAAATAAGAAAATGGAAGTTTTGTCTAGTATTCATAAAGAATTAGTGGATTTTATGCTTGATAATGATTTGCCTGAAGAAAATATTGATGGGGAAATGCAGTCTTACGATAGTTTAGCAAATAAGTTTGAGGAATTGAAACTTAAAATCGATAATTTGGTCACGAAATCCAACGAAATTGAAAGTTAGGCCAGTTCATCCAAGCGCAAACTAAATTATCCGATTATAGAAGTTAAAAAGTTTGGAGGGGTTATCTTGGATTGGTTGCCGTTTTGGAGCCAATTTCGCCGGATTCATGAAGATGACCAAATGCACAACGAGGATAAATTCCAATTATTGCTACAGTACACCATCCCAAAATCTCGAGCACACATTATGGCAGAAAGCTATCGTCCTACAGCTAAAATTTGTGAGAAAGTGATTGATAGCTTTAAGTCTCGTTTTGGACGTGAAGATCTTCTAATAGAATATTATGTCAGAGAGCTTCTTAAATTAGTCATTCACAATTTTAATACCAAAATAAAGTTCAGTTCACTATTTGATCGTCTCGAAGCACAGTTGAGATCCCTAGAAACTCTCGGCGTAACTTCAGATAAATTTGCAGCAGTATTATATCCAATGGTCGAGTCATGTTTACCCGAAGAGACCCTCAGAGTTTGGCAGCGAAGTGTAGATTTTAATCCAGATTCAACGCTTAAAAATAGATTAGATAACCTTATGTCATTTTTAAAGAAAGAGGTTGAAGGTGAGGAACGGATTCAACTCGCATCGTCAGGCTTTGATCTACACAAAAATCGCCAGAAATATGATACAACCAACTCCAAAAGTACAATTCCCACAGCAGCTGATCTTATTAATCATGGAAAACAGAAATGCATTTTTTGCAAAGCGGAACATTCAAGTTATTCTTGTCCAGAAGCCATGAAAATGACTTTAGAAGAAAAAAGAAAGATTTTAAGTCAAAAAGGATGTTGTCATTTGTGTTTGAAGTTTGGCCATTTTATAAAAAATGCAGAAATGGTAACAAGTTGAAATGCGATAAATGTTTAGGCAAACACACCACAGTTATGTGTTACAAAGAAAACTCAGAGAAAGACGCGCCAAAACCCAGATCTGAAAACTTATCCAATCAGACATGCAACAGCCAAGTATTTTTGCAAACTATGGTAGTTCATTTGAAAATGATAAAACCTCAAGACCAGTTAGAGTTATTTTTGATACAGGATCTCAGAAATCATATGTTTGTAAACACACAGCATTGGAGATGGGATATGAGCCTCTTAGAGAAGAAGAATTCATTCATGGGTTATTTGGTGGTGTTACGTCAGAAACAGTTAATCACAAAATTTATCGTATTCAACTAGAAAGTATGTCAAAAGAATACAACTGTACATTTGAAACTTTAGATCAGTTAGTGATATGCAGCCATATACAAAGTATACCAAAAGAAGGACCATGGAATGCAGAAATAGAAAAGTTGAATGTGTCACTTTATGATAACAATGAAGCTCCAGTAGAAGTTCTGATAGGTGCAGATATTGCAGGCAAAGCTTTTTACAGGAAATAAATATGAGCTCAGGAGTGGCTTAGTTTTATTAGAGACTAAACTGGGTTGACAATCATGGGTAAAATGAATCAACAAATTAAAAATAACTTGGCTATGATCTCAACCTCAATGTTTAACAAGAATATTTCCATCTCAGACCTTTGGAATCTAGAAACAATTGGCATATTAGATCCTGCTACAGAAAATTCAAAGAAAGAAAAGGAATTGGCAGTACAAGATTTTTTTGTAAACACAGTATCCAGAGAAGAAAACGGAAGATACATTGTGAGATTACCATGGATAGAATTTCATGCTCCTTTACCTACCAATTATGAAATTTCCATGAAAAGGTTGGACAATTTAATGAAAAAACTAGACAAGGATAAATATTACGAAGATTACAACCAAGTTTTTAAGGAATGGTTAGATGAAAAGATAATTGAAGTAGTTCCTGAACCAGATAGTAGAAATTTTGGACATTATCTACCACATCGTCACGTAGTAAAGTTAAGCAGCGCTACTACGAAGATCCGTCCAGTATTTGATGCTTCCACAAATCAAAGACCAGCAGTCCATCATTAAATCAATGCCTTGAAAAAGGTATAAACCTCATTGAACTTATTCCATCAATTTTGATAAGATTTCGGATGGGAAAAATTGGCGTGATAGCTGATATTAAAAAGGCGTTTTTACAAATCGGACTTCATAGCGCAGACAGAGAATACTTGAAATTTCTATGGTACAATGAACATAAGAAACTTATCACTTATCGTCATGCTAGAGTAGTCTTCGGAGTTACGTGCAGTCCTTATCTCCTTGGTGCAGTAATAAATTATCATTTGGAACAATATCTCAACAATGGTTGTCAAAATTATTCATCTTCTACAATAGACAGATTAATGAAGTCTTTTTACATAGACAATTGTGTTACAAGTATGGACACGTCAGAAGAAGTACAAAAATTTTATTCAAGAATCTAAAGCAGTAATGTCAGAAGCACAGTTTGACCTTAGATTATGGGAAACCACTATTTTGTCTCAGGAAGAAGACCAAGACGTTAAAGTATCTTCAGTTTTAGGATTACATTGAATAGAAATTTAGACACACTGGAGCTGTCTTTACTGGATTTGGTCATTTAAGTACAGAACATGTTACCAAGAAAATAATTTTGTCAGTTGTTAACAGCATTTTTGATCCAAATGGTTTTATGCGTGCCCAGTTTTACCTATCTGAAGAAACTTCACAAAAAACATGGAATTTGAAGCTTGATTGGAACCAAGATGTACCCGATGATATTAAAAATACTTTTTTGGAATGGTTAAAAAATTTGAATCTTTTGAGAACTATAAAAATACCCAGATGGATTTTGCAAGACACAGCAGAAAAAATTGAATCATGGGAGCTACACCTTTTTTGCGATGCCAGTAAAGATGCTTACGCTGCAGCAGTTTTTGTAAGAACTATGTGTAATCAAGAAGTTTCTATTCAGTTGATTCAAGCTAAGAGCAGAGTTGCCCCTATTAAGAAAATTTCTATACCCAGATTAGAACTCTTAGCAGCTACAATTGGTGCAAGACTATTGGTTGCTGTCAAAAATAATTTGGAAATTGAAAATATAAAAATTTATTGTTGGACTGATTCTACAACGATACTATCATGGATAAAGAGGCAAGATACATGGAAGCCTTTTGTTAAAAACAGAGTAGATGAAATAATAAAAAATACGAAACCTGAATGTTGGTATCATGTACCTGGACAATTCAATATTGCAGACTTACCTTCGAGAGGATGTTCTTCTCAACAACTGTTGACTTCTCGTTGGTGGGAGGGACCATTATGGTTAAAAGAAGATAAGCAAAATTGGCCCAAACAGGAGTATCAAGTACATGAAGATATTGTTGCAGAAGAGATTAGTAAAGGTACCACTACACTAATACAAAAATCTTGTAACTTTTTATGGTATTTTAGTAATCGTTTTTCAAATTACCAGAAAATATTAAGAATAATTGCATGGACCAAAAGATTCGTTTTTAACTGCAGACAGAAAAAAGATGAAAGACAGCAGAATGAACTATCATCAGATGAAATTAGTAACGCAGAGCTATATTTGGTCAAATGCATTCAAGAAGATTGTTTTGGAGGATTAAAAGATAAAAGAATTTCAACATTGATGCCATTTTTTGACCAAAATAATTTGTTAAGAGTTACAACTAAGATTTCCGAAAGAAAAGATCTAGAACAGTTTTGTTATCCTATGCTGTTACCTGCGAAACACGTTGTAGTTTCCCGTCTTATTCTACATTATCACAACAAAGCATTTCATGTTGGGGTACAAACCTTGATGAAAATGTTGAGGGAAAGGTTTTGGTTTATTGGAGGCAAAAAAGCTATTAAATCTGTGATTTCCAAATGCATAATATGGAGAAAATTCAATACACGAAGAATAGAAACTCCTTTAGTTCCATTACCAGAAGATCGTGTCAGAGATGTTATGGTATTAGAGATCACAGGAATGGATTTTGCATGCCCTCTCTATCTCAGAAACAACGAAAAGGTCTGGATATAAATTTTCACTTGCGCAGTGTATAGAGCGGTGCATTTAGAATTAGTAGGATCATTATCATCAGAAAGTTTTCTACAAGCATTCAGAAGATTTATCGCCAGAAGAGGTAGACCGTCAGTCATTTACAGTGATAATGCCACTAACTATAGAGGAGTTGAAAATGCTTTTACCCAAATAAATTGGAATGATATTGAAAAGTACAGTTCCATTCAGAAAATTAAGTGGAAATTCTCACCTCCCACTGCAGCATGGTGGGGTGGATGGTGGGAGAGGTTAATCAGAACGCTAAAGCAGATGTTACGCAAAGTTTTGGGAAAGGCATGTCTTACTTACAGCGAACTTACCAGTGTATTGTGCGAATGTGAAGCAGTCATGAACTCAAGGCCTTTAACTTACGTTTCCGAAGATATAAATGATTTAACTTGTTTGTCACCTAGTATGTTCTTACAAGAAAATACTGAAGTTGGAACAGTTGATCTAGATGCCATAGAAAGTGGAAAACTTATTAAAAGGTATAATTATCGAAAAAAAGTGATAGGAGACCTTAAAAAGCGATTTCGAAGTGAATATTTGGGCAGCTTAAGAATGGATAGTAAAAAGAATGTAACATATGAAAACATAAAAGTTGGAAGTTTAGTTTTGATAGAAAACGACTTACTAAAAAGATCAGAATGGCCACTGGGAAGAATAGAAAAGATTTTTCCTGGTAAAGACAATCATGTTAGACTAGTTCAAGTTAAAACAGCATCTGGAACATTCTTACGTCCAATACAAAGAATATATTTACTAGAAATGAATGAAGATGATGAAATTAGAAGGAAACATCAGCAAAAGGAAAACACTATTAATCAACAAATGAGTTCAGAAAAACAAAACTTTAGTAAGCTAAGTGATGCAGAAGAAGAGATTGCAAGAGATCACAAGTTGACACGATACGGAAGAAGAGTTCGCTGTCCCAATCAGTTAAATTTGTAGTCAGCAATTTGAAAGATCTACATTTACCAATGATGTCTTTCAAGGTGGGAGAATGTTGGAAATTATGTTTCACCAATCATATTCTCTTTTTTCAATTTATATTTTATTTATGTTACCATAGATAATTTTATCCTATATATAAAAAAAGTGACATATTGTAAAAAATATATAGTCTTGTCAATTAATTAAAAAATACAAGTTTACTTTTGTAATCATAAAGCCGTATTTTATTCAGTAAGTTTTCTGAAAGATAGAACCAACAGTAAATAGGGTTCAAGTTGGGTAGACTGGAGCACTATTAATAAGAAATGCTCGTGCGTGATACAAATACAAATTTATACTTTAAAACACTTACAAATTTTCAAATGCATTAATAATAAAAAGACAATTTTAACACTCCAATAAGATATTTCTATTCCTATTTACAATCAAAAACAAAGTTTCATATATTTTCAACGTGAATACTTTAAATTTATTAGATTATTGAAAACATCTCTTCCACAAGAGTAGAATTCCTGGATTCTCTTTAAAATAGTTCATTTTTGTAACTTTTAAGTCGACCACACCAACCTATAGATAAGTGAAAATAAAAAACAATATGTAATTCAGATTGTTAGCCAGTATTAGAAAAAATATAAAAATGAAATCTACGAAGCAGAACCAATTGCTTTAAATACACCATTAGAAGCTGTTGCAATCACAATTAATACCGATACAAAAATTTTAATATGCAATGTATACATTCCACCAAGTGAAAATGTTTCAACTGCTTTAATGGAGCAATTACTTCAACAAATCCCTCATCCCTGTATAATGTTAGGAGACCTTAATTGCCATAGTCCATACTGGGATCCAAATTTCGATCATTAAGAGGAAAAAGGCTAGAACAATTACTTGACAGCAATAATATAAATATTCTGAACTCGGAGGAACCCACAAGACTCACACACCAGTACCATGGTGGAATGACAAATGTAACGAAGCTATCAAAAAATACAAACGGGCTTTTAACAACTTTAGACGATGTCCTACTACACAAAATCAAATAGAATACAAAAAACTAAGAGCTGAGGCTCGCTATTTGAATAAACAAGCCAAAAAACAAAATTGGAAAACATTCGTGTCATCCATTAATAACTCTACACCTCCTCCTACTTTATGGAAAAAAATTCGTCAACTATCTGGAAAACAACAAAACATCCAAATTAGTTTATTAAAACATAATGACAAACTAATTACATCTACGGAGGAAATCACAGAAATATTTGCGGACATTTTTATGAACAAAATTCTAGCACTAGCAACTACTCTCTGAGTTTTCTTCAACATAGATTTAGAAATGAAAAGGAGATACTGATTACAGAGAATACAGATGACTACATGAACTCTCCAATTTCCCTGGAAGAACTAGAAAAGGCAAAAAACTCTTCTCCGGGTCCTGATGATATACCAATAGTTTGTATCCAAAAACTAAGCCAACAGGCTAGAACATATCTCCTTAATATCCTGAATCAAATGTGGATACAACACTACTTCCCTAAGTCCTGATTCGAATATTATATAGTCCCAATCCCTAAACCACAAAAGCCGAAAACGGATCCCCAATCTTATAGACCAATATCCCTAAGCTCAGCAACCTGTAAACTTTTGAAAAAATTATAAACCATCGCCTTACATGGTTTTTGGAAAATGAAAAGCTGCTAATACCCGAACAAAACGGTTTTCGGCAAAATAGATCAACAACTGATAACTAGTTGATCTTGAATCTGAAATTCACGAAGCATTCATAAATAAACAACATTGCCTAGCCATTTTTTGCGGCATAACCAAAGCTTATGATTGTACTTGGAGATACGATATAACAAAAAAGAACTTCCTCCAGCTCAGAATATTCAAAGTAAGGGCAAATGGAACACTCTCAACCGTTCGGGTCCAGGAAAACGGAGTACCTCTAGGATCAGTTCTAAGTGTAACTTTATTTCTTGTGGCAATTAACGATATTTTAAAAGACTGTGAACTACCAGTAAAAGGTAGATTATACGCAGATGACCTAGTCATCTTACTACGAGGAAAAAATATAGAATCCACTCAACGAATCCTTCAAAACACCTTAAACAATCTCCAAAAATGGGAGTCAGCTTCTCTAACGAAAAAACTAAATGCATGCTGTTTTCAAAAACTCAAAGAGAGATTAATCCAGTTTTAACTTTGAATGGAAAGAACCTGACATTCGCAAGAGAAATAAAGTTCCTTGGCCTAACATTTGATAAAACATTGAGTTGGAAAAATCACATTAAAAATCTAAAAGGTACTTGCCAACAAAGCATTAATATATTAAAAACACTATCGAGCATCTCATGGGGAAGCGACACAGCAACTCTACTGCAAATTTTCTCGTCACTGATTCGATCAAAAATTGAGTTGTATACAACTCTGCAAAGAAAAATGTTCTAAAAGAACTAGATAGTATCCAAAACACTGGACTGCGAATCGCCTTGGGCGCCTTCCGAACAAGCCCTATACTAAGTTTATGTAGTGAATCAGGTCAAACCCCTCTAGAATTCAGAAGAGAATTTTTAAGTTTTATCCTCGCCAGATAACCCAGTTTACCATTACGTATTTAATAATCGCTTCAGTCATTACTTTTCCTCTCACCCTAAGTGCAATCCGCCCTTCTATGAACGAGTTAATCGTTTAATTCGTAAATACGATTTAAATGTTCCAAAAATATACCACCCTACTGAAAAACCCGTTCCTCCATGGACTACAAATAAACCTCAAATAATCACTGATCTATTAAAATATAATAAACATGAATATCCACCAGCCTTAATACTAAGTCATCTCAAAGTTATCATGGACGCATTCACCGACTACCATCAGATCTAGACAGATGCGTAAAAAACAACGGAAGGTGTAGTAGCTGCAGTTTTTTCCAATGCTTATAGTGCAAAATTTAAGCTGCATAACAACTGGACCATATCTAATGCAGAACTATATGCAATACTAGAAGCACTAAAGTTCATTAATCAAACGGACCATATCATGCAATCATAACTGACTCAATGAACGCCCTCTACGACATCCAAAACATATACTCCAACAACCCTATTCATAAGGACATATACAGAAAACTTCAAAATATCGCCAGAGAAAATAAACACGTGGTTTTAATCTGGGTTCCACCTCACATTGGAGTACATGGTAACGAGGTTGTGGACCGCCTCGCTCATGAAGCAGCAACAAACAACCATGATGTTAGCGTAGATAAAATAGTGCCGAGTGATCTTAAGGTGTTCCTAAAAAATATAGTTAATAGTGCGTGGCAAAACAAATGGTCGAAATGTTTCGAGAAACTGAGACAAATTAAACAAAAACCCGTCTTTCCGCTACCTAGAAAAATGCAAGTTACTTTCATTCGACTCCTTCTTGGTCACACCCGCCACACGCATCTTTACCTAATCACAAAAGACAACCCCTCATACTGTAACCAGTGTCAAACTAACATTACAATGAAACACTTTTTAACCGAATGTCAAATATTCCAAGCAACTAGAAGTAAGTTCAACTTCCCCAAGGACATATCCAAACTTCTTAAAAATACTCAACATTTAAACAAGATCATAAAATTTCTAACAGCTGTAGGTATAATGAACATTGAAACCAAAATCTAATTTATAATACAAGTTACAGAAATTATACTATTTTCATTTTAACGTTAATATGAGTCTATGAGCTTTGTATGCATTTATCTATTGTTGTTGTCTATAACCCCAGTGGTTCGGACGACATTAAATAAATATAATTAAAAAAAATTCCAATAGCAGGATGTTTATTAAAATAAATCAGGTATACTTAATTTCCTATCTTAACACTATCATGTTCAAGAATATGTAATTGTCATGGCTGTAAGAGAATTGGAAAGTTAATTTTTTTTTTACTTATACTTAATTATTTTTCTAATGTTTATTTAAAACATACATTAACGCCTATAGTAAGCTGAATTTTAATATCAGTTTTAAATAATCGTTTATGCATTTTCAAATCAAAAATAAATGCTATAAATAATGGTAATTAAACTTCCAAATAAACATTTCCAAAGCGCTTCATTTACGTTGAACTGGTGTTGCATTAATTTATTTCATTCAAAACTGTTATAGAGATTGTAATCACAGTTA
This sequence comes from Ophraella communa, assembly GCA_035357415.1. Taxonomy (NCBI): domain Eukaryota; kingdom Metazoa; phylum Arthropoda; class Insecta; order Coleoptera; family Chrysomelidae; genus Ophraella; species Ophraella communa. Next base: position 25,610,686 of record CM068992.1, on the reverse strand, counting down.
GTTTCGTGTCGCTATCTGATAACGGTATATTAAAAATTAGAATCGTTTGAATAGATAAATAATTTATATAGATTTTAAACGATACATTCCAATCGACTGTTATGGTATGAGAGTGAAATAAATAATTAACTGAATTCGTTTAAACATTTAATAAAGACTTTACATTTTAACTTTAAGATGTATAATTTAATGAATTATTGTAAGATAATTGGGATGGCTTATTTTAAAAATCAATTAATCCAATTTAGACCCTACGAATAATTTTTAAACATACACAAAAAAGAACTTTTTGTTTATATACATAATCCGGTCATGTTAGTTAAAAATTTATTAGTAGGGTTATAAAAATTCTTATAGATCTTGTACTTAACATTTCGCGTTTGCAAAAACCAAAACCCTCACATTTACATTGAGCTATGATACCACCTGAACCCGTAATGTCCTTAAAAAGTGCCTCCTAGCATTTTCACATAATTTTCTGAATGATGGAAAACGTGAAGGATTTTTCTCAATTCCAAGAAAACTCGAGCTATTTCAAAGCTCCTACACTACAACGACCCAATTTGTTATCCGAAAATATCCTCGTATAAGTTGTTTATTCTGGATGTATAAAATTATATTAGTTTTAATTATAAAAATTCTACTTCTCACATAATTTACAATCTTTCCAGAATATTTTAATATACAAGTTTTTGAAACAATTTTGTTACTTCTATCCCTATTAAAAAATTTTAATCTATTGTTTTAGTCTATTTACCCTTCGTGTTTCTTTTCTATATTTTGCTTAAGTTGCTTACATAGTCCCCACTTTAGCAATACTTGCTAGTGTTGTTTCAGTGTATTAGTATACAATGTCAACCATTACCGTTTTTTAGCCCGATTCTGGCTTTCATGTTAGGCCGAAACTAGTCTTTGATTAGTATAGTATTATTAAGGGCATATGCTTATTGGGTCCCAAGTAGCAGGTAGTTCAAAAATAACGTGCTTATTGGGTCCCAAACTTTTGTCCTACCTGAATAATAATGGATGGATTCGGTCCCAGTCACCTGTTGGTAATCCAAATGAAAAACAGGTAATAAAACTAATTTAAAAATTTGATATATTTATTACATTGAAATATTATTGTAAAGGTATACATTTTAGGATTTAAAAATTTCTAACCTAACCTAACCTAACCTAACCTAACCTAACCTAACCTAACCTAACCTAACCTAACCTAACCTAACCTAACCTAACCTAACCTAACCTAACCTAACCTAACCTAACCTGACCTAACCTAACCTAAAAAAATATTTGCTATGTCATTTGTTGTAATGGTTGATATTGAATATTTATATTCATTTTTAAAATGTTTAAAACAACAGACAAATAGTATATTTAAAATAAAAATTCAAATCACATTAATAAATATAAATAAAAGTAAAAATAAAAAAAAACGAAATAGTGATTTCAAGTGCCTTCCTGTTCATAAAAGAGAACATATGCTTCACCACTCACTAGTGATTCGTATGAAATTGGTGAGACGCGGGAATCGTTGTATTCATACCATGTTCGTGAATAAGGATGTCGGCAATAAGCTGTGTAGTGTCCGTCATTCAAAGTACCTCTGTGATTTGTGATGGCATACAGATTATAACGACAGGGGGCGACCTTCGCTGTTGAATAATCACTCATATCTAGAGCTTCCAACGGAAATTCTACGGTGACATTCAGTTTTCCTCTGAAACTTTCCGTTGAAGAAAATCGTTTAAGGTGAATCACTAGTATTTTGGGTAACTTTTCGAATGATAAATTTTTTGTGCACTTCCGCCGTTCTTTACATTTGGAACAAGTTGGTTTCTCATCTCCGTCCAATGTTTCTTCACTTATAAATGAATCTAAGCAATGAAATAGGTTGAGTTGGCAAGTTATTCGTGGGATAGACAAAGAAAGGTCCCAAATTGGATCGAATGTCACAGAACAGTGACCACAATGAGTACATTTCAAAGTGGATTTCAATTGGCCGACAAAGATGTCCACTATTTCGGAATTGTCCATTCTCAGGTACCTGGACCAAGACTCTTGGGCTATCTCATTGTCAGTTAGGTTCTCGTCGATTCCCGTCAAGATTGGCAAGGGCTTCTCGGTAACTCTGTTGACATCTTCGTGCAATATCTCCAGGAGGTATCTCAAAAACTCTTCGGCATCTTGCTGTTCATAACCTATGAAACGGGAGCGAATCTTTGAATATTGCTTTTCAAAGAGGCTGTATACACCACTCCTCCTGATAAATCCTCAGACCATAATTCCTTTATAACTCTCGCAAAACCTTTAATGAGTGCGCCCTTCATATTGGAATTTTTTGTTTTCAAATCTCTCATAAAGGCATCTTTCCTCAAGTACTCCAAAAGGCATTTAGTGTTAGACAAACACTGGATAATACTGTTCATGAAACATGTATTCCCAATATTCCTCAACCCATTCAGACCTAGTGCATCAACATTGCCTGGTAATGTGAATCTGTTTGAGTTGAAGCTATCGGTATTGTGTTTGTCAATACCATATTCTTCAAAGCAGTCTTGACTATGGTGCGTATCTTTGTTTGATTGATGAAGTTCGTGAGGAGTTATCAAATCAGAGAAAAAACTGTAATTTTGAATAGCAGGTTTCATATAAAATTCATCGAGGGTCTTTGAAGATGGAAAAGTTCCGAGAAAAGAGGCAGCGTTTCCCCTCTGAATGGCTAAACTGATTTTCTGAATGAGGAATGATGTGGCCCTGGGATCATTTGTTTCTTTCTCAATTTTGTTCCCGATTTCTCTAATAAATTTTAATGCATGTGGTCCGAATGTTCCGAAAGTTTCAATTCCAATTGGATAAAAGATAAAGTTATCACGAAGATTAGTGTACTTTCGAATTTTAAGGCATTCTGCAGCATGGGCAGCTGAACCAGGGGTAACTGATGTTTTGGAGACATGTAAGGCTGCCAAAGTGTCTACACATGTAAAGTCCCACATTACAGACCTACCGCGTTGCCATGGAATCAGCGTCATGCCATCCGGTCTTTTGCCATCTTCTCTAAAAATGCCAACAGGCTCTAAAACGGCTGGAATTTTTGCAGTAGCAAGGGAGCGTTTAATCAGATCATTCACTGCTTGATGACGAGAGAAGCGACCGGCACTAAATTTACAGCTCAAACCATGGACGCCTGTGCTATCGACTACAGATCCACAAGTACAAAGGTGTTCTTCACAAACATACGAACCTAATCGAAGTCCAACGGCAATCCTGAATGTTTCGTTATCAAGAAAAGTACCGATAGAAGAAATGGGTAGTGCATTCAACCACGCTCCTGCGTTTTCAGAAGAAACAGCTTTGAGACGTGCCTTTTCTGAAGGCGTTATAGCTGCTTCAAGTAGTTTGTTTGTGATCCTTTTCAATAAATTAGATTTCGAATTTTGAGATTTTCTATTTACATTTTGCAATTGTAGCTTACGACTGGAATCATTTAGGTTTCTCTTTATCATGGTTGCCAATGAAATCTTAGGATTGAAAACATTGTGAGAAATATTGAAAGAACCATAAGGGAACATCAACAGATTTTCCCATGAAGAAATAGAGTTATTTCTCACGCAGTCATTGATCAAGCTGGAAAGAGCCGAGGCAGATAAGAATCTTGCAGCTTTTGGTATCCTCTTGATGATTGAGACGTTTTGCCTAAGTGAAGCTAGTCTTAGATGCAGGGGTGTGGATGAATTTTCAAAACGTGATCCAGTTATTTCTTCATCTGCATTGGGTTGATAGTGAACTTTTCCATGATGAACTTTTGCATGGTGAATTTTCAATCCAGTGGTATTTTTGAAATTTTTACTACAAATGGTGCATTGAGATGTTGACACTTCAGCTGTCAGACAAATTGATCTGAAATATCAAATGCACTCGATAAAATATAAACAATGAATGAAATAGTATTTAATTTAAACATTCAGATACGATAAAAAGAGGGAGGATTGGATTTACGAATTTACGAGTTCTAAAAACTGCAGTCTTGTCAAGCCTTCAAATTGGCATAGTACATGTCTTCCAGACAGAACCTGCACAAGTCTCTCTGTCTGGCCTATAATACTCATGTGCCTATTCAGCCTGCAATTTACAGTTACTAGTTCTACCATCATGTTTACTGACCTTCGTCCATGTGAAATTTGCCGAATGCCTCCTTATGAACCTTCCCACCATTCAAGAGACTTTCTTTGCACCCACTCACTGATGACTGCTTTTTAAGTGTATTTGCGATTCCAAAGATGGTTTCAGGTCCTTCCCGGGCAATTTAATTAGTTTTCTCGTTGCCACCGATTCCCTTGTATCCCTCTACCCAGACAAGTGTTAGCCGATTGCAGCTTCCCACCTGATTGACCGCACAAAAGCAGCTCCATACAAGCCTTGAGTTGATCTGTACCTAACTGAGTACCCCTAGAGCCTCTTGACTGTCAGAACGATGGACTCATTCTTCACCTTTTAGGTAATCAGTTCCGTAGCACAACATTATATAGCAGCAATTTCTGCGTCATATACAGTCACGTACTTCCCTAAGCATAGCTGGACTTTTTTCCTTGGCTTTGTGCCGTATACCCCAGTTTCTGAACCCACAACGGTTTTGGAACCACCCGGTAACCAAAAAATTTTATTAAAGTTATATCTAGGGATCATTTGGTCTACAGTTAGCCCTAAAACACGGTCTTCTTTTATTTCCTGATACAATTTTTTCTGGTCGGTACCTTGCCTACATCTTACAACCCATAACGCTTCCGTTAGGGTCGTTCTAATCAGCCGTTTAAATAGCCCCAGCCTGCTGGGTTTTTGCCCACCAAACTCCTAAACCGTAGGTTAACATTGGTCTCCCCACTTGTATAACCAAAGGTTGATCTTTGGGTTGAGTCCTCATGTTTTCCTTCTGAACCGTCTACATATTTCAAGAGCAAATGTAGACTTTTTGTGATTTTTGGGATTTGCAGATTCCATGTCAGCTCCTGGTCAAATATTATACTTATGTATTTAGCCTGACCTCTAAACGGAATCTCTAACCCTTGATCGCTGGTTGCTTTAGGTGATCTTTTCCTGGTGAAGACGACCACTGCTGTTTTATGAGGATTGACCGATAGGAATTGCCGTTGACTGTTGGTTTTTACCTTTTGTTTTAAAATAAGTGCAATATTTTTAGTTGCATAAAATAATAAATAAAAAATAAGTAATCTAACTTCAAAATAAATGGTTACATTCATTCAAGATGGATGATTTCAGCATTTAGTTGGATAGTTTAGATAAACTGGGGATTATAATCAGAGAACTAGTTCTAAGACGAATCAGTTTTACTTAACCTGTAAATATATGTCAATAAGATTGCAAACAATATATAGGACCTGGAATTTCTCGCCCACACGTTACCGGATAAACAACAGCAATAGAATAACTACAAGAGTGTGGTATTTAAGTTTTAGATAGGCTTGCTATTATACTACTCCTAAATCAAATTTAACATGTTTGGCTCTTCCTATGAAGGCGCGAAAGAGTAAGTAATTTAAAAAAAAGTCTCTACCATAAAAATTGTGTGTTATGATACAAATAACGTCAGTACCTATATTATGTTAATAAGAAAATTATAATTATAATTAACACTAATTAAAATCAATCTTTATTATTTTCAAATTCTCTTAATACATGTGTTGTAAATACATCGAAGAAGTTTGACCAATGTAAGATGCCCCATTTTAAAAAATGAAAAGTGAAAAACGATTTTTCACAATATTCTATCTTTCACCCTTTTTTTCTAAATATCTCCGAAAATACTAGGCATTTTTACTAGCATTTTTAATCACTAAAATAATTCTTTACATATATTTTCAGTACAGTGAATATTTGGAGATATATAGTTATTTAAAACATTTATTTGGATTAAGAACCATCTTTCTTGAGCCCTTCAAATCACAGAGCATCGGTGGCCTCTTGCAATTATCTGTGCTGTAAGTAACTTCAGAATTCTCAACACAAATAATTAGGACCTACAGTTTCACGCCGGAACCGAAAGGCAAAGTGAGAGGCTTTCCTAGACAGAATACTTTCGTTGGTATGCCATTGCCTTCCCAAAGGTAGCCGCCTTAAGATTTGTCGACATTTTTTATCGGCACTGAGAATCGAACCCAGAACCTTTCGCATAACAGCCAACACACTTGACCACAACACCACAGTGACTTAAACTTAAAAATTGTATTAAGAACAATAAATAACTGAACGGTTAAACGACTTCCACTATTTATTCGAAAAATTCGCTTTATAATTCAATTACATCTGTTTCGCTAATAACTAGCATCGTCAGATTGACATATTGAAATTACATTTTGTTTGTTTGTAACTAGGTACTTGATGTTGATAAGTAGTTAAGGCTAGACCAAGTAAGGAAGTAATAAGACATAACAATATTGAAGCCTAGATGTTATTAGCCCTAAGGGATTATCCTGGATGCATTTCCCTCTAAGATCAGTATAACTGTGCAATGATATAGAAAAACCAGGAAAAAACTATATCATGCTGATCTTAACAATAACTTAATATATTTATGTTACAATAATGAATTATCTATGTATAAAATGAAGACTCAATTAAAGTAAACAGTTTAATAGTGAACTTCCAAGATTTATTTGTTCATTAACTACTTTAAACTGTTGATCTGCTTGATGTCTTTTAATTTTAAGTTCTAGAAAATCTAAATTTTGTTTTTTATTACAAATGTGTAACATATGAATGTCATTGGTTTGTGTAAGTGAGTTTGGATATTATTATTCCAGTAGTTGTTTTGCATAGTTCGACTTATCTGGTTGTTGTAGTCTATATGCTCTTAAGTGTTCATTAAATCTTACTTCAAAATTTCTTTGTGTTTGACCTATATATACTGCATTAATAAAGAAATTCAGATCATAAAACAAATAGCTACATCTAATGGCTATCCAATACATTTGATAAATAAATTAATTAATAAGAAAGAACAAAAAGTGTCACTAGAACTAATATTTCCAAAACAAACTAAAGAAATTAAAAGCTATAAAAGTTTTACATATTGTGGAAATATTTCCAATGCAATATCAAAAATAATATCTTCAGCAACATCAGCATTAATATCATTTAAAACACAAAATAATATTGGAATAAACTTGTTAAATGTGAAAACAAAATTTAAAAATCTGGTGTTTACAAAATTAATTGTCCAAAATGTAATGCAGTATATTATATAGGTCAAACACAAAGAAATTTTGAAGTAAGATTTAACGATCATTTAAGAGCATATAGATTAAAACAACCAGATAAGTCAAATTATGCAAAACACCTACTTGAACATCCAACCTCATTCTTACACACCAATGACATCCAAATACTACACACTTGTAATAAAAAACAAAATTTAGATTTCCTTGAAGAACTTGAAATAAAAAGACATCTAGCAGATCAACAGTTTAAAGTAGTTAATGAACAACTAAATCTTGGAAGTTCTCCACTATTAAACTGTTTACTTTGATTAAGTCTTTATTTTATACATAGATAAGACATAAATATAATTAACATAAATATATTAAGTTATTGTAAAGATCAGCATGATATAGTTTTTTCCTGGTTTTTCTATATCATTGCACAGTTATACTGATCTTAAAGGGAAATACATCCAGGATAATCCCTTAGGGCTAATAACATCTAGGCTTTAATATTGTTATGTCTTATTACTTCCTTACTTGGTCTAGCCTTAACTACTTATCAACATCAAGTACCTAGTTACAAACAAACAAAATGTAATTTCAATATGTCAATCTGACGATGCTAGTTATTAGCGAAACAGCTGTAATTGAATTTTAAAGCGAATTTTTCGAATAAATAGTGGAAGTTTAGTTTAACCGTTCAGTTATTTATTGTTCTTAGTAAGATGAACTTCCACAAAGGTTAACACAATCAATTTCATTAAAAATTGTAAGTTCTCTAATCCGAATTCCTTCCTTTTAAACAAAAAATTCAGGAAGCAATAAAAAAAACTTAATTCATTAATCAGCCATATGATTTTTTGCGTTATTAAAATTTATCTTATAGATGTTTTATATACCTACTTAAATTACCAAAGGAATATATTGAACGAATATTGAATTAGTTGGCTAATTCGACGGTAATTCTAAAATTTATTGTAACACGAAATGGTCGCTTTGGGAAATAGTATGATAACCTCTCTAGACACTAACAAGTAACTATAATAATTGGAAACGCAATTACCTTCACTATATTTCATTTGTATTCTGCCGGATTTGCGATTAATAATTCTCCCTTCCTTGTTTCAGATGATATAATGGGCCACCCTACCCGCAAAATGAAAGTAAGTAGGCAATAATAACTTCCAATATTCAGCAAAGTGAAAATCGAGCTGCGAATAGCTGAAGAATGAGTGTGCCTAGACCCTTAGGGCATCTCTATAAGAACCCCTCGTTTCTCTCCCTTATTTACTAAATATTATATGAATACCGACGGAGCTATAGTTCTTTTTTAATTATACGGTATCACTGGATAGGGCGGTATGCTTCTCAGTGATGGACTTGTTATTAAAATACATAAATTTCATAAAACATAAAATCAAACATCAAACGTACATAATAAAATTAAAACCGGCAATAAAAGGAAAAGCAGTATTTACAAGGAAGCTATTAATATTAAAGAAAATTCATTCCCTTGATTTATAATCAATATTAAAAGAATAATTTCCAGAACGTAAACATTTTTTTGTCAGCTAAATTATAAAAGTGTTCTCCAAATTAATTAATAAACACGGAATATTTTTAATTGGTTTATATCATCTGATAAAGTACCTGACAATTTTTATTAGTTTATTATAAATCACCTTACACCTGCACTTGTTAGTTTAGTTCATTTATTATATATAAATTATGATGGTCGATTTGTACAAAGAATTGTGTAAACTAATAAGGGAAATAATTTATCAGTCAATATTCGAGATTAATGGAAATGTTAAGCTGTAGATGATACTGGATAAATTTTGTCCTTTATTACATTGATATAGTTAATTGACTGTAATTTTTTGAATGCCATTTAGAGCCGACGAAGACCGGAAGAATTTATACCACAAAGTTTACGTATGAGACCTGAATGTATGTTTAATATGTTAGATATTTTGTAGATACTTATCGTACGCTTGTATTGGGAACACGCTGCGTGTGTTGTGAAATATTGTAATTAAGAGATAAAATTATCCTTTATTAATAATTGTTAGTGAATTTTTCAATGTTAAAAGAGATTTTAACGGTAAAATAAGCCAAACGCATGGATTTTGTTTGATTGAATACTTAAATCAAAGTATGATCAGTCCAAAATTGTAATAGATAACGTATTTACAAGACTGTCTTCAACAATTTGCAGACAAATGAAAATTTGTTTATGAAGACTTAGTTTTTTGATACTTCTATTTTAAAATGGTTTTCCACCTACCTTAGTGGAAAACCAATCATAAGAACACCAAAAATAGGACGGAAAATTCATAACGCACAATTTTTTGTTATAGTAGCAATGAAAAAGTGTTCCTTGGATTTGATATTTTTAAATCAGAAGTAATATTAATTTTGACCAATTATACAAACAAAATTTAATAAACTATAAAGCAAAAAAATTTAAAACAGAAAAAGAGTGCATTCGAATTATAACAGGGGCGTCCGATTATAAATACCTGGTGAAGGTGATCAAATACATAATAGTATAAATCATACGATATGAACCTAAAAGTGGCGCAGTGAAATACTTGCTTGTATCTCACGCAGAGGGCTCAGGTTTGAATCTTAACCAAAATATTTTTTATTTTTATTTTTTATAATAGTCATAAAGGTAGGCGGAAAAAGTTATGTGTCACACGTGCATTAATGCATTAGCACTCCCTAGTTGGTATTTGCAGATGCAGCCTCACTTTCAACCCTTGTGAAACAATATACTTTTCCTACGACCACCATCCAAAACACTATTTTGCACATTGGTTACAGTACGCAAAATCAGCAATTTCTCATAGCAACAAAAGTTGTGGGAAAAGTGACATAAGGCATAGCCAAAGTAACATAAAGCATAGCCAAAGTGACATTAGGCATACCCAAAATAAATACCTGCAGCAAGTTGTCAATCTCGTTATCTGTAGTCAGTGCAATCAACTAGTAGAGTCGATGAATCATTACCGAAATTTGTTTCTGTTCCTGTTCTCTCAACATCAGCTACGAATGACTTATTAACAATAACCGAAAACTTGTCGGAAACACCAACACCAGGGATAAAGATCCAGAACTGTTCCCATTTTACAGTTCATTATAATTTTAAGTGAAAAATCCCATGCAAGGAAAGTTAAATTTAAAATACGTTTCTTAAAACGTAAATTTGTTACCTACTGTAATATTTAATAAATCTTTAAATACGATCTTTAGTCATTTATTTAAATGAAATGTAGAAATTTTCACCGCCAAAAGCTATGCCATGTTAGAAAAAGTGCTCATAAAAAAGTATCGTGTGCAACACGATCGTTTGTTTGTTTTCTGGATGGTGGTCGTTTTGGATGGTGGTCGTAGGAAAAGTACAGTGTGCAACACGTGCGCAAATGCTAATTTCTCACTCGTGAGAAATTAGCACTTTTGCACACTTGTTACACAATATAATATTAATGTTTTTCTTATTTATTTAAACTGTTTTTGTAGGTGGGATAAATTATACACACTATGGCTAAGCACTATTTATTTATTTACTAAAACACAAAATTAAATTAATTTATTTATATACTTTTGGTATATCAACCCTCATTTATTTATAGTACTGTATAATAACATTTATATACACCATTACTTTATTCTTCGTTTTCAACCCTTCCTAAGATCATTAGATTATCACGCCGCCAGTCGCTTATATAAAGCCGTTTTGACATATCTGAAACTCCCGAGATAGTTCTTTTTCTAGATGATTCCCGATCAAACGTGTTCCGGAACAATCGAGTACAGTGTCGATTAAACAGACGTATTAGACCCACCACTAATAAACTATAAAGTGGACTATCTGGGATAGGTCCTTTGTCCTTATTTAATCTATTTTTAATTTTCATAATTTCTAAACTTTCAAATGCATCCAACAATCTATTGTTCGATACATTTTTTTAACAATTTTAAACTATCTACATTTACCGAATGGTTTTTGATAAAAGCATGTTCGGCAATACTAGATTTTTTTATCAGTCCATATTTTAGATGAGCTAAATGTTCTTTAAATCTAGTAGTATGAAGTAGTTTTTTATCATATCCATTAAGTACAGCTAAATCCTTAATTAAATTTTTTTTTCTGTTATATATTGCTGTGTTCAAGGGAAAATAGATTAAATAAGGACAAAGGACCTATCCCAGATAGTCCACTTTATAGTTTATTAAAAGAAAAGCTGCATAATGTGGTTTAACGCCATCTTTATCAAACCAATACCATATTATTTTTCTCTTAATGTTCTAATTATTCTGTTATTCAACATACCAGCCCAAATATTTACTTTGATAGAATACTGAATGTGAACTTCCCCATCCATTACGGATTGTCTTCTACTTCAATATTAAAAATACTGCTTGTTTACCATTTTATGTGGGGTTATTAGTGAAAATAATATAATTGGCATACTTTGGTATCTGCTCTTGACAATTTTACAACATTGTAATCAGTATCATCATTATATTCAGCTACTTATTTTGCATGTTTCTGTTCATTATTTTCTAGTTCAAATGTAAATTTTATGCTTGTGAATTTTGAATTTAATTTTGAAATGACATCTTCCACTGATGATTTCTTCGTATTGCAAACTGCAAAAATGTCGTCCACATATCTATACCATATCCTTGGAAAATACTCGAGATCTTGACTAATCTGTGTTTCAAAATTGCTCATAAAAAGGTTGGCTATAAATGGTGATAAACAATTACCCATATTGTTGATAAAACTGATTGTTATATTGAAAATAATTTTGGTCCATGCATAGTTTAGCTAATCGTAGGTACGCTAGGAAATAAAGAACTAGCATCGAACGAGAGTAAAATTTCCCCATCTTCTAGAACAACATTTTTTACTTTCTTTATAAATTCGAATGAGTTTTTTATTGAAAAACTGTTACATTTTATGGGTAGTTTGTCAAACTCGTTCGATAACCATTTCGAAATCTTAAAACTAAGTGTACATATAGCTGAAACAATAGGTCTCATTGCCTTCCCAGGTTTACGTATTTTAGGAAGGCAATAGAGCTTTGACAATGTCGGGTTACTAACAGTTAATTTATACTTTAAAGAATCGGTGACAAGGTTCTTACAACTTTTGAGAGTGCTCTTCGCCGTGGAAATCATTTTATTTAGTGGATTTTTTGGAATTTTAACGGAATTTTTAGGAAAGACACCGCTACGTATAGATATATTCCGGTAGATTCTTTTCACTGTAGTCAATACAAAATGGCAAGTTTTAATTTTTTGGTTCATCGATTAATTAATTTTCCCTTAAACAAAGCAAGATATAACAGAGAAATCCGAAGGATAAAAGAGAAGATCTGGAAAAAAGCGGTATATATGAAATAAGTTGTTATGATTGTAATAAAAAGTATGTTGGGCAAAAAAATCGATTTAAACTGGATTTAAAGAATATTTAGCTCATCTAAAATATGGACGCATAGAAAAATCTAGTATTGCCGAACATGCTTTTATCAAAAACCATTCGGTAAATGTAGATAGTTTATAATTGTTAAAATGTATCGAACAAAAGATTGTTGGATGCATTTGAAAGTATAGAAATTATGAAGTGTAAAAATAGATTAAATAAGGACAAAGGACCTATCCCAGATAGTCCACTTTATAGTTTATTAGAAGAAAACTTATTATAAAAATATTATATATACATATATAAGGTTAGTTTGTAGACATAGCTTTAGTTTACCTTCGGTCTCTGAAGAAAATAACTTGTTTATTAAACGCGCGTGTAAACGGTTTCGGTATCAGTTTCGCCAACGGTTCCAGATTTAACATTTTAATATATGGTAATCGATAAGTGAAACAAGTGTAAGAATAAAAAAGAGTGGGTATAATTAGAAGAGGAAAGCCGTGCTAACAGTGGAATTATAGAAATAGTATTACGAAGAGAAATTTAATCATTTGTTTTGATGTTTATTCAATTTATTAGATTAACTTTACCAATTGTTTACATTCTATAATAATTATTATTAATAACTGTAAATAGTTGGCGAAAATCCTAAGGAAAACAAAAATTTTAAATATTACAGGTTTGAAATTGTACCATTCATTAGATTTTTAGTCACAAACAAAATATCACGCTGAATATTCGTTATCTGTCTGTGTTTGATGTCGAAGTAGAAAAGAAGATTTGTTATAATTTTCCTGTTACTAGTTGCAGTAAATAATTTTAGTATCATGCTGAGCTAACGGAGAAAGAATATCAATATTTTTTTAAACCAAAGGAATTGTTATTGACTAACACGCAATATGAGTTGTAGTTGTGTGTTTCATAATGTCGATTAGTCTGATCTGACGTTTCTTAAACTTACTTCATTTAAATTTAATCGAATTATGGCTCCCACCATTAATCCGCCCATCTATATGTAGTAAAGATATCTAATTTGATCCACCATGAGAACTATTGGTTTTTTTTAAATAAATCATACACATAGAAAAAATGTTTGCGCAGAATATCTATTAATTTCGTCTTGATCTATCTAATAATATAAATTATCTATTTAATGACAGCTATATAGGATTCAAAGAATGGAATCTTTTAAGTGAATTGCTTACAGTACGTGACAACGATGCCTTATTACTGCTTTATTGCTTTCCACCCATTCTAGCACTCTTGTTATATACAGTGAAGTCCCAGAATAACGGATTAAATTTTAGTAATAGTAGGTATTTCTAGGACATTGATAAAAAACGATATACATTTATGACATTCGTAAGCCCGTACCGTGGTAAAATGTAAAATCCCCCGATCCCCCGATAAATATGTCAATCAATTATTAGGCAAATCTCAATGTTCATACCCGGATACTCATCAAAAATAATTTTAATAAAGAAATTGAGATCATAAAACAAATAGCTACATCTAATGGCTATCCAATACATTTGATAAATAAATTAATTAATAAGAAAGAACAAAAAGTGTCACTAGAACTAATATTTCCAAAACAAACTAAAGAAATTAAAAGCTATAAAAGTATTACATATTGTGGAAATATTTCCAATGCAATTTCAAAAATAATTTCTTCGGCAACATCAGTAATAATGTCATTTAAAACACAAAATAGTATTGGAACAAAATTGTTAAATGTGAAAACAAAATTACCAAAATTAAAAAAATCTGGTGTTTACAAAATTAATTGTCCAAAATGTAATGCAGTATATATAGGTCAAACTCAAAGAAATTTTGAAGTAAGATTTAATGAACACTTAAGAGCATATAGATTACAACAACCAGATAAGTCGAACTATGCAAAACACCTACTGGAATATCCAAACTCACTTATACACACCAATGACATTCATATACTACACATTTGTGATAAAAAACAAAATTTAGATTCTCTAGAAGAACTTGAAATTAAAAGACATCTAGCAGATCAACAGTTTAAAGTAGTTAATGAACAAATAAATCTTGGAAGTTCTCCACTATTAAACTGTTTACTTTGATTGAGTCTTCATTTTATACATAGATAAGACATTATTGTAACATAAATATATTAAGTTAATGTAAAGATCAGCATGATATAGTTTTTTCCTGGTTTTTCTATATCATTGCACAGTTATACTGATCTTAGAGGGAAATACATCCAGGATAATCCCTTAGGGCTAATAATATCTAGGCTTTAATATTGTTATGTCTTATTACTTCCTTACTTGGTCTAGCCTTAACTCCTTATCAACATCAAGTACCTAGTTACAAACAAACAACATGTAATTTCAATATGTCAATCTGACGATGCTAGTTATAGCGAAACAGCTGTAATTGAATTTTAAAGCAAATTTTTCGAATAAATAGTGGAAGTTTAGTTTAACTGTGCAGTTATTTATTGTTCTTAGTAAGATGAACTTCCAAAAAGTAGAGGTTAATACAATCAATTTCATTAAACTGTAAATGATATTGATAATTGTTTAAGCGTGGCTTCTAGGTCATACTCATTAAGGACGGGGTATCGCTGTACATCAGAATGGCACCTACAGACCAAAAGTTTATTCTAACTTTCTCCGTTATTACAACTCAAATCGTTTTATTTTTTTCACTAAATTGCATATAAAGGTCTAACTTAGGTAAGGATTGCATTTATTTTTTGTTAATTAATTGTTTAATATTGAAAAAGAGCTGTTGAATGCGAACTATTTTAGACCTGTACATTTGTATAAATAAACAAAAATCTAAATAAATTTTCTTAAAATGAAACTAAACCTTTCCTAAGTTGAACATTTTTCTATCAAATAGCCCAATCAGAATTTGCTAAAGAGATCAGACCTAAGAAATAGTTAGAAACTAAAATCATGCTGCATTTTATTTTTATTTTTTCACTTTGGATCAAAAATGGACGTAGTTAATGACGAAATAATTGTACTTTAGTGTATAACTTTTATCATAGATGGAACTAGGCACTATATATTTTTTTCTTTTTTTTATTAAGTCAAAACAAATTTTTGTATTATAAATTAATGTAACGTTTTTTAAATATTTTGTGATATTTACAAAACAATTATTCCATAAAACAAATTAGTAAAATGAAAAAAAGAATACTGATTTGCGGATATTAATTTTCAGTAGACCAGTTATATCATTGTTATATCTTGAAGAAATTTTAATTATAATATGCCCAGCGTACGGCTGGCCATCTATAGTTATATATGAGGGTAAATAAAATTATTGTTAGTGCCGAGCGATCGCTTACAGAATAAGTGTTTATTATTTTCCCAGCACAATTAGAAAAACATTAGACACAGAATAAACATCGTTGTAAAAAAATATAAAAACTATAAAATTGTTAATAACAAAAAACTGTAAATTCAAAATTCTTGAAAAAAATACCAATTATTGGTGGCCATATAGACACTTCTTGGTCAAATTTTGGAAGAAATATGGTCACAGGTTTCTGATAGAAAAAAATGTTAGCGTAAATTTTGTATACGTGGTATTCTGAATTAAGTAAAAAGAAAAACTGGCATCAAAATATTTTATTTAAAAATATACTTTTATTATTTTTACATTTAAATATTTTCTGGTGGATCTTTACATTTTAATCTTTTGCCTCTCCTGTTTAAAATAACTTCCGGCCCAACGCAATCCTCATGGAATCGTCTCAACTTTTCTACCATATTGTTAAAAAAAGGTTAGTTGAAATTTATGTTTTCGGTAAAAAGTGGATTATCATCTCCTGTATAAATAATAAAATGGCATGTTTTTCGATCTTCTTGTGATGACGAGTTGTCCTTGTATCTAAAAACAATAATTTGTAATATTCTAAAACAATTAGAAAAATGAAAAGCCAGTAACAAATCTTACCTGATAATAATAATTGTGATTTTCCTCAAAGTGAATTTCACTATTTTCAATTTTTAAGCAAGGAACCATACGCTTTTCTACGGCCTCTCTCAATGACATTTTTGATGTGGCTACTTTTAAAAAACATTTTACTTCAACAAGTTCATCTGAATCAATTAAACCTAAAACATAATAAGTTATTAAACTCTGATATGTATATAATAGTTACACTAATTCGTTTACCATCAGGCGATGCACCTAATAAACCGTATTTCAAGTCAACAAATAATCCTGAAGGGTTAACATTCGGGTAGTAATAGTGGGTAGTTTACAGCACTTCATCAAATTTTAAAACATTAGTTTAAATCCAGCAACGTTCTAGAAAACATCATTATTCTTCATAAGTACCTATCTAGTCTCCGAATTTTCGACGCAAGTAAATAGGTATTACAAAATTAAAATATGTTGACCACTTTAATGTGTCATTTGTAAATGCATCGCCTCTAAGTTAATAGTATTTTAATAATTTTTTGACACTTACCTAGAGCTGATCTAAAAAGAATCACACACAACTATAAACTTATAAAAATAATAAAGTTATCCTACCGGTGATTAGGTATATATAGAATTAAAAATACAAATAAAAAATGGTAAATGGTAAAAAATAAAGATAAAAGTAATAATTACTAGAGCACCTATTTATATTACTAAATGTTGATCTACCCTCGTTCTTTCCCGAGATAAAATACAAAATATATTTTGTTGGCTGGCAAGGTCTAGAAATGAGAATTATATAAATGGTTTTTAGCCCTAAAACATGTGTTTTTAGCAGGTAAAATTTTTTCCGATGAATAGAGCAATTTAGTGAAAGGATTCTATTATTATTTCTGTTAGTTTATCCTATTACTAAGAGATGTCTGCACTTCATGGCTAAAAAAATCATTGACACATTTTCGTTTCAGATTGCATGGGATACGGGCTCCTTAAAACGATTTACTAACCAAAACGCTGGTGACTTAAGCAAGAACCCTTATCATTCTTGTTCAATCCTTTGATCACTTTCTTAAGCCTCAATGTGAACAATTTAAGCCGTGTTTAAAGCCACTAATATTTATTTCATGATCTCAAGAACAAGGTATGGTCATTCAATTTAACCACATCTATAGCGATCCAACGATGAGGGACAACTTAAAATAGGCTCTGCTGCATAATGTGGTTTAACGCCATCTTGATCAAACCAATACCATATTATTTTTCTCTTAATGTCCTAATTATTCTGTTATTCAACATACCAGCCCAAATGTTTACTTTGATAAAATACTGAATGTGAACTTTCCCATCCATTACGGATTGTCTTCTACTTCAATATTAAAAATACTGCTTGTTTACCGTTCTATGTGAGCTTATTAGTGAAAATAATATAATTGGCATACTTTGGTATCTGTGCTTGACCATTTTAGAACATTGTAATCAGCATCATCAGTTGGTTGCAATACAACTTGTATGTTCCAGGTAAAGGAAGTATATTGAAATTTCTAAATTTGTATTTTTATCTTGTTTTACTCACCAGAGACTGAAAAATTGAGAAATTTATTTGGAATAAAGTAAAAATTGAATGACTGTCTAAGAAGAGACTAAAGTAACAAATCTACAATGCATACATAAGATCGGTAATGTTGCATGGAGCACCTATATGAAACTTAACATCAGACGTAAACATAAAATCACTGGAATGAAAAGAAACAAAAATATATAGAATAATAGAAGGAGCAGAAATATACACAAAGAATGCAAAAATAAGAGAAAAGTACGAATACACGCCGATAGCAAAAAAATAAAAACAGAGCACTTCTACAAAAAAACAGTGAACACAAACCCACTAACAAGGAGAATAGGAAAAGAAACAGTAGGACAAATAGGATGGAGAGCCAAATACAAACTAATACATCACAGAGCAAATTTACAACTTACAGGAATCTAGAAAAAGAAAGCAGGGGAAAACCTAGAAAATCCAGGAAAAGCCTGGCAAAAAAAACACAAACAAGGAAAATAAGGAACAAAAACACAAAAAGAAAAGAAAAGAAGAAAAATTAAGAAGAAAAGGCGATATTCAAATGAAATGAAATGAAATAGACTGGAAAATGTGACGATCAGCATGTTTTTATTAAACATTCTGCATATCTTAAAATGCGTTATTGTTTCATCACCAACTCCTATCTAAATCTCAATTCTTTAGTTCTCTGATAGAATAAATTTTAAACAATTCGCATTGATCTAGTATCTACATGACTACAAATGACTACAAATCATAGTCGACTGTATCAAACATAAATTTTGAATACCTTTGATCGTTTTGTGACATTTTAAGTGTAGGGGTGTTATATACTGTCTCTAGAGAGTTGAGCAGATGCATATTTATATATTAAAATTAACCTGTTAAAGAATTTTCTTATTTGCGTTTATAATTACAATAAAAAATAAAGTTATTCCTTAAGAACTACCTATTTTAATACATCTTACAGAAAGAAATCTTTTACAAGAATTATGTTTTTATTACTTAATTGGGTTTTTGAAAAAAAATTTATGTATCTTAAAACTCTATTAATTATAATATTAATATTTAATGGAAACTTTAAAAACATTGTTTTCACTCAATTATACACAATTAAAGATTGATAAAATTTAAACAAATATTACTTGACTATAAACGCGCCATGATTGGTCACCATTATTGTGACGTTATATTGATATAGCTTTTAAAAACAGTATAGCGTTTACGGTTATTATATTTATTGCTAAAAAACAAGTTGTTAATTGGTATCAGTATTGCCTTTATTATGTGACAAACTACGCCTGGTTAAGACCATAGTAACACAACCTCAGAGTAATAAGTAAACATAGAGGTGCCACAACAGCACAATAACATACAGTTTGTAGTCAATAGCAATGAACCTATAATTGAGAGAGATGGAAAATCTAGAGGTGTAGGTAAACACAGCCGGACAGTGGCGTGTAATTGGTTAGAGTATCACCGTAATACCTATATAAATGTTAGTTAAATAATTTAATACGCATATTTTGGCAAGGAATTTATATCTACACTTATGGCATGGCACCATACTTCTAACATATTTTTATCGGAAGGAAATCTAAAAGGATATATGTATTTAATTATTAATTTGATTTTCTTAATTGTAATAAATTTTAATTGAAATTGCTAATTGTACGCCAATGTAGTGAATAACTTACCGGTGATAGGTTAGATTATCATTTTGCGAAGTACCACAAATTATACACGCTTTTCGGGGTTTCACCATTTTCAATATTGAAAATAAATAAAAACCATTTATAAAGTTCACTTAGATACACAAAAATTCAGAAAAAATCGAACAAAGCGCTAATCACCTCTAGACAATTACAAACAAAGGCACTGATGCCAAATTTTCGTTGTGGGTATTTGATACAATTGGTCTAGAGCTTTTTTATCAATATTAAAGAAAGGTAAGAAAGTGAATATTAAAATGTATTAAAGAATATTTTCTCTGACTAAAAATCTCCTCTTAAAAGTAAAATAAAATTATATGTCAATTATACTATTACGTTTTTGTTTCCTACTTTGTACTTACAAAACACAACGTCTGGCAATGCTCTGCTGGTAAACAAATCTGTCTTGACGACAAGTAGTAGGGAATATGCCTACTCTATGTTTACTTATTACTCTGAGAACACAACAGATACGTAATAGCGATGCCATGATATATGTATATATTACTTATCTATTAATGTTAAAATTTATGAAATTAGCATCACCTGTCAAACTTCAAAGCGGTAGTAGGTCAGAGATGGAGCGTTCGCCTTGTAAGTGACAGGACGTGGGTTCTATTCCAACGCACGACAAACCTAATTCTGACAAATGTAATATTTGTCAAAATTATAGTTTTATCTATTGTCAATTTAGTTTGATTTAATTTTAGGTTATATTAAGACTACTTATACAAGTTTTTCAAATAAGTTTTTTTAAAATTATTAACAGAAAATAGTATTTATAAATTCTTAAATTTGATATATAATTATAAAGTTTCTATAAATAGTTAAAAATAAACTCTGTATTTATTATTTCTTTATTAACTGCAATTAGAAAAAACTAACATAATGACGTCATAAGGTCGCTTTGGTTTGTTCCGGAGCTGACGGCATATCTTCGGTATTGGATTCAAAAATTATTTTTATTTTGAAATAAAATAATAATTTTAACCTTTATATTCCTCAATCAAGCAAAAATCCAAGAAATCATTTATTTATTAATGTATAACAATAATTATTAAGGCTTTCAAATTGCGAGAAAATTTAACACTACCTAATTTTATTTTTTATTATTTACAATGTTAACATTAATGGTGCAGCCAGTGCACGAACCAATATTTATTCCCAAACCAGATAAGTCAGATTCAGCCCGTGATATCCTAGTTTTGGGAGTTGAAAGACTATCCACTGCCGTAGAGGTGACAGCACTTAATCCTGAAATTTCATAGTCTAAAATTTTATTTGATATCTAAATTTTATTGTTGATAGAATATTCCACGTATCCTTCGGTCACAGTCGAAGATTTCCAACCTCCATGTCGCTTCAGAACACATATATCGGCCCCCGTATTAGCAAGGAGTGTGGCTGATGTTCTTCGAAAACAACGGCCCATGTAATTTTAGGTGTTTTGCTATTAAGCTAGGCATCTTTCCAATACTATTTATTCCAACAACTTGGTTAAAACATCTCTTATTTTGATACTTCAAAAACAATCGGCGACTGGTAGCATAACTTGGACGGAGAGCCGCATATTTTCGGTAAATGTCAATATAATCTAAATTTGAAACTAAAAATTCGTTGTGTATGCGTTTTTGTATCGGGTACTTTAACAATCAAAATGGAATTTTTATCTTCTAAGTCCTCTACCGTCATTTTAGTGAGTTCCTCACGTCGGCAAGCACCCGAAATACCCAGTATTAAAACAACCTAAAAGGAAATCAGTAATTTTAAAAACACATAAAACAATCATCAAAAATTTACCTTAACCAACAAATAGGTTTCATCATCTGCCTCTTTTATGAATTCTTCAACTTCCTCTCTAGTCAACACCTTAGATTTCTTAGGATGGTTTCCAACTAACAATTTTTTTAAATATGGAACCAACTTGGTAAATTTCTTGAAATCCACGTTTTCTTTAACATTGAGTGTTGCTTTCAACATAGAATATATTGCCCATAACGTGGAAGACTTCAGCGTCTTAGACTTCTCTGCAAAATATGCCGACAACACATTTACGGATACTTTTCTGGCTTTATTTGCTTCACACCACTCTTTAAATTGCTGATATGCATTTTCATACTGGCGCCTCGATTTCTCCGGTAAGAGATTTGAAATTAATGAATTGGCCGCATTTGCCAAGTTAGGTGGGGTACTGCTTACTTCATCGTCGCTCGAAATTTCCATTATTTCACAGTTATGAATATCACGCATGAAATTGACGCAAATAAGTATTCACTCCAAAATAATGAAAATAATTATCAAGAACTGTCACTTTGAACTAATTGTCAACAAATGCCATTTTATTTCCATAGTTACCTAATTACTTAATTTGGAAAAACAGTTCAAACCAGTTCAATACTTTTTTTCATATTAAGCTAAGCGTTTGTAGAAAAAGACAAACTAGTTTACAAGACGAACAATTGAAAAAAACTCTTAACAATTTTCTTCAAAAAGATGATACAAAAAAAACAAAATGTCTGTTAAATTATAATTCAAGCCACGCTTACCACTTATCCTACTTTTACCCGAAATTTTTTCAAACCCAATCCTGTCTGGTAGAGAAGTTCGGCTGGAAGGGTGTTTAGAAAACTTTGAGATGGAAAAAAATATAAAAGGGGATAAGTCTACGTCATATGGGGAGACGAAGAGTGAATGGCGACTAGCGATTTTGTAAAACACGAGTTAACTTTCAAAAGGCTTTTAATTTCCCACTAGGGGAATCCTTGCAATCAGAGGATATTGAAGCATTCTGTTTTCAATTAAAAAGAAGGATTTTATATCGGGTATTGGAGTTTTTGTTTTTGCTACTTAAAAACTTATAAAAAGCTCAGAAACATTAAGCTTTTTCATACAATCCGGATTTTTGGAGGTATTCAACTTGAACGTGACCAAATTTGATGTCATGTAAAAGTTTCAAATAAAATCGCTTTGGTTTTAATTAACAAAAAAAACCTATATAATAGGATCTCTTTTTAAATAGATATATTTTTTGTTTTGTTTTATCATTGGTGTTTATACAAGCTTTAAATTATTTTTTATTGGTAATAAAACGACCTGTAAGATTTTTATTTATGGCTAATTTCGATTGCATCACGGTTACTTAATAGAGCATATCGTAACCTCCATTTGATAATTTCTATAACTTTTTTATATTATATATATTAAAATTATTTACAAGTCTCCGTATCATTTTGACTTTTATTCGGTAATAAATTAATATTTTATTCTACTACAGACATCAACCAATTTTAAAATTTGGCCATCAAGACCCTAAAGTTATGGATGACTTACATGAATTATAAGTAAATGGTATAAGTATAGTATTTTGAAACCAAAACTCTTAATAGTATGTATTTATGTGTACGTCACAGCAAGTACAAAATACTGCAAATATTATTGCAACATTATGTAATATATTTTTAAACAAATTTTCACTTTGTCTTAATTTCGTGACCACTTTTTTCTTGTTAAATTTTTCATGTATATATTTTTGTATTTATATAACATTTTGTTCCTATTTTTTCCTATTAAAATGTAAAAATCATATGTAGAGCACATTGTTCATTCAAATAGTAAATAGTAACAATAAAGAAATTTTAATACTACAAATAACCTAGAATAAATACAAATAATACAGAAGTGGTTACAAGAAATAGTTGCAAGTGATATGCGTTTTATTAATATATTTTTGCTAACACTAAGAGTTAATATTATACAAAAATTTACACAATAAAAAAATAAATAATAAATTTAGAACCAATTAAGATGTAAAGTTTAAGAGAGATGATAAGTCAGATTAGTTGAGATATGTACATACACTATATAGACATAAAAAAAATCCTAAATTATTTTATTATACTGTTACTTAATAGTTCTTTTGGAGTGTTAGTTAGTCTTTCTTGTGTAAATGATGGACATATTGTAGCTTACGTGAAGAATTGCACTACAGTTTTAACAATTTCTACTTGATTAGCGCGGTTAGCAATAAGGTTTAACCAGAGACTTGTAGAATATGTAGAAATATTTACCTATTAGTTATAATGCTAGTAAAAAATATATATTAATAATAGAAATAACAGAATATGCAAAATATATAAAATTCTTTCCTCTGTCCGTGTTCTGGCTGTTCTCACATGCATATGTTGTTACTGATCCCCAGCTGTCTTCTTATCGCTATTATACTTGTTGGTTGGTTCAAGATATACAATCATTTCGCGCCGCTGAAATATTATGACTCTTAAAAAGTTAATTGGAATATCCATGAAAAATAGATGTAAAAAATAGGGTTTTAGAATGTTTAATGTTTTTTTTTTTAATTTTAAAAAGGATTGATCCCCTTCACTTTGTCACTTAAACCAAAGGTTAGATTTTATTGCCAATTAAAAGTCACTGGCCACCACTTCACTCACTATACTCAATCCACTTTCGTTGTGAGTGCTGCTTATTTGGCTGGGGAGTCCGCTTCTTCATTTTCTTAGAGACCAGCATGAGAGGGTACCCACTGCATCAGGATATGTTTTTCATTTTGTCCCAGGTCATGCAATTCGGATTTGATTATTAAACCTATGGAGTATTTTGTGTCTAGTTGTTAAATGGCTTGAATAGAACTCAAAGAATTATTTACAATTAATCTCTTTGGTAATATAAACTGCATGCAAGATGGCGAAAGTTCCTCCATCTGTTATGTGAGGCTAGTTTAAAACTATATTTTGTATTCAAATTTACCACAGCAGTTATTAGATTATTTTTTATTTTAGATTCATCAGTGTACAGAGATTGATAAACATTTTACAATTCTTTTATAGAAAGAAATTTCTGAACAATAAAGGCATGGTCAACTTCATTTTTAGGTATAAGTTTAAAGGTCCAAAAATTATCGTCTAATTCTTTCATAAAAAGGGATGTTTCGACTTTTGTTGGCTGGAAAAAGTTCTGGAAATCCGTCAGTTTCTGTATTATGTATGACAAGCCTGTTTTGATATGACAAAACGCTTAAAGCGTAAGATAAACTAAGATGTATTTTTCTTACTTAAAGAGAGGCTTCTCCAGTCTTGGATTGAAGGTTTTGCACTGGTTTACAGAAAGCATTGATAGGAATTCTTAATGCAGTGTTTTGGACACTGGACGAGTTTTTTTAGTACTTTATTACTGGTAGATGCGTGTACAACACATCTGTAGTCAATTTTAGTTCTTGTGAGAGACTTGTATATGATGATGAAGTAATAAAGGAAGGAAATTTTTTTGTATATTAAAAACCGTAGGTTAAGTGTGTAAAGTTTTATTAAATTCGGTAACTGAGCGCTTTCAGCTTATAAGGCCATTATCAGAGTTACTTCGAAATTTAGCCTTTAATTCCTATCCGTAGAACCATGTTGATACTCCGATTTTTAGATCCCTTCCTTATTTCGGTAAATTATCTTCCAATGTAACTTCTATTCTCGAGAGAATTATCTCGAATCTTAAGATTTCCTTTAAATGCCAAAGAACCATTAAATCCCTTTTATCTAAAACCAAAGACCAAATTAAAAAACTTTCAGAAGTGAAATATATAAACTCTGTTGTAACGACTGTCCAACCACTTACATAGGTAGGACTACAAGACCTTTGGAGATCAGAATCAAGGAACACTTAACAAGAGCAGCTTTTGCCATCACTTAAACTTCAACAATCACAGTTTTTCTCCCAATAAAAACAGCACTATTCTCCGTGATATTTCGGGGAATGGCTATTTAAAAATGAACCAACTTGAAGATTTGGAAATTTTGAGGGAACTCAAGGTTAATCCTACCTATTGCGTTAATACGCAAATCAATTTGAATACCAAGTTCAAACCTTTATTCAAATGATTTAAATTCTGAAATTGTTAAATAAAACTCCCATTTGTTTTGTTTTATTTATTTGATGATTTTACATTTTACTATTTTTACAACTCAATGTTTTACTAAAATAATTTTATGTGTTGTTTAACATTTTATGGTAAAGTAGGTAGTCACTTCCATTGTATTTATTGTTTTTATATTAGTAATTAGTTTTTAATTCACATTCATATATTGTCTTCAAGATGTTTTAATGTTAAAACTGTTTTATTTTTAAAAATGTTTACCTAATTTATATGATTTATATTTGATTGTGTTGTAATGTCTCTTCTGAAGAGGTTTTATCTTTTAACGTAAGTTACACTTTTGTCTTATTTCTAAGTTTTATGTTTAACACCTCTTAGGAGGTAACTCTGATGACGGCCTTATAAGCCGAAAGCGCTCAGTTGCCGAATTTAATAAAATTTTACACACTTAACCTACGGTTTTTAATATACAAAAAAATGTTTTCTTTCTTTATTATTTCATCAAGTGTGTACAAAGTCTACAGTCTTTTATTTATTTATTTATATGATTAAAGAAGTACTTAGTTACCCATTGATGACTGGTTATTGTTGTTAATAAATTTAGTTCATTTTGACATATTTTTATTACTTTATGTATGTAATCATCCCATTATGTCTTTAACATTAAATGAGAATAATGCAATCGTTCTGGGTGCCTAACCTAAAATATGATCTTGTTTTCTTGTATTATACTGTTTATGGGTATGAAATTATTTTTTCACAATTAAACTGGACCATTTTAAATAAATAAAAAAGTAGGATCAAAATACAAATTAATACTTGCTTATATAATAATATTTCAGAAATAGTAACCGTTATTTTTACCCCATTATTAACCCCTTCACATCCATATTTATGAAGGTGCATATATTATTGACTTTAACTTTTTGATATCAGATTCACCCTCTAATTATTTTCTATTTATTACACTCCAAACGCATGTTAATACCAAAAGTAACACTGTCAAAATACAATCAACCCTTAGTAAGACATCACACGTTAAACCCACATCTACATCTAAAAATATATAGTTTTAATTGTATAATTGCGGCCGTGGCTCTAATTCCAGGATAATGTTAGAGGGGAGGAATGAAATATGCATGTTGCAGGGTAGCGCACCCTTAACAAGGAAGGGCGACAATGTTTCACGCATATGGTAAAGGGTTGTCATCTGGGTTACTTCTGATCAGATGTTGATCATTATCACAATGGGATATGGCCCCTTCCTACAGATGATGTTTTCGAATAAATTATACGGTGTCAGTTCCTGAAAGAGCTAATGGAAATTTGAGGTTAATGCGTTGGAAATAATACCGAATTTACAGTTGTTATTTATGGTGTATATGCGGAGATTTGTTTTGTTCTAGGCATGATTTATACTGATTCGTCTTGTGACGGGTTATAAATGTATACAGATAGTGTTTCTTGGTTTAATATGGGAAAGTTATTCCTAATATTTTATTTGTTGTATTTGTTTTGAATACAATTATCCTTCTTTTAAATAATAGTTTGATTCAAAAGTGGGCTAATGAATATAACATCATTAAAAATATTTTTTTTAAAACGTGTACATGAAAATACAATGCTTCACCTTGACCACTAAAATATACGAGACAGATTATACAGTGTGCTGCGATCTCCAATGTTTTTACTTGGCTTTTTATTGGCCTCTTTTAAAAGTGCAAACTCATGTCCCCGAGTAAAATACCACTATGAGAATTTTTTATTAAAAAAATGAATCTATCAGCAACAGCATACCTTGATTTTCTAAAATTTACGTTTAAATATAATAATCTTACTGCATAAATAAGGATAATTGTCATCTATTAGTTTATCTAGACATTACACATTTAACAAACAATAATAAGAAATATTTTACAAAAAAAACCTAAAAAACCAAGGCAACAATATTAACGTAACCGAATTAAGACCAAATGCTACAATATGCTATTTAGAAACGTCAATATTAGATTTTATCTTCTCCCATATCAGTATTGCCTTGATTTTGGGACTAACTATGCCTGGTTAAGACCATAGTTAAACAAAAAAATCCGTAATAGCGATGCAATCATATAAATATATATACGTATCTGTTAATGTTCAAATTCATGAAATTAGCATTGCCTGTCAAATTTCAAAGCGTTAGTGGGTCAGAGATAGAGCATTCACCATGTTCACCTGTCAAAAAATTAATAGTTTTATCTAATGTCAATTTAGTTTGATTTATTTGTACATTATATTATGACTACTAGGTGTACAATGAGTTTTTCGAATGAGAGTTTTTTTAAATATTAATATTAATACCAAATAGTATTTATAAATTCTTAAATTTGTTATATATTTATAAAGTTTCTTCAAATTGTTAAAAATAAACGTGTGTATAATCACCTTCGTAGTTTTTAATATACCGTAGATAAAGTACGACAACCAACGCGTTATGTAATATACTATTAGAGTGGTATAATTCTAAAAATAAGTGATTCGCTATATTTTTATTTCTCTAACGTTCCACAGTAGACCATAATAATATGCCTGGCAACATGATGTCTACATCTTCTACTGTTGTACTTGCTGAAACGTGTTGCACTTCACTTGCTGAAACGTGTATTTCTTGCAAGTTAATTGGTGACAATTGAGCTTTGATCAATATGTTTAATATTTACTGCTGTAGTGGTAGGAAGTGCAAAAGTTTTAGATTTGCTTGATTTCAATAAATTCGTTACTTATGATGAGTTTGATGACATGAAACAGTTGAAAGTCAATTTTTTAAATAAACCGTATGCATTTTTCTGTAGGCGTTATATGTTTAGAATTCATAGACTTCCACAAAGTAAGGGTTTATACAATAAATTTCAAGAGGAAATTGCTTTCAATTTAGGAAGATACATTTTAGAAAGCTGCTTAGCCTCGCTAGAATTATTGGCGTTAAGTTTAAGTAGCATTCATTAAGGAAATAAAAATAATAGTAATGTATTCGCTGAATTAGTAAATCGACTTATTGAAAATCACTTTGTTAAACATTAAAAAATAGAAAAATATTTTTACTTGCACCCTCTGAGTTAAAGGAAACTCTTAGTAATTTCCAATCCAAGCTTGACCGTTCTCTAAAGAAACAACTACTTCCTGCTCTATTGACCACACCAAGTTTTCTGAAATTTATTTAAGTACTTATTTCTCTTCGATTAGCAGCTACCTTTGCTCTGATAGTTTGCAATTTAACGGTAGGATGGCGCTTGTTGTATTCACTATGTAGGTATCAGCACATCTTGCTCTGCGGGATGAGGTGAAGTACTTACCTCGTATTGACGATGACATAATAATGTCGAAACTGGTCTACGAGTAGTATTCTTACCGTTTATTTCTATTGAACTGAAATGGGCCATATGCCCGGTGGGGCATATTTCCCAGGGATGAGTTACTTTTTCTTTAGAAAACGTCCAAGCCTGGTTTGGAAACCACTAAGAGTTTCTTTACCTCAGAGGGTTCAAGTAGAAAAATTTTAGTACTCGGTTGTCTTCAATTAATTTGTTATTTTAAGAATTTCCTTTATAAATTGTATTACCGGAATCAATTTACTAATGAACGCAAATAAATTCAATTGGAAATTAGCAAAAATAAATTAGAGCCTCATTGATTAATAAAACGAGATTTGATAGATGGCAGTGAAAAAACTTTTCAGATTTATTCCACATTTTTATTTACATTTTCTTATGATTTTTTACGCGTAGAAGGTGTATACGGTATGATGCAAATGAATGGAACAAATTCGTTATTTCAGAAACAGACGACTTTAAAAAAAATCTTAAAACACGTCAATTTTAATTTTTGAATGGCCATCAACTGCTATAGATGTGTTGGACATTACGCCATTAGTTATGGCGTATCCACGATTTTTTTAAATACAAACCGAGGTCACGTGACAGCTCATTTGAAAGGTCTCCTTATCGCCTTTGCAACAATTTCTACAGGGTTAACCAAAATTATGAACTTTGCTAAGTAACATGGAATTACAATAAATATTCATTTACTGAACTAAAATACACTAAAGACCGCCACTGTCCGAAAAAAAAATACATTGATAAAAACAATGCTACATTATAATTTAAAATTAATTATTGTAGTAAGAGTTTTTTGCCGACATTAATAACAGGATTTACAAAAATAAAACTAACAGAAACAGAACGAATCGAGATTTTAACCACGATTGGTTATGGAGATAGAGTGAGGACTCAAACAGAAGTTCGTAATTTATTTATTGCTAAATACCCCAATCGCGATCCAATTACTCAATCAACAGTAAGTAAAATTGAAAAAATATTTAGAGGAATGGGCCATGTTAAAGATCTTCCCAGAACTGGTAGAACATCAATATCCGAAGTCACAAAAACTGGACGTTGTACTGGCATTTCAAGAAAATCCTCATACCAGTTCTAGGCAGGTCGCACCAGATAATAATGTCCACCAATCAACTGTTGTGAGAGTGATAAAAAAAGAGAACTGGTATCCATACAAAGTACATCTGGTCCTAAAGCAATTAGAAGATAGAAGAATCGAATTCTGCGAAATCGTTATGGAGCATTGTAACAGAGATCCGGGTTTCATACAAAAGGTACTTTTTCAGATGAAGCGTCTTTTGTGCTGAACGGTAACGTAAATCGCCAGACATGTCGATATTGGGCTAGTGAAAACCCCACATTGGATTAAAGAGTATAGAACACAATATCCCGAGAAGGTGAATGTTTGGGCCGGCATTAATCCTACAATCAAATTGTAGGGTCATATTTTTTTGAGAAAAACCTAAGTGCTGCTACTTATTTGGAATTTCTTCAAAATTATCTGTTGCCACAGCTGAATCAGCTATTTTCAAATAGAAATGATTTATGGTAACAACAGGATGGGGCTCCCCCACACTATGGCGTTGAGGTACGAAATTACCTTAATAACGTTTTCCCAGGTAGGTGGATAGGTAGAAGGGGGCCTATCGAATGGCCACCAAGGTCTCCAGATTTGACTCCTTTAGACTTTTTTTGTGGGGATATTTAAAGAGCAGAGTATCAAAATCGACCGAATAAAAGAGAAGAGTTGTAGGAGCGAATCCGAACGGAAATTGCACAAATAACACCTGAAGTCCTCGAAAACGTAAGGAAATAATTTACTGCTCGCCTTTCTCATAGTATCATTGCTGAAGGTCGGCAATTTAAACATTTGTTGTAATTTAATTGTATTTAAGTAAACATTATTTATGCTAAGTTAATTGTATTAATAAACCAACGGTTTTGGTTAACCCTGTAGAAATAAATATTCAAATGATTACATTGTTATAATAAGGAGACCCTTCAAATGAGCTGTCAGGTGACCTCGGTTTGTATTTAAAAAATCGTCGATGACGTCATTACGCCATAACTAATGACGTACTGTTCAACACATCTATAGCAGTTGATGGCCATTCAAAAATTAAAATTGATGTGTTTTAAAATTTTTTTCTAAAGTCGTCTGTTTCTAAAATAATGAATTTATTCCATACATTTGCATCACACTGTATGTACCGGTTTAGTAGACACACATTTCCTTAGCAATATTTTAATCTGTTTAACATTATTTATCACTTAATTTTATGATATCTTTCTTCGATCTCGTGTAAATATACACGTACTATTCATAAATAAGCCTTGGATATAATTAATTATAATTATTATTATCAGATAAAAACTGTTCGAGGTATACCCAAACTTAAAAAATATATTAAATAGTTTACACATTATTACTGAAAGCAAAACAATAAATAATTATTTTTATTTATATTTTTATCTTATCTAATATGTAGACGATTAAATAACAGAAACTATCTCACTAATATTCAAGACAAGCTTCATGATAGTTGTTAGATATAAATCATTCATATCTTAAATGTGACTATAAGGATAATTATGGAAAATACCAAAGTCAATTTCACAGCATTTTATCAAAGACGTTGACATAAAAGCTACTAATTAAAGTCTAACATACAGCCCATCAGCAGAATATAAAAATTGTGTTAATATAATAAATTTAATTAAGTAAAACTATCGCACCTTGAGAATTATGAGGCAATTTATCACACCCGGTCAATAATAATCTGGTCCAAACGATATCTTTATCAGAAGACTAGATATTTTTAGGAAAGCTGACAAAATTTTATTTAATTCTTTTTATAGATTAGCTTGTAAGTTATAAAAGTTTGTCTGGCACTACTTTTGATATTTGCAAAAAATAAAGAAGTAATTAGTGTGTTCCTTACAAGGCGAAAACATCGCAGTGGCTTGACAAGCATTACAGCTCATATGCTTCTGGTAAATCAATAATAATTATTTACTGGTATGTTCACCGATGATGGTGAATGCTCACCTGAAAATCATCATTGGCAATCGCAAAGTGAAGTTGCAAGAAGAAACTAAGACTTTGGAGTTATCAAAACGAATTGTTTGTACCAACACGCACGACTTTGTGTGCCAAGTATATGCCGTGCTAACTCCAACCAGATAAAACAAAATTACCAATAAATCGTTGACGATGCTAGTTATAGCGAAACAGCTGTAATTGCAATTTATAGAATAAATAGTGAAAGTTAATACAACCTTTTAGTTGTTTATTGTTCTGAATAACATGAATTTTCACAAAGTAAGGGTTAGTACCATAAATTTCATATAAATATATGATTTTCTTTTCTTTTAGTTGCTTCCTCCGATATATTTTCTGCGGAGAGAACATAGTTGTTGGATTTCCCCAATTCTTTGAAATATAAAATCTTTAAACTGACGTGCCTCGGACGGATCCAATAAAAGGCAGTTTTTGAATCAGTCCAATGAAATATCTGTTATAAATTTTGTCGTAATTCACTATAAATCCACCATTTCAGTCCGGAGTCAACTTAGTGAACTGTAAAGGGTGAAAACGGTGGCAAGAATGCGTAAACTTAGTTTCGAATTGCTCTCGCACCCATCGTATTGTTTGGATTTGACCCTCCCAGTGATAGCCGTCTCTTCGCAGGACCCATAAAAGTGACTCGCTGGTAAGAGATTTCAATCAGTTGAGGAGGTTCATTCCCGAGACATTGAAACAAGTTATATATTGAGAATAATATAATATATAAAATTAAGATTGCAATACAATTAATTTACATCTTAATATTGTCGACCAAACTAAGTATTATGTAGTAATAATGCAGGTCAAAATTAAAAAAAAAAACAACAACAATAACCTGAAGTTGAAGAATTTTAAGTAATCGGATTGTCAAGTTAAATAAAGAGTACTTACCTATATTAAAAGTAAAAATATGATGGAGGCCTTTGTCTGAGACTCTAAATTTTGAAAAAGGGGAAAGGCTAATATAATTAATTAATATAAATTTTTTTGTTTACAAAACAAAACAAACTATTGAACCAAAATAAATTTATAAATTAATAATAACAAAATATTTGACTGTAGATTATTTCACATCTTTTGTTGATATTAGATGTACTTTTCTCTGTATTGATTTATTTCTTTAATTTAGCTCTTTACTTAAAAAATAAATCTACGTCGAGATTTTTTTTATTAATGATGATTTCTATTGTATAATTTTTTTCTTGCTCTTATCTTTTTTTTTAACCACTTTTCCCAAACACTTCTTTTCGAACCAGAATTATTTCTTCTCTAAAACCTTTTTTTCTTAATTTTTAATTATATATGGTAATTTTTTTTTTGATTTTCACTAATAACATTATGTTGAATTTTAGTAATATTTCTTTAAAATGGTTTTATTTTTTATAAATTTTTAAAATTAAATTTTTTCTTATTCTGTCTTCACCAACCTCTATCACCTTTTTTTCTGTGAAAAATCCAATACTGTTCCGTTGTCAGTGTCCTCCAGCTTGATTTATTTATTTTATCGTATGTAAAGTTAATTAATAAAATAATTATATCTACTGTAATGTTTAAAAATTTGACAATAGTAGAACGATTATAATATCAACAGAAGTTGTTTAATTTAACTAAATCCAATAATTTTTATTATATTGTATTGTTTTATTATATATTTTGTGTATTTGTAAGAGAATTTTAAATTAGAAATTATTTTACTCTAACAATATTATATCTAGTACATAAATATGTTATTTAAGACTTACTAGAAATTTCGCGAAAATTGATTATATAATGTGTAAAAAGGAGACAGATATATTTTTACTATATTTTTATTCTGGAATGATCGATGATAGACGAAGTAAGAATGTCTAGTCATATTTAAAAAAGAAAGAGAGGCATATAGTGTCCTTAGCAAATGATAATTCAGGAAATTTCTAGAAAGTTTGAAACCTATAAAAGACTGAACAGAGGTCGTTAAGGGGGTAGTTTATTATTGGAAGTCAAACAGAGAAGATCAGTGAGTGTGAACAGTCAGTTAAAAAGTGAACAAACAGTTTTTAAAGTAGTCATAATAAAGTGACGTTAAAAATACAAAGTAAAACAATTATAAAGTAAAACAAAGTGCCAAAAGTGACATTAAAAACTAATCAAAAGGTGAAATTAAAACATTTTCGATTGATAAAAAAAGAAGAATATAAGAGTACTTACTATTAATAGTACAATTAAAGGAACTGTAACCCACACTAAACTGTATCAAATTTGAGGAACAAACAAAACACAATAATATTACACGAGAATCCAAATCCAAACGTCTAACAACACGACATTTTACCAAAGACGGAAATTCCACGATCACTTCATCTCCGTTTCTCATAGATCAACTACAGATTTTTCCACCAATCAGGAAGCAGGACTTTATATCAAGGTCAGATAAAATTGTAAACTTTTAAAATTTTTTGTAGTAGTTAGTTGAATTTTATAATTTAAAAACGAAGGAATTTACTTGATATTTAATAATTAGTGTATTTGATAATCTTACTTGCCATTACATAAACAACATTGGTTAATTTAACTTAATTCACATCAAGTAAGTTCTTTTATAGTTAATGAAAGGCCTTTCTGTTTCTTATTTTTCTTAATTAGTTTCATTATTACTGATTTTATTTAACTCTTATAATAAATTTGTAATTTTAATTAATCAAATTTTATTTAAATACCTTCTACCTAATAATCCAATAGAAACTAGCATAACCAAACACCCCTGAGAAAAAGACGATCTTGCTATATTTCATTTGAATAATAATATCAAATCAATTAATCAATCAATAAACAATATTTAAAATCATAATATTCATTACACTACATAAAGAATTATCAATAATTTGAATTTTTATTATTTTATTTTCCATAACCAATCCCCAAATTAAGATTCAGTTACTTTTTTATGTATGTTAAAAATTAATTATTAGGTATATTAAAATATTACATAATAATTTTTAAACTCATACTAATTATAATTTTTTTAATATCAATAATGATTATCCTTTTAAAGATGTACAAATTTTTTATTTATCAAAAATTTTATATTTTAATTTAGTTTATTGAATTGTCCCTTAACTTAATTTTTAGAGTCTCATACATTTATTATACTTAAATTTGATAAAAGTATTTAATCATATTTTTTAAAATTAGTTTATGGTAAAATATAACATTATAACAAATTATTATAATAATACATATTATTCCAAATTGTCGCCTAACATGGGTCTCTTCAAAAAATACACAAAATACCTTTTCTTTTTCAAACTCCTTCCGCTTACTTTACTCTCTGTTTTAAATCCTTTTTAGAATATTTTCTCCATTTAACTCTTTTTTAATTTCGTGATTAATTTTTTTCTGTATTCATTTTTATCTATCTTTGGCTCTAATTATTTAAAGCTCTTCTCTTCTTTGCTTGTCATTATCGTTGTCATCTGCTGCAAACATCATTGTTGTTCGTAAGTTATGTTTTGCGTGTTAATACTTTGCTTTTTGGTATTTTTTTGCCATCAAAGATCTGTTGGTTGTAATTATTTTTTTTTTAATTTTAGTTCTTCTATCCCCATTGCAGTTTATCATGATTTCTAATTATATAAACTTGGCTACTTCATCAAACTCGTATTCTTCTATTTTTATTTGGTGTTTTTCAAGTTGTTTTCCATATCTCATTGTTTTACAGTAATAATTGATTAAGACTATCGTTAGTTTTTGCTTATAATATCACAAGAACTTAAATTATTACTGGAAATTCGCAAAAAGCGACAAGGAATAATTTCCTAAAAATATTTGTACTCGAAAGAAAATTTCCAGGAATAATTTAAGCTTGCGAGGTATTCGCTAAAAAAATTCTATATTATAATTTGGAAAAAAGCTATTAATCCAATCTGACATCTGTCACAAAGCTGAATAATTACTAGTTTAAACGTCTGTACCATAGAGAAATATAATATATTTTCATTTATGGAGGTTTCAGTGTTCTCTATGGTTTCAGTCGTCAACAAATTTTCACTTAAGTATCGTGGCGCCCCGTAAAAATTTTCTAACTTGCCATGGTAACTAGACAAAATTAAAGCATGTTATTGGTTAAAAAGTAGAGGTGTGAAATAAAATATAATATTTAATTATAAAATGTTTGCACCAATTATTTATCATAGACAATAATGTATATTATAACTTTAGCTGTATTTTTCTCACACTTCATTTAACCCTTTTAAGCTACAACCGTTGGCAAAATTCTCATAATATAATCCTAAAGAAAATTCACTAAAAATTGTAAATAGGTAAGCCGATGTATGCAACGTCAATACTTAATGTTGACAAGTAAAGATTGGTCGATCAATCTTCCTGATTTTTTTCCTATTTCATTTTCAAAGCGTAGAAGCGCTCGTTTCAGATGAGGTTTTGCATTTTCCGCGTCTATATGGGTTACAACGAGTCCCTTGATGGATGCCCAACCTTACACGAACCCTCTTAACGACCTGAATAACTTTTAATGTCAAGAACGTCTCAAATAGCCACTTTGAGATTAACAAAAACTTCGTTCTAAAATAGGCAATTTATCTAGAGAACTACGGGGCCATTACAATTTTGCTAAAGAAAATAAAACGTTTAGAAAACCCTGTTATACATTTTATGTTGTTTTGTTTTGCAAGAATTAATTTATGCCGCTTAATTCATGAATCATCACTTTATAAGACATATTCCTACGTTATTTGGAAACATTTGGTATTAAATAAAAAGATAAACCGAATTATTTTTCTTTTAATGTCTATCATATCTTTGTATGGCTTCCGTTTTCTGTTTAAATATTTTTCCAGTTTCAATTAGAACAGCGGTTTTCTGTAATATTTTTGCTTTGGATATACTGAAATAGAACAATATAATTAACAGTTATTTATTGTAAAAGACGATAAAATTGTACTTTTTTAACGCTAATTATGCTCGAGAAGATAATGCGATTTTATCGTCGTGTGCAATACAATATTTTTTTCTATAGCAAGACTTCAAGTTCAGGTGAAAAATAGAATTGTAAAGAAAGTCCACGGGAAAGTCCACGGAAACCGCTTTAATACAATTGACTGACGAAATCCAAGACGCTCTGAACAAAAAAGAGACCGTGGTATGTGCCGTTCTAGACATAGAAGGGGCCTTTAACAATACGCCACATGAGGCAGTCAAAAGAGCACTGATTGAGAAAGGAGTAGATAGAACGACTTCCATCTGGATGTCGCAACTGCTATCTACAAGAATCGCAGAAATGGAGGCAGGACAAGACACTTCTTCTTCTTTAATGTGACCAGAGGTTGTCCACAGGGGGGAGTTGCATCCCCGCTTATGTGGAGTCTCACTGTGGACAGTCTACTTAATCAATTGACCAGGGAAGGCATACCATGTCAAGGGTATTCCGACGACATGGTTATCCTGGCAAAAGGGAAGTATGAAAATGTCCTCTGTGACATTGTTCAAAGAGGACTGAACATTGCGAAACAATGGTGTGACTAGGTGGGACTCAGCATCAACCCCACCAAAACCACACTAGTAGCCTTTACAAGGAAAAAGAAACCTAATCTAAAGATCATAAGAATAGGGGAGAACATCGTCGAGTGGAAAACAGAGGTCAAATATCTAGGGCTAATCCTAGATAGCAGGTTACTCTGGAATAAACACGAAGACAAAGTAATACACAAAGCAACCAAGGCCCTCATGGTGTGCAGGAACATTGCAGGAAAGAACTGGGGATGCAACCCACGTATTCTGCAATGGATGTACACAGCAATAGTGAGACCAATAATCACATATGAGGCAGTGGCTTGGGGAGCAAGGGCTAATCTGAGTACGACGAGGAAAAATCTCTCGAAGATTCAGAGACTAGCCTGTTCATGTATCACTGGAGCAATGGGAACTTGCCCCACTGCTGCAATGGAGGTGATTTTAAACTTGACCCCACTGCACATTCTGTTAGAAAGTGTAAGGAAGAAAACGATATATAGAATGATCAAAGAAGGAATTATCAGGGAAAAACCCCGATCACTTCATTTTGATCAAACTTGGGAAATGCCCCAAGATGATATGCCAAAGAAATTCAACTTTGTGAGAAAATTCATCACAAGGTTGGGTAATAAATCTGAATGGGATGAAGACACCATACAGAATTTAAATCAAAATACCATAAAGTGGTATACGGACGGTTCCAAGCTAGACGAGGGAACCGGGATAGGAGTTTTTGGACCGAGAGCCAAATACTCAGAAAGCTTGGGCACATACCCGAGCATTTTTCAAGCAGAAGTCCGCGCCATCGAAAGATGTGTGGAATTCAATATTGGAAGGAACTACCGCAGACAAGAGATTGTGATCATGTCGGATAGTCAAGCAGCCATCAAAGCGCTGAGCTCAAATATAATCAGTTTCAAGATGGTTTGGGAATGCCTAGGCAAACTAAATGAACTAGGCCATAAGAACACTGTCACCCTCCTATGGGTCCCGGGACATATAGGAATAGAGGGGAATGAAACGGCAGATAATCTGGCAAAAAAAGGAGCTGAAACCCCACATTTGGGACCAGAACCATCTTGTGGGATCAGCAGTAGAGTAATCTTAGGAAAACTAAGGGAAGAAATGGAGAAGGAAAAATCCAAGTACTGGAATCAGCTGGAAGGACTGAGGTAATCTAAGATACTACTGGGGAACTATGACCAGAAGAGATCTCTTAGCTGCCTCAACCTCAGTAAAAAAAGGCTCCGAATTTTAACGGGAATACTAACCGGGCATTGCCGGTTAAGAAGCCACATGAAGAAACTAGGGTTAGCAGATGAAGCAAAGTGCAGATTCTGTGAGGAAGAGGATGAAACCTCAATACACATACTCGCAGAATGCCCTGCCTTGCAAAATTCTAGGGCTAGATACCTAGGAGCACATGGAATAGAGGAAGGGGATCTACCTGACTTGAAGCCCGACGATGTCCTAAACTTTCTCAGGAAAATAGGACTCGAAGAGCTGCTATAAGTCTGAGAAAATATCAGAACATGGCAAGTAAGGGGGGACACAATAGATCCTATGGGTCGCAGTGTTATTATCACCCCTGACATATACATACATACATTCATACATACATACAAAGAAAATTATAATTTTGGGTGCAAAATTGGCAATTATTTTGCTTCGTTGCTGGGGATATGAATTACTCTGTCAAAAAATGTCCAACAAATGATACGTTTTGGTTTTTGCGGAGAATATTGTTGCGTTTTGTGTACAAAGTAAGTAAATGCGAAATGAACGGAAAATACGTTGTTGGTGAATGAAAATTGTAAAATATCTCAATTGAGCATGTTAACCACCTTAGTAAAAAACTTGAAGACGACAGAAAATCGGTAATAATCGTCTTATCATCTGATACTAAAACCAAGCAGAATACTGACATGAAAAGTGGAGTGAGTTTTCTTGGAAGTTGTCAGAAAGTATATTGCCTTGCGCCCCAAAAACCTACCTTACAGTAAGTTTTTTGTGAATTACCGACAGCAAAAGTGCACTACTCAATCGGTAGGGATTAACACTATATACAATATCCCCAAGAAGATTACAGATTTTTTGAAACTTGCAAATTTAGAAATGGGCATTGTTTCCGTCGTT
This sequence comes from Ophraella communa, assembly GCA_035357415.1. NCBI lineage: Eukaryota > Metazoa > Arthropoda > Insecta > Coleoptera > Chrysomelidae > Ophraella > Ophraella communa. Next base: position 25,570,875 of record CM068992.1, on the reverse strand, counting down.
CTTCAGCTACTATGTTCGCAAATTCTGGAGCTGATCTAGTAAAACTTAAACTTTTAGGTGGATGGAAATCGTCATCCGTTGCAGAATCTTACATTGAAGAGTCAATAAGCAATAAGATTGCTGTATCCAAGTGGACCTGAAAATCAATCCAGTACCTCGAATCAAGTGTACAAGTTGTGATGCTCCAAAAATAGATATTTCTAATAATGTTAATCGTAAAATTTCAGTTGTTTTTAACCCTTAATATTTTTGAATTTTTAAATTTTATTCAATAAAAAAAGTTAACTACTCTTGCTGTCACTTTATCTACCCTTGCGGTTAAAGTGATTTAAAGTGAATCTTCATCTACTTAAAACAGTTTCTATAGTAACACTTTACCATTAGCTATGGAAAAAAATGATTTTAATCACGATCGGTTAGTCGGTAGTAAATTTCTTACCTTTGAAGTAATCAGACTTATTACTTACTTTAGTTTCCCAGCTGTCAATTTTTTTACCTGCAAATGTCAATATCATTTTTGATTAAAAGATGGTTTAGAAAGAATAAAATCGACTCAACATTTATTTAATTAAGAAACAGTAATAACAATGACCAAAAGAAAACTTTTTGGAATTATAAATATTAATAGTTACATTGGAGTTATGATTACTATCAGACATTTTTGTAAAATAAACAGATTTTGATTATATGTACAATTAATGGCGTCGTGTATTGCCTAAATGTCAGATTTAACAATCTTGTTTTGTTACCTAGCAACGACCTCACAGGTTACTTAAAATAAATCATCTTATCACATAATGAAAATGAATACATGTATTTGAAACGAAATTATTATTGGTAGATTGTGAGTATTAGAAATCCATAAACTGCTAACCGATTGTGAGTAAAATAGTACAAAAACCTCATTCTAGTCCCGCGTCTGTAGTGCGAAGCACCGAGGTAAACTCGCATAATAAAATAAGAATTTCGAAGAGATCTGGTAGGAGTCTATCTAATACGTTACAGAAATCCACCAAGAGGGCCAGGGAGAAAATATTATAAAAAAAACAGTGTTACTTGCAACATAGTATAAGATACTTACGATATGATCTACTGGATCATTTAGTGATTTCTTTCCCCAATAACAAGAAATAGAGATGTGCGGGAGAAGGTTGCAGTTCTATCGTTCGGACCTGTAAGAAATGTAATGTGGGCTTATGCATACCATGCTTTAATATTTTTCACACAGCTAGTTTTTGAAATTAATTTTCAGTGTAGGTCTTAAATAAAATCATTTATTCCATTCTTGTTTCAATTGTATTATCATATTGTCCCAGCGGTACATATGGCAACACTTTCAAATTTCATAATTTTTAAAATTTTTTACCAGAATCTTAGTTTTTTAATCATTATAAATGTGTTTAATGTGAATTAAACTAAAAATATGGATCAAATTGCAAAATAATAAATTCAGGTTGTGGAGGGTTAAAATTCCCTAAGCTGTGAACTACAGATCATAATTTGATATTATATAAAACATTTTTTTTAAATTTACCTTCAATCAGCTCTTACTTTTTATGCTAGAATTTTGCAGTACAATGAATACAAAGTAAACGTTTCATTAACTAAACGACTTTATTTAAACACGCTACATGCTTCAAAAACCTTTAAACATATTTTATGGCACTATATGTTTTCAGTCATTATCTCTAATTACATTGCGTGTTAATTTTGCAGTCAACCATTGCTACAAGAAAAGATTTGTTGATAAGTCAATAATAACGTAAGAAGGCGTGTGTGGTAACCCCCTTGAAATGTTTATAACTACATGTTAGTTGGTTTTTTTACCCAAATCTTTTATAAACAGTTAATTCGGGATTATTTTTTTAATATAAAGCACAAATAAAATTAATCCATTAAGAACGGTAAACAATTGAAAGGTTGAATTAAACTTTCATTATTTATTCGCAAAATATGAAATGCAATGCCGGCCGTTTCGCTATAGAATTAGCATCGTCATTGCATTTCATATTTTGCGAATAAATAGTGAAAGTTTAATTCAACCTTTTAGTTAGATGGACTTTCACGTAGTAAGGGTTAGTACAATAAATTTTTAAATAAATCCATTATTTTGGTTAATGTACATATTTATAAAAAATTCCGGAATATGTCAAATTAAAATCATAAATTGACATTAATATCTACCTTCAACCCCCTTTGAAATAAAGAAAAAAATCCAAATGGGAGCTATGGGTTTGTGATATATTGCTAGAAAGGTATTTTAGTTCTCTATTAAAAATGTTATCATTCAAGTTTAATGTAACGATAATTGGTATTAAATAAATTAAAGTTAACAAACTTTGCTACCATGCAATCAATGTAATGTAATGCAAAACGTAATTAAATGTAGAACACTTAAAAGACCTATGACTGTTAATAAAGTAGATGTTTAAAATGTTCAATCGTAAGTCTTGGCTACATCCAAATCTCAAATTAAACATATCAGGCGTAATCAATATAATCTCAAGCGTTGGTCGTTCATTTAAGTCGTTAAATAAAAATAATGATAATTTTCTACACTTTAATCACATATCCCAGTAAATAAATTTTATAATGAATGATCAAGTAAACGCGCAGGCCATACAATCCATCACCGAACACATGTCTTCTTTTAATCCTCCTTTATTTTCTCTATCCATCTTTTTCATTGTCTTCGTCTTTTCTGTCGCCATGTTGGTGCCTACACAAGTACTTACTTCCGTTTTCCATACGTTGCATATGACCAAACCATTTTATTTGTTAAATTTTTACATCTTCACACTCTGGTTCTATAGAATTGTGTTCAATAATTCCTTGTTCACACCTTTCTTGCCTTCATCTTGTGTAATTTTAAGCCATCAGTAATTATATTCCTGACAATACTTGATCAATTGATTAAGATTCTGCTGTATTCCTCCATTTCACATATTTTTCTGAGCCTCAAAACATAAAGTGTATACATTTTCTTTTCCAGGATTTCAAAACTTGTTCCAAATATATTTTAAATAGACAGCGATAGACAGCAGCCCTATGTCAGACGCTTCTTCATTTCGAAGCCTAACAAGATTTTCTTGCGTAGTGCGTTAAGAAAGCCTATAGACTTCTCGATGTTCTTCTTTGATCATGCCAAATTTCTTGCCTTTATCCATCAACTTCAAATTTATTCAATCAAATTGGCCGAAATTCGTTTTAAGGATTCTTATGATCCTAAGAACATTTTTTGGAGCATTGAGAAGTAATTCTACAGTTTCCCTAGCCCTACCTTTAAGGGCACGATTTAACCTCACGAAATTATCATATTCTGAAGTTGATTGCCTGAATTTAGAAATAAAAATTGGCTATTCTGTAATTTTACACATAACTTAAATTATCTCATTTGCGGTAATTATTTAAATTATGCAGAGATGTACATATTTACATTCCTTCAAACGATATAATTGGGTATTTTAATTAAAGGACATTACATTGCTAACTCGATAAACTGAAGCTCAAATACCATAATTCCTATTTCTCACTCGAAACGCTTCAATGTATGGAATAATCTGACCTAAATACAACTATTAACAAGTTACAACCAGTTTCCGCCCCAATCTTCAAACGTAAAATCACACGCCGAGTCATCAATACTCGGGATTTTGAGAGCTACGGACTTATTTCTGAGTTAGCGCTAATGAGGTCACTAATGACGTGGAATGTTAACCAACAATCCCGAAAGTTTCTTTTCCAGTATAACGTTGCTTATATCTTTGAAACTTTTAATTCTATAAAATATTCAGTATTTTCTTATTTTATTAAAATTAAGCCTTAAAATTATGAATAAGAATTTTCTTTTAATAACTTTTTGGCCAAAATTGTTGGTAAATAGCGTTTTAATTGAAATAAAAAATATGGTAAAAATCTAACTCGCAAATATACAGTAATGAACTGTAAAGATATATATATTACCTATAAATTATAGGTATTATCAATAACAAATACAACAACAAATTTAATTGTAAATCTAAATGCTCTAAATATGTCCAGCATTCTGTTCAATAAATAATTCTAGGCGTTTCTGGAGATTATGTACCATATTTTGGAGTATAGGCTACTTCAATATACCGAAGAAGCGAACAATTGCCATTCTCAATTTCGGAATTGTAGTGGGTGGGTTGTTTTGAAAAAAATTCTGGTTTCATTATGCCCCTTTACTCACCTCATCGGGGTGAGTAAGGTGCGCGTTATGTGGAGGATAATTAAAGTCTGCTTTACGAGATATCACGCATCTGTCACTTAAATGACACCTAATCATTCTAAACGACTGACCAGCGGTATAACTCGTTGCACCATTTTGCTGGAACCAATATGATAATAATAATAAATTATTATTTTCTGCATACAATTTTACATTAAAATGATACATAATCAAAATAAATTAGAAAATTAAATATGAAGTTCAATTTTGTAGAGGCAATGCCTCTACAAACTGGCTCTTCCACTTCATCCAATAAATCAAATCTAGGTAAAATACAGTAAAATTAATATTTAATTTTATGTTATGTAAATAACAGAGATTTTTTGCAGGCTGATTTAAATGCAAGAAGGCGTAAGCTTTTTATTTTTTTCTGAAATTGAGTTGTAAGTATAATGAATATATTTGATATGTAAACGATCGCCGAAAGAATTCAGACTTAAATAATGGAGGTGACAGCAGACCTTTAGATCTTACATTTATATTATGAACATCTGTTCTATAAGTTACTTTTCGGTGAAGATAAGGGGTAGCTTTAGAGTGCAGTATTCGGTGATATAAGTTGGCCGAATGAAGCTTCCGTCTATTTTCCATTAGCTTCAGCTAATTTATAAGAAATTCATTGTTGCCTTCTAATCCCATAAATTAAATGTAAACATGAATTATGAACTTTTTGTATTTCATTCTTAGATTTTTTGGCTAAGCACAGGCTATAATTAGAACAAGCGACAAAACCATTTTTTTCGAAGGTAGAAATCGTCTGATTCCATAAATAAATTTTATAAACTTTTTGTAAACTTTTTGGATTGTTTTATTTATGTCTTTTTCAAAATTAAGTTCAGTATCTTTTAGTACTATTAAATTTTTTCCCTCATTTACTAGAGAAAGGTTTTCAGTATTTATATATAGGGAAATCTTATTTTTAATTGTATTACAATTAGATTTAGGATCAAATAACAATTACGTTCGTTTTTTTCGCATTGATTAGTAGGCAGTGGTCAATAGCAGAATTTACGAAGTCCCCTAACTCTTTGTTTATCACCGTGGATGCATTGTCGGTGGCATACGAGAGAAAACTGTAATAAAGCTGGGTTTCATCATCATTAAAATTGGAAAGAACAGTATTTAAGTGCCTTTACAATGTTCGCCGAATAAATGGAAAATATTCATCGGCATAAACTGACCCTTGTGATAAACCATTTTTAAGATATAAATAAGAATATCTTCGCAATTATAAATTTTTTGTTTTTTAAAAGCATCTAAGGTACCGTAGAAATGGTCTCAGAATTCGCTTCTGATATCCTTCACTGTTGACAGTTGCAGTACGCACTTAATCATAAGGCATTCTGCAAACAGATCGTCTCGTCATAGACACGTATTAGGAGCGACGTACGATGTACTATAGGCTTGCATTGAATTAATTTTAAGGATGGCCTATTTATTGTGTATAACCAATCACGGTTTAAATAATAATAAATTTGAAATCAAACAGTTGTCCATGCCCACATCTTTAATGTTTGCAGCATAAGGTATTTTATTGACAAATTGCCTGTGTACGGTTATGTTTTTTTTTTATTGCAACCTCTCTACTGATTCCTTTTTTACTTTACTTAGTTTGGAAGACTCGATAATAAATGTTTGTTTGGGATTAAAATCCCTTTTCAAACATTTTTTTTTATTTCCTTCTTTTAGGTAGGTTGTTAAAAATAATAAATAACATTCCATACAATGAAATATAAAATATAAAAATATTTATTTTTGAATCTCCAACAGTTTCTAATCAATCTTGATGGCACTAATGTTAATTGTTTTTATGTTGAATTTAATATTCTAAAAGAATTTTTGTTAACGTTTTTCTGTTACGTTCGGATCAAAATGACCTTACATTTATTTATTTTATATTTTATTTAGTAAATAAATAGGGTGGTAAAAATCAAAATGTAGCAATACATTTTAAAAATGAACCGTCAACGACAGTGTGAAAAATGTAATAAATATCTAATAAACATAGATATAATAATCAAACATTTAGGTTGTTTTATTGTTGATTTATTGTTCTCTATGTAAAATAAATTATTTTTTATAAACAACAGACTTGTTTTTTTTTATAAATATAATTTATTATGCTTTAAAATGTTTTTGGATTCGCTTAAGTTACACAAGAAAGCACACGTAAAAAAATACCCCAATGATTCTACCTCTGTGGTGTGAAAATGTGTAGATATTATTATTTTGTGTGAATTTGTAGATAAACCTATTTATTCGGGACATGACCGACCCTTGTAAATTAACTTCCCCAAAACCATTTAATGTAGGCGTTTTAAAAATTGCCACTCCTATGTTGTTGAAGCCGACTGTAGGCTTGTTTACTGCTCACCTATGTTTCTATAGACAGTGTCTAGCGACAGTGACAGTAGCTTGTGGTCCGTTCGGCATGCATTCGAGATTTTTAAAGAAGTTTTTGGACAAAATAGCAGAGCAATCAGTAAATTTCGTTCAAATAATTGAAAATTACACATGTTGGAAGACTTTATAACATTATAAAAGTAACCTAAGGTTTTTCAACAATTCTATATAATTAAAAAAAATAAACAGCAAACAATAATACTTACCTAACCATCATCAAATTATTAAAATGCTTTCTTCTGGACTAACAAAATTCACATTTTGTTTTTGAATTTTAGGACACACAATTAACGTCAAATATTTAAAACAATAATCGACATTATCTAAAAAGTTTGAAATTTTTAGAATGATTTTCTGATAACTCTATGGCAGCAATAAATAACCTCTTATTGAAGTTATAACAAATAAAGATATGCATCCAAAATTTCCGGATTTTTTTGTCTTAAGGATGAGCAAAAAAAAGATATGTGAGCAAAAGTATGTCCTTACTATCGCTACATTGATTCATCGCTTTCTAACTGGTGTACAATTATAAAACAACAAAATTCAGTGATTAAATACGATTGAAAACCTATTCGTTTGTAGATGTTAAGGCGTAGAATAATCGTCACTGCATGACTAAACTTATACGTGACTGGAACGATATGCTCCGTGTGTAGAATGAATACAATAATGGCAGATTATCCCATTTCCAGAAACTGCAAATCCCTCTTTTTTATGAAGAGGTGTTTCAATGAATTCTTAAGGAGGGGTAAACCCAATGTATCTAAAACACTGCCTGGGCAGGAGAGTAAAACATGGAATTCATCTGGAAACCAGACAATAACTCATTATTTTCATAAATATAAGCAAGCATTCGCATGCTTCTTTTCGGCAAGTGTAAGACTTGATTCAGTACTAGTTCATGATTTTCGTTTACTAGAACGTTTTTTTTTTCACGATCTACCTTTTCTTCGTATGCAAACGCTGCCGGATTTTTTAAATTTTTTAACATCATACAAAATAACACTGTTTGATGGCTTAGGTTATTGATCCTTCAGCTCAAATTGAGATCCAACCTACTTATTACTAGGTTCATTATTTCTGCCTAATGCGTATTAGCGTTGAGTGAGAATCACTTAACCGGATTAGCGAGAATATGGTTCAGATAAAGGACTTTTTATTCATTTGTAAGCATCTTGCATACAGATACTGTTGAACACTTTGACAGGTAACAAGTTAAAGGCGGTGACACAATTGAAAAATTTATAGAATAGAATATAAGATTTAAGACTTAAAGAATAAGAAATAAAAATAACAAGACAATAAAAGTTTGGAATATAAATTTTCACCAATCATACTTTACTATATTCGGAATTTTACAGTCGTGTAATGACGTCATTTTCGTGGGAAAAAACGTATGTCCTATTAAATTTATTTGTTGCTAAGTAACTGACTATTGCTGTCTAATTACCTGTATGACTTTCGTTGCTTGTGCAGTTCGCTGTATAACATTGTTGATGTCTAGTGGTATGCCATTCCGAACTTGTTCCTGTTCAATTTGAAAGAAAGCCAACACATTTAGAATTATTAACTGTGTTTGTTCGTTAAATCGATGAGGGTTTTTTGCTGGCATGTTTTGACGCTTTGGCGTTTTCAAAACTTCAAAACTGACAATCACTTGACAAGCATTTCAGGTAAAATTTAGCCACGACAACAACATTTCGGCAAAATTTTTTGTCATTGTCATTTTATATTAGTTAAACAAGGATAGACAAAAATGACGTCATTACAAGACTGTAAAATTCCGAGTATACATTAGCTTTGTTCGGGTTTACTTCATTACTGTTTTCAAACTGTCAGGATTCTGCGCACTAAAAAATCCTGTGTTCGGGTTTTTCTTGTACGGTTTTCGAACCGTTCTATAATTTTAGTTTGATGTTCGGGTTTTATTTCTGACTGTTTTCGGACGATTTGAAAACTCTCAAATCAGTCCGAGGTTAAAAGTAAGAATTTTTCGTGGACTAATTGACGCATGCGCTTGGTCATTTGTCAGTCATTGTTTATAGTGTGCATTTTAAATTCAAATTATTCTTGGTATTTTAATTTATAGAGTATATTATTATAGAAGTAAAAAATGAGAATTATGCCGAAGAAACAGTACCCCTATATAGTGATGAACAGTTTATCCAACATTTTAGGTTTGTGGACAAAATAATTTACTTTTTGTATCAGATATTAAAAAATAAGGCGTTCGGGTTTTTTCATTTGTTAATAGTTTTCAAACCGTACATTAATAGTCCTTGGATTTGGTCTACTGCACATCCAGTTGTGCGCAGTCAGCAAATCGTTCTCAAACCGTCCGAAAAACGAAACCCGAATAAAGCTAAAGGCGTAGCTGCCAACTGCCATAGCAACTGTGACTACGGTTACAATTTCTGTGCCATATTGTATATTGTGAGTAAATGATTAGCCAAAACAATGCCCTTTTCAAATAAAAACTGTCGAAATGAATTTAATTCATTTTATAAACTATTGTGGTGATGATATCAACTTGATTGCTATGCAGATAATGTACACTACAAAGGATTATGTAATATTTTCTTCACAAGTTTTATATTCTAAACATTAAAATCACCTCTTGAGCAGCTATGACAAGACCTATTGGTTTTGGTAAAAATTTTCTTGTTCTGTGATCTTCCTTTTGAATATCATTTTATGTACATAAAAGAGGTATCTACAGATAATGCCGTTCGTTTTCCATCAGCAAGGTCTTCCTTTGTTCCATTCTGCAACTTTATTTATCCATACTTCATTGGTTCTACGTACGTGGCCGTACCATATTAATCTCAGTTCTATTAATTGCAGCGCATCATTTTCTTCCTTCATTTGTCTCCTTATTTCTTCGTTGATTATCGTAGCTCTTCTGGTAAGGCCACAGCATCTTCGCCAGTATTCCAGTTCGGTGGCTAGAATGCTCCTTTGTTTTTTTTATTTATTACCTAAATGTCTGCTGCATATGAAAAATCACTTCGTATTTAGTCTGCTTTAATTTAAAACAAATTAGACATAATTTTTTCTCATTTAAATTACTCCAGGATATATTTAGAGACATAAATATTTTATGCGGTGATATGTCACACCGACGACTTTAACTTGTCAAATAAAAAACCTATTCGTTGTTATTTATGTTGGTTCTTTCCCGAGTCCAACGTTTACCGCCACATATTTTAGCTGGGGTATCTAAAATAAAATAAAAAAAACTACTTGATAAAAATCATCTTGACGATAACATGTAACCGATACAACTGTCTTTGAAATTATTCAAATGATCTGTTGTTGCACTGTAGTAGCGTTAATAAAAATCGGCTCACACAATAATATTTCTGTCCGGGAGGTCAATTACGAGAAGAGTTTTATAGCTATGTTTATTCTATGATGTGGACTTTTACTGAGAGGGTCTTATAAAGGGTTAGCCAAGGATATGATGAATTTTAATATCAAAAAGGGCTATACGGTCTGCAAAATATTAGTGCTTATTTACCATAATGAATAATTTACACGGAGAAAACTTTTTTTATAATATTTTTAACAAACTTTACCGGGTAGCAATTTTTAAGTCTATTATTTTTTATTTGAATATCAATTTGCATCAACCACTAAGGATTATTAGCAGTGGGACAATACAAGTAAAGTACATTCATACTTATACCGTTCTGACTTAAGGACTTCGATTATATTGCCTCCAATAAATCTTCCTACCGACCGGCAGTGCCGGAGTGGACTTTTTACTTTTACATTGAGAAGCAATTGAAATATTGATAGATAGATATAAATTGTCTAAAAATATGTACAAATCTGCAAACATCTATAAAAAAAGTAAATTCCACCCTCTTCCGTTCAAATTTTATACCAGGCTAAAGCGCCGGCCGACAATACGGGACAAAAGGGTCGTTTATTGGACTTAAGAAGTGAGAACGGAATAAGTATGAATGTACTGTACCAAGGTTTACAATAAAATACAGTGGCAGGTATCTTAAATTCGAGAACAAAGATTAGTTTGGTTGAGGAACCCTAATACGTTTTCTATGTTGCAATCTTCATTTATTAGTTAGTTTTTGAGCCACCTATTTAACGTATGTGTCACGCTATACGTTATTGTGCACATAGTTATTAGCTACAAAATTATGAATTACGTTATTTACCGATAACGTATCCCGTAATATGCGGAGTTACAACGTACCGGTTATTAAACGATAAAGTTCTCACGGCGTTGCCGATAGAGAATATTATTGTATTGATATCTTTCTTATAAGACAAAAAATAGTAATTTGGACTGTTTACTTATAACTTCTTAACTTTAATTAAACCATTGCTATATTAAACCTTCGTTTGTATTTCGATTGAAGTGATTAATATTTGTAATTCATGAGCAAATTTGACAACTCGTCATCGAACCTTAGTTAAGTTTTCTAACAACGAAATAATCAGGTTAGGTTAGGTCTTTTGTGTTTGTAATCGAATGTGCTTAATTTTGTTGTGCTTTGTTTTGCTAAGTGTGCTTAATTGTCAACTCTGGTCTATATATTGGAGGATCATTTGCCTCCTCTTCAAATATGTTTTGCAAAATCACATTTCTAAATAAATTATGATCTAACACAGGATTTCTTCGATGAATTACAATATCTAGAACGTATTCCATTTAAATATTAAATCTAAATACCTATTATCCAATCAAAACAAACATTTACCTCTGACATTAGTGACAAGTGACACCGACATATGTGACTGTGTAAATACGTTAAATTCGATGACCAAAAACTGTTTTGCTGTAAACCGGCTAATTACGAAAGCGCATGCTCATAATAACCGAAACGTGATTTACGTACATTTTTTGGGTGGCTTAAAAACTCCCTAGTATGGCCTCTACGGTCCTTTAATAAGGTGGAGTTTTCGTTGTAATTTAAATTTAGGACACTGCACTAATATATGCGATACAATTATTTTGCACATTACACGTGTCATATATGGGTAGAGTATCTTTGGAGAGTAAATGTCGGTAGGTGAGTAGTGTTAGACCTGTTCTAAGCCATGTGAGAATCGTCTCTGCTCTTCTTGTTCTCGGCAGGTTAGTCCATAATAAAGTGGATTTTTTAGTTTCTCTTAGTTTGGTTGAGGAATGTGTCCAATTATCTTTCCATTGATTGCCTATTTTCCTTCTGAAGGATGTTTTCAAATCTGAGCTGAGAATTGAGGATTCTGCGAGTGGTAAGGAGTTGTTAGTGGCTGTCTGCTTAGCGGCTACATCGACACGTTCATTTAGCTATTTATGTCGATATTTAACAGTGCAAATGTAAAAATATAATAATGTACATTTGATGTTTTAGAAAATATAATTACAAACATTTGTACATGTTTTATCATGGATATGCATACACCTGAAAAATAGACAAAAAGCCACTCCGTCACTAATCTAATCTAATCTAATCTAATCTAAAATGTCGGTTATGATAAAACTTGGTCTACAATTTTTATAAAAAATATAGTGATAAAGTAATAAAGAATTCTTGACTCATATGCCTTTTTCCAGTATCCTAGGCAGAATTAGAATATTTTGTAACAATATTTAAAATGACCGTACTGGGTTTTATTACCCCCTTTTATGAAAACAGACTATACCCAAAGTGAAATCATTTATTTGGATTAAAAAAGTTTAAAATAAAACAAAAAATACATATACTGATGTATATGCACGCAGTAAACAAAAACGATTTAAGATATTCATTACCTATATCGAGACTTGATATTAAGAAGTTATTAAAATGGACACATTTGATTGTGACAGTTGATAAGGGTAGGGTAAAGGAATGTAAGGTTATTGATGAAAAAGAAAGCTTGGCCAAAACCACCCAACTACTAATTCACAAATAGCACGGAACTAACATATTATCATCCCAAAATGTAATAAAGAGGAAGCTATTAACTGTATAAAGGAAACTATTAAATTTATATGTAAATGCTTTAACTAAATAAATTTAAAAGGTATTGATTTAATTTAGAAGTAGTGATACCTTTCTACTTTATATATCTATGACCAAAACTCTGCTTATTAGTAATAAATTTCCACCAATTCAAAACATTTCACCATGAACTGGTCGTCCTTTGACATAAGTTTAATTAAATCTAACAAAACTTGTATTTCAATCCAGTTGTTTTATGAGAAACTTCACAAATTTATTTATACCTCTAAATTAGCTAGGTTGGAACTGCATTGTTTTAATTTAAATAAAGTTCAGTCCATTTTGGAAAATTATGTTTAAAGTAGTAAATTGTGTACTAAATAATAACTTAAAACAAAGCTAGTTAATCTACTGGTTATTTGGTTTTGTGCAATGTAAGAATTTAAAACAATTACGGATAAAATGTTTCTTTTTAAAATGTGAAAATATATAAATCATGTTAATGGTTTACGTACCAAGTTAGTAAAAATTTCATATGCCACTAGTGACTTTTGTATTTTGATTTTTAATCGATAGTTAATTGTATTAAATAATTGGTAAATTAAACTTAAGTTTTGATTTTTTGATGTGAATATAATTACAAAATAACATAGAATTTTATTCTTTGACATAAATTTTAAATTAATTCATATAAGTTAACTTTATTAATTTTAGTGCCAGATAACATTGTTTTTTTTTCTGTATAATAGAGTGTTACTTTATTGTCGCAAATGATAACAATAATGAATAATTTTACTGACAGTTGACCGTAAAATAAATTAATTGGATACACTTCTTTTCTACGATTTTCCCGCTCTGTAATGCAAAACTATTATGGAATAGAGAGTCCCAAAGGAAGCATCGAAGAAAGGACCAGCAGGAGTGGAAGGGCAATATGAAACCAAGGAAGCAGCGGAAGAAAAAGCAGTAAACCGTTCGCATAGATACGAGGAGGAGGAAGAGAAAACCGTGGCATTTTCCGAAGAGAAGAATACCAGAAGAGGCAAATTTTGAAGTTTTGTTATATTTTGGTGATATGGACCAATCCTAGGTTAAATCTAGTCAGCAGACGTCATTAAGTTAAGGATTCGAGATTATTCTCTCAGTCTGTGATTCTGGCATTTTTTTTGTTACTAAAATAAAACTGTTATTATTACGTTAGTAATTGCCTATGTTCGTGTCAGTTTATTGTACAGTTAAATGGACCCCTCTTTAGAGCATAAATCGAGCACCTTCTGGACCCACTCAAGTGTAACCCGAACCCTTTACCTTTCCCAAGTTTCAGCCCCTGTGGAAGTGATAGCTCTCCCCCCGTTGAACCGAAAAAGTTCGGCAAAGTGACTATAGAAAAAAAATAAAACTTAACAAGGAATCTCTGTGTCAAACCTGGGATTGCTTGGTCTACAGACTTCTACTACGCTTTTCACTACACCACCACATCAACTAATTTTTGATAACTTCAACTTTTGCGAAAAATAGTTAAAGTATGTCCTTTATACCTACAAGTTTGAAGACCGAAATGTGATTAATAATTATAGATCGATATCTATTTTCAATAAGGCAGCGAAGTTGAAAATAATCCTATGCAACCATATACAGGGGACGGCTAATTTATGGAATATTATCATTATTTCGAGTTTTGAGGGTAATCCCGAAACAGGTCGATTTTTGTTATAAAATACCCATGTTATAACGTACATGGAGTAAGGATGATGTCACCGGTGTGGGTGTAGTGACGTAATCGTTAATTTTTGTAAATACAAATCGGTATAATGCGACACCTCATTTGAAGGGGAATTTAATTATCTATTTAACGGCAATACATTTGTAACTAAAATATTTTTAAGGGTACAAAAACATTTCTTTTTTATTTAAATTCAACCAAATTACAACTAATGATTTAATTCATAACGTACCTTAAAGTAACCAAAATATGCATAATAAATATTTTTAATTAAATGTTCCAAATGCCATCAATCGGTTCCTGCTATGACTTTCTGAAATAAATAGTTAAAAAAGCAAAAATAAGTAAAAATAATAATGGACACAAAAAGTTATCTCATAAACACTGAAACTTTTTGTCAAATGTTAAATCAAGCAATTGATATTGGCATAGTTACTGTAATATTTATTTTCGTAAATATTTTTTGATTTTGTGAATTGTCATCAGTTGTCAATTGTAATTTTTACTTTTGAATACTAAATTATGGATCACCTAAATGAAACACAACGCATAGAAATATTAATTCTTAGCGGATGTGGAGATAAAAAAAGAACACAGAACGAGGTATGCAATTTATTCAACGCAAAATATCCAGACAGACTTCTCGGTACAAATAATACATTTTGGTGATATTAAAATATTGGTTTAAATATTTCCTGCCATAGATCATAGAAATGAGTTGCTCAATAAGCGACAACGCCGGACGGTTGTCTGAATGATACCAAGCGGTTATTCTATGAAATTTGACACAGTCGAGGTAATTGCGACGAAAGTTATATTGATGTTTTTTGACGGAGTTATAGGTAATATTAAGCAAAATTAAGCGATGGAAACTGTTTCAATATTTCATTTCACTAGGAAGTGAAAATATTTGATTGTTTAAAATAATTTTGTCTAGTGGCGTAGCGATGACGCTTTTAATATCAAAATAAACAGTTATGGTCATTATTCCTTTAGTTGGCGATATCGATTTTTTTTCAAATCTTCTAATTGTTCTTAAGTATTAGGATAATAGGTCTATGTTTCCTGCCGTATTTATCTTTCCTAGTATAATGTCT
The DNA here is from genome assembly GCA_035357415.1 of Ophraella communa. NCBI lineage: Eukaryota > Metazoa > Arthropoda > Insecta > Coleoptera > Chrysomelidae > Ophraella > Ophraella communa. Next base: position 25,555,461 of record CM068992.1, on the reverse strand, counting down.
TGGATAGGTAGAAAAAGAGCCAATATGTTTAATTATTGTGGAATCATTAATCGTCTATGCTTTGGTGTGAGTAGTTGTGTGCCATGTCGTATCTGGAAAAGTGCGACTCAAATTTTGAGTTTATTGGAGTAGTGTTTAAGCACACAGGAGAGTTTAAAACAAGGAAAAACGTTATATTTTCTTGGAATAAATTAAATTTTCCACTTTATTTCTGCAATTCACAATGCCGGCTAATTTAGATAGTCGTTCTCTAAAAAAGGAAGAGGAAGAATTGCATCAAACAATTAAATCTATTGTAAACTAGGTAGTTACCTCAAATCATTTTGTTTCTCATCTAAAGACAAAATAAAACAAAAATTAATAATGATGAAAATATTATTCACTCATTTAGTAAAAAAAATTAAAATAATAAAAATGGTACGCAATAAAAAAAATTTAATATACGCGATACGTGAGAATGCTGGAGAGAATTGTGGGGACTACTCAGTTATACCAATTGTACCTGACTTAATCCGGTAGCGTAAAAGGTTATCCCTTTTTGAGGGTTCAGTTGTACCAAAATATTCCAGGTAGATAATTCCAATTAATTTCTAAATTCTTAGAAAATAAACGGAATTAAATTTTACTTAAGTATAGGATTACGGGAAAACCCTGACCTTCGGTGCATCCGGACACACCGAAGTAACTAGGTTGAGAAAGTAGTAGGGAGTAATGCATATTTTAGTTTTATATAAGTATCTAACCTAACCTAACCTAACCTAACCTAACCTAACCTAACCTAACCTAACCTAACCTAACCTAACCTAACCTTCATATTAATCCTTTAATCCCCTCTAGAAATTTTTTGGTACAACTGAGCTATTGCAAATTTTCTACCTAACCTAACCTTCATATTAATCCTTTAATCCCATCTAGAAATTTTTTGGTACCACTGAGCTATCGCAAATTTTCTACCTGCTCTCTTTTGGTACAACTGAGTAACCCCGAGAATTGTGACGAGTTGTATTTGATAGAACAATAAAGTTGCAGATAAATCAACATCACATTTTAAGCTGCTTTAAACTGGGAAAGGTTAAGAATGATAAATCGCGACCACTGGTAGTAAAATTCAGTAATATCGATCAGTGAAACTTGGTGTATGGTAAAAAAACACCTCTTAAGAATACCAACTCATCGTGAGGAAAGACCTATCACAAGAGCAAATTAACCTCTTAAAGTTACTTCGTCCAAACTCGATAAAGGATGTAAAACTTGAACCAATTTTGGAAATATTTGTGAAACCTGCTGAAGAACAAAATACAAAATCAAATCCCATGAAGGTGTACTAACTTTACCTTAATAAATATGACCATTTGTTTCAGTGATCAGTTATTTATCTTAATTTTTTTTCTGTTCTTTTTCTTAATCAAGATCTGGTTTTTTATTTACTTCTTTTACTAGATATTTTTCACAAACATGCCAATTCATTTTCTATTGATGCATAATATTTATCTTAACAAATGTAAATAGTTAGATACGCGTGTGCAGTTGGTACGCAACCTCAGAAGGTAATTACTTTCTTTGCGAATCATTTGATTAAAAAAAAGTCCATATTATTTAATTTTGGTACTAATTTTTTAAAATGTGATCCTCTGTTATTTTTATGCAACTTAAATCCTTTTTAATATATTTGGAATTGAGTTTGGTGTACAACTGATAAGAATATCCGGAGTTTTTCTTCAATGTGTTTTCTGTTTATATTTTGTGGATATCATATTCGCATACGAATAAAATTCGCCCCAGATGCTTAAAGCGTCTCTTTCTTGTCCATTTTTTTAAAATATTCGGATTTCTCACAAAATTATCCTTTCGATTATACTGTTACACGAGTAGATTTCCATAAAATATTTCGTATCTTCTCCATCACATACCATTTACATCAATATTATTTATATTCCCTTCCGTAGTCTGTATGTAATGAGCATACAAGGGATGTTTAATATTTTATATACAACTTGAGGGAGACTTTATTCCCCTCTCGTCCCGAGGGATTACTGCGATAAGAATACGAAAATGTACTCGTAAATTTTATCGAGCTGTACGGTTTCTCTGGCTAGCGCTTCTTAAAAAACTCCATTTTGGTAAGAGTTTTAAGTGACGATGGGTTTTATTTTTAAAAGGTTTAAGTAGAACGTTAAATACAGTAAATTTTTCAGCACCCATGTTTCAATTTAAGCTTACATCCATCACCGTTTAACAATTTTCTTTGGACTTCAATATGACAAATTATTTACATTCTAAATATAAATTGCAATATTCTTATCAAAATTTGACTCTCAAATTTTTAACCTTCCACAGTTAACGTGCGGTCTCACAAACCGAACGTTAGAAAAATTTCCCCTAATTTCCCAACCGATAGAAATTCGCGGCAACGCAGCCTAGTACCCTTATCTTTTAGTGTGCTTAAGTCACTGTTAAGACGACAGTGATAGAGGTAACTTCGTTCTCTGTGATGCTGTAAATTCGGTGTGTGACACCGATGTTAACTAAATCGTGTTTAAATTTTTAAGATAGGTTAACAAAAAAGGAAGTATTATTTGAATGTATAATGTTTGTTTTTCTTCACAGTTGGCTTTAAATTGAACCATGAATTACCAAAAGGAGCAGGAATTTCTTCAAAAGTTGTATGATGAATGTGGTACCGATTCTAAGGTTGAAATCGAGGCTGATGATGATTATGACAGCCTGGAGGAAGATAATCTTGAAGAACAGGATCACAATACAGACTCTGAACAAGATATAGATAAAGAACCTGAGGAAAATATAAGAACTGAAGTTTTTGTAGCTAAAGGGAAAGTAAGGGTTCCTTAATTCATAGGAAGAGATGGAAAAGAGAAATGGAGAAAGCATTTTACGGCAAATCGTGGAGTTCGTATACGTGCTGAAAATATCGTTAAATGCTTACCAGGTGTAAAACCAATAGCGCGTTATAAGACTTCACCAATTTAAATCTGGAGCGGCTTCTTTACTGATGATATGCTGGAAGAAATTGTAAGAAATACGAATATTTACATCGAAATGACTGCTAATAATCCCAATAATAGAACTGCTAGAAAAACTGATTTACTAGAATTGAAAGCCCTTTTAGGCATTTTGTACATTGCCGGAGTGTCAAAAAATAACCATATTAACGCCGAGGACTTATTTAGAACAAACGGGACTTCCATGGAAATTTTTAGACTTACAATGTCACTAGCTCGATTCAAGTTTTTACTTAGGCATATTCGCTTTGACGACAAAAGGACCCGTGAAGATCGAACAAGATTTGATAAGTTAGCACCCATTCGGAATTTCTTTGATGCTTTCAATTCGAATTTACCAGCTACTGGACGCACATATTCGCCGACGTGCAATTCTAGACAATATACCACGACAAATTAAATTACGAATTAAACAAATATTGAATATGAAGACGGAAAACTTGCCCCCTGATAGGAAAATATTTGGACGGTGCTCCTATTGTAGTAGTAGGAAAAATAGAAGAACCAAATACAGGTGCAAAAATTGCCAAAAGTTTTTATGTTTAGAACATATAAATTGCCTGTGTGAGGAATGTCTAATTGACTCTATTAATAATGTTTGACATTCAGGCTCTAGTTTTTTAAAGATTATAATCATTATTTTATTATTTACTAATGTTTTTCTTAACGATTTTTAAGTTTATTCTTTTTCATTTGTAGTTAGCTGTGATTTTCACCAAAGATATCAGTTTATTTTTAAGTTTAAATTTTTATATGCCAATAAATTTTTTTTTGTAAAAATGCGTTTTATTCCTTTTATTTATCAACAAAATCAACGTATAGAGCATTTTCTTTTTTTTAACAACTTTTTTTTGTCCAGTTTGAAACATCGGTCTCTGACACCGGCGTTAACTTTTATGTTTTAAAAAATTATGTTAACTGTGGAAGGTTAAAAATAGTATTCTCGCGTACCAATCCAAGATTTAAAATCAATCTTAGATTACTTTAAATCATGCAATCTAAAATATTAGTCGGAATAGGTTCAAATTGAGACGAAAAAACAAGCTTCAAGGAGATGTGAAAATAAAGACCTAATAAATTGATTGAATTGATTGTACTAACCCTTACTCTTTGGAAGTCCATCTTATTAGGAATAAAACGAAGAGTTTTTATTATTCCTAAAGACCTAATACCTAATAATGATAATTTTGTTTATAAAATGTATTTAAACCTGATTCAAACTATGAATAAACTTACAAAAATAATTTATAAGAACTTCCTCTATTTATTATTTACAAAATGTGTCTATTTTCTGTTTCTGTTTGACTTTAAGGTTAGAAAAGGTAAAACATTCCAACGAATCTTACTATTCACTTGAATAAGTTTTATTAAAAAGCTAAAATGTCGATTCAAAAATTATGAGATGGTGGTATAATCTTAAACGAAAGAATAGTGAAGGATTACTTGAACTTATTTGGATGAGATAGATAAGTACGAAAGAATACTAGTTATTTTATGTCATAGATCTTCATAAAGATTATTTTTTTATTGTTTTAGGCAAGTTTATTGTATTTCTTTTACTAATAGTATTAAGTATTGAGTAAATCTCTGGCTTTTGTTTATTTAGATTTAGAATACTAACAACTGGCACATTAGTATATCGTAAAAGACTAGTTTAGTGATTTTTTTATATTCGCATCTTATAAAATAGGTTTTTAGTGGTTCAACTGTAGAAATAAAATTTTTATAAAATTAATCCTCTAGCCATAATCGGCTTTTGAAATTTAAATTTAATGGTTACATACGTCATAAGTGGTAAGTGACGTGTTTCAATAAGATTGGTAGAAAATTTGCGATGTTGTCGATATGCTTTAATATTAACCGAGAAACTTATTTCTCTCTCTTATTTGTTGTCATTAAAAAGAGATAAACATATCGATATTTTTGTTCTCTGATTGACACTTTATCAAATAAGGAGTAAAACACTAAACAAAATATTCTGTCATTTTCGTTAGTTTAATTTGTTGTTTGGTTGTGTTTGGTTTATGAAAGAAATTACTTCTATACTATTTTTGGTTCGAAAATAAAAATCCCTAACACTTTATTTTGGTGTTATAGCGGTTCCTTCAAAAATAACCAATAGAAGTAATTTTTCTCTCGGGGAGGAACCCTTCTATCGGTACAGTGAGAGAACGAATTTCAAGAATACCGTTTTGGCATTTTCAATAGAACCACGCCCACTTTCTATTGGCTGTTCTATTCTATCACCGTCAAGAATAGGGGTCTTGTTTGTTTATTACAGATAAACACGATTTTCTCTCCTGTCATATACCTTGTCAACTGGTATAATCAGTTAGTCACAGAATACGGTGTTTTGTGCCGCCAGTTCTTTGAGAATACTTGAAACGAACGTAGCTAAACTGTGACAACGTTGACTTTTAAACACACTTCATTATTGGTTATTAGTTGGCGCTACGTTTAAAACTTACTAATTATTTATTGCCAAATTTTACGAAATGAGAAAAATTAATTGCAAAATGAATACCAATATAAGTAAGTAGGTATCTTATCCTAAATATATATTGCTATCATTTTGATTAATATGATCCTACTAAACTAGTCCATTGTCACAAAAGCGGATTTTGTCGTACTCAAAGCACGAGTACTACAAAATCAGTCATGTGACACAAGTTTTACGTAGGATTTTTTAATTCGTATCCAGAAGCATGTTTAACAAAAAAAAAACGCTATTAGAGATTTCAATCTTAATTTGTTAATGCTGGTATTAGAAATTTGAATTTTACAGTTGACAAAAAAAAATACCATTCTATTAAGCTAGATCATTGCTTGTCAATTAAATGTCACTCAACTTGTGTCTAAACCTTGGAACAAAAAGAAGCAGGAAGGAGTCTGTCATATATTATTTTTAAGGAAAATTTGCGACGGAAGTCGGACATCTTGAAGCTTCTTGTATGACGCATTGTTTATGTTTACAGTATGCTGTCAAAGGAAATATTTGCATATAAATGTCAAAATTGGGCGCGTAGGCATATCATTTGGTTCTTATAAACATAAAATAATTTACAACACCTATTGTATTTACACACTTGATTGGTTGAATTTTATTCAAAATAAAAACCTAATATCATTTTTATTTTTTTACGGCACGTCAATGGACTCAAGGTTATTTTGCATACACTCCTTCCTGTTTATTTTTGTTCTTTTGTTCTAAGGTCTAAAAAGTAACAGTACATCCAATTGCACGACAAAAAAAGTTCCCAAACCAGTGTCACGAAGTAGCACTCCATGCCTGCTTCAAATTAAATCTAAGCATCAAGAGTTGTTCAGGTTGATCAGGTGAATGAGAAAGGTAGGGTAGGTACGCTCTAATCAGATCTAAGGATGCTGTCGTGGTATGACAAGTAGCCCCATACTGTTGGAACCATTGGGTATTGAATAGTATGTTTCTGGCAGTACAGAATTGTCTAAGATCAATAAAAAATGGTAAATTTGTTTTCTATTTCGCACTTGATTTAGTGTTCTTCTACGCTCGTCTTCCACAAAGTAAGAGCCCAATAATCCATTACCTGACACTGAGCACCAAATCGTTACACGGTCACTATGGACAGATTTCTCTACGATGATGTCTAGTCGTTCAAAACCAAGAACACGTTTTGTCTGTCGATTGATAATCAATTCAGATGGATGTGACATTCGTCCACACGTTAGAAAAAAATAGGGGTTGTTCATAAACCACTGCCAAAACTAAAGCACAATAAACAACTCTTGATTTCTTGTCTTGTCTTGTCATGTGAATCTGTATTTTACAGGGAAAACCATCAATCTTCTTCGGGTAGAGGTTTCACTCAAATTCATTTTTATAGATGTTCTGCGGAGACTTATTTTTGGTGATTTTAATACCTGTTGAAATAGCCTTCTTTAATTCGCATTTGTTGTCCCGGTAAATGTTCGTCGAAATTTTGCAATGACTCTAAACAAGTCCCTTTTAATCATTGCAGGCTTCTGAAACTCTTCCCGAAATTGATTGGCAACCATTAACAAACTAGATCCATTTGATCGTTCATTCCCATATGACCGGAAATTATAAGATATAATCAAGTTGACTGCGGATTATTCGTACGGTTATTGGTATAAAATGCCGGTAACCATTAAATATAATTAATATTTATTTTAAATTTTTTATTCTTAAAAAAATTCCCTTTAATGTGTTTCACATTAAACGCCAGATTCTATGTATGTATTTCTATGTAGTTTGAAACCGACAAACATACCGAGTAGAGCGGAAGAAAAACAACTTAACTGGTGTGGACATATAACAAAACTAAAAGAGAAAAAAAAGAAAATCATGGATGAACTAAATATAGGAAATATGCCTCCAACAGAAAGTTATGAAAAATACAGGATAAAACAATACTATTGCAATAAAATGAAATTTGAACTAAAATATAACCAATCGTTTATTTTTAAAATACATTTAAAAATATCCTGTAAAAGTTTTACAAAATTAACTATGGTTTATATTTTGTACACATGCCTACTGCTAAACCTAGCAACAGCGAAATTTTAACCCTTTAATCAATGACACCCACTACAAGGCTATATAATTTGTTTACCATAAGGTAAATTAAAATTTCCGCTCCTAAAAAACTCCCTTTGATATGTATTACATTAAATTATCAACGGATCACTGTTATAATTATAAAGCCATTTAATCTCGAAATAATCTTCTTAATTAAAACATTTTAGTAAATTTGTATTTTTCATTTTATTAACTGATATACGCTTACTTTACAATTTCTGTTTTTTAAAAATCGACTTAAAAGAACATTTTCTAAAAGATAATTTGGAATAAAAAGATTAAGAGCAGTAAAGAAAAAAAATATAACATTTTGTTGATGCAAATTCACTTTTTCAAGACTGGTCTGAAACATTTCGGAAAGCCGAGTAATCTCTTTAATTGGAGTTCTTTCTTAATCCAGACTAATATCCAGCTAGCCCTTAAAATCCAGTTTTTAAGTTCGTTCCATAGATTTTTCGTTAAGGGAGGCAAATAACTATTATCAGTCGAAAGTTTGAAATAAATTTACATTTGAATATACTTTTTAATGACACATTCGGGAGTTATTTAAAAAGTACTGTATTCTGGAAAGATGTAAAAGAAATTGCGCTGGTAAAAACGTCCATAAATTAATTAAGATTTTAAAAAAAATAAGAAAGCTGCAGTCCTCTGCAATTTAATATTATAAAAAGACGCCGGTAAAAATAAAACTGATCAGCACCAGGGAATAATTTGGTGTTAGAATAATAAGAAATAAAGAATTTTTAAATAAATTCGCGTTATTTTGGTTAGGTTAGGTTAGGTTAGGTTAGGTTAGGTGTTATTTTGGGTCCCAACTCGTACATAGTGGTTGTAACAAGAAAAATCGTGGAAAGTTTGACCAAGAAGATTAAAGAAGATAAAGAAAACTATTGGGACTTGGGAAAACATTAAAAACGTATTCAGCAGAAACGAGAACTTAATAAAAAGAGAAAAAGATAAATTAAGAAAAAATTATGGAGGATAGAAGGAAGGAGAACCAACTCAATGTATTAAAAAGCATCGAAAGGAAGCAAATTAGGGGCGCCACAGTAGTAAAAGTAAGTGTCTCAAATAGTAGAAAAGAAGAATTTGTCCTGTGACCGGCTATGCCAAAATAAATTGTTAGAGAAGCAAACTAAATTAAATTACATTTGACAACGTAAATAGTAGAGATTTTAATTGCTGGATAATTTTTAACTACACAATTTACGAAAAATATTAAATTTTTCAACCCAGCTTACCTCATTCTGTTTATAATCTATGGAGTGTTACCCACTTTACGTTGTCTTTTTACCCTTCTGCTACTCTCGCGTCATCTACTATTGGCTGCTTCCTCTGGAAATTTTTTTTACATTATTCTTATACAAGTTGGTCGTCCTTCATTCCACCCTCCATAGGATAAATGAACGAAAGATTTTGAGTACAGTTCTTTGCCCAGTAAAAATCGAAGAACTAGAGTTTAGAAGTAGAAGAATTAAAGAAATGTTAAAATAACTAAATGGGGAAGATATATTAAAAAAAATGTGGTGCAAAGGATCAAATGGTTTAATCATGGAAACAAGTACCAGAAGAAGTAGCAACAGCAACTGGGAGGAAAATAGATACGTGAATGACTCAGATGGATATTATTAACTGAAGCTCTAGAAAACTAAAGGAGACTAAGATTTCAACTTTCCTTTCATTTTATTAGCAAAAAAGATTTAATAAAAAAAAAAATAAAAAAAATAAAATTGAAAAATCAGGCATATACCAACAAAAATTTCCAAAAATGCGATACTGCATATCTAGGCAAAATAATATCAAATTTTGAGGTTAGATCTTCACCGGTTTTGTAAAAGAAGAAAAAAAACAGAAGTGCTATTAAATTAGAGGGTGGAAATTGAAGATAGGGGTAAAAAGGCACCCCTTTTGGTTTTTAATATATCTCGTTAAGAAAATAACATTTCAATATATGGTATATAAAACTTTTTGTAGATAATTAAATTTCCCTTCGGAATAATATTTTCCAAATCTTTAAAAAAAACAATAATTTAGATTTTTTTGAATTTCTTAGCTTTTTCCTTTAAATATTTTTTTGCCGAGATATGGCTATTTGAATCCGGTTTTTTTCTCACATTTATTGAAATTAAGACGACCATCGAACAGCTCCTGAAGAAACTGCCGCACTGATCTATTATTGTTCATTTAATTCTGCGAGAACAGTCTCTAAGCGACAATTTCCTCGCGAATTAATCCCAGTCGTCACAAAATATTCGTGTGCTTTGGGACTGCTTTTATTTTTTTCATTCAGTACTTATTTAGCAAGCAGCATCTTGACTAATATTCAAATATTAGGCGACTTATTTTTAACGAAAAATATAATCAAGCATTACACGAAAATGTTATTACCAGGGCTATAAAAGTTTCAATATCTTTGTACATATTATGAAATTTCAACGGACCAAACATAATATATCTTAATTAAGAAGAAACGTTGCCCGTATTTAAATTAATTCTGGAGAGCGCGTGATAAAGCACATTATATCATTATTTTTAATTGCTTTTAATTAATATAATTAGCAGATCTGGCCAGTGATATACAAGGTTCTTTTATGACGGTAATATGTCGGCGGATAAAAGTAATGCATTTTATAATATTCAAGTAATTATGCTGTAACATTAGCATTAATATATGTTTAATTTATACTTTATTATTTTGAAAAAAATTGTGTAAATTATAATCTTGTTTGATATTGTGTATACATATAATATAATTATTCGATATTTTTTTAAAAAATTTCTTTAAAATTGAATAAAATATGCCGCAAACACCCTAATTTAAAAAATGGCAAAAAGTTTCAAGTTATATTTGCAGATTGCAAATTTATTAACTGCATATATGTAGCCTTTAAACGTGAAATAATACATAAACCTAAAAAGAAATAATACATATTATTAAGAAATTGTTGATGATAATGCTAACTAACAACGTGAATTACCCCCTCTTGCATTAATGACTGCTTACATAAAACGATGGAATTAAATTATGGTTTAGATTCTAATCCATGTTATTCCACTTTAGCAATAGCAACTCTATTAGCTTCTGGGTAGTTCTTGCAAATTGTCCATTTGCTAACATTAAAGTTTCTAACCCATTAAAGCTGATTACTCAGCCAACTTGCAAAGGCTGTTCTATTCTACCAAAAATACGAATTGATTACCTCTGGCTAGTAACTCTTTCGCGACCAATTTCGGATCGTCTATTTATAATACCATAATACTTGTAACGTTGGTATACATTTTGTACGGCATATAGGCTCTTACCAACATTTCTGGCGGTCACGTTGTCCTCTTGTATCAACACTACAATTGGTGTCACAATAATAGGATCTCGAGGCATTGTGGCCTGGTAAATAAACAATAAGTATTTTTTTACACGGCTGTAAATTTTTCAAAAAACTCAGAACAGTAAACAACTAAATGGTTGAACTAAACTTCCACTATTTATTCGCAAAATATGTTTTTAAATGCAATGACAGCCGTTTCGCTAGAATTAGCATAGTCAGATTGACATATTCTGGCACAACGGCTGTGATTGCATTTAAAAACGTATTTTGAGAATAAATAGTGGAAGTTTAGTTCAACCGTTTAGTTGTTTACTGTTCTTAATAAGATGGACTTTCACATAGTAAGGATTAGTACCTACAATAAATTTCATTTAAAAACTTATTAGAAGAATATAGAAATACTCGGGAATTTTCATTAATTTTAAAAAATTGCGAAGTTTTTACAATAGTCTTTTATTTTTGTACATTATTAACAATCAAAACATTGGAAAAAAACATATGCGTCCTCCTCCTTATTGGCGTGCTAAGGATAATCTCCATCTATAAAATCTCTAATAATCCAGTAAATCTAACTTGGTATTCTAAAAGAGGATTAACCAATTCATTTTAATGATGTTCAATTTTGTATATGTGTTTTGTGGTGTCATTCCTGATATTTTTTATTGGCTTTATGGACTTAAAAATGTTTGAATTCGTTAATTGTTATGTCGACCTGGTTTTAAGAGACCTTTTTAAAGGGAGGATTTCGGCAATAATATTTTCTATACAAAAATCGAAAGCAGTTTACCTTACTTAACCTGAAGTATAAAAGAGAAATACTTATTTAAAGTGGAAATCAACGAATAACAAGTGATCTTATTTTTCTAAATTAAGGATTCTACATTTAGGGAGACAAAACTTACAATAACGAAATACTTATATTTAACTTATTATATCATATGGCAACGAAAAATAAAGGTTTGTCTACAAAAATAAATAGTACTATGTCAGGTTCTATGTGAGTGGTCGGTCAACATATCTTCCACTGTGACATGAAAGTTTTATGTGACTTACCCCTAGGTTTTAGTCGTTTAATCAGCCCTATGCCTCTGATGCAGTTCGTAAAGGTCGTTGGAAGACCATGGGCTCGAGGTTAATTGATCCTTACTCTCTCGAGCTCCTGGGAGTTGTACCAAATATGCTTCGCTGCTTCATCCTGAGCCTGACAGAATCTGAATTCCACATTCTCTTCCAGTCCAATTGTTTTCTTTTGCGTTTTAAAGTGACCGTCTCCAGTCAGTAGTCCTATCACAATTACTTTTTAGGAAAATCTTTGTCTTTGAGTATCTCAAACCATACAGCTCCAACCAGAAGAAACGTCCGATGCTTTGCCAAGGAATGATTCTGGACCTATAAATATTCCTTCAACACCTTTCCTGGCTAGAAGATCCGCTATCTCGTTCTATTCAATCCCAGTATTCAATCCAGGTGCTCAAAGTAAACTTACCTTGTTGTTTTCCCCTGGACATTAAATCCTGAAGGCTTGTCCAATCTAACTTGTAGTCGTTTTAATTTGATTCCGGTAAGAGTAAATAAGCATATTAAAAAAAATAAAACGTCGAGAATATCTGAAGAATATGAAATAATAAAATTAATGAAATATCTGACATTAAATTGCCTAGTTTGGGTTTGCCAATTATCATTTTCAAACTATCCACAAACTGCCAGAAGCTTGCGCACAAGGAAATCCGAACACAGAATTTTTTAGTGCGCAGGCTTCTGACGGTTTAAGAACTGTAACTGGCGAAACCGAACAAAGCTCTATATAGTAAGATATTTTAAATCACGACTAGTTAGATGTTTAAATCACGTAAAGAGAATGAAAATTAAAAAGGTCCAGTTTAAGTAAAACAGAGAGAAGGAGACCACGGCTTAGATGAAGTGACAATACCAGAGATGAAAGTGACCAACTGGAATCGTTAGGGTTTTTTTGATAATATTACGTTTATAAAAAAAAGTAAAATAAGAACCGTATTTAAAAAAGTACATTAATATTCTCTAAGTAGAAATACTACTATTAGCGGTGGAAGAACGAATAGTTATTTTGTACATAGTATTAGTTGAACAAGAGATAAGATACAATAATTTAATTTGATATATAAGTTTAGAATCTTTTAAAAATTCACTAAAATTTGTACATTGCAATCCTTAAACACTGCACTTATATTATTCGGTAGGCGATGCTGTAACCTTTCGGCAATATAAAGCGGACACTCTATCAAAACATGATTTATTGTAATGGGAATTTCACATGCTTCACAATACGGTTGACACTTCTTGGAAAGTAGATATTGGTGGCTGAGTCTGCTATGTCCTGGTCGTAGTCGGGTCAGTACAACTTTCATGTACCGATTGGGGGCACGGTTTTGCCATGGTCCAAAGATTTAATATCTCGAGGCTGAGATGATTTTAGGATATTACTCCAATTTTTCAATATTTTTTGTTTGTAGACGATTTTCGGATCTATTGGTAATGGATTAACAAGTGGAATTAATCTGTTATCATTTGTTGCCTTTTTTGACAATTTATCGGCTTCTTCGTTGCCTAACAATTCTACATGTGAAGGGACCCATAAGAATACAATATTTTTATCCTTTAATTCTGTTTTGATCATATTGACAATCATGAGGATAATGACTATATAGTTTAGATATCATGCGTAAAGAGTTATGGGAATCAGTAATTACCAGAAAATTTCTTTTAAGCTCAGTTTTAATAAAACGCAGTGCCCTGTATATTGCATAAAGCTCTCCTGTCAGAACAGTTGATTCTGGAGATAGTTTATATTTTATGTTAGGTGCAAAGATGGCAGATCCAACTCCACAGTCTGTTTTCGATGCGTCTGTGTATATAGGAACGTGATTAGGATAGTTAGTGATAATACTGTAAAAGGCATTGATAATAATTTTTGGATTGATTTCAGTTTTTTCATAGGTTAATAAATGGAGATTGAGTTTTGAAAGTGGTATTAGCCATGGAGGAGTAAGGTTTTGTTGATTTTCGATTGAAAGATGTATGGCATATCTATGGATCTTAAAATATGTTGAACTCTTACATTGAAAGGTTGGTAGGTTTTATAATGGTGGTGAAGAAATATCTGCTATATTGTGTTTGTTTTTGGAAGCGTACGTAAGACTCATAAATCGTCGTCTTTCATGAAACGAATTCACCTAATTCTCATTGGAGATTTTCTATAGGAGTGGTTCTATATGCCCCAGAGATAATACGTAAAGTATTGTTATGAACAACATTAAGTAATTAATTGTTAACAGTCACAAATAAAAAGAAATTTTATTAAATGTTAACAATAATTTGTGATACAACATTTAATTATTGTACTGAAATTTGTTATACATTTTGTGACTTAATGGATAAGTGGAGATGCTTTGATAATGACAAATTTGAATTCAGTAAAAAACAACAAACCATAATAGAGTATTTGAAATTACATAATTGATTTCTTAATAGGTTATGACAATTATATTTGCAAACCTGCACTGATATAGAAACTATCGTTATAAATTCTCATCAAACTAGTAATACACGACTCTGTGTTTAAATCAACCCTACAAACTTATTAACAATTTCCTCTGGGGCATTAATTATATGCGGAAAGCAGAAATAATTAGAACACCTGACAGTGACTGCAAAATGCCACGGTATACAGCATGTGATTTCTATTAAGCACACAAAATTAATTATGTTACAGTTTCCGGACGATATGTTCCTGGTTTTCTGGCAAGCAAGACTCTTATCTTTTTCTTGTGACCATTGGCGTTCATCTGTGCATGCATATTTTTTTTAAATGTCATATTGACATACAAATATACCTATGCTTGCAACCTTTATAGTCTTCATATATATTAAACAATTCCAAACCAGATTTCACCGTTTAAAAAAAAAATCAACCTCCTGGGCCATCCAGCTGGATATTGAGTATCGGTTTACAAATGAAAGGAAATCATAGTACTCGCAAACTAGTTCGTACTTTTCTTCATCCCGCAGAGTGGAATGCAGAATGATTGTTTTACGCAAGTACATATATCATCAATACCATATTCTAAAATTAAGTTCGTAAGAGCGCCATCCTACCCTCCATTTGCCAACCAACAGATTACGGATAACTGCTAATGGCAGTCAACTAATATATGCAACATTTGTTTAAAGGTTTTATTTTATAACAATAAATTGCAAGTAAATTTAACAAACTTATGGAATCCAAATCCAAATTTTCCCATTCTTCTATTAAAACATTTTCCAGCTCATCAAGGTTGTCTGGAGCGATATTACGAGATCTTATGCGCTGGTCCAGGTAGTCCCAAATATGTTCAATTGGGTTTAGGTCTGAACCAATCTAAAACTTGGATACCAACCTCTTGAAGGTATTCCATTATTATTCTGGAAACGTGCGGGCGAGCGTTATCGTGCATTAGAATAAAATTCTCTCCAATGATTGGAACAAATTGCACTACATTTTCCTCAAGAACCTCCCTTATATACAGATCAGCTGTCAGTGATCCCCTACGAAACACACGTGTGGCCTTCACAAGAGATGCCTCCCATACCATAATCGAACCACCTCCATAAGTTCTGGTTGCTCTTATGTTACACTGAGAAAATCGCTCACGGGCGCGTCTATAAACTGGAATACGTCTATCGGATCCAAAAAGTGAAAATCTTGATTCATCCGTAAATATTAGCCCAATCGTTAATATCCCAATTAACATGTTCACTTGCGAACCTTAAACGTACTACACGGTGTGCTCTGGTTAATAATGGAGCAGTAACAGGCATTCTGGGTCTGATTCCAGAATTCCTTAATCTGTTTTTAACCGTATTGACAGATATTCTAACATTACGGACTCCAGAGATAACATTTTGCAGTTGCATGGCTGTTTCATGACGAGTTTGCAGAGTCTGAATTCCTAAATAACGGTTATCTGCAGGATTAGTACACCTGGGACGTCCTGAAACTGGTCTTCTATTATAACTTTTAGTTTCTCCAAACCTTCTTAAGACTAGAAACTATGGATTGGTTTATTCCCATGACTTCAGCAACATATTGCTGAGATCATCCAATATTCAACTAAAGCCACGATTTTAGCTGCTTTTCCTGGGGTTAAGTTATTCATTTTTACTCAAAATGTTTCTAGACACTTCCAAATGAAAAATTAAACAATTGTACTGCACACAAGAAATTTTAAAATGTAAATAATACAAATAGGATTTATCAAAATTTATTCATTTTTTGTTTTTCAACAAAAAGGCGATTAATTTAAACTGTGAATATTTTGGGCTTTTATACCTCTAAAGGATACCATACACTCATATTAAAATCTGAAAAATGTGAAAATTTATTTTACACCATAATTCAAGTTTTAAAATTATGCGATACTGTTTGTGACGAGTTTAATTAATTAATTATTTAAATTAATTTAATTTGAAAACTAAAAATCAAATTAAAAATACACAATGAACGAGTAAATTGTGAAATTAGATCATTATTTAGAAATAAGTTAGATTCTTATTAAACATACTATTATACTAACTTCATACATACCAATTCCCGATACAATTATATTTTTTTTTTGTTGTAAAATCTGTTATTCTAAAACACTTGGTTTTACCACATGTATATGATAATCCTCATAGTGGTTTGAAACAGTTACAGGTGCAGAAAATATTCCTAGGCATAACGAATACAGTAGATAGAGAAACAATATTGAACCGGGTATGAGCTAGAGGGTTTAAGACTACTAAAGGCAGTTGTAGTCTCTAAAAAGAGGTCACAAAGGTCCTGAATATGAGCAGACAGGACCTACGAATTGTGATAGGACTACTGAGTGGAAACAGTAGCCTCGAGAACATGGACTTTAAGGAAGCGTCGCCAACGACCCTGATGAGCTTCATCAGAAGCATAGGGCTAATAATACGACTATAACCTAAGGGTTAGCCACAATAGATCTTTCAGGTGGCACTGAAAGGGACATAGAAAGACCACTCACATCTAAATAATTTACACATCGTGAAAATAATAAATAATAACAAAACCTATTTTAAACTAAAAATGGCCTTTGATTAAAATTAAAATCTATAGATTTTTGTTTGCCACGTAGAGAACTACAACCAATTGCAGTTTTAAGTGCCCACCCCCCTGTTGAGCTTTGAATAGCCGTGCGTTCCGGATAAACTCTTTTTTATATTCTTTAAAGTACAGTTTATATTATAGAATATCCTAATTATTTTTTTATTGGCTTCAAAACAAGTCAGTTAACTTTAATTTTGCAAAGTGGATTTTAAATCAAAAACAAAACCCTGTAATAGACTCGAAATGATCTGCTTGTTGGAAAATAGATAAATTGCCTATTTAGAAGTTGGTTATAAATGACAATTTGGATAATTGAATTGCTAAAATGCAAATTAAAGATTTTATTGACTAATTTGCTATCTTTAGATAATTTATCAAATTAGTAGACAATTATACGTTACCGGTCTTACGAAAAGCTTTTGCCTCGATTACTACTTAAAACTAAATAAAAGACAATTACAGAGACGAACTAAAATGACATCATTTGCATATTTTACGTCTCGCTAGACCTGAATTACGAACTCGCAATTAACTGAGAGGGGTGCGAGGTGATGTTCTTAAAATTTATGCATATTTTAACTAAATATGACTATAGTTTTAATAAATAAGACAAGTTTAATGTTTTGTACTTTCGAGACTAATGATATTAAGAGTTAGCTTCATTAATCGAATATCTTGAAAAATCGTAGAAAAAATATTTTAAAAAATATTGGTATATTTATAAAAAATATACAATCCAAAATCTGAAACCATATATACATACTGAAAAGGTAGATAAATATCTGAAATTGATTAAAAATTAATTTTGTATAAATAAATAGTTATATTTAGCATAAGCTCTTTAATCTCAGGCGGCCATTAATCGAATGTTTCTATTGGTAATAGGTAAGTTATAAAAAAATTAATTATTGATAATAAATTATGGCAAAAGATATATGCAAAACAGGAATCATCAAAGATGACAAAATTTAGATAAAGAATAAATTTAATTGTTTTTTTATTAAATAACTGTTAATAAAGGCATTTTCTTGAAACAAATTGGAATTTATTTGGTCAGGAAAATATTATACAAAACAAAATTATTTATTGATTACTGTTAAATTATTTAACTGTTCCTTGTCAAGTAATTCCCTTATAAACGATTTTTATAGTATCTCTAGATGTTTCTTAGATGCATTAAGACAATAAACATCTAGATGTTTCCGTTGACAAATATTCTATCTGTTTTCTACTCATAATAAAATTCCAATCATTTATTACAGTATTACTGAAACCTCCTAGAACATTTCAAAAAAATACTTCTATTCTCTTTTAATACATCACAGAAATATTATTTACATAAGTAATTAATGGAACATTATAATATCTATTTAAATTGATACCATAATACAGAATAAATAGTTTACTTATAAATAGTTAAGCTTACTTATTATGTGTATAAATTGTTTTACATAACTATTATATTATATATAATAATAAAGTTTATTCAGTTTTTTACAATGAACATATAAATATAAGATATAAAAAATAACATATAGGTACAAACATAATATGAATGAAATATAATGTAAATGACATATAATATAAATGAAACATAATAAAAAATATATATTATAAATAGTAAAAATGAATAAACTAAAGTTTACTCTACAGTTTACAGAGAATTAGTTCAATACAATATTTTTACTAGAGCTTAACGAGCATCAAAGCCTGTAAAGTTTATAGGGAATCTCAGAAAGCTGCAGGCTCTCTTGGTGCCTTTTAGTTTAATTGTCCACATTTGGTCAAGTGAAAGATGTCATTCTGGAGAAAGAACAGTTTTCTGGTTGTCTGATGCTTAAAGTTGCATTCCTTTTGAAAAATCCTCGCATCCAGTCCAGGCCTGCAGATCAATTTTCATGCCAACTCTGTGGGACCGTGATTACGTTTAATGTAGCCATTTCATAGGCTAGCTCACGGGTGTTTCTTGTAGTTTTTCCGTAACACATCTTCGCACAGGTCTATATTTAGCAAGTGTTGCCTCTTGCTCTGTTGTAAACACAATAATACAGGTTATTTTATCTCATTATTTTCCATAACAATTTCTTACCGGCTAAGCGTCACATGATCCACATTAAACCGGATAGCAGCAGGCCTAATTTTCATGCCATCAACTATTACCGCCCTTACCGCGCTTTGCATAGCCTCTTGGCTAAATGGCTTTGTTAATCTTGCACGATTTCTCATGATGATTGTAGCCCTAAATGAAAAAATAGGATCTCAAAATATAATTCAAAATAGACATGGGGCAGGTTAAAACTTTTCAACCTGCCCCATTTGTTTTGTTTCATCGTGCCCCACCCACGATTTCTTCTAAACTTTTCACTTTGTAACAAAACTGAGCAAACAAAACAAATATCCCTGTATCCTTAAATGTAGATAAAAATGTGCTTAATACTTACCTACACCAAGAAAAAACAGAAGAACAAGCACTAAAATTACACAGTCCTTTAAAACATAAACCTAAAATTTAATTTTTGAGGTCTTAAACAAAAAACATTTCACCACTCGGCAACCATTAACGAAATGATTCTCGAAATAGGATGTACTTATTGGAATAATGTCATTCTAAAATTGAATAGCAGCGCCACCACTAAAACATCTTGAAGAGCGCAAAATTTAAATTGTTTCAACCTACTCTATGTTTCAACCTGCTCCACTATACCCTATTTGACAAGATTATTTTTGATTCACCCATTTCGCGTTGACACAATTAAGTAATTATTTTGATTATTTTTTGACGTTTCTCGAAACCAATAGACATTTTTAATTTTAGTAATTCATATACGTTCTAGCAAATCAAAACATTAGTATAGTGGGAATAATCTACTTACATTATTCCAGCGAGAATAATTCAATGTACATTGTTCTTATTGAATGACAATTGATTTCTTTTGATTGTAACGTCAAAAAATAATCTATCAAATACCACACGAGAGTTCGATAAATTTAAATCAAACTTGTTGCCATCTGGCAATAGCCACTCGAGCCCTTCGGGCTCTCATGTCTATTGCCTGGCAACAAGTTTTCTAAAATCTGTCGAATTATTTTCAATTTATACTCACTCTCTTGTGATATTACTACAGAAAATTTTTTGCTCAATTAGAAATCCAATGAAATCAATTAATTTGTGGTCATCTGATTGAATACAACAAATAAAACCAACATTATACTGAAAACAGATCCCATGGGCTTGTTGCTTACAGGCAACAAACCTCCGCCTACGGCTTTCGAAATCTGTTAAAAAATTTTTTCGAACCATTATCAATGCCCAAGGACATTATTACTACTGACAAGTATCCGACAGTTGCTAGGCAAATAAAAACTATAGTGATTATTCCCAACAATAATCACAAGAGATTTATTTCCCGTTGTGCCTTTTTCATCTTTTCTTTTTTAGGTAAAGGACAGTCCCTAGGAATTCTATTTTCTCTGATAGTGCCAGTTACTCCATAACCCAAATTTTTCATATGTGTTAACAAATCGAAACAAATAAACAAATTGTCTAGAAAGAACTCGTATCGTAAATTTGGTTGCGGCAGTGCATCAACCATTTGTACAAATGGTGCTGCTGATGAACCGAACTTCGAGTTGTATAATATATTACATTTTGGACCTTGTCCCTGGTAGACTTCAAAATTATGTAAATAGCTCAACTCGTCATTTAGACACCATACTTTGTAGCCGAAACGTATCGGCTTGCCTCTAATAAACTGCTTACAACTATGACGGCCATAGTATTTTACCATGGACTCGTCATAGTTTATGTGTTTGGTTGGAACGGAGTACTTGGAAAAGTTGTCTTGAAGTTTTGTTATCAGTGGACGCAATTTCCATAGTTTATCAGCAGGATCCATTTTAGTGTTGTCTACACAGTGCAAAAATCTCAGTATTTGCAAAAATCGATTCCGTCTCATAGCTTCTCTTACTAAAATGTTTTGAGTGTCTGTACCAGAATCCCAAAAATATCGTTTTCCAGGTAAATTCACATAGCCAGAGAGAAGGAGAATGCCCAAAGTGCACTTTATTTCATCACTGCTTATGTTTGGATCCGGACAATTGAGAAATTTTGCATATTTGTTTGACTCTTCAACAAATAACGAAATTACATCATCATCAATAAAAAGTTCAAACATTTCAGCTGGCAAAAACTCTTCGAATTGCGCGTATTTTGGAGTAGGAAAGTATTTCTCAATATACTGTAAATCTCCTGAAATCCAATTTTTTCCTACATTTTTAGGCCCTTTTCGTTTGTCTTTAGCAAGGATGGTTGACACTTGTTTTTCAACAGCTAACGTTTGTGTTGATGAAGCTTCTTTGGCTCGTATTTCATCAATTCGTTCATTATTCGAAAGAATTATTTCTGCTTGGGAGGACAACTGTCGACGGGATAAATTATCTATTACACCTCCATCGTCCTCATCCGCAGAATCCTCGTCAGTCAAAACCGAAGGATCTGGTGGAACCATGTAAATAGCATCGACATATGTCCCTTTTTCCGACTCATCATAAGCCACATCCAAAGCTTCTTGTAATGTAAAACCACGCCTGAAAAAGACAGTCTTTTGTAAATATGAGACAGTCAAAGCGCCCAGCGGAACCATATGGTCACGCGCCAATATATGGTACGAAATATCTATGAAACGCACATAATTTTACATCACTCATAGTGTAAACACATAAAATACCATGTTTTTGATACAAATTCTAAAAAATATTACATTATTATTATAGGTTTTTAACTAAAAAATCACTTACTCTAGCGAAAGTCCATATTTCTCAAAATTAGCTACGATGTCTCAAAAAACAAATTTCTTAAACTGAAACACGTTACTCTCACGATCGCGCTTTTGACACTGTCAAATCTCACAGCAAAGAGACACAAAACAGCACACATCGTTTCGAATTCATATGTGAAGGTCATGCATAAGAGGTAGGGTAAAGTGGAGCATTTAGCTGCAACCATATGGTCACTGTGGGCGTTGGAGGGTTAAGAGCCTTAATTAACAAATAAATTAAAAGAAAAACAAACTTTTACAATTTTATTTTTGATTCTAATACAGTTTTATTAATTCAAATTAGTTTATGGTACATGAAAATTATAAATTCAGTTAAATTGTCAAAACAGAAAACCAATACAGCATATTCCTACATCTTTCTTCTATATTTTGAATAATGAATAATGTCACATATCTAGCGCGATTTTCACTCTAAACTGTAATATTTTCACTATACCAGGAAAAAGTTTGTAATTTATTTTACAGAAATATAAGTAATTTCTGTTTTTTAAACTGATTAAATTCAAACTTCAAACTGAAACAAACAGAAGTTTCTGGAAACGCAGATAACGGAACAATTTCAAATAATCCTTATTACTGGTTCGAGTCCAAGATAACTCCGAAGAATAAACTCTATAAATTGTGTCGTCAACATTTTAGAAATATTCAAATATTGCCGACGGAGACTATCGAAACGTCAAAAATAAATTCGGTTCTATGAGAATCTTGATAACCAGCTTCACCGCAAAAGTTAAATTGGTTTAGTATAGACTTTCAGACGAAGTTAAATTTGAATGAGAAATGAGTGCGGAAAACAAAAAGGGAAGACAAAAAAGCTGAATAACGATGACTATATCTATTACTGAATTATGATCCGAACATTTATCAATCAATTCGTTGAGTCTTGTTTATTCATCCATTATCAATTCATCAGCATCAAAACAATCGAAATCGCGGATAGATTGATGATGACAACAAGGGTTCGTTTCTGAAATAATATCTACTGACACTACGGGATGCCTAAATTTAGATACACTCTAATTTACCTGGCTTTTTTTCGTTAAATCATCTAATGAATAAATTTCAGGAAATACGTTGTCGTTGAAAGGGGTTATAAAATGCACAGTTTCATTTAAAAAAGTACAAATTTCGGTGCTACTAATAATTATTAATACAAGGGAACTTATATGAAATTTTAAATAAGAACTTGTGTATACTAAAACTAACAATGATTGAGAGTAGAAGTAGGCCCAGTTGACAGCAAATCGGGGGCGTGCTTATTAATTTTTGAGAGGGTTAAAAATGAAATAAAAATTCTTAGTACAATTATTTCAAATATTCATACACATTGTTTATTTATTTCATTAAAACTTTGCAAACACTTATTATTACTATTATTTTCACAAATTAAACACTTAGCACTATTACTTTCACCAATTATTAACACAGCACGTTGATGCTGACTAACTTACCTATAAAACGTACAATTCATACTGTATAATTCGCAAACCAATGATACGCTCGTGCTTGCATTTACATTACTGTGGCCTGCGGCGATGTGATGGAAGTTACGGTAAAGTGACAAAGACAGAAATATCGTTGCGTACAGAGTTGCCACTAGTTGTAATAAATACCTACACTAGACAGAAAATAATGAATTTTAACTGAAATGTATAAGTATTACTCATTATAATCTTTTTACCGATTGTTGGCATAAATAATACGTTTTATCGTACTAGTATTGTGTATTATCTATAATTTGCCATAACCTACAACTCTACTGCATACTATATTTTGATTCTGCTATAAACTGGTAACGTAAAATTTAGTAACGACAACGCGCTTTACTCCCAATCATTATTGGTTTTAGTATAGAATAAATAAGAATTTAAAGAATAATAAAAAACTCTTCGTTTCAACGTAACTTCCAAGTTTATTTAAATCACAATGACGGCCGTTTCGCTATGAAGCATCGTCACATTGCTACCTGGTCCATCTATTCCGGGATCACTCGGGAATAGCACCACCCTTGGGATACAGGGACCACTGATTTTTCGATTGAAATTAGAGCATAAAACATGAAAGAGCGGTTTTAATGTACATTGTTTATTGTCAAAAGTTTACAAAATATTTTTCCAATAATACTCAATTCAGAACTGATTTTATATTTGTTTTAAATATTTTACAATGCTGTTATCTTATTTTGAATTCCCAGTATTCCACACTTCTCACATCTATTTGGAAATATTGTACAACCCTCGTGGGACCAGCGAGAGCATATCACCCACTGAATCCAATCGTCCTGACTTTTGTTGTAGTTCTCTCCACACGTCACACAATTATCTTCCTCGCACTCTCTCGGTTTCATCATCGTCGCAAATTTTATCAATGTGAATCTCTTCTGAATCTGAAGACGTCACATCGTCGGTCTTCTTTTGCTGTTTCTTTATTTTCAATGTTGATTTGCCTTTTTTCTTGTTTTCATTTCGTTTAAATTTCTTTTCTTCCCTTTCTTGCTTTTTTTGCTTCTTACTCTTGATTTTCAATTCTTTCTTCTTTTTTCTTTTTGAGGGAGATTATATTTTCTGGAGAGCTCAATACAGTTGATACTGCTTTAGCTCTTCTCTTAACAGTCTGGATTTTATTGACACTTAGCACTGGATGTATAATGTTTAATAACTTTGACGGAATTTTTATGTCAGTTGTGTCCTTGAGCTCATTTATATCTTCGACTGCTCGATCATTTTGAATATCGGACCTTGAACTCGGGCAAAGAACAGTGAGAGCTTCATTTGTGAGTCTTGCAACAGCTGGTTGATCATTCATTTCAGTTGCAACAGCCATCTGTTTAGGTTGAACTTGCATTGATTCTTCAGTTTCAGAGAAAAACGCATACTCTAGGATAGCTTTAGGATCAAAAGTTATTATACCACATATTCTAAAGCCACTAACTTCGTTATCAACGTTAGCTGATTTTTCCCAAGCCATGCTAAGAAGTGTGCTAAGAAGTGCGCCGAATTGAAGTCGAGTTATCTTCCTAGATGGATTAATTATCATGTAATTGTTGCAAGCAGAGATTTAAAAAATGCTCCATCTAGTGGCTGTAGTCAGTGACTGGTATGTGGAGGAATACTCATTAATACAATGTCGTTGTTGTCTGCAGACTCAAGCATTGCAATGCAGCTTGTATGTGACGTATGCCCGTCAAGGAGGAGAAGAACCTTTACTGTTAGTTTCCGCGGCGTGAAATGGTTTTTTAACCAATCAAAAAATAAATCTGTATTAATATATCCAGACTTTTGGGACATTGTCACTTCAGCTCCAGAAGGCAATCCGTCACAAAACTCTTGCTTCAAATTCTTACCTTTAATAACACAATAAGGTGGCAAGAATGTTCTCTCTGATACTATGAAATCGCTCAAACTAACTACAAAAAAGCTATGTGTAGTCAAACAAAAAAATTTTCAACTCACCAAAAGTCGTTCATCGCTTTTTCTCGATAACTATGAGTTTTATTGGAGAGAAAATTTAATCACGAACTGACTGACACAGAAGATGTACTCTTGACATTCACGGTGGCGCTGCTGTAGTGAACTACTCAAAAAGTCGGTCTATTCCGGTGGTCCATCTATCCCTGACTTACCGTATACTGTATTCGAAAATAGCGCAAATCTTAATTACCGTATCACACTATTCCTGTTTGCCTGATCTTTCTAATAAGACTTAACGTAGATATTATTAGCGTTCAATTAAGTTCACGATTTAATTATTACAAGAAAATTATATTTCTTGATATATTGCGGATTTTCTTGCACAGTGTGTAAGCAGCTTAAGCATTAATTACGTTTAATCTTTTAGTATAACTAGTTGTTTATCATTAATAGTAAATGCGTCTCTGCTGAAGTTTAAATGCCCTTAAATTTGCCATTCGTGGAAGGTATGTAAGTAAAGCAGTTTATAGCAAAATAAATGGAAATTCAGGCGAAAAAGTATAGACGGAGATTGGTCTCAGCGCTGCTATCTATGCAATCCTCATCCACTTAATGAACAATATTATGGTTTAAGCTATAAACTTTTGGGATTATTAGCCACCGTATAAGACCGAGATGACAACTTCGACATCAAATCCTTGTTTTATTGAGATACAAACAGTTCCTAAAACGGAATTGTAATAGAAACCATAAAGTCGAGCTATAACGATCCTCCGCTACTAGATAAACCAGTATCCATATACAAAATATTTCATGTGAACATTTCCTGAATTGAAATTACCAAGTTTAGCACTTCTAAAACACCGATTTATATACCAATAATGGGGTTTCGGGTTTAAAACCGCATGTTTGGTATCTTTCGAGCACAAACGGAAAATGTCAACCCGGAGAATGAAATTTTAAATTTGCTTTTGATAGTGTTGCACATGTACTGCATTAAAATGAAAATATCGAACAAGTTCGCCAGATGAATTATGCACAAGATAAAAATAGCATTCACATAATGTTTGTAAAATAACTTGACTACTTAATTTACTTGGAAAACTTTTTATACCCGTCTAAATGTCATGTTTTTTAAATTTCATCTACCTCAAAGTATAATTATTATAACAATATTAATCTTAAAGAAATAAAAGGAACCTATAAACTAGATAGTATATACAATTATGGATAACAATCATATTCTCGATGTATTTTCAAATGTTGTTTACATTAGGTCAATCTCGTTTAGGGGCACTTTGGTGAGGGTGAGATAGTATTTGCACTGCTCAACAATTGTGGATATTTCAAAAATCTGTAATTTTCTTTTCATTGATTAATAATAAATCAAAATTCGATAAAATAAGTTATTCTGCATTCTTTCACGTTACAATATACCCAAAAAAAATAAAATAAGCAAAATTTTCATGAAAGAAAAACAATAAAACAGAAAAATTGAAAAATAATTTACTGCGCAGGTCATTAAGTCCTTTCACGAAAATTAATATCGTGTGAGTCCACCTCTAGCTTGTCTTAGTGCTGTCGCTCTATTTGGCATGGTCCTTATTAAATTATTAACAAATTGCTGAGGTATGTTTTCCCATATTCTCTGCAAGGCATTGGCTAGCTGTTATAGGGTTATTGGGGGCTGTTCGAGTCGGTTTTATTGTCTAGACATTTGGGCCCAGACATGCTCATGCGCACATTATCGTCGATAAAGACAAATTTTTCGCCTATTGCATTAAAAAATAGTACAATTATTGGCTCTATAACCATAACTATATTGCTTAGCCGTCATTGTCATATTCATTAACACCACTAAATCAGTGCGGCCATTATAACATATTTCTCCCCAAACGCAAACTGAGCCACCCCCAAAAAGAGTGGTTGGCACTATCAAACGTTCATTGTATCGGTGTCCTCTTTCTCTCCACACCAATGTTTCACCATCACACATATTCAGCCGAAATCTGGACTCATCCGTAAACAAACAGTAACTCCAGTTCTGAAAATCCAACGACTATGTTCTCTCGCCCACCGATATCTGCATGCACGCTGATCCGCAGTCAACCGTGGATATGAGCACCGCCTTCTGCATCTTAAATTACATTCATGCAACCTTCTTCTAACAGTTTGACATAAGGTTTGTTCCAACAAACAAAATAATCGTTCTTAGAACGGTGACGCTCATGTCCAATAGCAAAAATGCGTTCCAAGCACGAGAGAACCGTTAAGCGAACGATAATTATTTTGTTCCAACCCGATTTGGTATCGTTATGGAACCGGTTCAAGAACGATGATTTCGATACTCGACTAAAAGCAAGTATCAAGGTAACTGACTTGCGCAGTATATCTATTCATCTATCAAATTGACTTGGCTTGATTTTTTGTTTATATAATTGTTGAATTTTGTGGTAGCGAACTTATTTAAAATTAAATATTAGTAGTTAAAATATTTCAGTTTATACATCAACCGTTTTAGTCATTATATAATTTATTACAATATCTACACTTTCACATTGTTTCCTTTGGTACAGATGTATATATTTTAATAAATTACAATTGATTATTGTTTGATTGTTAGATATTATTTTAATTAATGTAATTGTTAAGTTGTTATTTTTATTATTTTAAAATTTTTGTTATTTTATTATTTTATTATTTATTAAGTTTTGTGGGGCTATAATTTTTGATTATGTATATTTTATTTTTATTTAACCTTTAATTATACAAAATACCTGAAAACTTCTTTATCTTTACTTATTCTTTTAACTTTATACAAATTGTATATTATCAAAATCAATATATAGAATTTTTTTATCTATTATTGTTATTATTTTTAGGTTATTCAAATGAATTATTAAACATAAGTAATTCTTAACCTCAGTAGTCGGTTCAAATAAAAATCAACGATAAAATTATTTATTTCACTTATTATATCTATAAACAACGTACCCTTTACCTACACTACGTTGCGACTCTGGATAAATGCCTATGCGCAGATATATTTAAAAACATGTGACCATTTCGATTACATTCGCTCTTAGTACAGGCGTTATGGTGTGTGTATCAGTTGTTATAAGAATGCATAGAAAAACTTTGTATTCAAATCAAAGTTGTTAGAAAATGTTTAATGGATATTGAAATTCATCATTCACAAAAGTTTATAAGTATTATGAAAGTGATTATGATTGTAATAAATAATAGTAAACACATACCGTAAAATTCACTTGTTGGGTGTATCTTCCTTCGTGGGACAGACGACGATTTGAAGTTTGGGGTGAAATTCCAGAACAGCTATCCCGTTCTCGTCTTATTAAAAATAGAAAAACCATTTAATTACTCCTCCAGGCATCCAAAGTTTAATATTGCAGGTTAGTATAATAAAATTTTTGTTTTTGATTATAAATCCGTATTATTTTTACATCATAATTATTTTGCAACCATTTTTGTCATAGACAGGAAGTCAGCCATTAAATAGTAACAATTTTAAAAACAATCTAGCGTGGATTGGCTTTCAGGTGAAATCAGAATGACCTAATTTTCAATTTTTTTTGGGTTTTTATATGCTCACGCCGGAAATTGCAAAGATGGCGGATTTTTCGAAAGTCTTTTGTTTATTATAACCTTTTTCCAATGAATTTTTAAAAAATTAAATTTTTAATTTGGGATTTTCTGAATTTCTAATTGTTGTATAATGAAACTAGGTAAACAACTTATAATATTACAATATATAAATAAACTTTTTTTGTGCTTAACTACGTGTACCATGTAAACATAAGAGTATGGCTCTGTTTGATACGTTCTAGTGATTTGAGTCAGTGACTAAACCGTTCCAACCATACTTTATTTTGGAACCGTTATTAGAACGGTAAACACTTGGCGCCTGCGTAACAAATCCTTAAGCACGATTTCTAAAACGATTCTGGAACGATTACAATTTGTCTGTTGGAACAAGCCTTAGATATTACTCTTCCGGTAGCATGCCTAAAGCAGCTGTTAATTCTCGAAGCAGTAAATGTTCGGTTTCTTCTTGTAGTTACAGCTATAAAGCGGTATTGAGCAGGAGTTGTAGCTCGTTCTCGTCCTCCTCCATGCCTGTATGCTGCAGACCCAGTTTCCAAATATCGATCTCATACACGAGTGACAACACTTTGGGACACATTTAGCTGTGTAGCAACATCTTCTTGACTTAAGCCTTGGTGTATCCAACGTACTAACTTGATCGAGTTGCACTGTTTCTAATCGCCGTAGCGCCATTTTTTTTCAGGTAAACAGATTTATGGACTACAGTAACAATGTTAAAGTCACTGCAAGCACTTCTACGCGACTAAAATGTTAGTATTTTGAAATCGAATTCCTACAATTCTGGTTAAAGAGATAACAGTATACAAAAAGAAAAAAAAACGTCAAAAACAGAGTTTACTGATAGCATGAAACGTATATTTAAAATATAATTTTTGTACGCAATTTTATGAAATTTAAAAAATATTCACTTCAATTGTTAAGCAGTGTATAGAGTGTGGAAAAGCCAAATGGAATAAAATCATTATTTCGTTATTTTGTTTCTTAATTTACTAACGCCCTATACATCTTATCTAATGTTTGGTATGTGAATCTCATTTGTGTAAAATAAAAAATAATGGTACTTCTCTCTTGAGGTATTTTCATGTTTTCTTAATTTGGCAACACCCTGTAGATCCAATCTAAGATTTTTCACTGTTATTGTCATTTTAAAAAGAAGCAGAATTTTTTATAAAGAATGACTTTTTGTCGTAAAATGAATAACAAAAATTTTTCTCCTATAGGCAACCCCATCCGTGGACACAGTGTATAAAAAAATAGACAAATTACCCTTAATTTTTTGTATCAAAGTTATTTTAAAATCCTATGGTTAATAATAGAAACACTTCAACCACGAAGTAAATTTTATATTTATTGCAGTTTACAAAGAGTACAGAACCACCAAGTTGAAAAATAAACTATGTGGGTTATTAATCTTTTGTTTTGGGTTTAAATAGAAGTATACTTTATATTAAGTTCTTATTAAAAATCCCACCCAAGCGTACATCCCGTATCAAGTTGACCTTGTATATCCTCTCCTATCAATTGAGCACACATATTTAGGAACAATTGAACTAATTGTACATAACGGGGTAGTTCAATAATGGCTGTTAAATAAACTTTCAAAAATAATGAACAACCATTTTTTTAGAATTGTGTTAAATGGACGTAATATTAGAAAAATTATTTTGTCTGGCCATTTGATCCGAAATGATGTCATTGTTACAAAAAAGTAAATGAGCGCATACGCGTCATCACTCATGTCGGATATCAGGTGCGTTCTTTTTGACTGAGATCTCAGCTCACCTTAATTGAGGTGATCTGATATAAAGTGATGTGAGTATGCACCAAAAAGAACGACAAATTCAATTGAAACGCTCGACCTGCCGACGCATGCGTAATTATACAAATATACCTACGAAATAACAGAAATAATAATGCAGATAATTATTATTATTTATTATACCTTCCTTCGCCCTCTGTGCAACTTCAAGGGAAAGATTTAAAGTATACTCTACATTTGTATTAGCATCTAATAACGTTATTGTTTCCATTTTATTTTCAAAAAAATGTTAGGTTTTGTTATGTTGTTTTTAAAACCCAAACAAATCAAATATTTCTTGCTCCCCACCACTTTATTTCCGACTCAAGTCTAACTGATACCCCCGCATAACACATTCAGCATCGGTAAAGGGGGAGGAAAAATCTCAGCTCACTTCGAACTTCGAAGTGAGTGAATCGAAAAGAACGCGCACATTAACGATGTGAGCTGAGATTAACTGAGATTAACTCTCTGTCAAAAAGAACGCACCTATCGTATATTATTATGTTAAAACGAGCAACATCGCCTAATTTCAGAAATATTGTGTAATGGGAGAAGGAGTTTAATTTGGTACCAGGTGAAGAGCTACATATAACCGACCACCCTACTGTTTTCGTGTTTTAATACAGATAGTGGGATAGGTACATATTATTTTAAATTGAAATAAATAATAATAGATAAATGTCTGGGTAGTTATTTTTATGAATCAAAGTCGGACAAAACTATCATTTTTTCTTAAATATGAGTCAGTGTTTTTTTGATGTATTAAAAAGTCTGCCAGATAAATGGTTGGACATATCCAATACTATTATCTCAGTGGCCACACATACAAATTTGCAGTTTGCACTTTATTTTGCACAAATTTAACAAATAACTATAATATCCCATTTAAACTTTATAAATATTTTAAATATTCACTGAAAATTACGACCAAGGTGTCATTAGATCCAGAATATTCTGTAGGTCATTCAAAGAAAAGTTCCAAAAGGAGCCAAGAAAATAGCAAAAGTTAAAAACAATAAAGTAAACAAAGTCAGTTTACCTTCGGTCTCTGAAGAAGATAACTTGATTATCGAAACGCGCGTCAGGCATATAAAAGTGTATGTTGGTGTAGTGGTAGTGTAAACGGTTTTCGGTATCAGTTTCGCCAACGGTTCCAGATTCAACATTAAAGTCAGAGATTAGTTTTTTTTTAATATCTCGAAAAATATTTAAGATTTCGAAATGTTGAAAAAGATTTGAAAAGATCATTAAATTTACTAAAAAAGTCTCAACTATACTTTACTTTAGTATTGAAGTAGACAACAGCTAAACCATATCTAAAATTGTGAAATTTATTTATGTCTTTCAAACCATTCTCGAATGTCCTTTAAATTATACTTAACAATTTCGATTCTTACAATTTATCAAAAAACAATCAGAACTTGTTATAATAAAATATTTTTATCAACTTCATTATTTTCTTTTAACCCTAATTCATGTATCCCGTCGAAAACACGACTTAGTTTCTCAATTACATTGACATTTTATACATGTTAGTGACGTTTATTAATAGATCCCCGGCATGTTCCATTAGGTGTGTTTCTGATAGACCACCAAAATGTCTTTAGTGATTTTTCTTCTTTCTAGTAATGTTTGAGATCGTAATTAATTATAAGCGAATGTCACTAGGGAATAAACCATTAGGTTCAGTCGTAGAAATAAAAATAAACAATATATTTTTTATATAAAACTACAGATAAAATGGTGTTACACGTTAAGAAAAAATTAAAAACGTACCTTTTTCATCTTATATTTAGTTTAAATAATTTGGTTTAATAAAAGTTTTGTTTAGTTAGTGATGTGAATAATTAAAAACATTCTTTTAATAAGTAAAATATCTACTATAGCTAGTAGCTATAAAAATAAAAAGAGATTATCAATAGTAATACCACTATTAATCGAGTTTTCGCGATAAGTCTGTCGATTTACTTCTAAACCAAACTGAGTTGCTCGAAAACACCATGAGTCCGTAGGACGAAGTAAAAGACAGACTAATAAGATAAATTCCATCACGAGAGGTCTTTTTTTTTACTATATCACGAACAAAGTAATTGGTCAATGCACCTGCAATAGTTTTTATGACAGAAGTCAAACTTAGCTTTGTGATCGGTATTGCTTACGTCATTGAAAACAGCGAACTTGACAGGCCAATCAGAAATGAAGGACAGACGGTATTATCGCAATAATACCATCTGTCTTTGGCTTGTGAATGGCCAGTTTAGGTGAACATTTCGATATGAGTGATATAATCAATAGTAATAGCACTTGTGATCGAATTTTCGTGATAGGTTTGTCAATTTACTTCTAAACGAAACTTAATTGCTTGAAAACACTCGAGCTAGTTTGTGGAAAATTTTTGACATCGGAATAAAACCAATTAAAACAGTTTATTTTTAGTCACGTGTTTAAAACTAACCAATCACGCTTTATTAGACTGATAATATCTCCAGGGAAATTATCGCTAGGTAGGTTTTACACTAAGTACATTTTTAAGAACTATTTCGCTTAATGTTTATCTTTTAAGAAGGAAAAATTAAATCGGAGGTTATATATTAATAAATACTTTATAATATAATACAACATTAATGATTTATTTAAAAAAACGGTAAACCTGGCTTAACGTCATGATGTTACGTCAAATGTCAAACTTTTGACAATGTGAAGCAACGTGCTTTCCGAAACTAATAAAATTATTTCGTGATTGTCACTATCCTGGGGATATTACTACTGTCTATATCACTAAAAAAATGTATGGCTTGTGATTGGTTAGATAAGGTATGATATGAGCGATATAGTTAATAATATTTCTAAAATCCTGCTTTAACATAGAGAGTTAAAAAAGGTGTATATACAGAATATCCGACGACCAACCAAGAGAAATTTTGCAAAAATTTGACAATTTTTTTTAATTCAGGGGAAATTTAGTGGAACTCTCTTGGGGGACGGTACTGCTCATAATCGATATGGATCATAATGTATAACAAAGCAAGAGTTGCTTTTTAAATTTGTAAATCCAATAACTAGTGTACCAAAGTTGTCAAAATATCGTGGACCATATGTCGTCGAAAATAACGAGAGCCTAGGTTAGATTCTATGTAAGTGGTCGTTCAAAGTCCTTTCTACTACGACCTCAAAGATCAATTCTGGCTCAAACCTTGGTTATAGTTGTTTCATCAGACCTATGTCTATAATAAAGATCGTCAGTGCCATGGCAACACTTCGAAGTCCTAGAGCTCAGGTTGATGCAGACCAAATTTATGCATCCTTAGTCTCTCGAGCTCCCAACAGTTGCACAAAATATGCTCGGCCTTTTTAATCTCAGCTTGACGTAAACTGCACTCCACACTCTCTGTTAGTCCAATTGTAGTCATTTGTATCCAGTTAGTTTTATCGCAATTCGTTCATATTAGACCGCTATTTTTGGAGATATCTCTTACTAATGCTTTTGAATATCTTAAAATATCTAGCTGGAACCGGTAAGGAGGTCCCATCCTATCTAATCAGTTCGACATTGTTCCTTTGGCTAACCGGAGTTTGTTTTCTCCCACATATTTTCCTGTTATTATAGGTTTTATTATATTCCAATAATTTTAAGCACCCACATTTTCCATAAAATAAAAGAATACAGTAATTTTGTAAAATATATTAAGTATTTAAATTTTTTAAATACATTAAAAGTAATAATTATTGCACTTTTAACTTGGTTGCTTCAAACTCAGGGCCCGGTTCTATCTCCGCAAATCCATTACTGGAATTATCACACGTGTATCTAAAAATAATAAATATATAATATTAAATCAGATAGGTCATCCATCTCAAATGTGGCTGAATCCAAACAAAAGATCCAATGAAACTCCAAGCCAAAACCACAGACTTTTCTTTGTTTGAAATACACTAATTGCAACTAGTTTCGGTGTCAATTAGACCATCAACAGGCTGTAAAGAACACAATACAATTCGGTGTTTTCCATTTTTTTCAAAATCATGCAGGAAGACAGAGCGGCAATCAATTACCCCAAAAACCAAAAAAACTTAAATTAAAAAAATTTTGCAGCATAGTTATTCCATCCTCAAATTCAAATTCAAAAATTTGCCGCGTAAACGACTGTTGACGTCACTACTCATATGCCATCATTTTATTGTAATCTGCGAGATTGTGCGAAGTTTTTTATTTATATTTACTCTCTCTTTTCTTTATTTTTTGTTGATTTTCATAAAAATAAGTCAGACATTTTTTAATGCAAAAAGCACAAAATAAGTATTTACGCTGTTGCTTTTACATTTTGCATTGAAACCTA
Organism: Ophraella communa; assembly: GCA_035357415.1. NCBI lineage: Eukaryota > Metazoa > Arthropoda > Insecta > Coleoptera > Chrysomelidae > Ophraella > Ophraella communa. The sequence goes on along the minus strand of CM068992.1, from coordinate 25,520,396 downwards.
ACCTAACCCAACCTAACCTAACCATGAAAATGTCTAAGGATGGTAAATTGTTTGACAATGCTTTCACAAACCCTACTGACGACATTTTATGATTGCATAACACAAATAAAACCAATAATTCACAATAAAATCAGAAATAGAGGCCGGTTCATGCAACGAACATTATAATTCCATTAACATTACATTATAATTACACTTTCACTAAAAAAATGTTGTCGTTCATGCAAGACTTACATTATAAATTCTGTATTAGCGCATGCGTATATTGTCCACTATTGACACTTGAAACTTATGTTATGTTCTATACATCTGCTACAATATTCAAAAAGTTTAAGTTGTTATACTACTATTCTATTTTTGATTTTGTTAAAATATTTTTTATTGCTTGTAAAACCGGTCTTCAATATCAACATAACCTAAACATAGGAATTTTGACATAAATACGAATTCACATTTCCATGCTATCGTACTGCGCATGCGCTTTTACTGTTTCCACTAAGAATATAATGTAATGTAAATGAAAAGTTGAAAGTTTCCAACTTCTTAGTGGGCTTAATGTAATTGTAATGCCTTAATGTGTTGCATGAACGCCTCCACTATAAATTGGGTGCTCAACTTTTCTTAATGATAATGTAATGTTAATGTAATTATAATGAACGTTGCATGAACCGGACTTTAAAGTCAAGTTCTCTCAATTACCACACATTAAATGTAAACAAACTGTCATCGATATGAGTTATGACGTCACGACCGTTTCGACTTCTCTATTTGAATTTATCGATTTTAACTTACTTTCAATTTGATATAATATAAAAAATAACCAGAATTGTTGCGTTGTGATGAGTTTAGGATTAAATATTTATAATTTACTATAAGATTACAAAGGAATTTCATTGATTTATTTCTAATGAAAACACCGAATTCGTATTCAAGAAAAAAGAAACAAATGGTTGAAAATTGTACCAACAGTTAAAGGTGGTAAAAATTAATTAATACAATACAGATTAAAAAAATATCTGAGAGATAATCACTTAAGTATAAGTGAGAATATGTCATTTAGACAATAGCTTTTACAAACTACGAGAATATCAAATTATTTAACAATTTAGAACTGCAATGATGAGCAATTATTATATAAAAGTAATGAAAAATGTAACATCTTAAACAGATCAAATAACGAAACAAATTTTCCTTTTACTATTTGTTTACATTAATACATCTTAGGTACATTAACGAAATGAGCAGTGGAAGTTTGATATTGACATCTTTTTCAACCATTTGTTTCTTTTTTCTTATATACCAATTGTATTGTGTTCTTTACAGCCTGATGATGGTCTAATTGAGACCGAAACTAGTTGCAACAAGTGTATTTTAAACGAATAAAAGTCTGTGGTTTTGACTTAGAGTTTCATTGGATCTTTTCAATTATAATATTATTAAAAGTAAAATATAAACTTACCTTTATAATTAAAGTTACCATTGTACAATATTATACCTGATTTATTATTAAAAGAATATAACCTAAGCATCATTAACCATGTCAGTGTCAAAAATTATCGTCTTTTTGTTTTTAAATTTTAAAAATTATTCAAAAAGGACTATTTAACATGTAGTTCGAAACTTACACCTTCAAGGCTGTCATCGGTTGTTGAGGTATTTATCAGAAAAAGCAAAAAGGTCACTTTTTGTTGACTGGTTTTGGTTTTCTTTCGAAAAGAGCACATGGTTCTTTGTGGAACGTTAATCGCAATTTTGCGGATTTTGCAAGGAAATTCTTGAGAAAATTCTCTGAAGAAAATTATTTTGTGAAGAAATAATAATCACTATTGTTGGATTTAATCTATTGAATTTACCAAAGAATTTCGTCTACGATAACTCCTCTTTATATTGAGGTTACATTTTAGGCCCTACGCCACCAGAGGTGAGTCCTCTAACAGAAAACAATATTATATAAGTAAATAAGTAAAAAGAACTTAAGTACTTTCCTGGATGTTTTATTTTTAGGCCTTATTTTTTCTTTTCGTTTATTTTGTTCCTGTGGATTTTTTAACTTCTTTACTCACACACCGCTTCTGGAGATTTTATCAAGACGTGTTGGGCTGACTGGTATAATAATTCCAAGGAGGACTGCCCTGTATCCAGATTTTCCAGGGTAACAGATAAGATACCTTCGTTATTATTGTGACACTTTACAGAGAGTAATTAGACAAACTGAACATTTCACAACTTCATCAATCTTAAATAAGATATTATATTATTATGCTTCACATAAATATAGAACATCGTAAGTCTTCTGCATATGCAAAAGGTTCATTTCTTTCATAATTATTTTATTTTACTTTTGAGTAAACATCAAAACTTAATAACCTCTTCCTAGGGTCCAAAATAAAAGACTTTACTAATGACATTAAACAAACCTAGTATTATTTACCGAACCCAGATTAAAATAAAATTTAGAACCTGAGATGGAGAACTTAAATTAATAAACTTTATAAATGAAATTAAATATTATTAACAAAAAGCCGAAAGAGATTTAATAAATCCTGTAAAATCTTATACAAGAGAAATAAATGAAAAGGACAGTCCGAATATAAATATTAAGTTATTGCTGTATTCGTACCTTCGACTTTACAATCAAAAATTTCAAATATATTAAAATATTCCAATTAAGATTTTAAATCTAGTGGTTAAATTGTTATGAATAATATAATAGTATATTTTATAGGTGCAAAATATAAAAAGTCATTTTGATACTATTTTTAAAAATGATATTCTTTTTGAAATAAGACTACAAGACCCAGTATTCTACCAAAAAAATGAAAGAAAGAGGAAATAAATGATAGAGGGGGAACAGACAAAGATTAATTATGATACTTTTATTTTATAATATTCATACAGTATAGTTCATAAGAAGGAATTAATCTTGATTTAGACTAAAAAATAAACAAAATTTCACCATTTTTCCAATATTTTATTTGAAAACTTAACTTTTTAGCCAACAAGTAAGATGTAATTTTTTAGGAATATTTGCTTAAAATATAATGAAATCGTAAATGAATGGTAATTACATCTTTTTAATTTTTTTAATTTTTAATGGAAGAAAGTCAAGGTCGGAGATTCTGACAAAAATGATCCTAATTTATTTATGAAAATTGTTTAGAAAAGAAAAGTAAATATAATAATTAACTGTTTAAGTATTCCAGGGTGAACCCAAAAAGCAACTGTCAAACATATGTCTTAAGTAAAGTGATAGAAATGGGTATTGCTGATGGTATTTTAAAATTCTAAGCTAGAAAATTTCATGTTTAATATTAGAATTGCTACATAAGATGCAATAAATGAGTTTATGTTTAAATCTTATTTAGTTCTTTAGTTCAAACTCTTAAAGGAAGTAGAATACTCGGTATGTAATAAAATGCACTATTTACCCTTACACATTACAGATTTTACATTTAAATTATACATTTACCCTTAAATATTTTACAATTTTATTAAAAAGGTGCGCTAATACTATCACTAAGAATTTAACAGTTAAAAATATGTTAAAACAATTTTTCATTTATCAGTTTAAAAAGAAATGGTTAAAAAATTTGCCACCATCCCACTAAATTCAATTAAATATAAGCTATATTGTTTGGATTTAAAATATTAATCCATTATATGACTTACTATTTATAAAACACCAGAGGCAACCAATATTTAATTTAAAATAACAATACTTGTCACCGTTATTGTATTGTTTTTAGCTGAGTAGTGTCCCGGGACACATCAAGTACATTATTTAATGGTCACATTTTAAACTGTTAAAAACCAATGTAAACATTTACAGAACTGTAGGAAGTTAAAACTCAAAATATTCAGATAATTTAATTTTCCATTCAATTATAATGGCCAATTTCGTTTGCCACGTTAGTGTACAAGAAGCCGAAGACTAACATGATAGTTATTTTTAATTTTTATTTCCCCTTAATTTTATTTCAGATTTACATCTTATATTTTGTCGAAGTAATTTCCTATAATAAAACGTTTTAAGCATTCTATATAAAAATTTATAAACCGGTCTTTAGAAAAAAATGGGTTTCAATAAAATTCCTATCTCAATATTAATTTATCAAACCATAAAACATAAAAAGGGGATTTAAAAATGTCAAAAAGCAGTTCATTGTTTAAAGTGCTTATACAGTAGACATCTACAATAAAAAAATCCACTCTCGTAAAAACGTTCCAAAATATAATTCACTTTTATATTTTTTAAATGATATCCTTTAAATATTATTTCGAGATGGAGAAATAAAATATTCAAACATTCTCCCTTAGCCCTTCTTCATCATTCTCTCTCCTTTGTCTATATCGCTTCCCCAAAATACCTCTTTAAGTGTAACATAACCAGATTATAAATTATACCCCGGGCAGAACGGTGGCATCACAAAAGTACAAAGATAAGTCATAAACAATATCTTCATATTTGATTCCCGACCCTTGCCAAACAGCAATAGTCCGTGGGCTTCCACAAATTTAATATCATAAAATAAATGCTATTTAAAAATTGTTAACTGATAAATACACCATATTATTCAAAATGTCACTTTCTTGTCTATTATTTTATGGTTGTGGGAAGTTTTTAAGAAATTATAGAGGCACTTAAGGAATACTTTAAGTTATATTAAATTTATTTTTATTTTAAATTGAAAAAAAATAAAGTATTATTACTTTAACCTCTAAATTTTTTCATCCAATTTTGTTATTTTTGGGCCAATTTTTTAAGAAATATTAATATTTTTGTCAACAATGGTTATGTGCTGGGTCTTTGATTGTAATCACTGTTATAATAGATATTTTAGCTTCCTAAAGGATACTGAATTAAGAAAAACATGGGTCAGTTTTTTGAGGCAGTTAAAGTAATATTTTACAAAAGAAAGGGTGATTTAAATTTAATTTTAGGTCAGATACACCTGGAAAATGTGCTTTTGAGTGTAGCTGTATTTTCGGAAAGGACAAAAAAATCGATTTTAACAAAGAAAAAATTTTTATATTATTAGGTTAGGGTGTAAAGAGAAGATTGGCCACAGATTATGATCCTTTACCTTCTATCGCAACACAGTTACAAAGGTAACCAAGAGTCTTTTGAATCATTTTATTAAATTAGATATTTTTATTTATTTTCGTCCTAAAAATTTTTTAATTAAAACAGAATTTACCTTCTACTTCAACCTCAGATATTCATATGTAAGTATTTATTTATTCACCGTTGATTTATTTTTTAGAAAAGAAAAAAATGAAACTACCTACAGTGTTTTCTAGAGATATAGTGGAAGAAAATAAATAATTACTTATAAAAGTTAGCAAATTTATGACAAAGTTATGACAAAATTGGCAGCAATGACAACCTTGTTTGTTTGTATACCCTGAATTACCCACATAAAAATATTTGATCTTTTAAAAAATATTGATATAAATTATCTCTTCTTGTTAGAGAATCTCTCATGAGTGCGATTTCGGCGTGATAGGAACCATGCTAAATTTGATATTAATTCAATATGCTATGAATTTTATTCTGATAAAAATCAAATACAAGTTAATTTTTTTGAGTCCTGATAGAATTTTTTTTAAAGAAAAGAATTATTGGTTGTATATATTTTATGTCGTGTACATTTAACAACGGATTAAATTTATTTTAATTGTCAAACGAAATTATATAACAAAAAACAGAAAATATTAATTAATAATCATAATAGAAAAAAATAATCATACACTTATACATTTGGTTTAATATTATACCTACTTAGAATGTGGCTGAAATAATATATGACTCTGTATTAAATTTACTCACATTAACCTGTTTTTTTTAATTTAAGATGTGCCCCGTCTAAATAAATTTAAACTCTGTGTTCGCCACTTGTTGCTAGTAAGCTAGTATAATATAAATATGTTGTATTGTGAAAAGGTATATCTTTTAAGGTGAATATTTACTTGAAATGAATACAATTGTTAAAAAGAAATTATAAAGTAAACAAATATTATTTAATACAGTGATCATTGTTTATAAATACATTTAATCATCACTTTTAAGTCCATGTGTACCATTGTGGAAAATTATTGCATTTCAACTCGTTCAAACCTTCATAAAATGGCGTTGGTCGGCGAATCTTTCCACCATAAAGATGAATTGTACTGCTTACTGGATTCAAATAAACTGGATATTGTTTTAAATGTTTTATATTTAATCAAGGTAAGTGTTAAGTTTACTTATTTTATACTGTTAGATTAAATTTTCTGATAGTTTGAAATTATAATACCGGCTTTTTAAATACCTATTACCATTACAATTTTTGTCGTGGTAGTGCTTTCTTTTCTAGAAACCGGACCAAAAGACCTTTTCAAGCTTGTTTTTATTTACTTGGTAAACTTTTCTCAGATGTCTCTCATCATTGATTTTAACTTCTTTTACTTCTAATGAAACATGCGTTTTACAATCCTCAACTAATTAATTGTCTCTGTACAGGGTTACTTAAAAGTAATTCACAAAAATACTTGTCGTTGATTGAAAAGTTAACACTATCAAAAGATTCCCTGACTAAAGATTGTCATTTCCACAAATTTTATCTTATCACACTTTTGTCCTTAAAAGTCCTTGAAAGTTTCTAACACCCCCCTTTTTTTAAATAGAACACCTTTTTACTATGCATTGTATAAAGAAAATTACATACTTGTACTTAATTATTTACATAGATTGTTATAAAATAATTATTGTTTTCTGATCCACTTGTGTATTTTTTTATCTTTAACTATTATTTCTTATTTTCTACTGCCTTTGAAACCTGTTTTAAAATATATCTTCCTATAGCCTACTCTATTACTATTTGTACTGCAACTTGATTTATTTTCTTTAAAACTTATATCACTATCTTACACTATTTTAGATTTGGATGAATAAATAAATAAATGTCATAAACTACTTACCTAACTAGTTGTATTATTAAATTATAGTTTATAATTACTTTTTCTCAATTTAAATTCTTATGACATTTTCACAGTCATTTTTTTAATATAAATTCTATGTCATCTTTTTATACTGAGAATTACCTTTTATTTTTGTTTATGCATAATTGATTAATTTGTTTCTATACTTTACATACCTATATGTGTTAAGATTAATTTTTACCTATCGTTACTTTTTGTCTTAAAATCATTCAATGACCTACATATAACATGTGAATTTGATTTCATATTTTCTAATAATTATTTAAATATACTTATTAATGATAAAATTCTCTATGTTTTTAGATTCCTATGATATCAATTATTATTGAGCAAGTTATACTCTTGGATTTTGATTTTTATCTGACTTGTGTAAAATTATTTTTATGGTGTTAAATATGGTTATCGATTAAGAGATATTTGCTCATAGGCTGAGTTCTAATATACCAACAGTTAGTATTATCTTGTAAATTGTAAGTATTATCATATTTATTATTATTATTACTTTTGATTGATTCATATCATCACATTATATGTTACCAAAACTTACTTTTGGCTATACTATAACAAATCAAATAAAAAAGTTTGTTTTAAAGATTTTGAGGGTAAGTAGTATTATTTCAAGTTTTAACCAAATGGATCTATTTTAAAAATATCTTAAAGTAATCTTTAACTATACTAATATAAGTAGTTTTAAAATGTCACAAAAATACATAAAACAAAAATCGTCAAGACTATTACCTATCTAAAGCAATGGCGACAGTGCCGTTAGAATAACATGGTGTGGTAGATTTTTTGTTTTTATTTTTTGGCACTGTCATATTTTTTCCAATCAATAAAATATATTAAATTACGTAATAAAGCTATGGTGATGAAAATGAAAATTAGATTTATGACAGAAGCATGAACCTATTTCTGGCTTAGTTATTGAACCCAGCATTAGATAGTGAAAAATGTTTGTTTGTTGGTGTACGTTATAATGTGACATGTTCGATATCGAATATCGCCAACGGTTTACAACTTAGATTTAGTAATTACGGAACTATGTCTGCTAACGACATTAATCAGCTCGTAACCTACGGCAATAATATAATGAAATTGAATCTGCGGCTTACAGACTAATAAAAATAATAGATCCAGTCCCTCCTACAAAAAACAATGATGTATCGGGGAAGATTTCTCCACACGACGTCGGTTATTCATTTAAGTGAAGTAATATTTCCACAATATTTCCCTAGACCTAAAATTATCGGGGAAAAGATACGAAAGTTGAGAACATATAACTGCTTTTGATTGGGGGCGGACAGTTTTTGAGACATTATTTGTATGAGAACTATACGGCGTTACACAAGTGTTTTGAACATTTAGCTGTGACAGATAGGCTAAAGTGCATGAGATAATAGATGTTTTGATAAAATGGTGCAGGGAATGTCTGCATTTTTTATATACGCTATAAGATACATTAGCAAAAAAGATGGTTAGATTGTCCTACTAATCTTTTTCATACTATGTATCATTTACAACTACATCATAAGAATTTGGTTAAAAACTCACCTAATTCTCCTTCAGCTATTAATATTGTATATAAGCTGTAGAATTATTAATTAATGAATAATGAATTAGAATTATTAACAGACATTATTGTTTTGTTATTGTTCACAGAAGATTATTCTTAAATCAAAAGTTAATTCAAAAATTCGTTCACTACTTAGTATCACATCTGAGATTCTAATACATACCTACTAAGTGAAATCAAAATCCGAACACCCAGATTAAATGATTTTATTTTAATAAAATTTGTTGAATTTATTTATTTTACTGAAATAAACAATTGATAAATATTTCAGCCTTATCAGTTGAAGATTCCGGTTTTTATACTGCCTTTTTTGAAATCCACTAACAATCTAAAAATGAATATTGTAGCCGTAGTGAAGATCCAAATTTTGCGGATTTTGGTTCTTGTCATTCTTTACGATTGGTTACGATGCCTAGGGTACGGAGACCTGTACGATTTTGTCAACTTAGTGAGTTTGATAGGGGTCTATACTGGGACTTCGGTAAGCTGGATTTTCTTTTCGGGAAATTGCAGTCAGAGTGCAAAGAACTGTAGATACCGTGGTTAGGTGTTGTCAGGCATTGCTTCGAGAAGGCCGTACGCAAAGAGCAAGGGGCTTTGGACGTTTCCGTAGAACAACAGACCGTGAAGATCGCCGCCTAAGATTATTGGCCTTAGGGGACCGTTTCTCCCCATTTCTTACCCTATCTTGACACCCTGGCAAATCCAACTTTCCATCATTATAATGACCGACCACATATCGCAAGAGTCATAATAAACTTCTTTCAACATAATGATGTCACATTGTTACCTTGGCCACCAAGATCTCCCGACTTATCCCTAATTGAGCACGTGTGGGATATGATGGGTAGGAGATTGCTCAATTTGCAACGTCCTCATCAGACTCTAAAAGAAGTTCGAGAGGAGTTGGTGGTTGCCTGGGAGATACCACAGGAGGACATTGACTACCTAATCAGAAGCATGTCTAGGCGCGTTGGAGAATGCGTAACACATCGGGGTGCATCCACACACTATTAAAGGTAAAAAGGCTTTAAAGCAATGCTCAATTATTTTTAAATTTTTATTATTTACCTAGCATGCTTTAGTAAGTACTTATATTTTTATAAAAATAAGATCATTTAAACTGGGTGTTCGGATTTGTATGTCACTTAGTATAATAACCTCGATAATAACAGGATTAGAAATTGTCAACACTGGCTAATGGTATTGACAGTCTATCTAAGAAACGATGTTTTTTAGTTGCTTGTTCTACCATCCTTGCAAATTTTACTGTTAGATTATAATGGAAAACCTTTAGTTTACATCTAGGGAGGTTGTAAACTGTCCAAAAATTGTGAACTGTACAAACCAATAAAGTATTAGAGACATCCAATGTTTAATTTTAAAAAAATGTTATTTTTGGTTTAACTTCATTTTTGTGAAGAATTCTTTTTTATTTCATTGGTAGTGTGTTTTGTTTTTATTTTTTTATTATTAAAGATTTTGTTATGTTTTCAATGTATTTATTTTAATTTTAATTGACTTACCACACGAAACTTTAAATTGAAAAATAAAGGACGGTTCTCAATTTTAAGAGTAATCAAAATTCTGTAAACTTTGTCGTTTCGCTCACAAATTAACGTATTGCTAAGGACATATTATAAAATAACTAAAAACAATTCCTTTAATTTGAAAATGGTTTGCTACAGTTCACAATTTTTCGACAGTTTACAATCTCACGAGATGTATTGCAAATTAACGGGTTTTTTAATCTTACATCTTAAAACATGCTAAAAAAGATGTAACACTACGAACCACATATATTATACTATATATATTTTATACCTAGTTTAGGAATCAACTATAGTATAGGCACTTTTTCACTCTTTCGAAACATTTTTCACTTTGTCACAAAAACTATAAAGATCTATGAATAAATTATTCCACTAGAAGAATAACAGTAATAAAATACCAAAAACTCTTGATATGAAGTGAATACTTCTAACCATAGATATAGCTATAATCTTCAAAAGCCAAATCAAAGTAATTTTAACTTTCAAATAATGCAATGAATGGTAGCTTTTTTTCAACATTTTTTATTGTACTCTTAATATATATCTTACTGTTTTATTAAAAATCCACAATTCTGCTCTAAGCACTGAAAAAATTAGTTTTCTGCTCTTTTGTTCTAACTATTTGTACAAAAGAACTATACAGAAAAAAGAAAATTAAAAAGTTTTTAAGATGACAGCTTCATTTTCGCTCGTAACAGTGCCGACACGAACAGTTTAATAATATTTTAAAAGGTTCAAAGGAAACTCAAAGTCTATCCCACAAACTGTTTATTAATATGCAGCAACCAGTTTCGGTCCTATAGGACCGTCATCAGGCTGGAAAAATTACAATAGATGGAAAGATAATACAAAGTTAAATCAGTACAAATTCCAATTAAGTATACAATAGCTATAAATAAGTTACAATCAAATGTCAAAGGATATCATAAAATAATAATTAATATACTGAGTGACATAAAAATTCGAGCACCCAGTTTAAATAATTTTATTTTAATAAAATTAGGTGAATTTATTTATTTTACTGAAATAAACAATTGATAAAATTTTCAGTCTTGTCAGTTGAAGATTCCGATTTTTATACTGCTTTTTTTTAAATCCACTAACAATCCAAGAATGAATATTGTAGCCGTAGTAAAGATCCAATTTTGTAGATTTTGGTTCTTGACATTCTTTACGATTGGTTACGATGCCTAGGGTACGGAGACCTGTACGATTTCGTCAACTTAGTGACTTTAATAGGGTTCGTATAGTGGGACTTCGGGAAGCTGGATTTTCTTTTCGGGAAATTGCAGTTAGACGGCAAAGAACTGTAGATACCGTGGTTAGTTGTTGTCAGGCATTGCTTCGAGAATGCCGTACGCAAAGAGCAAGGGGCTCTGGACGTTTCCGTAGAACAACAGACCGTGAAGATCGCCGCCTAAGATTATTGGCCTTAGAGGACCGTTTCTCCACTACCAGGTCCATTGCAAATGAATGGTTTGCAGAACACGGAAGACCTATTGGCATGCGAAGTGTTTACCGACGAATAAGACGTTTTGGCCTGTTTTCATACCGACCACACTGGGTCCTCCCTTTAACTCCAGAACAACGACGTAATAGCCTTGAGTGGTGCAGAGAACGGTCACTCTGGGATCAGGAATGGAACAGTATTGTCTTAAGTGACGAGTCTCGATTTTGTTTAGGCATGCACGATGGTCGAACGGGGATTAGAAGACGACGTGGTGAAAGGAGAAATCCACGGTTTTTTTTTTGAAAGGCTTGTTCATCAAGCTGTTGGAGTTATGGTTTGGGGTGCTATAGCTTAAGGTTAGAGATCACCTTTACTCTTTATCAGAGGTAACATGAACGCGCAGCGGTATATCCAAGAAGTTTTAGAACCCCATCTTTTAACCTATCTTGATACCCTGGCAAATCCAACTTTCCAACAAGATAATGCCCGACCATATGTCGCAAGAGTCACAATAGACTTCTTGTAACATAATGATGTCACATTGTTACCTTGGCCTGTTTGCTTGGTCTGTTAAACATATCCTCCAAGATTGTAACCACTATGCAACTGCCCGACAACAACTCGATCTTAAGGGAAGTATGCAAGAAATTTTAGGATCAGTGAATCAGTTTGACAAATTAATAAAATTTCTAAAACAGACTAATATTTACAAGTTGATTTAAAAACAGTTTCAATCACTCTGTAATATCTATACTATATTATCTCTACTGTTGTAATTTGTATTTACATTACTGTGTATAAAATGTACCTGTGTCAATGACCATCATGAAGTCGAGACACTATTTCTTAATAAAAAAAAAATTTATCATAAAATTTTGCCCAAAATGCAAAGTCTTTTAAGAAAACTTAACAAATAACCTGTGAACTAAACTTACCTACATGGTTTATTTAAAAAAAAATTAACATTTTTTTATCTTAATGACAGCTCTTTAAAATTCAAATCATTAGATTGACGTATAGAAGTTATATTTTAGATAGACAGATTTTTAGCCCTAAGCGATTAATTTCCCTCTAAACTCTAGGATGAGTATCGCTGTGCAATTTAAAATTATTTTCAATTACTTTTTTGTCAATTTAGTAACTGTCAAGGTTGATAAAAAAGCGTCAGACGCAGGCAGTAAAAGTGTCTTTTTGCTGAATGGGAGTCCAAACATACAATTTTCAGCATCGTACATACCAAAGTCTCTTACTTCAATAAAATGATTACGATATAATAGGGACGGGACGTCTGGAATTGAAATTTATTACGGTAGCCCTTTTGTTCGCATTATTTCCCACTGTGGCGTACGCCTCAATCATTTCCCAGGGAATTTACTAATGAAAATGAAATGTCAATTAAATTATTTTAGGTACACTTTTAGGATTGAGTTGTGCGTAATTGTTAACAGTCTTATATACAAATTTAATTAAAACTGTTTTGGAATGAAATATGTCTAAAGAAAAACGTGTAGAAAAGGAACTCCTTTCGTTTTGGAATAAATGAACCATTAATGCTACGCTTAAAAGTTTTTTTAATGATCAAGTTAATACAGAAATGCAATTGAAATTTTGTGTTTTAAAGAAATCCTTTTATGAATTGAATTCAACCCAATTTAACATCTCATGTGTTATAGATTATTGCGACGTTCGAGAAAATCAAAAGGCAGCACTATGGTGAATACAGAAAGAAGTATGCTCACTTCAAAATCTGAGTTATGTCATGAAAATGTTAAAGAATTAAATTTTGATTCTATATCGTCGGCGTGAAAATAGGGTTTAAAAGTTTCAGTCTAGAGTAAAACAACTACACGAAACGAAACACTTAACAAGGATTAGAATAACATAGATTGTGGTACTATGAACATAGTTAACGCCAAAAATCAGAAAGAAATAATAAGCAAATGTTGGTAATGCAAAAAAAATTTTCTATGTAATTAACTTATTTTGCCTAAACTTATTGGTGCATGGGTTTTAGTACATGTGGTACAAGTATCTATAACTTAAATGTCAACTTCAGGATCACTATCTTCTATTGCTGGTTCAGGAATAACATCTTGGACATCGTCGCAGGACGGTAAATTATGGTAATATGGGTGAAATTCATCTGGAATCACTCCCGAATTGCACAACTTCCATAAATCTCTTTTTTTTGGAACTTATAGGTCGCATCTTAGTGTACGCGTTTTTTAGCGTTACTTCTTTCAAATTGGGTATTTTTCGACTCCTCCCAAAAACGTTTATTTTTTTGTATTCTGAAGTATGATCATACCTATACTCAAGAATTCCTGGTTTAGCCTTTTGGTAACGAAAACATTTCACTTTCAACCAGTTTACCTTTTCACCATTGATATTTCTCGTTTTATTTTTTATAAGTTTAGAAAGGCTTTCTAAGTCAAGAAAATCGTGAAATTTGAGTTCCTGAACAACAAACTGCTTCTTTTTTTATGCTGTTGTTCTGGCCATACGAAATATCCTTAACCAATCATGCATTGTAATTACAGGAACATACTTCTGGGCTCGTTCAATGGCACTATGCATGCTGTCTACTTCCATGTAGCTGTGCCCACTCTCAAGAAACTTTTGCTCTATAATCATTAAATTGGGATTGCTTTATACGAATAATAAATATATATTTTACTTCAACAGCAAAAATAAGATAAATGGCATCTAACCTCTTTTTCCGTAAGAATGAATTCACATTTCGCATATGGAAATTTTTCTTTCCGTTAAATGTGCACTTAACTTGTTTCAGCTGTACAGTTCTGTGCAAAATGAATTATTGCTAAAATAAGCCTACATCATTCACCATTTTTCCATTGTCCAACACTTATCTGGTTAGGTTTATATACTATTTTTGGCTACGAAATTACTCTTACTAAAGTCACATGACGATCTAGCTTTATCGACAAAAATTGAATTAAGTTCATCCATGCACTGTTGCTTAGTTAATCCACGTCGAAAATTGTAAAAAATAATCGCACGGAAATGTTAATGAATTAATTCCATTTTGGGGCCGAGATGAATCTTTTAAGTTACTGTAAACAACACAAATAGCGCCCTTATGCCAAAACCTTCTGATTACGTTTAACCTCAAAAATGTCCAACTTTACGATAGAGCTGTGAGTTGCAGGATTGCAACACCAGGGTTGCCAAATCCCGAAATATAAAACGCAACCCTCGTTCTGATCATCGAAAAGAAAAAACTAAACAGATCTGTTGAAAAAGAATGAGCCATGAACCCACCATAGAACAAATAATTCAATTTTAATAGAGCTAAAGATCAGTTTACGACTTTCTGGCAAAGAAAAGATTGGATCAGGCGCAGAAACCACATGGAGATCCATCATCAATAGAACGGTGAAAGGCCGAAGATCACGAGACAAATCCCCAACAATTACTAAAAAAACTATTTACATTAAAACTTTTATAGTTTACAGATCACTTTAATTACCTAATGAAAAAGGTTAATTGCTAGTTTTCACGAGTTAACTCAAGTTTATTTGAAAATTTATACGTTGATTCCATTAAGTTGTAAAATTCGACGAAGTGGAATAGAATTCCGTATTTTCCGGTAAGGTGGTTCTTATTCAAATATTAAAACATACATAATCTTTGTTATTAGATAATATTACTATTTTAAAAGACAAAGCAAAACGAGCTTATTAAATGAAACCTTTTGGAAATAAAAACTACGTAAATACAGAGCTGAACATTTTTGTTAAAATTATCTGTACGATAAATTGTTTCCAGCATACTGTTCTTAAATGGGAATGAACATTTTTCTACACATTCGAGATATTTTTCGTGTAATATTAAACAAAAGTGTTAGTAACGCGATCAATAGTTTGTTAACAGTTTCTGAAAGAGCATTGATAACAGAATTGTAAAAATGTATACCCTTGTGGATTACTTCCACTTTATGCACTTCAAAGTCAAATTCATAGATCTTTAAACTTAGCTCGGTTACACGAGCGGCGACATGAAAAATTTCAATAATAAATAACGAACATATTAGTATGCAACTTGCATCCCCTGCGCTGTTTCAAAACGTTAAACAGGGTTAGTATTTGCTGACGGTTAAGCCAATGCAAAAAATAATGTATTAAACGGTTTTATTCCACTAAAAAATAGTGGACTATTTTTTTAAATTTATATTTAAATAATATACATGAACATTAGGCGAGTTAATATTTTTTATTTTATTTTTTATTGATCATACGAACTCTAAAATACCAATAAAGTCGAAATTTTGCCGCACATAGCAAGTGACGTCACTATTTAATTAGAAGGGGAAGAGAAAAACACGGTTGCCACTTGTCAAAATGAATCAGCAGTGAACTACTAAACTGCTATATATTCTCTCAGATATAATGATGATGTGCTCATAATATTCGATATTTTATAATAAGCATTAGGTGGTTATTTTTAGGGTAACTTGTTTTTAATAGTTGATTTGGCAACATTGGATGTCAAGTGGAAATGGAACCTCAACAGACCAATAAGGACACCCCTTAACAAGTGACGTCGCCACGAATACAAATTGGCGCCTGTCATGGATTGTTTAAAATAGGTTATGACATTTCATGATTTTGAACAACGAATAGGCTCATAAATCGTATTTATAACAGTTTTAATGGGGTCTGTAAAAATACGATGATGTAGTTAAAATCCAATATTCAATACCAGTCCAGTCGCCTATTAAAATAAATGTAATCTCTATGTTTAATTCTTCTAAAAAGTCTATTTAAAACTGGTTTAATTTAATAATTTAAATACGATATTAAAGTAGATCAAAAAAAGTGCAGATACATACCTCGGCAAATCCAACAGAACGATAGTAAATTTTAGCAAATTATTTCGTAAAAAATCTTATTCAAAAATTTAAAGAACTGAAATATTACCAGGAACAATCTGTTTATCAGTTATCCTGGAAATGAATTAATGTTTGCATCTTATACACTAACTGTTATTGGCGCGCTCTGCAAAAAAGAAACACAACTGGTGATTGTGCAGTTGTATGATAAAAATGTGACATTAGTCTCCTACAAGCCCAAGCCACATAAAAATGTCATGTTAATCTTCTAAATGCATGATTAAACACCTTTAATCCTGTTACATTAAAACCTGAAATAAAATATACTTATAATTCTACAAAAATCGCTGTTGATACCTACCACTAAATGAGCTAACATAGTATGGCCTCTTTGCGTTTTTTATAATATGCTACATATTATTATTGCTGTTATAATCGTATATACCTAATCATAACTATGTCGAGAAGTGAAACAAAGTATTTCGATAGTGCAAGCGACGAAAAACCAACAGGAAGAACAGAAAAATATCCAGCAAAAAAGGCCAAAAAAAGACAGAAACCATTTGCAGCCTCTTTTCAACTGAAACTACTTTCTATTTCTCTCAACCTAGCTTGCCCTAAATATGTACTGCAACAACAATTTTCCTGCAGGTTCTATAATACTAACTAAAAACATTCTTCGCACTGACTGACCACTGTGGACTAAATAGATACGTGTGTAACATCGGGATCACCAGCACAAAAATGTGCGGGCTGAGTAAAGAGGAGGAAGAAACACCCCTACATATTTTGTCTTTTTGTCCATCGCTAATGCGAACGCGTTATTTCTGTCTTGGAAAGCAGATAGCACTTAATGTATCAAAACACTCACATCAAATTTCTTGCTAAATTTAATCTTAACCGTGAATTGTATGGGGTGAGATTACAATAGATCAGTAATGACCACTGCGATACAGGGGTGCGGGGCCCTAAAAATTCAAAACTCAAATCGTAACTACCCATTGTATCTACTTCTGTATCGGGAACACCAAATAAAGTACGTATGAAGTGTAGTCAACCTGAAGACACCTGACTTGATTAAGAAAAATTAAGTTTAAATTGTTTAAGGATATGTTCACATTACTTTTGTGTTATTTTTTTTTTGTATTTTTTTTATTCTTTAGTATTGGTAGTTTAACAACTGCATGGATTTTTTAATTATACTTATTTTATACATAGATTAGTTATTTTTACATTTTTGAAAATGTTAAAATACTTATGGCATTTTTAGAAAAGAATTTAATTAATTTTCTAGCTTTAAGATCCCAAATAATTGCAACCAAACAAAATGTAACTTTAATATGTCAATCTGACGATGCTAGTTTTTAGCGAAACAGCTGTCATTGAATTTAAAACGTATTTTTGAATAAATAGTGAAGGTTTCGTTCAACTGTTTAGATGTTTACTGTTCTTGTTAAAAAAGGACTAACGGAAATTTGAGTAAGCTGCTATGTAAAACTAATATTGCCAAGAATAAAAACACTGCGCAATTATTTCTGGACAATACAATTAAAACATCATAATTAAAAACAATTCTAAGGACAAAACTCCGTGTAAACGAAGAAGTGTATGAATGTATGTATGTGTGTATGTATGTATGTACGTACGTACGTAAGTATGGGTATGTATGTAATAGGGGTGGTAAGTACACTGTGACCTATGAAACCTATTGTGTCCCCCTTAGCTCTAAAGTTTTCTTAGACTTATAGCAGCTTTTCTAGTCCTACTTTCCTAAGAAAGTTTAGGACATCGTTGGGCTTCAAAATAGGTAGATACTGACCAGTGTTGTTACACGGGCGGCTCTAAAATTGAAAGAGGTGTTGGGGTACATGAAGGAAAACCGAAGGTGGATCTGAGCCAAAACTTGGGTAACATATCCACAATTTTTTAAGTAGAGGTTTATGCAATGGAGATGTGTCTGCAAGAGATGCTTAAGCGTGATTGCAGGAGTAAAACTTTCCAATAGCCAGGCGGCGCTAAAGTCACTGAAATCAAATCGTATCGACTCCAAGTTAGTTTGGAAATGCCTTCAGGATCTGATACGTCTGGGGGGAAATAACACCTTGGCATACCGGTATTGAAGGGAGTGAAAAAACGGACCTTATAGCCAGAAAAGATGCTGAAAGAATATTTATACTCCCAGAGCCATTCCTAGACATAGCGTAGCTAGAGGAACAATATCGAACTGCGTAGATCAGAGGAGATGTTCTTACTGGTTCGAGCTAGAGGGTTTAAGACACTCAAAGGCATTTGTAAAAAATCTCTCTAAAAAGAGGTCTTTAGAGCTGCTGAATATGAGCAGAGAGGACTTACGAATAATGAAAGGACTACTGGCTGAACACAGTCGGCTTAATGGGCGTATTAAAACATTTGGACTGGCAGATAGTGCGGACTTCAAATTCTGTCAGGGTGAATTTGAAACGGCCTAGCATCATCTGCATCTACATCAAATCGAGTACAAGAACATGGAAGTGTCGCCAACGACCCTGATGAGTTTCATCAGAGGCATAAGTCTAATAGAACGACTATAACCTAGGGGGGAGCCATAATAGATCTTTCAGGTCTCAGTGGAACGACTACTTACATAAAACCGAAGACATACAAGCTCAATACGATATAGTTATTTCCTATATGATGTTAAAATATTCGATACAAAATTTAATCCGATCATTCAATTTATTAAAACTCCCAAAATATCAAAATTACGTAGTGGATTTAAAATGCTTTCATTGAATAATTAACTAAAAAATTAGTTTACTTGAGGTTCCCACTTTCGTAAAACTTAATGTACCTTAATGCAGCATGTCATTTTACTTAATATACCTACCGATAGATATTCGTGTCTTAATTTTCAGAAGTTTTTCTGGGAAGTAAAAATTTTTTACCTTAACTTTTTACTCCAAAATTCTGACAACATAACTAAAATATGTATTTAACATTGATTATAAATGCACTTTCATTACAAAGATGGTATTTCTGATATATCTAATGTTTTAATTGTTAATTTATCAAAAGTTACTTTCTGTTTTGAAGACACTTAAGACATTTTGAATAATTTATTTAGACAAATATTGTATTTCTACCCACACTATACCTTTTTTATCTACTTACTTAGGCAATGTTCTCACTGTCCTTTTAGTTACATTATACTTTGGAGGAATTAAGAGAAATCTTGATAAGAATTATCAAATTTATGCAGATTTTTGGAAAGATTGAAATAAATTTCGGTTGGGTTAACATAAAACCAAATCCTTTTTGAAGGAACAAAAGACAGAATGCTGAGGACGGGCTTTATTATGCTAATAGTTTTAAAATATTAATAACTCAGATTGATTAGAGATGAAGACATTAGAAGAGTAAAATTACAGATAATGAATCAGGAAGACTATATAAAGTACACGTATACTGAATATTTCAAGGAAGGGTGTGAAGAAACATGGAGATGAAATTTTAATAAATCGAGTAATAAAAACTGAAAGCATTCAAACAGTTATGGGAACTTTTACACAAATTATTTATAAAATGTCACGATTTAAAAGAATGATCGACTCGACAAGTGATTTGAATAATGCACCAAAACTAAAACTTATTCCAAACTAGGAATTACAACCAATTTATACATAAATGAAATGATCTTAAAATCTCTAGATTAACCAATAAATTATACTCGATGCTCCAAGTTCAACGATTAGGGACTTCTAGAACATTCCTGAATAATTATATACGGTAAACTTAACTTAAGCCAAATAACAAATTTCACGCCAGACTCTTCATTTGTCAACCTGTTCTATTTTGTAGTCTAAATTTTAAGCTGAATCCTGGATGCCTGGCTATCTTCAGGTAAGATTTGATCGCAGATCCTTAAGTGGAATAAAAGGACTGTCATCTTCGAAACTACCTGAAAAAGAAATGCGCAATGGAGTGTCGTTTCTTATGCTCGGAATAACAGGTGGAGCATATTCTATGAACCCATCCTGCCCTGAAGACTTTTGGGTTTTTGACTAAATCCTAATAACCATAAGAAAACATTGACCTCAGAAGATATATGGCATTTACTGTAACGTTTAGGGGTGAGCTACAATAGACAGCTAACGCCTTGCTCACATAAATTGAGATTTATCTTGAGTAGTGATGAGCGAGACTGGTTTTGGTCCAACTTCAGATTGCAAGATCAAGACCAAGACCGAGCAGTGCAAGATTTATGCAAGACCAAGACTTAGCATTGCAAGATATACGCAAGATCAAGACCTAGCTTGCAAGAGTCTTGCGGTCTTGCGTCTTTTAAACATATAAACCGAAAAATAAAGCATCCATGTATTGTTTTAAACTCTAAAGCTTTGGTTTCCTAGGATAGCGGTGCCGCAATAAAGCGGCCGTAATTTGACCACCGCTATCGGCCGCTATCGGTGAGCACAGATGTAAAGTAAAAGTTTAACGTCATTGACCGCCTAAATCCATTTTTGTATTTACTTTAGTTTTATGTGTTTATAGTTTGTTTTATATTTTGTGTTTAGTTTCATTATTTGACAATAATTAGAGTGTTTCTGTATTAAAAGCAAAAAATGGATGCTTTGGTAATGATGATATTTTTGAAAGACAAGTCTTCATCGGAAGAAGAAACTAAAAGGTCGGAAGAAAGTAAGATTTTTAAGAAACGTAAAACTGAATGCGTCTATGAAATCTTAATATGTCGTCACCTTCAAACAAATGATGAAAAATTTAGACAATATTTTCGTTTGACACCAGTATTGTTTGATTATGTTTTAAATCACATAAAAGATGACATTGTTTCAAAACCATGCAATGGAAATAAAAATCCAATAACTCCTGAACAAAAACTATGTTCATTTCTAAGGTAAGTTTATGGATAAGCTTTATTAATGTTTACATATTAAAAAAACTTGGACAATGTTTTGAATCATTTGGAGAAAGAGGCATTGTCGTACTGTACTCCGCTGAGAACGCAGGTAGAGGAGTCTTTGTCGAAGACAAAGAAGAAGCTTGGTTTTGAGGGTTATAATTACTGATGGTACCATAACAAGCAGAAGTTGATCGGATGTGCTTAGTTGCTATAGTTACAGTCATGTATTTATTGACACTATGAAAGATTTAATTGTCACAATCGAATCTTTTCAAGTATCTAAATAATTTTCGAGGTGATTTTGCTTGTAAAAAAATATTGATCCTAACTCTTGCGGAAATTAACTTTTCCGCACTTGTTAGGATAATAACTATTTCATACTTGATTCATCGCTACAATGTAATATAAAAAAAATCTTTCTTTACTTGTAACTATTTTTCCTTTTTTTGTAAAAATGGACCCCAGTAAATCTAAAAAAAAGTGCAAGACTTTCAAGACCAAGACCAAGACCAAGACTGGACCCTGCAAGAACAAGACCAAGACCAAGATTGCTTATTTGACTGCAAGACCAAGACCTTGTATACAAGACCAAGACCAAGACTAACCCGGTCTTGGTCTTGCATTTGCTCATCACTAATCTTGAGGATATTTAGCCATTGTGGCCACTGCCCACAACAAAAAACGTCCTAGTAGCCATCTCTAGGAATTCCTTAATATTTTCTTCAACTGAAATTTCTCGCCTTGATAAATTATTCCCCAAAAACTTTTATACTTCGATAGTTTGAGGAGTAACGCTTGAACTCCGGAAATAAGCCATCTACCTCCCGGCAAAATCCTTTAATCTCGTTACTTTTTGCGTATTCTCTTCTTGGACAATAGTACCTACAGATGACCTGTTCAAGAAATATGGTATATTGCCCCAATTATTAACTCTAGTGATTCGCTAATTTGTCTAACTACTCAGTTATAATTAACCCAACTTCAACAAAAGGAGTATGCTGGTAGTTGTTTTACTAACCTCTTTCTCCTCGCAAATATACTACAAAGAAACTCTTCTCTTTACAGTTAAGATATGATCCATTTGGGTCTAGTCATTTACGAATCACCTAAAAAGGACGTCGCTTTATAAGGAAAAATCTCATACAGAACTAAAGATATACCTTTTGCACTAAAAGCAGCAAAATTTTGGGAACTATTGAAACAGGTTACCTACATTTCTGTGATAATAACGTATCAAAATGCTAAAATGAGACCGTCGTACATGTACCACATATTAATTCTGGTACATCTTCCGATAGGAAATTTATATGAAGTTTTAAAAGGTCTAAACACAACTGTCCATCTTAATGACCATGAATTTTAAATAGACCAACTAAGAGGTTTCCAATTATCCCAGCCCAAACATTTACATTAACGAAATTGATTGTGTTAACCTCTACTTTTTGGAAGTTCATCTTACTAAGAACAATAAATAACTGAACAGTTAAACTAAACTTCCACTATTTATTCGAAAAATTCGCTTTAAAATTCAATTACAGCTGTTTCGCTATAACTAGCATCGTCAGATTGACATATTGAAATTACATTTTGTTTGTTTGTAACTAGGTAGATACTTGTTGTTGATAAGGAGTTAAGGCTAGACCAAGTAAGGAAGTAATAAGACATAACAATATTAAAGCCTAGATGTTATTAGCCCTAAGGGATTATCCTGGATGTATTTCCCTCTAAGATCAGTATAACTGTGCAATGATATAGAAAAACCAGGAAAGAACTATATCATGCTGATTTTTACAATAACTTAATATATTTATGTTACAATAATGTCTTATCTATGTATAAAATGAAGACTCAATCAAAGTAAACAGTTTAATAGTGGAGAACTTCCAAGATTTATTTGTTCATTAACTACTTTAAACTGTTGATCTGCTAGATGTCTTTTAATTTCAAGTTCTTCTAGAAAATCTAAATTTTGTTTTTTATCACAAATGTGTAGTATATGAATGTCATTGGTGTGTTTAAGTGAGTTTGGATGTTCCAGTAGGTGTCACTAGAACTAATATTTCCAGTTATTTATTGTTCTTATTTACATTAACCCTTTTTGATGCCATATCTGAATTATACTGTGTGGATTCTCATCAGCCCACAAATTACACCATTTCCTTCATCAGTAAACAATATTGATATCATAAAATCTCTATGTCTTTGTTTTCTTAAAAACCAGCATATTGAAGGCGTGCTGGAGAATCTCCTGGGTCTAAACTCGTTGAAAATGGTACGGACGTAATTTTATGCGCTTAAGTTTTTGAAACGTTATGTTAGATCCCAAGTTTTCTAATACATATTGCTGAGTTTTTATCTATTTCATGTAGGAGATACGGCTCACCATCTACTTTCCGTAAAAATTTACCAAACAGTAAAATGTATTAGGTAATTTTAAAATGCTTAATTGCAATATTTCATTATATTTTATTCTATTAGGGAATTGTTAAGAATAGACTTTTCTTGCTTCGCGAAAATTTCCAGATGCCTTTCCATATATTAAAAGCATGTCTGCATATTCATTTAACTTATATTTTGCAATTTCAAACAATACGGAAATAATTAAAATACTGACATTATTTTAACGCCACCCTCTTAATTCCAAGTATTGGCCTCTCATTCCTGGAACACCCTGTATATGGTACTAAAGAGATTGTGACCTAAGTCCTAAAATTAATAAATGAAATAAAATATTTTCTATTTTATTTAAACATTATCACTTTACTTATACTTATATTTTTCTTAAAGTTGTAAGATTTAAAAAAGATATTCAATTTATTTGGATCTAAAGCTTAAGTAAAACGTTTGGCAGTTCCTACCAAAACCCAGTCGCAACTTCTATAATTCATAAACCTCGAAAAACAAAAGCGCTATAGTTTGGGAAAAGATAAAATAATGCACCCCTTAAGCATCGAGGGTGCATTTTTTAGTTACCGACCAAGAGGACGAATAAATATTGTTTTAGTTGAGTGCAATTTTCACTTTAGTGGCCGTTCGAGCACAGAATTAGGAACGTGGCCTTCGGCGGTGTTATTTCTGTTAGAGTTTCCCATTTCCGTCGCCAGGCTTCTTAAAAAGCGAAAACTGAATTTTATTGTATATATCTTCGTTGAGGTTATGAATGAAAACAATAACTGAACTTTGTTTTTTTTTTTATATAAATTTGTGGAAATACCACCATTCAGTCCGTATATTTTTGTTACCGATGCAGGATTATACAGAAAAAACATTGTTGTATCATAGTGTCACTAAACGTTTCAATCAATAAAATTTTGTAAAACGTGGCATTATGTTTCATTAAAGTTATAAATTTAATGTAAAGCGAAAAATAACTATTATAACGGGCATCAGGTAGTAGAGTTTCCAAAAAAATCATAATCAAAAATAAACAACCCTTTAAAAAAAAGTAATTTTAAAATTCCAAATAAAAAAAATATTAATTAAAAAAAAAGAATGCTTTGCATTGTATAAAACGTTGGATGTTTTTTAAGATATCTGAACTATCCTTAATTTAAATCTATTAAATTGATTGTGTTAACCTTTACTTTTTGGAAGTTTAACTTACTGTTCAGTTATTTATTGTTCTTAAATTTATTAAAAATTTCACAGAATTTTTTATTTTAAAATTTCTTGTACCCTTTATTGCTCTTGTTTTGAATTTTGAAATAGCCTGTTATATTTAAACTATTAATTACTAAGTTCTATACTAAAAAAAGTTTTTCAAGTATCCAAGTAATTTAGGCTCCTGCTGTCTTTCTGGGATGTTACTGACATCGAATGAAATGAATTTTCGGGAGAGGAACCTGAAAACCGGCTATTTCATCCGAGAAAGGCAGCAGGAGCCCAATGAAAAACAAATTGCTTATTTTAACGGTAAAAAAATATAACCGGACTAACTTTTTAAATGCATTAACATTGGTCTGCAATGTAAGAGAAGATTTGTGGCATTTTAAAGATTCTTATAGAAAATGTTAGTAGTTTAGTAGAAAAGACTAGAACTTTCTATCTCTAAGGAAAATCGAGTTATAGAGGAAAAACCTTGAGATAATCAAAAACAGATCAAGTTTGAACTAGGGGCTTTTAAAAAGTAGAGGGAAGATTTATAGCATTTTGAGATTCTTATAGAAACGTTTATGCTCTTTTTAGTAGAAAAGACTAGTTACTTTCTAGCTCTATGCATGTATCCAAAGTTTAATATTGATCATACGTTTTAGAGGATGTCAAAATCATGTTCAAAATTCTCAGTACAGCATGGGAACCAAGCTAATTAAGGCAATTAACAAAGTGTAGTATGTATATCTTATCTTGAAAAGAAGTCTAGTTTGATTTGTCTTATACAAAACTTTTCTTTTGTAAGTAATTGGACTAAAATTTGTTTTGTATACATTTAATTTGGTCGTTCCGCCGATTTATTTATTTTTAATTTCTTTATTTTTGTTTTTATATTGCCTCACCTATCAAGCTATATCCCCAAATACTCTTTTATATTTTATATTTCTTTTTGTTTAATGTAAAGTTGTTACCTATTCTCATCAATTTGGTCTTTTGGTAAGTTCTTAGTGCCAAATTAATAGATTATCAGTAGTAATTTAACTGTAAGATTTAAATCTGCTAGAAGTGCCCGAGATGCTATGCGCAAAATATTACAAATCAACCCGGAAAAGAGAAAAGAAAGCTAATCGGCTTTTACTCACAAAGAATTGCTGCAAATTTTGAAGCTTTACGATGAAAACGAGCAGGAAGGTCTGCAGAAAAAATTTTTTCATCTCATATCTTATGAGCTAGCATTTCGAGGAGGTGAGGCAGTCAACTGTTTGACGGATTTTTTTCAAGAAGAAAAGTTTCATAATGGAACAAGCACAAATAGAATAGAATGTAATCCAGTATTTTCAAAAACCTGCCGTAGATTAGCGGACAGTAAATGGTTAATCCGAAACATTAGTAATGAAGACATCTGCTCCGTTAGGTAGGTCAAATTAAGGGTTTTTTATTTAATTTTACTTTTCAATGCTGTTTTTCAAGATTATACAGAAAACTTTTGTCAAAACGAGGATCTAACGTGAAGACGAACCGTCTGTTTCTTACACCGAATCGAGAATGGCAAAATAGTGGTATATGGTTCAAGAACATCCCAGCTGGTAGAAACGAGATCGCAAAATGGACAAAGCTGTCTGTCCAAAAAGCAGGTCTCGATAGCGAAAAGTTCAAATTCACAAAGCGTTCTCATCGAGCAACTGCCGTAAGCCATCTAGCCAAGGTTGGGGTAAACGAAAACCAGCTAACGAAAATAAGGAGACATGGAAATGTCGATTCAATAAAACCTTATTTACAACTTGATAAAGAGTTTCATGAGGAAATAATAAAGAAAATGAGAAACAGTGAGAACAGCGAGGTTGGTGATTTTTCAGTTTCAACTTCTTCTTCCAGTAACGTTGTTTCTGACCGACAACAAACTTCGACTGGTTCAATCATAAATTTTAATAGTTGCGTTTTTAATTGTAAGAGTTTCAATAACTAGGCTCAACAGCGTTCATGTTATTTCAATAAATAATAAACGTTTAATATAATTACGTCTGCATTTATTTTGAAGGACCTGATAATTCGCACTAGTGCAAATTATCGATAATTTGCACTAGTGCAAAATTATCGCCTAATTGCATTGTTGAAATGTCAAATTTGACAGATGAAAAAAAATTTCGGTTATAATTGCACAAGTGCATAAAAATTACCGATAATTTTGCAAGAAAGCGTGTTATCTAAAAATCTTGTGCAATTTTTAGATAACACGCTTGAATGTAAAATTATCTGGTCATTTTTATGCCCGAGTGTAATTCAATGGAATATTTCACGAATAAAGAAATAAGTACTGATTTTTTTCTGAGAAAAATCACATACTACTGACAAAGACTATGAATAAAATTATGCTAGACATGCTTTCAAACAATTTTATTTTCAACACACAAATTAAAAATTACAAGAATTACAGTTTTCACTTTTTGAAGTATATCTGACATTTATCAGTATTGTCAGTCAGTGTTGTTGTTATTGGTGTCATGCCGACGGGATGTATTCGCAGTGCAATCATCGCTCCGCAGTGCAATTACCGCTGTAATTTTTCGATAATTGCATTCCTCTTATGACATATATTATACATGAGGGAAATATTCTTATAAAAATCTTTCTATCAGGATACTTCGATAATTAAAGTGATCATATGTTTGATATTTATGTGTTTTGCGATAGTTATTTTGCAAGTTTGGATTATACCATGCATGATCAGAATAAGGACTGCAGGTCTCCTTCCTTGCATAGCTTCTATTATTTTTATAGCGCTGTTAATAGCGGTTATCCCAAGTGTAAGAAGTAAAAATAATAGGGGGAATCTATTCGCATTACCCTTGAGCCTCCTACTAAGCTATACTCGAAAACACAGTACAAAGTTGTATATTTTATATAAATAAAGTTCTTATTTAAAATTTCAAATAAAATTGTTTAATTATTCAAAGCAAGATGGATCAGAAACAAATAAAAATAAAAATGTTCCTTTAGTACCTAATATAAAAAGCTATTTTGGTTTAAAATAAAAAAAGATTTAATTACCTAATAAAAAGTATTTAACCAATGTATATTACTAGGTATGTTATTTATTATTATTTTTTTATGGTAACTTAAATAAAGAAATATTTTAATATTATTTCTTTTGTGAATTCTAATATAGAAACTATTGCTTTATTCTTTGGTATCTATTTCTAATATATTCATTAAAAAGTTATGTCACATTTAGTTTTATACAACAACAAGATTCCCTCGAATTAATTTCATTGATATAATCTACTAGATCACTTTTTAAAATAAATTGTTATCAATTAGTATATATTAGACTCATCTTTGAAGAATAAATATGTTACAATGTTTATCTCGAATTTTTTTTTAAAGAATTAATTAATTTTTGTTGTAATTTGTGAGCTGTCGCAGCAAATTCATCAGGTTAATACCTCTTAATGCCTCTTTTTTCAATCCTTTACATACTGTTTATTGTGCACATTGTTATCTTCTTCATTATAATTTACTAGTAAAAATATAATTCTGTCAACCTATATCAATGAGTTGGACATATGGGGTTAACGGGCAAGCCCTTGTTATTTATTGATTACAATTTCAATATTGATTCAATGTGGACTAGAATTTTTTCAAAATTGAAAAAAAAACGAAATATCTCGAAAATACTTTATTTTTGGTATAGGACATTGTGTACAAATTTTATCTAAAATTTCATGTAGAATTGGAAAATAAAATAAAAAATATTAGGTTCTATTTAAAATAACAAAGTTGACGTCTATTTCCGGTATAACCGGAAGTGCCACATTATATTCGAACTCAACGTAATCCAACACCTACATCTTCGTAATTCCAGATTTTTAACATAACTGTATCCGCCATTACTTTTAATCAAAACTTGTCGCGCCACACCCTGTATATCATTTCACTTATAATATAACAAGAGCTTAAATTATGATTATTAATCCAATCTGTCATAAAATCTTAATAATGGATGAGTTCTATAAAAGGGAAATGTTGCCAAATTAACGAGCAAAAAAATACTGAAAAAGGTTAGTAGCATAAGGAAGCAGTTTTTCCAATATATTTTTGGTTTTTCTTATGTATTTTGGACCCCTTTATCACCCGTGTTGTACCCGAAAGATATGGAGGTCTTTTAACATATTTTTAGTTTGTAGTATTTTACTTCTTACAGTTGACGAGAAACTAAATGTCAGCTGTCAACACATACACGTATCATTAGATACTGTCCTGTTATTATTTAGCATTGTTTGGCTTCGTGTTTTTGTATTACTGATTTTTTATTCTAACTTTATCTGTTAGTGATTTGTGTTACTCTGATCTGCTTTTATTATTGCAAATACCATCGAGAAGAGTAATTCTACCCGGACTTGTACCTTCGTTGTGATTCCACAATACAAATTGCGATGAAGCATTGTGCATATCAAAATTGTAGAAATAATAAAAGAAATTTAGTTAAAGGACGAAGAAGGAATTCTATTAAGTTTATTCCGTTTCCTAAACCCAGAAAATGTCCGAGCAGATGCCCCAAATGGATTGATTTATGTGGCAACCAAAATCTGAATTTTGCCACAATCAACAAAACCACCTATTTTTGTAGTGAACATTCGTTCATAATTGCGTAGATCCAAAACCTTATTGTAATAATAAATCTACTGAACAATAAAAAACTGAACGGTTAAACTACATATATGTCAATCTGACGATGCTAGTTATAGCCAAACAGCTGTAATTGAATTTTAAAGCGAATTTTTCGAATAAATAGTGGAAGTTTAGTTTATCCGTTCAGTTTTTTATTGTTCTTAGTAAGATGAACTTTCACAAAGTAAAGGTTAACACAATCAATTTTATTAAATCTACTGAAGTTGAGGAAAATGCAGAAATAACTCAAGTTGATGTACAAGAACATGCTAGTGTCTCAGACAATCAAATATATGTTGACAATCAATCTAAGAATTTTCTAATTAAACCCACTACAAATATGTTGGAACACAATTATAGCTCTACTAATTTTATAAGGCAAAGAAAAATGCTAAATAATAACAGGACAATATCTAATGATACGTGTATGTGTTGACAGCTGACATTTAGTTTTTCGTCAACTGTAAGAAGTAAAATACTACAAACTAAAAATATGTTAAAAGACCTGCATATCTTTCGGGTACAACACAGGTGATAAAGGGGCCCAAAATACATAAGAAAAACCAAAAATATATTGGAAAAACTGCTTCCTTATGCGACTAACCTTTTTCAGTATTTTTTTGCTCGTTAATTTGGCAACATTTCCCTTTTATAGAACCCATCCATTACGTCTTACGTCTTAATAAAAACGTGTGGAACCATAGAGAACTATAATAAATTTTGATTTTTCTATGGTCTGGATGTTGAGGTTTCAGCGTTCTCTATGGTTTCAGCTGTCAAAAAATCTTCTCTTAAATATCGTGGGCCACGAAAGAATTTCCGGAATTTTTTTTAAATGCCATGGTAACTATTAAGTTATTTTACTGATTAAAAAGTAGAGGTGAGAAATTTTCAATAAAATTTCTTCTGCTGATTTTCTTAGTTGATGAGTTTTTATTGTATAAACAAACAACTGCCTTAATACCAATTAAATTTGCAGCCAAAGCAACAAAGAATTTATGATGATCTGCAAAAGATAGAAGTTTGCTATTATACTAAATTAGGGGGGTTTAGTTAAGAAGTATAAATTTAAATTAAAAAGCTTCATAATTGCTTAAAGTGCAAGCTCGAAGTGGATTTTAAAATAATGATAATTCTTATTGTTAATCCGTTTAAAATGCAATGTTGCGCTGAAATTAATAAGATTAACAAACCTTATACGTCCACTTTAATCTGAATACAGTTTCGAGTTAACAAGAGACTTCCGTCCTTTATAGCCGAATTCGAGATTCTACAAATCCCTATTAACCAGTTCAACTAATAGCTAACCAATCACGTTTACCGTTAAACCAATCAAGAAACGACATACGTAAAATTCAACTAATTACTTACGGGCTAATTCGTTCCTTTCCTTTTGTTTCAAGTTTTAATTAAATGGCTTAGGAGGACAGAAAGCTACTCGAATTTTAACCACAAGTGTGTTAGT
The DNA here is from genome assembly GCA_035357415.1 of Ophraella communa. Classification (NCBI taxonomy): domain Eukaryota; kingdom Metazoa; phylum Arthropoda; class Insecta; order Coleoptera; family Chrysomelidae; genus Ophraella; species Ophraella communa. The sequence continues at coordinate 25,489,363 of CM068992.1, read as the reverse complement.
GTGATAGTTAAGAAGGAATTAAATAGGGTTTACGGCCTTTATTGTTTCTTCTTATGACAAACATATTAGGAAGGGCATAAAGACGCGTAACTTTAACGCTTGTTTGGATTAGGGTTACTATTAGACTACTATTTTTTTTATTTATCCCGCATCAACTTCTGGTTCTAAAACGTCACTTAGCTTTGGTGAAATTCGGCAGATACTTCTTTGTTGAGTATATTTTGGACAGTCACATAGAATGTTACGCTGGTTACGCTGGATAAAAGAATTACATGGAACGCTAATTTCGAGAGAATTTGCAATACAGCAAAGCTCTCTCTTTGGACATGCCGTAGAATATGCGGTAAGTCATGGGGAATAAAACTAATGTATTGGTTATAGTTGACAGTAATAAGGCCTATGATTACGTATGGCGCTCCGGTCTGGTGGGCTAAATGTCAGTAAATGACCACTAGGGAGAAGCTGAATAAGCTTCAACGGCACCCATGCTTAATCATAACGGGAGCCATGTTCCACTCTCCCACCGCTGCCATATAAATTTTAATAGATCTTTCCCCATTTCACATCTGGTTGGAAAGGGAGGTGATGGCGGGTGCATACAGAAGGCTAGTGAAATGCCAGGATGTAGGGCAGAGATAAAAAATCATCCCATACTGGAGATGGTGCCAGATGCAATGCAACCTAAATACAATTACCACAAGCCATTTACCTTCAATTTCCCAGGAAGGGACGAATAGGAGACGAATGGATCGAATCTTATAATGGCTGACCAGTGTTGGTACACGGACGGCTCTAAAACCGAGAGAGGTGTTGCTGGGGTACAGGGAGGGAAGCCAAAGGTGGATCTGAGCCAGAACTTGGGTAACATATTCACAATTTTCCAAGCAGAGGTTTTTGCAATGGTAATGTATCTGCAGGAGATGCTTAATCGTGACTGCTGGAACAAAACTATTAAAATTATTTCCGACAGCCAGGTGGCGCTGAAATCACTGGAATCAAAACAGATCGACTCCAAGTTAGTAAGGAAATGCATTCAGGATCTAATACGTCTAGAGAAAAATAACAAAGTAACCTTACTTTGGGCACCTGGACATACCGGAGCCATTCCTAGGCATAGCGAATAGCATAGCCAGAGGAACAATATCGAACTGGGTAGATCGGAGGAGACGTTCTTACTGGTTCGAGCTAGAGGGTTTAAGACACTCAAAGGCTTTTGTAAGATATCTCTCTAAAAAGAGGTCTCAAGAGCTGCTGAATATGAGCAGACATGACCTACGAATTATGACTACTGACTGGACACAGTCGCCTTAATGGGCATATGAAAACAATTGTACAGACAGAGACTGTTAGTTAGAGAATGCACTGTAGATTCTGTCAGGGAAGGATGAAATGGTGGAGCATATCTTGTGTAATTACCGAGAACTCAAGAGAATAAAGATCAATACATTCGGTCTGCATCAACTTGAGGCGAAGAGGTATATGGCTGATAGAATGACTATAACCTAGGGATGAGCCACAATAGATCTTTCAGGTCGCAGTTGACGGGACGTTGAACGACCTAACCTAACTTACTATTTTTTATATATCCCGCATCAACTTGTGGTTCTAAAAAGTCACTAAGATTTGGTGAAATTCAGCGGATTCTTCTTCCTTGAGTAAAAGTCACGTAAAATCTGTTTGACACTTATGGTACTGCGGAAATTACAATGAGGTGATGTTGATTTTGTAAAATAATTTTCGTGAGTAAATCGTGTGTGACCTAACCTAATTTAGAAAGAATAGTGGCGTATTATCTGTGAAATGTCTAGGGGCCAAGATCCAACGTTTGGTTTTATTTCCTTTAATTAGCGAAACGATGCCACTCAATATTCCACTGTAGTTAAATTTTGTTTTTTAACACAAATGTGTAGTATTTGAATGTCATTGGTGGTTGTGAGTGAATCTGTGTGTTCAAGTAAATTTTGTAAATTAACAGCTTCTTGTTCTTTATTATTAACCTTTTCATTCCCAACCTAATTATACCAGTGTTCATATGGAAGGTCATTTATAACTAGAAATTGTTTATCTTGTCATTTTTATGTCTTATAATGCTTGTTAAATGGCAAATAATTTTTCATATTAATTTAAATTTAATAAAACAACATGATGAACACACTCCTACTCCAAAATTAGATTTTGATTGGTCGGTATAATTTCCAGGAACTGTTTTTGAAGGGTAGTTAAACAGGTTGGTGGTTTGTGACATATTGATAGCTGTGAAATATTTGCGGGTGGTAGTATATTCTTCTATGGGAAAGTATTAATGTAGGATGTAACTAACGTCGAAGAAAATTACTGGGTTGTGGTGAAGTTTAGGTAGGTTTAAATTATTTCATAGAAGCATGGGTATCGTTTTGAATTTTTTTTCTCTATATCTCTTTCCAAATAACGTGTTATAGATATAGCAATAATTTTAAAACTATTTTGCTAGATTATACATAATATGATAGATATCCACACTCCAATTTTGAGCGTAGTTAATGTGTGTAAATCCTTAGTAGCATTTTTCCATTAGATCACCCATGTCTAATATTTCTTTATATTTAGTCGAGTTTGGCTGCTTAGGGGTGTGTTGAATGTGTGACTTAATGTTAATGTTAATCCCATATCAAAGAACAAAATGTCACCAAAAAACATATGTCATCAAAATAGTTAAATTCTTGTCCATATTTAAAGTTAATTATGAGGTTAAGCAATGTTTACTTTTTTGGAGAAGATTATACTCTTAGTTTCTTCAGGTGGAAAAAGTAAATCCAGAGTGGGTTGCCCATTCTTCATATATAAACATGTCATTAGCATAAAGTCTTGCTTGAACAGGAGATTTTAGATTTATTAGAACATCATTAATAACTATTAAGAAAAGGGTTAAACTCTTAATTGATGCCTGTGGTGTATTAATAATTTTTTTGTTTACTTTTTTTACTTTCTATGATTTATGAAGTTTGTAAAATACGCTAAAATATTACGTTTACATCATATAAATTATTTGCTAGATTTTATTTTTTTTTCTTTGCTAAAGAAATGTAAATTAGTAACCTTCATTGGAAAAAATGAAAATCTTAACAATGCATACCTTGTTCAAATGGGTTGCCCATTCTTCATATATAAACATGTCATTAGCATAAAGTCTTGCTTGAACAGGAGATTTTAGATTTATTAGAACATCATTAATAACTATTAAGAAAAGGGTTAAACTCTTAATTGATGCCTGTGGTGTATTAATAATTTTTTTGTTTACTTTTTTAAATTTCTATGATTTATGAAGTTTGTAAAATACGCTAAAATATTACGTTTACATCATATAAATTATTTGCTAGATTTTATTTTATTTTTCTTTGCTAAAGAAATGTAAATTAGTAACCTTCATTGGAAAAAATGAAAATCTTAACAATGCATACCTTGTTCAAATGTTTTTTCAAACTCCAAGTTAATCTGCTGTTTATAATTTTTTCTAATAGTTTTTTTGAGGAGCATGTAAGAGCGATTGGTCTAAGATTCTGCGTTTACAGTTAGTTTGGGTTTTGGTATGGGAATAATGAATGCTTCTTAATGCCAATTTTGCATTAAGATTTTTTTAAATTTCAATGGGTATATCATCTGGTCCTGCAGAAGTATTTTTTAAAGAGTTCAAGAGGTCAGATAATAATCTTAAAAAAGTTTTTGATACATTCTACTTACCCTCACTTTAATTGAGATCCAACCAAATATAAAATAGAATTTTTAATGGTAACGAATAGATCTTGTTGCGATAAACATAAAAACTATATGAGCTATGTTTTATGCTTTCGTGAAAATAAATGTCTGTTCACCATCTGTACCCAGAACGATTACTTTTAGAAGCCCTTATAAAAATTTTATTTCCAGAAATAAAAAAAATAATCTTGATCTGTATTATTTTAAGGAGACTTTTAAGATTATTCGTTTTACCAGAATGTACATAAATCATTTGAAATAGGTACTTACGGTATAAAATACAGTCTTTTTCAACTTATAAATGATTTTATAATGTCATCAAATATATCAAGTAAGCAAAATTCTACACAGGAATATAAATGTTATTATTGTTAATTTACTGGTCGCGTGTTGTTGCTCCCCAGGTGTTTTATGAATGCAGCTAATGGTCACATTGTATGCACCGTCTTGATATTTTGAAACATACAGGGCAAGTTTATAAAGCGGAATGAATTACTACACTACTATCATTATTAACAAATCCTCGACAAAATGAAATTTATGGTACTAACCCTTACTGTGTGAAAATTCATGTTATTCAGAACAATAAACAACTAAAAGGTTGTATTAACTTTCACTATTTATTCTATAAATTGCAATTACAGCTGTTTCGCTATAACTAGCATCGTCAGATTGACATATTGAAATTACATGTTTGTTTGTAACTAGGTACTTGATGTTGCTAAGTAGTTAAGGCTAGACCAAGTAAGGAAGTAATAAGACATAACAATATTAAAGCCTAGATGTTATTACGGCTAATAACATCTAGGCTTTAATATTGTTATGTCTTATTACTTCCTTACTTGGTCTAGCCTTAACTACTTAGCAACATCAAGTACCTAGTTACAAACAAACATGTAATTTCAATATGTCAATCTGACGATGCTAGTTATAGCGAAACAGCTGTAATTGCAATTTATAGAATAAATAGTGAAAGTTAATACAACCTTTTAGTTGTTTATTGTTCTAAATCCTCGACAGTTTATCTTTCAGTAATGCTTTCATTACTCTAATAAATATTTTTTGGAAAGATGGCAATAAAATTTTTCTATATAACAGTAATGAACGAAATAATTCAGATCGTAAGACTGTACATTAAAGGATTCTCAAGTCCCCAAATATTTGGATTACCTAGCAGCCATTTTTGCTTGAAATACTATTTTACTTACTTCCCAAGAGTTAGCTTTTGTTGATGGCTTTTCAGCCTTTGTAGAGGCCGTGGATTCTGAGTAGACCTGTGACGTCAACCGGCGCAGTACACAAATTTGTGTTTGAAAATTGTCCTATTAACTATACTAATAATTGCAGCCCTTACTGATTCATTCTGGTCAGTCCGCCGTTTACGTCGTATTGTCTCTTTCTAATGCACCGCTGCCATTCTGTTGTGCGCAACTATTAACGACGTCACGGGTCTACTCAGAATTCACGGCCTCTACCGACATTTATTAAAGGTGTATCCAAAGACTATTCGGTTTACGGGCAGCTCTAAAACTCGGTCTGCTTCTATTTTCTAATATAAGTTTTCCTGATCAGTGTACTGCCCATACGTTACTGGCGAATGACCTTGCATTGAAATATGTACTATTGACATAGCTTTCCTTTGAATACAAATATGCAAAGGTGGTAAGTTTAGTAAAACCTCTTGACCGGTAGGCCTCATCCTCACACCAGTGATCAATTTTCTTTAGAGCCTCTTGCGTTAAATCTGAAATTATGCTGACAAAAAGTGCTTTTATCACGACTGACCTTCCAAGTTCTTGTCCAATTTTTTTCACTCTTTAACTGACCTGTAGTTTACGTAACTTCTGCAAACTGCCTGACAAATGTAACTAGCATTGTTTCCAAAGTTCATAGATTTATAGAAGCCAATTAACTTTCCAAGATTAAATTTATTGTACTAAATCTTATTTTTTGAAAGTCCATCTTATTAAGAATAAAAAAAACTCTTCGTTTTAACGTAACTTCCAAGTTTATTTGAAAAAATTAGGTTTTTAATCGCAATGACGGCCGTTTAGTTAGCAAAACGGCCATAATTGTGATTAAAAACCTAATTTTTTTAAATAAACTTGGAAGTTACGTTAAAACAAAGAGTTTTTTATTATTCTTTTTCCAAGATTCCTAGATGACCAAACAAGTTACCCTGCACCGACTGTTGCAGTCGTAAGGCATCAGCGACTACCTTTCTGATTTCTTGCTTTGAGTGTAATACAAAAAATTAGATTGTCATAGATCGCATGAGCCAACATTCTAAGGCCTAAAGAGGTATCTTCCTAATTTGAGCAATTATTCTAGAACCTTAAGCTGTTTCAGGAAAATGCTATATATTGCCCCTTACCCTCTTTGATTAGGTTAGGTTAGGTTCTAGGTGAGTGGTCGTTCAACCTAAAAAAATGCGACCTAAAAGATCTATTGTGGCTCATACCTCGGTTCTTCTGTCAGCTCTATGTCTCTGTTAAAGCTGAGCAGGGTAGTTGGTGACATTTTAGTTCTTGGGCTCAAGTGTAGCCAGTACAATCGTTTTCATATACCCATTAAGGCGACTGTTTGGTCCGGTATGGTGCTTTGCACCTCTATCCTCCTGTCTTCTTTTTAGGCGTTAAAGCTGTCCCTACTCAAGAACCTGCGCATCTCCCTAGGGATGGGCAGATTCTTTTATAAGTGGTTCCTCTTCTGTCTGCTTCTTGACAGATGTCCCTTTTTAGATGTCCAGCTGTTTCCTTGGTCTTGAATGTCTCCCTTCTCTTGGTCTAGTTCCCTATATAGTTGTGTATTTCTTATGTACCATGGGGCGTCTGATGCTTGCCTTAAGTTGATATTCTGCTGTGCTTGTATCTTCTTTTTGTAGGTTTTGGCTGTGTGTCCCCAGGCTACGGAGTCTTACAACATGATCGACATGATGATTGCATTTATTAGATGTATCTTTGTCTTCAGTGCTAGTTTGGATTTTCTTCCTATGCTTCGAGCTAATCTTCTTCTTGCTTGTTTTGCCTTCTTTGTGATGTTTTTCACGTGTTCTTTGAAGGTTAGTCCTTTGTCCAGTATCACTCCTAGGTATTTAGCCTTGTTTTTCCATTGGTTTTTTCCTTCCTTTAGTAAAGTAGACTGTTTGGGTTTGTTTCTGGGTTTACTTTGATTTTCCATGTTGTGCACCATTCGTCTATTTGGCCCATAGCTTGTCGGAGTCTTCTTATCACCATCTTTGGTGGAGTGCTTCTTGTAACGTTAGACGTGTCATCTGCGTAGAGAGCCATCATTGTGTTGTCTGTCTTTGGAATATCTGCCGTGTATATGTTGTAAAGCACCGGTGAGAGGACTTCTCCTTGTGGCTTCTGTTGTTTCTACTTCGGATTTTGCATTTCCTATCCTTATCCTGAATCTTCTATTTTTCAGATAGCTGAGTAGTAGTTTCGTCAGTTCTTTGGTGTATCATGTTTCTCTTATCTTGTATATTAGTCCTTCGCGCCATACTCGGTCGAAGGCCTTGCTAATGTCCAGGAAGATGGCTCCAGTTGATTGATTTCTATTATATCCCTCTGTTGTGTATTCTATTTTGAGTACTTGGTCCGGTTGCTCTGTGTTCTCTTCTGAATCCGAACTGTTTTTGTGTCAGTATTCCTATAGCTTCCTTCCATTAGTCCGGAAAGTGCTTTTTCCTTAGTATTCCGTTTATGATCGCTGTTAGAAATACTATCCCTTTTCTGGGTAGATGTTTCAGTGCATTATTGTTGACGCCGTTGTATCCGGGAGCTTTTCTGGCTTTCGTTCCTTTTATTGTGTAGGCTACTTCTTCTGGTGTTGTGAATCTCAAGTTTCCGTCCACCATTTCTTCGTCGAAGTCTTCGATTTCGCCTTCTACTTGATCTGTTAAGTCCATGTTTTCGTCTGGGTGCTCATACAGGGTGAATTAGCGCTCCATAGTTCTCCCGAAGGCTTAGGCTTTTTCTTCATCTATGAATACGATTCCGTTGTCTCCGTGCATTGGGGGAATGTCTTTTTTGTATTGACGTAGTATCTTGGCAAGGATCCATAATCCTGGTTTATTTGGGTCCAGTTCTTCTATTCTTATGTCCCAGTCCTTGGATATGTGCGCTTCGAGTTGTTCCTTCACTTCTTTATGTAGTCTGTTTGTCTTGTTGTAATCCTGATCTGTTGGCTCTTCTTCTTGCTCTGTTTTTCGCCTCCTCCTGAGAATCCGGCGGTAAATGGCTTGTAATAATTGTATTTAGGTTGTATTCGATCTAGTACCATCTCCAGTATCGAATAATTTTTAAATATCTCTACCCTTACCCATTTTTACCCCTAACATAACATTTGATTTTTGTCCGGACAAAAATCCTTCATTAACATTCTGTATAGAAATTCTGTATAGAAATAGAACCACAAAGTTCATTTAATAAAGCCTGTTAAATATCTCGGAAGATTTTAGATCTGCATATAAGAGAAATAAACGATTCATTAAAATCCAACGATGCTTTCAATACCAAACGAAATTGCAATTTGGACGTAATTGAACCAATTTACTTAAATAGTTCGAATCGGCCACTGTGTCCCTTTAAATTCGAAGGCAATATCTTCATAATCGATTTCCAATTTAGTTGAGGTAAAACGTTTCGAATAATTAACTAACTATAATCATCGATTTTAAATCAGTTGATAAATAAATCATTTTCTTCTTTGCTGGCTTCGATAAATTCCCTCAATTATGTAGATTGTAATCGGGATTTGAATTTACATACATTCCTTCTTTCTGATAAATCCCATCATTGTAATATTACATTATTTGATATCATCTTGATGATCGACTAACATTGTTATTGTAGCTTTACGTGCTTTCATTCGAAATCGTTTCTATAAATTTCAGTTTGGCAATTTATTACCAATCAGCATCTATTATGGAAAACATTATACTCGTAAATTCGAATTGTCATTTTAATAAGTGGATATGTATTAGTAACTATTATTAAAATCTTTTGTCGACTTAGTGTTGCTAAATATTCTATCGTAAAACTGATTGCACCAATCGATTCAGCGTCCAAAAAAAACCTTAATTACCATATTTTCAATTGCTGCCTTCAAAATCTTATCAACGGTTTTTTTATAAAAATAGGTCGGACCTTCCAAATCAACCAAGTAGAACAAGAAAATGCCTTCAAAATTGCAAAATTTCAAATAGTTATCAAAAAAAAAAGGATTACCTTTGACTTTTGCTGCACCAATTTCCATATTTTTATGCATTTTCAGTAAAAATATTTTTTTGCTTGAGAAAATGGCAAAATAACTACTTTTGAATTGCTACCTTCGAATTTGGCTAAAAATCTTATTTATATTATTCTTTTATGAAAATAGTCTGGACCTACAAAAAATTACCACACAAAAGTAACGTTAACATTGCTAAATTCCAAATCGTTATCAACAAAATTTACTACTTTTGATTTTTGCGGTACCATTTTACCCCCCAAAACATTCCCACCTAAATTTATCAGTGTTCTATACAATCTATCAAACAACTGACTACAACAGTCGATTAAGAGTTTTTAAAAACCCTATTATCCATATTTTCAAACATTTTCAAGAAAAACCTTTCTTACTTGAGAAAATGGCAAAGCAAATACCTTTGAACTGCTGCCTTCTAATTTTGCTCAAAACCGTCAAAATTGCAAAATTCCTCTTAATCGTGAACAAAATTGACTACTTTTGAGTTTTACGGCACAATTTTACCCCCGATAAGTTCATTCCCACCCAAACTTATCAGTGTTCTACACATCCTATTGAACAAGTGATTGCACCAGTCGATTCAGCGTCTTAAAAAACACTATTTTAAATATTTATAAGCAACATTTTGGTAAAATTAAATAATTGTACTAACCCATACTTTTTGGAAGTCCATCTTATTAAGAATAATAAAAAAACTCTTCGTTTTAACAAAACTTCCACTTTTTATTTAAAAAACTACTTTTTTAAAACTCAATGACAGCCGTTTCGCTAGCGTTATATTAAAACGAAGAGTTTTTTATTATTCTTAACATTTTGGTAATTGAGAAAATGCAAAACAAATACCTTTGAATTGCTCAAAGTCATAATTGTTATTTTTTATAAAAATATTTTGAATCCACTAAATTCACCACTTAGAACAAAGTTGCAAAATTCTAAATAATCATTAAATTTAATAATAATAATAATAATAAATGACTTTATTGCTTCAGTACTGTATACATAATAATATTTTATAATACTAACATGAGCAAAAGGCGACGTTCGTTCTTTGATGTAGTTCCTACACGGTCCTACAAAAAAGCGCGCTCTTCCACGCAACCTATACGATATGAAATATGAAGTCTTATAATTTAAAACAATCACCATATTACAAGCAAATTAAAATTATTAAAATTATACAAAAATTATACAAACATGTAAATATAGAAATATAACAAAATATATATAAAATATATGATCACATCCTATAATAAATGTAAAACAAAAAAAAAACAAAAAACAAAGACAAATAAACATACAAAGCCCAACCAGATCTGTATTAACATTAAAATTTATAACTTATGAGACCCTTAACCAAAAAATCTTTTATTTGTTTCTTAAAAGTATAAAGAGAGTTAATTAAGAGGAATACATACCCTGTCCGTAAAATCGGTGTCGGAAGCACCCACAAAGTTCGAACAGAGATAAGCCGAGATATTTTAAATGCTGACGTAGATTACAAATCATAAGTCGACGTATATTAAATCTTCCATGGGCTAGAATTTTGGGTGGGTAGGAAATTAGAGATGGGCTTGGGTACGGGCGACATACACATATTAAATTCGTAATATTATTACATCGGTAGTTTCAACTGATCAGATAAGGATTTTACAACGAATACAACAACCACCCAGCCGATAATTTTATTACCAGGCATCGGTCCTATTTTTTTATTCTGAATATCTCCAAAACTATTAATATAATTTAATTATAAATAAATAAACTTTAAAAAAGTTAAATTAGGCTACATTATTGAGGGTATTAAGGAGAGAAATTAAAAAAACATTTTTAAAAAAATTGAAATGTATAAAATTTTTAAAGAATCGTTAAATTTATAGACACCTTTTTAGTTGAAACATTTTAAGATAACTTTTCTTATTTTTTTAAAACTTTTAACTAAAAAAAAGTAGGTATAATTCTATTTCTGGGAAAGAAATCATTATTACTAATTAAAAATCGATAAATAGACCTAGAAAATTAAAAAACTGTGACAATATTGCAATGTTTTTTATGTATGATAATCCAGGAATTTTGTTTTGCGTGTCTTCAATTATTCATCCCGTATTCCGTTTAGAGGGGAAGAATTATTGTGATAAGAAAAAAATTGGTTTGATTGATTTTTACGTTGTGGAGATACCTGACTGAAAAATATTTGTTTGCGGAACCATTTTTGGATGTCAGTGTGAAGTAAATTTGTTAACACTGTCTAGAAAAAACGGCTAAAGGGATTTTAAAGAAATTTTTACCATGACTGTGACAAGTGACAAGGGATATTTAATGGGATTTTACCATTTAGAAAATTCATAAAACTAAGAAAACCAATTGAAATAAAATTTAATATATACATGAACAAAAAAACCTTTTTAATCACATTTACATACCCCCTTTTATTTGAAATAAAAATCAAACGCCGTTATTTTCCGATCGATTGTTTTGAAAATTTGAGTTGTTTCTTTCTAGATTTTTATATTTAATAAAATTACAGTATGTTTTAATTTCCTTTTACATTTTTATAAATTTAACGAAATTAAATGAACATTTAGGACTTAATATTTATTACCTATATCTGAATATTAAATATGATATTAGCCTAAATTCATGGAATATTTAATCAAAACCAAATTAGTTGCTATCAATCCGCAATTTCCTTATTTACCTTTAGAATAACCATACTTTATAGAAATTTAATCTTAGTAGGTACATAATAATCTTTATTGCTTGATAAATAATAAAAGGGAATTAAAATTCTTTGGAATAACTATAATTTCATTAAACCTTTTTATCTGTAGGTAGCTACCTAATAATTATTATTCCATAAATAACCGAAAATTGGTGAATTTATTTTATTCTTGTGTCAGTTGGCTGCTATTTCCTATAACTCGAAAGATACCTACCTTCAACAAATAATAAATGCATTTCAAGAAACTACCGGAGATTACACAAAAAATTTTTAGCAAGAAGAAAACTCAAGCGACAAAGAACTCAAAATTTTAAATGTAAACGGGGATATAAACCAAAATTAATTATTTCAGTTGCCGATGAAGATTATGGGGCAGTGCAAGATGAAGTAAGTGAAGAAGAACTAAATGCTAGAAAAGAAAAGCTCCAGAATATATTAAAAAAAACAATGACAGATAAAATTAGTATAGAAATAGCTACAAGAGGACAACATTTAAATCCGTTATGGCATCAAGTACGACAGTATAGACTAACTGCATCTAATTTTGGAACTATCTGTAGATTGCGAGAAATGACAAATCGTCTTACAGAGGTTTTACAGGTAACAGAGCTACACGATATGTTCAGGACAATGAAGCAGAAGCAACAGCAATTCGTGCATTTGAGGAACTGACAGGTTTAAATGTTGCACCTTGTGGCTTATTCATTGGAACTACTGGAGAGGAATATTTTCTAGGGGCAAGTCCAGATGGCGTGATTAAAGATGACAACAATTTCACTATTGAAGTTAAATGTCCCTTGGTCCTAAAAAGCTGCTCAATAGAACAAGGAGTAGCTGAAAAGAAAATTAAATTTCTTGCGTATGATGAGGATGGTTTTTTGTATTTAAAACACACTCATCCGTATTATTATCAAATACAAGGGCAGCCACATCTTTCAGGCAAGGAATATTGCTATTTCATTGTCTGGTCTCCTTTAGGGCCAATACATGATGAACAAATAAGCAGGGATGATGTGTTTTGGAAAAATAAAATGTTTCCTAAATTAAAGTGTTTTTATTATAATGCTTATTTAAAAGAAATAATAAAAGATGTTATATAACCTTTATGTTGTTTTTAAAATTTATCTTAAAAAATATCTAGCAAACTCAACTGGTTAAAATATCTCATAAAAACAAGTGTTCGGTGTTTTTGGCATTTTGTTTAGCGAAGCACTTAATATGAAGCAAAAGTAACCATTAACGTTTTTTACAATGAAGCTCCGGCTCTTAGTTACTTAATAAATCAAAAAAATATACTTCGTAACTACAGAATAATATCCCTATTTTATTATCTAATATCTCTCTACTATAAGTTATATTGTTAAACGATAATACAGTAAACCGGTACTTAGATTAACTGATAAGTTTTACAATAATTATACCTAAGCTTGGTTGCGACATTAAAAATTGCTTTCAACAAAGTTGATATAAAATGTCTTTCAACCCTATTAGAATATCAACATTAAGGTTTTTACGTAAATGCTAAAAGAAACAACACCTAAATCCATAAAGAACTTTTAATAAAATATAAATGCCAATTATATCATATACCTACTCTTCATACTTTTTATATTTTTACCTTTTAAAACCTTCTATATTAATTAAAAAATGATTACTTTTAAAATACTAATGCAAAAGAAATACCTACTTTAAACAGCGCGTGTTGAAAACAGCGTATTTTATTTTAATTTTTATTACCTATTGAAGCTATTTTACCAAATCTTTATTCAGTCGTACTAACCGTTACTTACAGTAACTAACACAAGTAACAGAGTTTACTGTTACCACCTCTATACATGTTAGTAGTTCCGTTTTCACAGAATTTAGAAGAGGGCGCTATCAATCAGGAAAGAAACTTAAATGTTTGTTGTGCGCCCAAACGACTTAAGATAAATTCACGAAATTTTGGGAATGGTTACATCTAACTAAGTTATGGGAGCGAATTTTTGAAAAATTAAAAATTGGAGTGTAAATAATTTTTTTCTTAGAAATTAGACTTTTTAAAAAAAATCTGTTTCCATACTTTTTTTTAGAAGTATACATTAAATTAATTTCCAAATTTTCAAAACAATCGGTTGGTAAATAACGGCGTTTGACTTTTATTTTAAATAAACGAGGGTATGTATTCCTCTTAAAAAGGATTTTGGAACCAAGTTATACAATTTGGTTGTTACATATGAAAAGCTTGATTTATATAAGGAGGTATTATGCTTTTTCCAGAACGATCACGTCTAAATAACTTGTATCCTTCTAAATTAACAATATTATCATTTATGCCTGAATTGAGCCATGTTTCCGATACAGTAATTATATCATAGATGTTATGTACAATAGATTTAAACCCGAGAAAATTTGCCAATACAGATCTGGAATTCAGGTGACATATAGTAAAATAATTGACCATAAAACTACTTAACAGCTATCTAAATATAAACAAATAAAAAAAAATTATTTCGTGCTGCCTGTTCTGTTCCTGCTGCCTTGTTTTTGAAGAGCTTGCTGACGCGTCCTTCTTACTTCAACGTGTGTACCACTTTTTCCGGATAAAATTGGAGTTGATATCTCAGTTTGCTTAGCAGAGGTTGAGTTTTTTTTTAAGGCGTTTAGCTGCGATATTTTATCGGGTACAAAAATGGCGTCTTTATCCTTGTCGTTTGTTGACGGTGTAGAAGGAGCGCTGCTAGATTGGGTTTGTTCACGACTTTGTTCGACAGCATTCAAATCTTCAGGGCTGTATCTAACTCCATTCACGTATAAACTATTATTTCTTATGTCATGTGCTTCCTTCCTCCTGGCGGGCAAGATGTAAGTGTTTTCTTAGAATCTTGGATTCAATTCTTTGTTGCGGCGTTTGGTCGTCAACTATGCTGATGTTTGTGCCTTTAAGTTTGTGACAACTTTTAAACAATGTCCGCTTCATCCAATAATTTACAAATTCTACTTTTATAGGTGTGTTATTTGTTTTTCCTAGTTTAAAAGTATTATTAATGTCAGAGGGGGCTAAATACAGATCAAGTAGTGCATTTAACCTAGTACAAATATTTTCAACAGATACAATTTCTTCGTTTACTTCCAAGCCAAAAATATCACGTTGTTCTTTTTTTCGTTTCTTCTCAGACATTCAATTTCTTTTTTTTGTTGCAAATTTTCTGTTTCCAGAACGCGTATTCTGTTATTGAGTTCTTCTAATGTTAAGAGAACTCTTGCTTCAGATGCTTGTATAATACTCCTAAATTCTTCCCTATTATTAACGATTTCCTCTAATAGTTTTTCTAATGAAACACCCTGTTCGGACTGACTCATTCTTGTAAGTACTAAACTAAGATTAAATAAATGGTCGATTTTCTAGACAACCTGGCAACAATGCTTAATGCCCCCCCTATACATTCCAATCCAAATTTCATTGTTCTTAAAAAGTTCTATATTCTATATTTTTAATCATTTTCACGAAAAAAACATATACATTATAAACATAAAGCCTTCGAAAAACTTAATTTAGAATAAATGTTTACAATGGACTAGGAAGTAATGAATACTTTTTCTAAGGAATGTTATAAATAGTTTTGGGGTTTTAATGACAGTATTAAAATTACAATTAAGGACCGGGAACAACTTATTGCCTGTCGGAATGATTGTTTTGACGGTAGTCCCCAGTGTTCGTTACAGCACGGACTAGAATTGCTCCGAAATCGATATGTCTCGTCAAAAACTTTTGTTTTGTTACATATTTTCTGCACAACCTTTTAATGGCATTTAATGTTATATTTTTTAGTTGGTGGTTATATATTTGTTTAAATTAAACCAAACAGTGAATTATGTTTAAAAAATCATTTAAATATGAAGTTGGATTTGAAACAATCCTCGAATTAGGATTAAAAAATGTATTAATATGAAACTGACAGAGGTCAAAAAAAATCAAAGTGAATGTAACAAAATTTTATTAGGAACATTAAACAAAGAAACCAAACTTCCACTTTTATTTTGAAAAGTTTTTTAATTCAATGACGGCTATTTCGATACTATCATAGTCAGAATTACATATTGGAGTTAACTATCAAACGGTATACACCGTTTACTTTAGAAATATTGTTATAGTTCTTTTTCTTCAAAGAATTGAAATTCACGACGTTCTCACGTTGTGCATACGAAAAACGCCTAGAAAAATATCCTACTGACTGCGGCAATTAACAAACGGTATACACTGGAAGAGTTTTTAAAAACAATTTTATTACTTTACTAATGATGTTACAGTTACAATGACAAATTTAAGATTGCCCAAAAATTATGATTACAACAGTATTTATAACATTAATGTTGCTGACATTGCATCGCGTCTGGTGGTCGAAGCTCTTATTGTAACTAGTTGCATTTTATTTTTTTAAGGTAGCTACCTGTTGTTGATTCATTAGTGTTAAGACTAGAACAAGTATTGACGTAATAATATATCAGATGATCTTTTATCGAAACAGCTGTCATTGAATTTAATAAAGCTTAAGTGGAAGTTTGGTTCTTAGTAAGATGGACTTGCACTGAGTAAGGGTTAGTACAATAAATTTCGTAACAATGGTACAATAGCAATTATGCGCCAAGGTAAAAAAGTGAGTTATTATTGTCGATTTCCATTAAAAACCGAAAAGCGAAGCTTCGAAGTCGTTAATGGTTGCGAGGCAACACTTCTATCGTGGTTTATATAGATTTTTTTTACTAGGTACTGGCATTGTAATTTTTTAAATATGTTATTGAAACTGGTAAACATTTTGGACTAGTGACCAGTCACTTCCGTTTCACAATACGTGACAATGAAAAGGCAACAATGTCATATCCAATAATTTTTGATATTGAGTATTGTGTTGTAAAAATCGCTATGGAAATACATGGATAAGTCAATTGATTTTAATTTTTGAATAAGTAAGTGGACTATTCTTTGAGTAAGAAAAAATATTTTTTTTACTTTGTCTTTGCATCAGTTAACCTCACATTCTGTCAAATGGATTGAGATTTAGTTCCAAATAAGTATTTTTTTACCTTGGTTTATAATTAACTTTACTACCCCAACAAAAGTCAAGATTAGTTTTAGACGCTAGTAGTGAAAAAAAATATTATTATAAATAACATAAGGAAAGCCACTAATTTCTCCAAACTAAAAGGTAATTTTCAGGGTAAAGAATTGGTTACATTACAATATTAGGTGATGCAAAAATGACCCATACCTTAAATAGTTAATGGTTAAATGTTAAAAATTGAGTAATTAAAGAGAAAAAACAGACATTTTACTAAAAAAATTAAACTTACCTTCATTATCACTTTTACATATTATAATAGAACGCCTCAGATTAATAAATATATTTTAACAAATGTTTTAAAATTACTGTGAGTTACAGTTCCTGGAATAAAGGAATATTTATTTATAATTGTAGTAGACATTACGTCTTGACATTACGTCTTATTCAATTCCACACTTTTATTTATATTTAACTGTTTGCGTATTATAAATTACATATTCTTATTGTAACTTGATACTTTGGTTTTTTACGTGGTAGCGCATTTAAACAATGCGCTACCACAATGAGTTCTATACAAGGGAAATGCTGCCAACAAGACGAACAAACAAATACTGAAAAAGGTTAGTCCCATAATGAAGCGGTTTTTTCAATACATTTTTGGTTTTTCTTATATATTTTGGGCCCCTTTGCTACCCATGTTGTAACCTAAAAGTATGGAAGTCTTTTAAGATATTTTTAATTTGGAGTATCTTACTGTTGACGAAAAACTAAATGTCAGCTGTCAACACATAAACGTATTGGGGTCGTATTATTCCTTAGACAAGGAAAGAAAGAGGACTGCGCATTGGAATGAATTTGTGTAACCCAATTACCACCAAACTAATGGCGGACAATATTGACATAGGCGTATCATACGATTTTTCTTATACGATTATTAAATAATCATTTTCATTATTTCGTATTACAAATCTAATTTAAGAAAGTTTTTAAATATGTACTGCTCCAAAAAAAAACAACAATCATTTTAAAACATATTTATTTAATAAATATTACAATTTTAATCAATTTTATCTATTTTAAATATATGTTTTTGTTCCACGCCACTGGAAAACTATTCAATCTATGAGCAAATAATAACAATTAAATGAAAAATAATCTTTAAAACTGAATGAAAACAATTTTCAAAATGTATGTACAATTAATTTAAGTTATCATACATAACATATGTGATTTAGTTAAACATCTATTACCTGAAAGCTGTAATATTAATAAAAATAAATTTCAAGGAAATAGTTGTAAAATACTTTTTACCTATGAAATGAAATTCCTTGCTCTTTTTTAGCACTGTGACTGTTGCACTTATAAGCTACACAATTAACCATTTTAAAATGTCTATTCAGGTTATTGAAAAAGGTGAAAATTAATAAAAAAACTAAAAAAATACAATTCGACGTTCCAAATTTGTTTGCCACCAAACGTTTGAAAATTGGCTTCACTCACACGCATAAGGTTTTCATTGCCATGCGCTGTCCTCTCTCTTTCCTAGTCTAAGTATTATTCATTAAACAGCCATCGTTTGTTTGGCTTTGTTGTTGTTTCTAAGTTACTGATTTATATTATTCTACTTTTATCTGTTAGTAATTTGTAATACTCTGATCTGCTTTTATTATTGCAAATACCACCGAGGAGGGTTATTCTACCCTGTATTTGTAACTTCGTTGTGATTATACAATACAAATTGCGATGAAGCATTGTACATACCAAAATTTTAAAAATAGTAAAAGAACTCTGGTTAAAGGACGAAGACAGATTGCCATTAAATATCCTCGAGAAGAGTTAGACATTTTACAGCCTATCTATAGACTAGTATTAGATTTCAGTTCGACAAGGATTCTATAGTGCTTTTACCGATAGATGTACCTTGGGCAATGTTACAAGAAAATTTACATTTAGTGGACTATTCTGTCAATGAGTTAAAACGATGGTTGGAGTGTAGGTCCCTTAAACAAACTTCTCATTTCTGCATTTTCCTCAGCATTGTTTCAATAGGGTTTTGGACCTACACAATTATGAATAAAATTTTCACTACAAATATAAGTGGTTTTTTTGATTGTGGCAAAATTCAGATTTTGGTTGCCACATAATTCAATCCATTTGAGGCATCTGCTGGGACATCGTCTGCGTTTGGGAAACGGAATAAACGTAATGGTATTGCGTCTTCGTCCTTTAACTAAAGTTCTTTTACTATTTTTAAAATTCTGGTATGTACAGTCGGCTTTAGAATAGCATATACATGTTAAATGTGAATTTCTTTTACCTACCAAAGTTATAAAAACGCCCTTTTTCAATAACATAGGAGTGGCAATTTTGAAAACGCCTACATTAAATGGTTTTTGGGTATTAAGTTTATTTACAAGGGTCGAATAAATAGGTATATCTACAAATTCACACAAAATAATAATATCTACACATTTTCACACCACAGAGGTAGAATCATAGGCGTATTTTTTTACGTGTGCTTTCTTGTATAACTAAAGCTAATCCAAAAACATTTTTAAGCATAATAAATTATATTTATCAAAAAAAAACAAGTCTGTTGTTTATAAAAAATAATTTATTTTACACAAAGAACAATAAATCAACAATAAAACAACCTAAATATTTGATTATTGTATCCATGTTTATTAGATATTTATTACATTTTTCACACTGTCGTTAACGGCTCATTTTTAAAATGTATTGCTACATTTTGATTTTTACCACCCTATTTATTTACTTAATAAAATATAAAATAAATAAATGTAAGGTCATTTTGATCCGAACGTAACAGAAAAACGTTAACAAAAATTATTTTAGAATATTAAATTCAACATAAAAACAATTAAAAGTAGTACCATCAAGATTGATTAGAAACTGTTGGAGATTCAATAATAAATATTTTCATATTTTCTCTTTTATTTTATGGACTGTTATTTATTATTTCTAACAACCTACCTAAAAGAAGGAAATAAAAAAATGTTTTGAAAAGGGATTTTAATCCCAAACATTTATTATCGAGGGTTCCAAACTAAGTGAAATAAAAAAGGAATCAGTATAGAGGTAGAGGGACAGGCAATTTGTCAATAAAATACCTTATGCTGCAAACATTAAAGGTGTGGGCGTGGACAACTGTTTAACTGATTTCAAATTTATTATTATTTAAACCTTGATTGGTGATACACAATAAGTAGGCCGTCCTTAAAATTAATTCAATGTAAGCCATTTGAGTTTGAAAATGTATATACTATTCTGAAGCCGATAGTACAATGCTTCATCGCTATTTTTATTGTATAATCACAACGAAGATACAAATACAGGGTAGAATCACTCTTCTCGGTGGTACTTGCAATAAAAAAACCTTTTTTTAATTTTTTTAAATTTTTTTAAATTTTTTTAAATTTTTTAAATTTTTTTTAAATTTTATTAACACCAAACTTAAGTATACATTTTTCTTGGTTACAAATTTAATAACTAATATTGAATTTGATATTTTGGATAGGGATATTAGAGATTATGTGGAGAACAGAGGTAATTGTAACTTTTTTAGATTATCAGAAAAACTTCATAGATTGAGATCTGATAGAGTGTCTGGTTCTGATGATTCTCACACTGAAACCACCTATTCTGATTTTAGTTTCCACCCTAGGGTACTTAATCTAAGTAATTCTACCTTTAATGCTAGGTCTTTGACAATTTTAAATAATGGATTAAAATTCAATATTGCTACTCCTAATCTGAAGACCAATTTAAAAACGTTAGCGTTGGACACAGAAAACATTTTGCATAATTGTGATATAATTAACAAAGAAGCTATTAGAGCAGATGTTTCATCTTTGATTCAAAAGTCATTTTCCAAAAATAATAATCCTCATCATAACAATTCACATCTGGATAAGTCCCTTGCTATAACTAGCAAAGAAATTAGGGATCTTAAAAGTAAAATGTCTAAAGAGAATTTGGTCATTTCCAGGGCAGATAAGGGTAATTGTGTTGTTATTCTTAATAAGGTGGATTATATAAATAAGGTAGACTCCTTTATTGCTTCTGATCCCTCCTTCTCTCTTCTTTCTTCTGACCCTACTTCTAAGTTTCATAAAGTTTTAAGAAATAAACTTAAATTATATTCCGATACATTAAAAATGTTTGATACTCATGTCTACCAACTTATTCAAATGGCCCCAATTACTCCTCTTCTTTATGGACTTCCTAAGATACACAAAGATAATGTACCGATAAGGCCAGTTGTTTCCTTCCTTAACTCTCCAGCTTCAAAACTTTCTTCTTTCCTCAATAATTTACTTAGGAATATCACCAATTTCAACAATAAATTTTCCATTAAGAATTCATGTGACTTGTGTAATAAAATTCGTAATATTAGAGTACCAGATAATTCCTTTTTATTTTCTTTAGATGTTTCTAACCTTTTTTCAAGTATTCCCCCTTCAGAATGTACTTCACTTGTTGAGGATCTGTTGATTTCAGAAGGATTGAACTCACATATGGTTGATGATGTTGTTTCTCTGTTGAGTTTGGCCCTTGAGCAGAACTTTTTCCAATTTAATAGTAAGTATTATAGGCAAACAACTGGTTTGGCGATGGGCTCCAATCTGAGCCCCTTACTTGCTGAAATATTTATGAATAATTTGGAATCACAGTTTTTGAATAGTCCTGCATATATAAATCATATTATCTTTTATTACCGTTATGTGGATGATTGTATTGTTCTGTTTAATGGCAGTCAACAGGATGCTCTTAATTTTCTCCACCATATTAATACTATCCATCCAAGAATAAAATTTACCATTGAAGTGGAGGTTAATAATAGAATCCCATATCTTGATCTTTTGATCATTAGGAATATGGAGTCACATAAGCTTGAATTTGAAATTTATAGAAAACCTACCACTACTGACATGGTTATTAATTATAATTCAAACCATCCATTCTCCCATAAGATGGCTGCCTTCAATAGCTTGTTTCACAGAGCTTTCGACATTCCCCTATCTTCCTCTGCTTTTAATAATGAAATAAATATTATCAAACAAATTGCTTTCAATAATGGTTTCCCTATTTCCCTTATCAATAAGTTATACAACAGGTTTTTTAATAGATTTAAACTTAGGTTTGCTAATGTCTCTTCTCAGCTTGGTTCTTCCTCTCATACTGAATCTAATTTTGCTGGCTCCTTGCATTTCTTTGGCCCTATTTCTTACAAATTTGGGAACATTCTTAGGAAATATGATATTGAATTTGGTTTTAAAACTAACAATAACTTGAGATCCTTCTTGGTCAACACTAAAGACTTTGTTTCTTTTTTACATACTCCTGGAATATATAAGTTACACTGCGATGACTGTAATGCTGTGTATATTGGTCAGTCAGGACGCCTTTTAGATACTAGAATAAAAGAACATCTTAATCATGTTAAAAATTACAAAGACTTTGACCCACCTAATTCACCATCTGCCTTTGCCAACCATATCATTGCTGAAAATCACACTTTTTCTAATTCCAACGTTTCGAGGTTACATAAATGTTTTAAAGGTCACAGGATGAATTTGCTTGAAATGTTAGAGATCAATGAAGCATCAAGAGACAGTACAGTAGTATGTTTGAATGAGCAGCTGAGACCAAAGGACCCTTACATATTTCTTAGTCTTCCCTTTTAATGGTATTTGCTCGTAACATATTTTACTCTGTCTTCCATATTTCCTTTGTTTATTTTCTGTTGTCCACTTTCTTCAATAACTGGTCTCTTTCTTTCTAATGTGACTAATTAACTTCTTACATTTTACTAGGTATCAGCATTTTAAATTGATCTTAATTGTTATTGTCAAGATAACCTCACAAATCTTCTTCTTGTGACTTATTCTTCTTGTCCTCTGTTTTGTCGGACTACAGTTACACTTTCTCAATCTATATGTCTATGTTGAACGCGCCCCCCCATCTTTTTAAACATATAAAAAGTTAATTTTATTTTATACCATAAATTTTTTTATATACTTCATCTTATATGTTCTTATATTTATTGTTTATTTTTTATCTGTTAGTTCGTTTGTAAATGTTTGTAATTTTATATTTTATTTTTATGTTTTAATTGTGGTCCTTATACTTATTTTTATTTATTAATCTTTACACTAAGGTAGGCTTATTGTTTTCTTTCTTCATTTGTTACACTATAATAACCTTTTTTATAGCCTGATGATGGCCTCAATGTTAGGCCGAAACTAGTCGCAAATATTGTTTTTACATCAATAATAAAATTCTGTGACATAGACTTTGGGTTTTTCATTTGGTGATAAAAAAAGCCGATCAGAGAAACACAAATCGATAAAAGGACGCCAATACGCAATACCATGTTAACCCACAAAAAATCGAAAACAGATATCTGTACACAACTGGAATCTTTTCTTGATAAGGAACGTTTTTCAGAAGAGTGTTATGTGCCATACAATAATTATTTTAACAAAACATCAATTTAGTGTCATTCCGGATTTTGCAAATATGTTATCTGAAACTTTAAACATCGTTTTTCTCAAAATGGCTGACTTGTGGGTTAACATGGTATTGCTTATTGGAAAAAGAATAATAAAAATCAGTAACTAAGAAACAACAACAAAGCCATACAAACGATGGTGTATAATGAATAATACTACCTTAATACCTTAACGATACTACGTTTATGTGTTGACGGCTGACATTTATAGGGTCATTCTGTACAAATATTCGTAACAGCTGTAAATTTAACATCGATGTTATTAAAATCGCGATGTTAAATCAAATTTAACAGCGCGGTTAAAAATCGTATTTTGAACAATATTACATTGTAGCTAACTTCACTTTTACTGTGTTGGTTAATATAAATTGCCGACTTTTTAGGTTATCGTTATATTTATTGAAAAATATTTATTATTATTAGTTTTATATATTTATTTTTATTATTATTATGGAATGGTATTGTTCATTTTGATTTACTTCTGGAAAATTTACAATTCTATGACAAACACAGTTTGACAGTTTCAACACTCCTAACGTCGAATGTTTTGGTCGGTGTTATTTTAACAGCGAAAATGTTAAAATACATCGATGTAAATTACAGTTAGAGCGTACAGAATAGCATTTTGATAACATCTCTCGACCTTGAAAATTTACAGCGCTGTTACCGCTAAAATTTTTGTACAGAATAAGCCCATTAGTTTTTTGTCAACTGTAAGATGTAAAATACTCAAAATTAAAAATTTATTTATTAAATATGTAGTTTTCTTGTAGTGTAGCATAAAGAATAAAATATTCCGATTTTTGTTAACTGCTACTATGCATATTAATTTATGTTTCTTTGTATTCATTTTTTAAATTACCATAAAAAATCATCAAAAGTTTATCTTAAAAATTAGTAATAGTTTTCCATGTTCACAAAGATAAATCGCAGCAATTTATTACCCGGTCCTGTGCTCGAATGTTCTAAAAATAGACACAACCACTGAAAGGTTTATATTTAGGCAAATATTACGTTTTAATTAATATAGTAAAGGATAGAATATTGTTTGTACTTTCAAGTTTTAGTTTCGCCTTTACAAGTTTTGGTTTCTACTTTGTATGTTTAGTTACAAGTTATAGTTTCACTTTGTAATTTCTTTACATAAATAAATTTGTTAGTTCAATAGATATTTTTTTTCACCATTAACCTCTATACCTAACTTTACTGATTTTGTTGAGGTAGTAAAATTGTTTATTATTAAACAAAGTAGAAAAATACAGAGACTACTTGATTAAAATTGAATTTCAATCGATTTGACAGAACCTGAGGTTAACTGATGTAAAGATATCTGTTTATTTTCATAACGATTTTTCCAACACAATATTTATTATCAAATCAAAACAAAAATTATTGGATATGTTATTGGTCCCCTTGGCATTGTCATGTGAAACGGAAGTGACTGGTCACGCGTCCAAAATTTTTATTAGCTTCAAAAGCTAATATTTAAAAAAATAGAATGCCAGTAGTGAAAAAAATGCTATAATAACTCATAACTTGGCGCATAATTACTATTTTTTTAAACTAGTCTATTAATCCTCGCGAAACTTGTATACAAACATGTTAGTTTAAAGTTTAATTAGTTTTATAAATTATATACCGGTTTTTGTAATTGGTTTAATAAATATTTGAAATTTGATTAACCCGATTAGGCAAAATTAAGCAAAAACGCAATATTATACATGCAGCTCTAAAAAGCTTTTCGTTTATTAAACTAACAGCAGACTAATTATCATTAAAACCTCAATTTTTTACTGTTTATCGTCGTTGTCAGCTATAAATTGTTTTTCGTGTATTTCTATCTATTTTCATTAGTATCAATTTAGTCGCTTCAATTAACGTAAACGACATTTTGGCGTATTAACAGCTGTGTTTTTGACAAATTAACTTGATTAGAAAGTAAAATTAAATCGAAAAGTTTTTCGTGCTCTATTATTTTCGACAAAAACAATATATAAAAGCATTGTTTAATATTTTTGACATGAAAACGGGATAAGAACCTAATTTTTTCTGGTGCTCCTAATGTATCTTATGACTTGCTCCAATTTATATCCAATCGTCATGTCTTTAAAGTTTTTGGAGCTTCTCTTCTTTTGCTTTTGCGTCGATAACACTCTGTAGTACCTCAATCCGTTCTATATAAGCAGTGTCTACTTTAACATAACTAAATACGTTCCATTACCACCTCTGCTCTTTGGTTATTTTTCTCATTTTCAATTAGAAAACTCATTGCACATGCAACTCTTTCTATCTTACAGCAGATAGGCTTTAACCATCATTTCTTTTTTTTTTCTAGAATTTTTACCTTATGGTTCTAGTTCCAGTGGTTTTTATTAAGCCTTTCATTTATTTATTTAATTGTTGAATTAACAAGTTTTTATTTAAAAACAATGCATTTTAAATCCCAAAAATAGCTCAACATTGCTATCTACTGACTTCATTATTGGATTTTTGCAAAATGTTAATACATAGTTAATTTTGATAAAAGTATAATAACCATTTTGTGCGACTCTGAAATTGTTATTAACTCACGCCCTTTAACATATGTTTGGGGGAACGAAGAATACTTGAAACCACATTATTTATACAAGAGAAGGTGCCTGCAAATAATTTTAGCTCTTGTGATATTATAAGTGATTATTATTAAGAATTCCTATATTAATTCAATTTTCACCAAACTTCTTGTAGTATTTAATTTGAAAAAGGTTTATATTTCAAATAAAATGGAGGAAAAAGTTATTAAACTAATGTTTATTCTGTATTGTTAATATCAGCACTGTTTCGCTTCCAACTATCTCCCCAGAACATTGTTATTAATAATCAATGAATGCATCTTCAATATTTTCTGTATATCCAGGATTCAAAGGATTCGATCTTTTTCAGTTTGTTTTTTTAAGAACAAAGCTTTTGATCCTTATACAGAAAATATAACATCGGATAGGTCATATTCTCGGTTTGTGGCTGAGGTATACATTCAACAGTATCTCTCGTTTTCATATTTTAATATAATAAAAACAGAAAAATTTCAGTTTTGTACTTATTTTGAAACGTCCCAGATAAACTCACTCTAATTTTATTTTGCAAAATTCCTTGGAACAATATTAGCTATCAATTTGATGTTCATACATTCAACGTTTGACCAGTCTACTTAATACACTCAGCCATCAGATGCAAAGTACTGAACATTTCTTTTCGCATTATTTTGATAAAATTTTGATTGACGATAGTTGGCTGTTCGATAAATATTAGATTATATTCTCCTTTTCCTTTGAGCTGGTTAGGTTCTACGGTTACCGAGAACGTTTTATGACGTTGTTATGGCGTGCAGTCCACTGATGTTTGCTCTGTTCTTATCAGATATAGAGGTTTTTTATGATAAGGGTGCTCAGGATGTATATATTGATAATTTGCATGACGTTCTTATGCTGCTTTTTGCTGATAACATTGTAATATTAGCTCATTCTGAGATTGACGTAATGAAAAAGCTTAAAATTTAAGAGAAATATTGTTTGTTAAATAAATTAATAGTTAATACTCATAAAACCAAAGTTATGTCATTTTCTAGGGGGGGGGGCTTCCAAAAAAGCGATTTTCCTTTTATGTTCAACTGACTACCAATAGATTTCATTAATAAATACGTTCTCCTCCTCTGGGTTGTTTCATGAAATGTCTCTATCAGCTATTGATAAAGGAAAGCAGGGTAGAGGAGCGATAATCCCGGTCATGCCTAATGCTAAAACTGACACCTTGCCTCCCAGAATAAAAATATTTGAATCCTTAGCTCTTAGTCTTATGTCTAACTGTTCCCCAGTTTGGAGCCTGAGGTACATGGATTTATTAGAAAGAGTGCAAGTCTCGTTTCTTAAGAGAATACTTTTAGTTCCTCTTAATACTCCTGAGAGTGCAATTAAATTAGAAACTGGTAGAGTGAAATATGCATTTAACATATTTAAAATGACGTTAAATTGGTTACTTAAAATACTAAATATAAGTGACGAACGCTTTCCTAAAATATGTTTTGAACAACAGCTTCGTCTGATAAATTCATCTAATTCGAAATATAATTGGGCTGCACAAGTCAGAGAATTATTTTCGAATATTGGCCACATAGATTTATGGAATAACCTCACTTCCAGAATATTATTTGAGAATAAATAGTGAAAGTTTAATTCAACCTTTTAGTTGTTTACCGTTCTTAATAAGATGGACTTCCAAGTAGTACGAGTTAGTACAATAAATTTCACTTCCAGAACTTTAAAATTAAACTTAAAATAGTATATTAAACAACGCATTTCATATGGAATTCTGTTATGACACGAGTTTTTAAAGAACGAGTGTCACAACAGCCATAAGAAATAAGTTGTTTATAAAATTTTTTATATTTTGCCATTTTATCAATTTTTTAAATTAATTTATTATTTTTATGTAATTACCAAAATTTTGATTTTAAAAAGTATGTCGGTAGCACTGTCTAATTTATAACATTTGACAGTTTTGACATTTAAATTATGAAATGTTAATGTTTTCAAATATTTTAAAATGACTACTACACCAATAATAATGTATTATATAAGTAAAAGATGATATTCATATTCACAAATACTTTTTTAAAAATCAATATAAAATTAATAAATTGCTATTAACCACAAATATCAAAATGTTCTTGTCATTAGAAACTTCACTCATGTCGCCAACCATTTAAAACAAAAATTTGCGTGCGTAAAAGTTACATTACGATACGCAAATGCGTTTTATAATGAAGATTTTTATAAGTGCAAAATAAAAAAAAGTTGTTATTTGACTTCTACATAAAATTACATAATCTTGACATCTCCTTTTCTCAATGATGTCGCTTTCTGTCGTTTTATACCTACTTTCTACCAGAAAAAAAAAAAAAAATTATTTACTTCTAAAATTACCAATTCACATCACACGCACTATTGCTCAGCTTCGTCTAAGTAACAAGTATCGGTTGAAATTCACATTTAATAATAATATACATTCAATAGATCCTAAAAGTATTTGCACAGTTTGTAATAAGGTGGAGAATTAATCTATTTACATATTCTTTTCGAGTGCCCAATGTACAATGTCTTGAAGCCTAAAATTCTGGAAAATTTGGACGTTCTCATTACATCACTGGATAACTTAACGGTCAACGATGCCAAGCATAAATGTGCATATATTTCTGCACAATGGAGAGGCGAACTAGAGCCCCATTTACATTAAACCTAACCTAACATAGGCTCAGCTTCGCTTCGGCTGCAAACTAAAGACTCAACACAAAAAGAGTCACTTCTACTCCTAGTGATATAATCTACTATTACCTGGTAAGAAAGAAATATTATTATGCCCCTTAGACTAGGAAAGAGAGAGGACAGCGCATGGCAATGAAAACCTTATGCGTGTGAGTGAAGCCAATTTTCAAACGTTTGGTGGTAAACAAATTTGGAACGTCGAATTGTATTTTTTAGTTTTTTTATTAATTTTCACCTTTTTTAATTACCTGAATAGACATTTTAAAATGGATAATTGTGCAG
Source organism: Ophraella communa (assembly GCA_035357415.1). Lineage (NCBI taxonomy): Eukaryota > Metazoa > Arthropoda > Insecta > Coleoptera > Chrysomelidae > Ophraella > Ophraella communa. The sequence continues at coordinate 25,460,503 of CM068992.1, read as the reverse complement.
TTTATAAGTGCAACAGTCAGAGTGCTAAAAAAGAGAAAGGAATTTCATTTCATAGGTAAAAAGTATTCTAAAACTATTTCCTTGAAATTTATTTTTATTAATATTACAGCTTTCAGGTAATAGATGTTTAACTAAATCACATATGTTATGTATGATAACTTAAATTAATAGTACATACATTTTGAAAATTGTTTTCATTCAGTTTTAAAGATTATTTTTTAATTAATTGTTATTATTGTCTCATAGATGTAATAGTTTTGCAGTGGCGTGGAACAAAAACATATATTTAAATTAGATGAAATAGATTAAAATTGTAATATTTATTAAATGAATATGTTTTAAAATTATTGTTGTTTTTTTTGGAGCAGTATAAATTTAAAAATTTTTTTAAATTAGATTTGTAATACGAAATAATGAAAATGATTATTTAATAATCGTATAAGAAAAATCGTATGATACGCCTATGTCAATATTGTCCGCCATTAGTTTGGTGGTAAATGGGTTACATAAATTGATTCCAATGCGCAGTCCTCTCTCTTTCCTTGTCTAAGTTATGCCCATTTCAAGCAGAACAATTTCATCAAATTAAAAAAGGGCCAAAAATATTCGAACCTTGATTTACTGTTGGAACTGTAGTTTATCTATTTCAGATAAATATTTCTCAATCTCTGTTGTTAAAAACTGTCTATATTATTTTTAAAATATTTTTTCCAATAGTATATGTCCTATACTACTAGAAGAAATATGAATAAATTATTAAATTCTAGAAGATTTTTTTAAATATGTAATTTACCTTAAATAACCTCAAATATTAGGAGATATAACTCTAAATTAAAACCATTAAATGTGCCAATTAACCAGGAATTATTTTCAAGATTAATAAAAAAATGTCCAAAATTACTTCTGTTAAATTATAATCGACATTATTTATAGCTGCTGACAAATGATACTTTCTTCCTATCCAAAGTGCTCCTGCGCCGATCCTGTGGTTATAATCCTTCGTTGTAGGTATCTATTGAGAGAATACGTGTTTAAATCAACATTTTCGATATTAACTCCTTGTAAAGCTAAACATATATGTTAATAGGTTTCAGGAAAGTGTTTGTGCTCCAATTGACAAAACTACAGTCGACTATTGCTGTAATGACAGGACTCCGAATATAGCAAAGCCTTTATTAAAAATAAAATTTATACATTTTCATTTTGTGTAGTATTACATACAAAATATTGGACAAAATCGGAAAAATGGTGTAAAAAGTTGGACCTTTTTTTCATATCCTTTTTATTACAGTAATCCTTGTTTCTAAACCCATTATTCAAAAAGTCAAAGAAGAATTGTATTATTTTGTCAGACAATGAGTATAATTTTATATCTGGACTGTGGTAATAACATAGATGGACGGCTTATACTTATGCCATTCGTTGATGAATATTACAAGTTTTTCCTATTTATATAAGTCGTAAAATAAAAATAATCCTGGAATAATCAATCTAAATGTAAATATTTTGTTTTAACAAATCTATACATTTAGCCGTTACATTTTTATCTTTATTGTTATTATTGGGTATGGGGCATATACCTATAGATTGCGCACATTTTATTACCTGCCTAAGTAATCCTTCTAATCCCGGTTATCGATTGCGCACAAAATACTTTGAAAACGCACTATTATTTTTAATTTCATGATACTTTTATATTGACCATATTAAATGTGTCAATTTTATTAATTATACATAATAATATACTATATTATACATGTATATGGTTGACGTTAATAGTATATTAATACAGGAGCGATTATGTAGGCCATTATTCACTCGGGTGATGCCATAATCGCGAGTATAATACTATACTTTTTCTACACTGGAATAATTAAGAACCACATTATATTAAATGTATTTAGATAAACCATTTTACATTAATTTGCATTAATATTTAATGATTTGGGTAATTATGTAATACAATGATTATTTATCAATTTTATTTCATCAAAATTTAATCCAAATGTTTTAGAGGTACTAAATATACCTTTACAATCAAAAAGTACTAGATTTAGTACAATTATTGAACCTTTTCTGTTGCCATGGTGTAACATGTCTATCGTCATGTCACCTTGCACTATTACCGACCGTAAACGATACCGCTATTATTACCGTTAAAACCGACCCTGATTCACTGTTAATAACGAACGCATTTCTTCTGACAAATGATACGAACACGCATTGAGCTAGCCTATAAAAGGCCAGCAAGACAATTCTATCCCCTTTTCTGATCCAACAGGCCGACTGAAGAGTCGAAAGAAAAACGTTCCAGTATTTCGTCTTGTGAACTTCCTTTCTGGTTGTTGAAAGATACAACCCTCTAAGTTGAAGTCAAGATACCTCTAAGCTGGAGTCAAATTATCTCTAAGTTGGAGTCAAGTTACCGCCAAGATACCCCTAAATTTAGAGCCCAGTTACCGCTTATGTGTAGACAGTCCTTCAAACCACTTCTGAGCTAAGAGTACTATTTCATCCCGAGCAGCCAGAACCATTAAAGAAACTTTCATCTCTCCACGAAGAAGCTGAAGCCGCCCTTCTAGACAGCACAGAAACCTAAAGTTAAGTCCACTTTTTACAACTCCAGTTCATTATCAGCAAGTACTTACAGTTTCAATAAATAAACAATAGAAGCAAATCATCCATATCACAAATGTGACTGATCATTAGACAAAGAAAAATCAAAGTCAATGTCACAATACTTTTTATTTAAAATTATTGACAGCTACTAGTTTCGGCCTATCTATAGGCCATCATCAGGCTAAAAATAAATACAAATACAGGATAAGAAGAAATACAGTGATACATTAGTGATACATACCTAAAAATTTATAAAGTAATACATGGAAAAATCATAAATTCACCATGCTTGCATGAACATAGAAAATAGTGGATAATAATGTGCCATTGAAAAAACTTAATAAACTAAATGATGGGACTAAAACTAAGTAAGAAAATAATAAAATTTAGATTTAAAATGTTGATATTAAATGGTAATGAAAAATAAAGGATGTAATGAAGAAAAGTAAGGATCCGCCAAAACTTGGTAGATCATGGTAATCAACGATAGTTGGCAGGAACTATCAAAGAAGTAAAAGGAAGTACTACAAGTGTTATGGTCATGTCCAATATAGATGCTGAGAAAATATATAACAATGGTTAAAAAGTAGAAATAACTGAAAATCCACGTATAAGAAAAAGTTATGATTTGTAGAATTACCGGCGAAAATAACCAAGGAGTGTCAGACGGTAGGTCCAAACACGTGCTCGTTAACCCCTGAAGGGTAATAAGTAACAAAATAATCTTAATGAAGACTAACATCGTGTATCACACAAACACCAAAGTCCATAATATTGATGTGATAACACAAATTAACTGATTTAAATTAAAAACCAATAGCAAAGATATTAATAAACACCAACTAACGGAAAAACGAAACTGTAATGTCGAATGGAGGTACTTGTCAAAGAATAACAAATTACAAGAAACATGAAACATCTAAATACAGAAAATGAAACTTATGAAAAGTCAAAGATGGAACGACAACTCAATTATGGATTGAAAAGTACAAATGCAAGCATAGTAGAATAAACAATAAATAAAAATGACAAACATCAAGCTTTACAATAATCTAAAAAATAATGGTTCAGACAAGGCAAATATTCTAGTTCAAACAATAGATTATTAAATTATATTATAATGTCAATAATTAAAAAGAAGAAGATAAAGGTTAAGAAATACAACAATCAAATGTAAGCGAAATACAAAATAAAATAAAAACAACAGTATATGACCATTAACAAATTACAGAATGAATTATCAAAGTAAAATGTGAGATTATGTGGTGGAAAGATAAGAGATAAAGGAATCAAAAAGGCAAATTAAGAAAAATGTAAGGGTCTCTAGGCTTTAACTGTTCATTTAAACAAACAAAAGTCTTCATTAAGATTATTTTGTTACTTATTACCCTTCAGGGGTTAACGAGCACGTGTTTGGACCTACCGTCTGACACTCCTTGGTTATTTTCGCCGGTAATTCTACAAATCATAACTTTTTCTTATACGTGGATTTTCAGTTATTTCTACTTTTTAACCATTGTTATATATTTTCTCAGCATCTATATTGGACATGACCATAACACTTGTAGTACTTCCTTTTACTTCTTTGATAGTTCCTGCCAACTATCGTTGATTACCATGATCTACCAAGTTTTGGCGGATCCTTACTTTTCTTCATTACATCCTTTATTTTTCATTACCATTTAATATCAACATTTTAAATCTAAATTTTATTATTTTCTTACTTAGTTTTAGTCCCATCATTTAGTTTATTAAGTTTTTTCAATGGCACATTATTATCCACTATTTTCTATGTTCATGCAAGCATGGTGAATTTATGATTTTTCCATGTATTACTTTATAAATTTTTAGGTATGTATCACTAATGTATCACTGTATTTCTTCTTATCCTGTATTTGTATTTATTTTTAGCCTGATGATGGCCTATAGATAGGCCGAAACTAGTAGCTGTCAATAATTTTAAATAAAAAGTATTGTGACATTGACTTTGATTTTTCTTTGTCAAACAAACAATATCTTTAAAAACCGTTTCATTTATATACCTTAGACTATAAGTCTTAAGGGTGTAGCGTGGTCGGTCTTTATTTCAAATAGCTTCTTTATTTGTTTAATTAGTAATTACAAGGTGTTTCTATCTTTCTTACCTTAGTTTTTGTGTAGTTTGTTTGCCTAATCGATAGCGTTCAAAAGATAGTGGCGCCCTCATTACTTATACATCCCAATCCTTCCTATAGTAAGCATTAAGTTGGAGTCGAACCACCCCCTGGAGAGGGTCTCTTAGCCGGGATCTCTTTTGGAGAGAATAATTAACTAATATAACTATAAAACCTTAGAATATCTGTTAGCTTATGAAATTCGTGGCCTGTGATTGGCTTATGGTTTATAAACCAACAGGTAAATATAACTACTACTATTATTATTTAAAGAAAAACGTAAATAATAGACATATTATTTCATAGGTGTAGAAAAATAAATAAAATATCCAAAAAATTAGTACCTAGATTACAACACATTTATTAAAAAAAGAGTTTATACCTAACCCTAACCTAACCGCACGAAACGATACCCCGTTGATTATACCTCTATGTTTTCGAAAAGTACAACTTTTTCCCCCACGGTCGCTTTCTATTCGCGTGAAATTTATAGAACTCATATTTTTTCACTGGTAGCAGCTAGTACTCACTCATGCGTAGGTAGATAACTAATGACGACACTGTAGTGTCTCACTTGGGGCGCAATCGATGCAGACCTTTTTCAGGTAAAATTCGAAAAGGCAGATTATCCTAAGTTTTATTGCTGGGTTGGGCGCAGTAGATAATTTCCCAATACAAAACTTAAATCAAAACAAAACAATAAATATTGTTATAGTCACTGGTATTAGTCTAAGGTTAATTATGCATATTTAGAGAACATTCGGCCGAATATTAAATGATAGGTCTACTGTTTAGTTTTCATAGTTTCTAAGGGATTTTTACATATTCATTCTCTGGTTCAACTATTTTGCATTTTTATAACAATCAAAATTTTAGTTGCCTGGATTTAGTAAAAAGATGAGTTGGGGGTGTATTAATATTTACTCAATAGTAACTCATAAACCTTATTCTATGATAGTAATTAATATAAACCGTAGGACGATAGTTAACTTTCTAACATTTTTGTGTTTGTGCTGGTGGAAATATGTCGAATATAAGTTTCGATATTTTTTATTTTTTCGACTTTTCGGTAATTTTTGATGGGTTTCGATTTTGCCGATTTGTTTTATAAAATTAACTAGTGTAAAGATATTTTTGAGCGATTCGTCTTTATTGGTCACCGAATACGACAAAAAGTTACAACGTATATGAACTCTCTTAAAATAATTTAAAATGAGGTAATAGTCTGGTCGAGAAGTCATTTAAATCGGATTTGGGTTACACCGATCCAAAAAATCTGATTTTGGTATCAATCTATTCGAAATGACAAATATAAAAATGTTCCTGAATATCAAAATCCGTTTAAAAAAATTTCCTAATGTTATTAACAATTTAAGATTTTAAAAAAGGGGGTTTACATTTTTGCTCATAACTCATAAACTATAATAGCTAGAACAAAAAACTGAACGGATTCTTAAAGGGCAGGAAATTTCAAACAAAAAAGTCTCAACTCCCCGAGTTGTAGCTCAATTATTTATAGGTCTAAATTAATGTTGAAAATGGCATAAAAAACAGGCGGCGCGTCACCGTCGCAACGACCAAATGACATAAATGATTTTTTTTCAATAAGTAAATATTAATAAAATTTTTTTTTAAATTCTAGCACTAACAGAACATATCAGAGAACAAATTTCTGTAGTCAAAAATTTTTTTCCGTTATTTTTCAGATTTCTATCCATTTGTTAATTAAAAAATTACATCTTCATTGTTACTAACTTTAAATTCGTTATTGTGAGTAAAATAAAAACACAAGAATTTTTTTAACCCTTGGAATCCTTTATCATAAAGCTACTGAACAAAGTTAAATAATAAAATTTTTGACAATTGAAATTGTTATTATTAACAAGCAAAGTAAACAAATGCGATTTTAGATGTGAAAAATTTAAATTTTTGTAAACGACTGTTTACAGTAGTTTTTAATACGCTATAAACAATATAAATCCAATTTTTTTAAAAGTTTGTGACCAATTGTTTAATAAATGTTTTTAAACAAATGGCTTGTTTAATAATTTTTAAAAAATTTTTTAAGAATCCGATCAGTTTTTTGTTCTAGCTATTATGTTTATGAGTTATTAGTAAAAACGTAAACCCCCTTTTTTTAAAATCTTAAATTGTTAATAACAATAGGAAATTTTTTAAAACGGATTTTGATATTCAGGAACATTTTTATATTTGTCGTTCCGAATCGATTGACACCAAAATCAGATTTAAATGACTTCTCGACCAGACTATAACAAATGTTTTTGTTGTGAACATTATCCCGAGTCGAGGATAAGGAATAATATAATTTCTGAAATCAGTTCATCAAAGAAATGTAGAAAATCCCAAAATGTATAGGGTGTTCCATGGGGTGACCATAGGGGGGAGCGGATTATATAATATGTATCGAAAATGAATTAAAACACTGTGACTTTCATTACTAACGTTCCGTTCCTGTGATTGGGAACTTTCTTAAAGTTTAATATAAAATTAAAATACATCGATCGTTTGCAACACAGACAAAATTAAAAAAAAAACATATAAGTAATATATAAATAAAATCATTTAAATAGTAATTAAAATCACATTATTTATATCTACATTAGTTGGTACTTGATTCCTACAACGAGTTTTACGATATTATAAATATAAACCTTTTTTAAACTAAAGAGACCTGGTCACAATTCTATTCGCAGCGTTGCAACATGAGGTCAGCAACTAATCCCACCTGAATCTAGTTGTGCGTTTCATTTGTCTTTGGCTGTACCTTGGTACCTTTCCCTGGCATTTTTATGAATAGAATCTACTAAATTTTTGACAAAAAATAGCTAGATTCTTGAATTACTAAAATATCCAACTTCCACAATTTTTAAACAATAATAATAATATGGAAGAAATGAATTATAATAATGATAAATTAGAAATATTTAATGAGGTAAAATAGAAGTAACATGAGAAACCCCACCAAATTTATTCTATAGTATTAGTAAACCACATTTCGATACATGCTGTTTACCTGTAAAAAGTACAACTGCTTCTAACAATATGTAAATTGGATCGCCTGGAGCATCTGAAATTTGAATACCTAATTGATTCAACTCATCTGTCCAAAGACCATTTCCGCAGCTAGGTTAGGTTCAATGTGAGCGGGGCGTTTCCCACCCCTCCACTGCGGCCAAACTAGGGCCTATTGTGGCTCACCCCTAAGGGTCACAATTCGCCATCCAGTCAGCACTTCTTAACAAAGTCCAAGATCGATTTTGGCGAGACTTGTCTAAAGTCGGTAGGCTCTAGCCGTATGAGGCCAAACGAGCGGAGCCTGATCATTTCTAACGCGGGGCAATAGCAAAGAATGTGCTCTGCCGATTCGTCTGCCACACTGCAGTAGCGACAGTCCGACGTATTGCTCAGACTAAGCTTCCTCAGGTGGTTTCTCAGACGACAGTGTCCAGTCAACAGTCCAGTAAGAATGCGTAGGTTACTTCTACTCAATTCCAGGAGCTGTGCTGTTTTTCTGCTCGAAGGTTGAGATATAAACGCTTTCGAGTGGGTAAGCCCCGGTATATTCTCCCAGTGCAGAAGGGTTTCCCTCGCTGCCCAGCTGGAGATAATGTCCTTGGCAGTGCTTTTTGCTATGCCAAGGAATGGTTCCGGTCCAATAAACGCGGACTCCGTTCCCTTTTTTGCAGCTAAAACATTGTTGCAGTTGCAAGAATATTTAAAATGCAAATATGATTTTTTTAAAGTAATATTATAACAATTATGTTTTATTATACATATTAACCTATTCTGAATGAATTTATGCTATGCTATGTAAACCCGAATCAAAAATAATAATCATAGTTTTTGAACAATCAAAAATATTTAAAAGTAGGTTCAAAGAAATATTTGCTTGGCTAGAATTTGGATAGGAGTTTCATCTGATCAACAGAGAACAGGCACAAAGCGGTATTAATATTGTTGACAGGTGGTGTAAAAAAGAGGGTCTAGTAGTAAATCCCCGGGTACCGTGGTACTCAGCAAGGAGGAAACTCCATATGCCAAAGAGGCAACATACCTAGGAGTCATTTTTGACCAAAGATATAATTGGAATTCAGAGGATCACAAATAAATGTACATTGTTCGTCAACACATGTAGAAGAATGTGCGGCAAAAATTTGTGACTTACTCCAAAAACAACACTATGGTTATATACATATAAGACCTTTGGTGGGCTACGGCTCGGTAGTAGTCATAAAGGCGTTTAACGCAAAGCAGGTCAATTCAAGGCTGGTTTGGGACTCCTAGAAGCCTTGGCAGAAGTGGACAGCAAAATCAAGCTCACAATTGCGTGGATACCCAGTCATAGTAGACTTAAAGGAAACGAAGAGGCGGACCTACTAGCCCGAGAAGGTGCAGCGAAGTCTCTTAACGGACCAGAACTCTTATGTGACTTAACAAAATCAAACATAAAGCTGCACGTGATTAACTTTGATTTTTCACTTTTTTGAATGATTTTACAAAGATCTTAAAATTTGTTATATTGAATTATTTTTTGTTTTAATTAGATTTTATGTTTTTAAAAGAAAATATTTTGTAATATGTAAGAATAAACATGGATTAATACTGAACAAGTGTTATTTTCTCCTAAATTAACTCAAGAAAAACTGACGTTAGGATTTTTTAAAATATCTCAAGACTTTTCCAATGTATGTTCTTTCAGACAATCTAATCATATATTATTGTCTATAAACAAAATGGTGTAATTAATAAATGCAAAGAAGTGTTTTGAAAATAAATTACATTATTAACTATCCTACTGTGTGACCGTTACCTACCTCGTCTGCATATTTAAAACCAACATAAACAAATATTTAAAAGAAGCCATAAAATAGAACGTGGCCATTAGTATGCATCTTCATTACGAGAAATCAAGTGGGTTTTATATATAATAAAAAAAAGGGTACCAGTATTAGATTATTGCTTTTAAAATGTGGTAATATTTACACATTAGAATTATGACATAAATAAAACCTACAGCATACTTTTATGACCACCAATTTATATTCTTTCTTTTTCCCGTATTAAGGGACAGGATGCCGAATGAATAAAAAAATTTAAAATGCATGTGATTGCGTAGGATATTGATGAACAAAAACATTTCATAGGATTCCGAATAATATATTTTCTTTTTGTATGTAGAAATATGGTTTTCGGATATATTATTTTCGTAAAAAACATTTATATTAATGAAATTTATTGTATCAACTCTTACTATGTAGAAGTCCATCTTACTTACTAAATAAAACTCTTTTGTTAAGAAGTTTAATTTTTTAATGTTCTTAGTCATTTATATTAACATTACGACTAAAGTTTACAAACTAAAAAATAAATCATACAACTATTTTGAAACAAAACTCTCAACAAAGTCATTAATCATATACTTAAACGGTACTTAGGTACTAGCAGGCTAGTAATAGGTATAATTATAAAATTAGAAAAATCTAGAAATGTGAATATTATGGAAGTACTTAAAAGAATATAGCAATCCCAAATACAGAAAAGAATATTGAAATAAAAAGAGAAGATATGTCTGGAAGCAAAACCCATTGCAAGGAATAGGAAAGTAAATGCTATAGTAATTTTTTTTCTCGAATACAACTTCTATTATCTATAAATTAAACTAAAATTTAAGTTTAATGCCAATCTGTGAAAAAATATTTTGTAATGTGACTAGACCATTTTTAACTGACAAAACTTCATAGCAACGGCACGTTTCATAATGACAATACGTAATATCTCAGCTACAAAATTATAACAGATCCGTTACTAAGGTGTCTGGTATTTCTATAGTTGTCAGTTTCACAAACGTCATTGAAGCGTCTTCATAATTTTGAAAAGAAATAATGAATCCAGACGAAATATTAAGATTCGGATGCCGGTCAGGCGAAGAAATCAGAAAATTGGTTTTGGGAAATGTCCCACTAAACACACAGAAGTCCAGAAGCTCTATTTGGAACCAATTCTCGAAGTTCCTACGGGTGAGAAATTTTACACTTGAAAAATGTACCTACTACCATAACGGAACTAGCAAAAATTCTCGAGGATTACGCCTTTAATTAAAAAAAGGCAATGGCGAAGACTATAAAGAGTCGTCAATATGGAAAACAACAGCAAAAATGGTACAAGAAAAATATTTTACGGAATACGGCATAAAAATCGACCCTTTCACGGATATATCTGTCAAATGTGCAAGATTGGCCAGAGACACCAAGCGAAGGCAGCTTCAAAGTTGTCCAGAAAAAAGAAAACTCAGATCAAAAGCATTATCCACCGAAGAACTATTAAAAATGATCAAAAGCTACGACGAAGAAACCCCCGATGTAGCATAAAAAAAGTTTTTTCAACTTTGCTCATTTGAACTTGCTTGGAGAGGCAATGAGGCCGTAAACTGCAAGATTAACTTTTTCCAGAAGGAAATGATATGGAAGAACTTACGGGTCGAATTTAATACAACAGCATTTTTTCGAAAACAACTCAAGGCGGATCAAAAAGTTTTGCAAGCAGCAAATGGTTGGTAAGAAATTTGTCAAATGAAAATTTATGCCAAGTTAGACTATTCTTGAAATTAATGAAAAAAGAGGACCAAAGATTTTATCAGAAAGACCTTACCTGCAGCTGGATTCCAGTCACCACGAGAAGTTGATCGAGACTCTCAGGACAACAAATGAAGCTGGACCTCCGAACTCCCTAACCTAACCAAAATTTTGCCGGAAAAAAATTTTCTCTCTTATAATATATACGATAATTTAGAAGTTATTAAATCAGTAATTAAATAGATATTTTATGGTAAATGGGTTTAACTCCAAACACAATAAACCATAATAATGCTGTAGGGAGTTCTCTCTGCAATGGATATCAAATATGGTGTTAAAAATGGACTGAGTATTAGGACTAATATGTTATAGGTCCTGGTAAAAATAATTGGGTCTTTAAGACTACATAAACAATGCAGTTAGCTTTAAGTGCTTCAATAGAAATAATTTTATACACCAGAGTACGCCATAAACTTTATAATTAGAAAGCACATATAAAAGTTTAGCCCACCAGATAGTCCGGTCAAATAATACCAAAAAATTAAATAAAAGATACAGAAACTCCCAATCTGTTGAAAATTAATAATAGTATATAAAACTTAGTTAAAAATGAAATGTCATTGCTCCCTGATGTGTGCAAATAATCTAGAATAATAAATTTTGTACATTGAGTTGAACAAATATAAAAATATTTATCAATGGGAAAATCTAGCGGTTTAGTTTCCCAATATATCGAATAAAAATCTAGAATCTAATCTAAAATCCATAAATAGGCAATTGGCCGGCCAGAGGGCGTGTCAGTTATTTATAACCATTTTTTGAAATCTAGAGTTAGTTACAATAATTTAAGGAGTGCTAGTCAAATAATTCAGTAAATACAGTGATAATTAAAAACTAAAATAATTATTCAGCGAAAAATACAGTGACAGTAAAAGTGGTAATAAGTGGTAACAATGCAAAGTTAAAGAATATTATCCGAGTACGTTAAAGACATAAAAGTGTGCTTACCATCTAAAATGGATTTAAAAACTATAATAACAAACAAAACCACTAACCTGTGTTCGTAAATCAATCCGGAAAAATCAATTGTGTCCCATAACCAAACTAAAACATCAATCTGCAGTTATTTTCATGGATCAACTATCTTGGCCATTAACCAATTAGATTCTACAGAGCTAAATTAGGTCGGACAATGTTTGTAAAATATTGTATTGCTTGTATTAGTTAGTTCTAATTTAATTAATCAACAAATAAAGAATGTATTTAGTTTTTAATATACTGAAAATACTTTTCAGGGCCCAGAACGGACCGAGGACGGACTGTGGTCGGCAGTATAGTTGGATCGGCCCTAATAGTGATAAGAAAAATAAAGGAAACAATAAGAATAACTATAAAATGTTCCAGAAAATTTATTTAATTAGAAACCAAAGTTAGATATTGGTATTCAGATTGGTGGTGAAAAATCTCATTAGTTGTACTTTTGACCATAATTAACTTTTTCTGTAACATCGAAGTTCTGTGTAGTTTTGAAATTTTATTTTTATCTAAGTTCTAAGCAATTATTAACCTTTAATGCATAGATTGACCGGACTAAGATGGCAACAATACTATATATTATTTGCGTTTAATTTATTTTGTAATTGAATTTAATTATAAATTAAAGAATTTATTATATTTATAAGTGTGTAAGATAGGCGCCTTGTTGAATCATTCAATTGATGTTAAGTGAGCCGTTATTTCATTTAAAATATAATTTACACATCACAAGAAGAGTAGGAAGTGACGTCTCGTCATCAGAGAGTCAAGTGCAAGTTCGTCTTGTATTCAAGTTTTCTCTTCAGTGCAATTACCAACACAATTATAAATAAATTATTATGCTTTACACATTTTGGTAAATAGTATCATACAGATATACAGGTCGATTAACCAGTTCAGTTTCTTAACATTTATTAACATTATCTAAGTAACCAACAAAATCATTTTAAGTATTACGACACATAATATCCAAAAGTGGGAGAAACCTTGGACCGATTGTATATGTTTAAGAGGAAACTACATTGAGAAATGAAGTTGAATTTTGATTGAAAGGTTGTGTTTTTATTGACCGATGTAATACCTATCGCGTACTTAAATGTAATCTAATTATAAGGTGTCCGGACGTCCCGTTTTTAAAGGGGCAGTCTATTTATACGGAGACCTGTCCGGTTACCCTGAAATATATACTCTGGAAGCTCATTTGTCCCGTTTTACAAATATTTGGTCCCATAGGTATTTTCAAGTCTTAATGCATTAAAGAACTGGAGCTAGCCGCTGCTGGAGTGTTTGCTTAGCATATTATAAGCTACTGCCAAGGATTTTGCTTAATTTGGATTTTACGACAAAAACAATACAGAAAATCTACTATGGGTCGTTTATTTACAGTTGGCATTAAATCGTAAAATGCAGAAAATGCAAGACCAAGACCAACTTCAGCCTGCAAGATCAAGACCAAGACCGAGCAGTGCAAGACTTATGCAAGACCAAGACTTAGCATTGCAAGATATACGTAAGACCAAGACCAAGCCTGCAAGAGTCTTGCGGTCTTGCGTTTTTCAAACATATAAACCGAAAAATAACGCAAAATAACTCTAAAGCTTTGGTTTCTTAGGATAGTGGTGCCGCAATAAAGCGGCCGTAAGTTGACGGCCGCTATCGGTGACCACAGATGTAAAGTAAGAGTTTAACGTTATTGACCGCCCAAATCCATTTTTGTATTTGCTTTCGATTTGTGTGTTTATAGTTTGTTTTATATCTTGTGTTTAGTTTCATTATTTGACAATAATTAGAGTGATTCTGTATTAAAAGCAAAAAATGGATGAGCTGGACTTGGCAATGATGATAACGAAAAGATGCGAAGAAAGTAAGATTTTTAAGAAAATCTTAATATGTCGTCACCTTCAAACGAATGATGAAAAATTTTGACAATATTTTCGTTTGACACCAGTATTGTTTGATTATGTTTTAAATCACATAAAAGATGACATTGTTTCAAAACCATGCAATGGAAATAAGAATCTAATAACTCTTGAACAAAAACTATGTTTATTTCTAAGGTCATGGATAAACTTTATTAATGTTTATATATTAAAAAACTTGGACAATGTTATGAATCATTTGGAGAAAGAGGCATTGTCGTACTGTACTCCGCTGAGAACGCAAGTAGAGGAGTCCTTGACGAAGACGAAGAGGAAGCTTGGTTTTGAGGGTTATAATTACTGATGGTACCATAACAAGCAGAAGTTGATCGGCTGTGCTTAGTTACTATAGCTACAGTCGTGTATTAATTGACACTATAAAAGATTTAATTGTCACAATCACACCGTTTCAAGTATCTAAATAATTTTCGAGTTGATTTTGCTTGTAAAAAAATATTGATCCTAACTCTTGTGGAAATTAACTTTTCCGCACTTGTTAGGATAACTATTTCATACTTGATTTATCGCTACAATATAATATAAAAAAAAATATAAAAATATAAAAATTTTTATAATGAAAAATACTATCCCTTTCATTTAATCTTTCTTTACTTGTAATGATTTTAAAAACTATTTTTTCTTTTTTTTTTGTAAAAATGGGCCCCAGTAAATCTAAACAAAAAGTGCAAGACCAAGACTGGACCCTGCAAGACCAAGACTAAGACCTTGTTGCAAGACCAAGACCAAGACTAACCCGGTCTTTGATTAGGGTTTGTAATGAGATGGCGACTTGCTCTTGGGTGATTTTCCAGATTTTCGAGTTCTAAATAACGCCGGTATTTAGAATACCCAATAATTGCTTGCAGCAACCTCTCTTTGAGAATGACCCATTTCAATAAGTGTCACTATACGACCCCTATCTATCGTTTAAATCCCTTGGAAAGGCAATAATTACAAAAATAAAAGTCGTAGGTAAAGGACACAGCTGACTCAACAATATTTTCAGGCGATCAGAAGGCACTCCAATGTTATCACTTGCCAGTGTTTTTTGTTCTTTTTGAACGATAGTTTTAATTAAAAATATAAACAGAAAATATATTGTTGAGAATTAAGAATAATTATAGAGTTTAGATCGGAGAAACAGTATATTGTGTCTTAAAATCTTAGGCTATAAATGTTGGCCAAAAAATATGGCAGGTCACTTAATACCAAATATTTGGTACTTATCATATATTGAGTCTGTATTTGTATAAAAACATAATTAATGCTTAATGGTGTCAATCATTTTTACTTATAAAATTAGAACCTCTTCTAATGTTCAAAAGATCTTAAATTCAGTAAGACTTCAACCTCGGGATTGCAATTTTATTTTTATTATTTAACGCATTATTGTGAGCTACTGTACCACAACATAATTACTTTTATTTAAAAATTAATTTACATCAGAAGGCATTAGAAACGAATAGGAAGTGGAGACTATGAATGAATAAATAACGAGTGTCGGCTAGCAAATACCTGTGAGATTGGTTTTGGATGAGACGAGGCGATTCATCATTTACATCTCACAATACAGGTATTGAACTCGAGATTCGGGCCCCATTCTCATCCACAATGAGAAAATTTACTTGTATTTATCTCGAATGACGTTGTCGATGAAAGAAGGGAAGCGAACAAGGTATTGAAAAATTCGACACAATAAGCTGTATTATATTTGTTTGACACGTCGTATTTCAGCAAAGATACAAATACGTCTGTAGCCAGTTGTTTATTTTTTTTTGTAGTGGAAACAGACAGCAGTTGCTTCTTATTTCCTGAAATGACGTTTGAAATTGACAAGGAATTGAGTACTAGCAACTTGAAAAGAAATTAGACGTTCCTATTTTACTTTTAAAATAACTTTGATCGAATGGACTTCAGTGTATAAAAAATAGCTATTTTTATGACAAGGGTGAAAAGTGCTAATTTTTCTCTCTTAGATGGAGGAAAAAGCACTTTACCCTTATGTCATATATACGATTTTTCTGCATCCTTCTAATAAGCGTTGAATCATCAACGAAATAAGTCAATTTTTATTAATTTATTTGAGAGTTAAAGCTAAGAAGTAGGTGTCGTATAGAAACGTTAGTTTCATACATGGTATCTTAAGTGTATATTTTTAATTTATGGTAGAGTAATTATTTATAATAATGTTTTGTGGAGTTTTGAGGGGTGGTTATTTCATTACCAGCAGAAGTGAGGGAGGAAACTGTAAATCAAGCATATAATAAAATGTCTATAATAAAAACAAAACAGATAAAAATTAAAACAATTTATCATTCTGTAAAATATTTCCAGACTAATTTATCCAGGCTATATCTCTTAAACAAGTAATGATTCTCGAATGGGACAAAAACTGATCTATTCCATTTCCAATACACTTTAATATGGCGTAGAAAAATTATCCCCTAAATATTCATCTCTTAGTTACAACCCCTAACTTTAAATTTCTTAATAGCACCCTGTACATTTTTTTATAATTTTGGATTTGGCCTTTCATCGTCTATTCAACAAATTTCTCAAAAATAAAATGGATTCGTAGGTAATCAACAAAATATCTGTTTATTTTTGTTAAATTAATCAAGAAAGCCTTAAAACTTAAATATTTATAAATAAAAATAAATTTATTCAAAATAACAATTACCTAACTAATTAATATTATTTACATTAGATGTTCGAATTGTAGACCACCAGCTGCAACACACATTTTGAATATTGCCAGAAGTTTTATTGTACATGTTGCTGAATCATTGCAGGAGTAATTTGGCGACATGCTTGTCTTAGGTTTTCTTTTAGTTCTTTTACATTTTGCGGTTCTGATTGATAACAATATCTTTGATCGCTCCCCAAAAGAAATAGTCAAGAGATGACAAGTCAGGTGAGCGTGCCGCCCACATAATTTCTGGAGAGTTCTTTGCTACCAATAGTTATCGAAACGGTTTTGTAGATGGTCGTTAACGATTCTCGCATTGCATGGAGGAGCTCCGTCTTGTTGCCACCACAATTCTTTACGTTCATTTAGAGGAATATCTTCTAGCAAATCAGGAAGTATGTTTCCTAAAAAATTTAAATATCGAACACCTGTTAGAGTGTCGTTAAAAAAGTAAGGGCCTATAACCCGGCCTTTAAATAAACATCATCCACTGTGGGTTCACGGAAAACCAATAATTTGAATTGTGACGGTTGACTACACCATTATTGTGAAATCTAGCTTCATCGCTCCACAATTTTATTGATAAAAAAGAGGATCATCATTAATTTTAATTAAGACATCTTTGGTCATTCCATGTTGTAATCTTTGAACTAAGTGCACTTTAAAATGATGTTAATTAAAATCTTTTAAAATTCTATGAACCGAACTTCTTGAAATACCACTCTCATTGGCGAGGGTTTTAATAGACACCTTGGATTAAAATTTACATATACTATTACATTAAGATTTTGGTCACATCTTACTGTGCGTTCAATTGTACCTCGTTTATTATTTGGAAAATGTTCAAATATTGTGACTATTATAAAATATTTTTTTGCGAATTTTTGGAAACGCATTTGGAAGATAATAATATCTACCTACGAAGTCCAATTTTAGAAAGACAAAAGATATTATTAAAGAAAAATTAAATACCAAAAGTTCGTACACTTATAATAGTATAATAGAAACATTTTTTTAATTGAAATTTTTTCTTCAATAGATACAGTGAAAATGTGATAAAATGTGTAGTCCACCTGCTGCAACACAGACTACAATTCGAACACCTAATGTAAATAATATTAATTAGTTAATTGTTATTTTTATGTAATTTTTATTGTTCCTTTAAGCTTTAAGGCTTTCTCGATTAATTTAACCAAAACAAAAAATAAACTGATATTTTCTTGATTACCTACAAACCCATTTTATTTTTGAAAAATTTGTAGAACAGACGATGGAAGACCAAGTCCAAAATTATACGAAAATGTACAGGGTCTTATTAAAACATTTTAAGTTAGGGAAAAGGAAATGTAAGGCATATGCCTGAATCACTTCAACATAATCCAAACTGGGAACTACCCCAGGACAGAATGTCAAAAAAACTTAGTACAAGAAATTTCACGGTAAAGCTAAGCAAAAAAGTCAATGGGATCCTACAGTAATATCACAGATAAGCAAGAACACAATCTTATGGTATGCTGATGGGTCCAAAACTTAAAGAGACACAGTGTATTGGAAATGGAAAAGATCAGTTTTTGTCCCATTCGAGAATCTTTATTCGTTTAAGAGATATAGCCTGGATAAATTAGTTTGGGACACCCGGTATAGACTGTCCTATAGATTAGATTATATTAAGTTATGTAGGAGCTGTGGAGCTACAAGCCTTTTCCCACAACGACCTTTTCAAATCATTGTGGTAGTCCTTTTACTGTATAGAATCTGGCCCAGTCTGGTTTTTCTAAGAGACTCATTAAACTGTACAGTTTTCCTCGCTTATGGTTAGAATTCTCTGCCTTGAAAGACCTTTTCATTCACAATGAATGTGTTTAGAGGTGTCCTCTTCTTCCTGACTGAATCTGCATATAGGATAACTAACCGGTAAACTTTATACTTATGTAACAAAAGTATATTGTAGCGTTGTTACTTTGCGTGGGTAATAAAACATTAATCAAGTAAACTAAACAACAAACCTTTTATTTATACAATAATCACTCTATACAAAATCGCACTGTATCACTTGGAAATTCTCTCCAGAAATTCGCTCTGCGGCGTCGATTTATTTTCGTACATTACATTACAATATTATATACCAAGGGACCAAAGTGCATCTTTTATTCCAAAAGGTGGTCACCTGAGGGGTTTAAAAACACTAGTCCTTTGGTATATACGATATTTTTCACGTCGTGGTGCCCAATACCTCTAAAATTCAAATAAGTATTGTCCATAAAAATATAAAAAACAAGTTCAAATAAACATTTAAAACAAAAATTTAAAAAGTAAATTACTGTGGAAATAACAAAACATATAAAGTATAAAAAAGTAACCGTCCACTTGGGGATTCCAACTCCCGCGCTTATGCCAACTTGAAACCAATTATCGGTGTATAACAAACTATGCTATGAGACACCGCCGTACACTGGCGCTTTCTTAGTTAAAAACTATCTAATTCAGATGTTTTACTTTCGTCCCTTGGGATTTAAAGTGGCACTTTAGTCACTATAATGTAGGAGTAAAATAGTAATTTTACTCCCTACGGTGTAAAAAATATAGTTTAGATCGTCAATGTCATATAAGTTATGTCATTAATGACGTATTTTCCTCCTTATTTTTTATTTTGTATTATTATTATAGGAACCGAGATCTAAGATCTATAATGCTCCCATAAAATAAGACATATAGAGAAATATGAAATAATAGATTTATAGTTGTAGTAGATTCATAAAAAAATTACAAATTTCCCATAAAAGTACAAACTAAAAGAAAATGAAAACACATTTACCAGGAGATCAGTTGAGAGCAATTAATTCGTAGGCATCTTAATTGTTTTTAAAAAAGCGTTGACAACGTTTGGTGGAAAGAGTTTCATCTGAAATACTCGATTTGACAGAAAATCTTTGCGACACTTCGTGTAAAATTGTTTTTTTTTTTTAATTTGATGAGTGATTGAGTGTCCCCGGTGCCAAGAATTAGTATTTAAAGGAAAAATGTACGACAAATCACAGCCGAATTTATTATTTAGAGCTCTGTTGACTGTTATTATATCACCACAAAGTCTTCTATCCTCGAATGTTGCCCTCCCTTGATTTAAGAGGGTGGAATCCCGTGCTCAGTCCGTATTCCTTGCAGGATCAGCAAACTCAAAAATAAGTTAAGAATAATGAAAAACTCTTCGTTTTACCAAAACTTCCAATATTTATTTAAAAAATTGCTTTCTTAACTTTAATGACAGCCGTTTCGCTAGACTTAGCATCGTCAGATTGACATATTGAAGTTACATTTGGTTTGTTTGTAGCTAGGTACCTGATGTTTATTAGGTAGTTATAAGGCTAGGCCAAGTATGGAAGTACACTTAAAAAGTGGAGAACTTCCCAGATTTATTTGTTCATTAACAATTTTAAATTGTGGATCTGCTAGATGTCTTTTTATTTCAAGTTCTTCAAGGAAATCTAATTTTTTTTATTATCTACAAGTGTGTAGTATTTGGATGTCATTGATGTGTAAGAGTGAGGTTGGATGTTCAAGTAGGTGTTTTGCATAATTTGACTTATCTGGTTGTTTTAATCTATATGCTCTTAAATGTTCTTTGTGTTTGACCTATACGAGTATATACAGCATTACACTTTGGACAATTAATTTTGTAAACACCAGATTTTTTTTAATTTAGGTAATTTTGTTTTTACATTTAACAATTTTGTACCAATATTATTATTTTTAAATGATATTAATGCTGATGTTGCCGAAGCTATTACTTTTGATTATTATTAATTAATGTCTTTATCAAATGAATTGGGTAGCCATTAGATGTAGCTATTTGTTTTATGATAACAATTTCTTTATCAAAGTTAATTTTGTTCATTGGAATTGAAAATGCCCTATGTACCATAGAATTATAAGCTACTAATTTATGTGTTATAGAATGATTAGAATTATACGGTATGGTTACGTCTAGCGAAACGGTTGTCATTAAAGTTAAGAAAGCAATTTTTTAAATAAATATTGGAAGTTTTGGTAAAACGAAGAGTTTTTCATTATTCTTAATAAGATGGACTTCCAAAAAGTAAGAGTTAGTACAAACAATTTAATCCAAAATAAGTATTAAAAATATCCACAAAATTTTAGAAAATGTGTTAGACAAGGGGTAAAGTGAACTAGCTTTACTACAAATGCATTGAAGATGTTCAGACCACGAGAAAGTTTCTGTGACAATTAATCCTAAATATCTCTGTCTCTGCCCTAACGTACTTACTACATATTTTTACCTAGGTAGGAGAGATAGGTGAAGATTGTAATAGTCCAGGAGGAATCGGCGCATGAGTACCGAAAACTATGTTTATTATTATTTATTAAAAACAAATTGTAGACAATTTAATTATTAATAATTATTTATAACCTTTAAAAATTCATATCTTTAAAAATATTAACTTTATCATGAAAGGTCATAGGACCTTTTTTATTGGTATTTCGATAAAGAATATAAAAAAAATTGTCTGGTTAAATAATAACAATTCCTTGTAATTGTTTAAACAATTTTGATTGCGCCGGGTTGCGCCATGCATTTATATCATTAGGAGGGCAATTTGAAGAGGATCACATAAAAATAGTAGTTTTCGGTACTCATGCGCCGATTCTTCCTGGACTATAAAGAATGTCGTTTGTAACATTCGATCTTTAGCCGCCACCTATGATGTTATTATTATTTAACACGTCTAGATACCCGATATATTGCCGGTTAGCAATTTGCTAAACTAAGAAACAAGAATAAGGCTAGACGTAATTTAAAAAAATAGAGTTTTTGCTACATCAGTACATATTCATTTCATCTTTCTTAGCATGTGTTTTATGGCTACTTAACTTTAAATCAACTTATATTTGTGTATGAAATCAACTATTTAATACATTTAAATTTTAAGGTTAGATAGTCAATGTGTCTGTTGGTGTCGATTGTAACATGATACACATCAAATTTCACAAAAATTCTTACATTTTTTTTATTCTCTAAGAAACATGCTAAAAAGAAATATGGGAATAAACAAAAACTTAATGACTCTTCGACATCTGAAGATAAGACACATTGCTTAGTTTGTACAATACAAGCTCAGAAGACTGGTCACTGCCGACAGTAAAAATGGACACATGCTACATGTGTAAAGAATAATCTTCTTTTCATTTGTCAGAAACTCTATTGATTCTGAATAATTTTGCAATAATTTGCTACTATATCGTTAACTTTTTAGTTAGATTTTTCTTATAATTTATTACACAATGTTTAGAAACTTTAATGCTAATTACAATAACAATACATTCTTTCATTTTTTCCTTTTATTTTTGTTTATTTTTTATTATTTAACTATTTTTTTGTCAATAAATAATAATATATTAATTTATTAGAATTATTATTTTCCTTTACAAGATTTTTGTATCCCTGTAGGGATACTGACACCTTTTGGGTGTCAGTTGTAACAATAATCATCACGTCTTTAAATTTTTAGCCAAAAAACCTTAATTTTTTTAAAACTTTATGAATACCAGACCACTCATAAGATTATAGGGCATTTATACTTAAAAAATGAGTTAGTCAGGTCTTACTATAAGGACAGAAAAAATGTAGTGTAATTTTTGTTACAACCTCCACTGAACACTGATTTATTTAGAGGTAAAAGCCATACATCCACCCATCTACGCCTTGTGCAAATCAGTTTGGAGCTGATCGTATTCTTCCTGAATTTTTATTCAGGAATTTTATAATAATAGAAAAATATTTCCACTTGTCCCTCTGAGGTGTGGGATTGTTTCCAAACCAGGCTTAATCGTGTTCTAAAGAAAAAACAACTTCTTGGGTTGAATCACCTCCGACATTGATTTATAAGCTATTAAGAACAGTAAACAACTAAATGGTTGAATTAAACTTTCACTATTTATTCGTAAAATATAAAATGCAATGACGGCCGTTTCGCTATAGAATTAGCATCGATGCTAAACCATTCAACCATTTAGTTGTTTACTGTTCTTAATAAGATGGACTTTCACATAGTAAGGGTTAGTACAATCGATTTATAAGCTGCTAATTTATGTGATATGGGATGATTTAAATCATAATGGTATGATTAAATCTGTTGGTATTGGTTTTCTGTAAAATGACTAATTATGAACTTTTTCAATTTTTTAATTCTGTAAAAATTATTTCTTCAACTTCTGATTAATGGTTTGTTGCACGGTATTATTATGATGAAAAAATATGTCATTCACTACCAGATAATCTACATATCTATACCAAAATAAAATTATGTTTATAAATGAAATTAAAGATTTTCCAAGTCTCTGTGTTCAATGTGTTTTGCAAAAATCCAATTTTTTAAAATAAATATGGAAGTTTGTTTTAAAAGTTTATTTGCTTGATATCATTAGTAAAATGGAGTAAGTAAGAGTAAGTATTAGTACAATAAATTCAATATAATTCTGGACATTGTATACTGAATATTTTTGATGGCAGTTATTAAATAGATATATCAAATTATTTACATGTTCACTCTCTTGTATAAACATTTTTTAGTTGGATTTGGATCAAAAAATTTTTGATTTATTTTTTAATAGTCATTTAAATCGGATTTGGGTTAAACCCACCGGAAAAATCTGATTTTGGTGTCAATCGATTCGAAATGACAAATAGAAAAATGAATATAAAAATATTTTTTAAAAAATTTCCTATTGTTATTAATAATTTAAGATTTAAAAAAAGGGGGTTTACATTTTTGTTAATAACTCAAAAACTATAATAGCTAAAACAAAAAACTGAACGGATTCTTAAAGGGCAGGAAATTTCCAATAAAAAAGTCCTAACTCCCCAAATTGTAGCTCAATTATTTTATTTGGTCTAAATTAATGTTGAAAATGGCATACGGCAACGGGCGGCGCGTCACCGTCGCAACGACCAAATGACAAATTATTTTTTTTCAATAAGTAAATAATAATAAAAAAAAATAAAAAAATTCTAGCACTAACGGAACATATCAGAGAACGAATTTCTGCAGTCGAAAAAATTTTTTCGTTATTTTTACATTTCTATCCATTTGTTAATTAAAAAATTACATCTTCATTGTTACTCACTTTAAATTCGTTACTGTGAGTAAAATAAAAATACAAGAATTTTTTTAACCCCTGGAATTTTTAATTGTTAATTAACGTTTTTGTTTATTAACAATTGTTTAAATTTAATATTAAGAAATGAAAAAAATCCTAAAAATCATAATTTTTTCTTCTCTACAAAATAGTATTTTTTTCGAATGTTCTAGTTAATTATTTAATTGTTTATTAATTAAAAAAATTGTTATAAACAATTGAATCAACAACTAATATTTTTTTATAACACCTCACAACATACGTTTTCCACGTTTTTTAAAAAATGTCTTTAATATTATTAGCAAATTTGTGAGTTCTGTACTATTTTAAACCTTTATCTGTTTGAAAAATTAGTTCCTGAGATTTACAAATTGAAACATCTGTCATTGACTAGAAATTTAAGTTAGAGAATAAAGTGTAGTGAGTTTCGTTACAAAGTTATTTATTTCGTTTTCGTAATGCTTTAGTTTATTTATTATTTGTTTCTATCAAAATAAATTATTTATAACGTATAAATATTTTTTCAATATATTACCTTACCCCTTATACATCGTAAATTAACAAAAATACAGCTGTTGAACTTAAATAGTGTCTGTCAGGTAAACAATGATAAATGTTGAACCAACTACCTTAATCAGAAATTAATTCCTTTAAAATAAAACTTGCTGCTCCACAATATTTAGACGTTTATAATATCCTTTTAATGACTAGATACCTCTGGTGATTGGCCATAAATTTCGAATTCCTGATTAGCGGTACCTACACAAAGGGTCCAAGCGACAAATTGTTAATTCGAAACTCCAACTTCTTAATCTGTTTTTTTTATGTCTTAAATTACGATCTTGATGTTGCCTTGGGGATATATTTGACACAACATGCGTGCTAGAATTGTGAGAACGATTATTACACGGGCATTGTTAAAGATAAAATAAAAAATGATATAGAAATTTTTCGTTTCGTTTTTTGAGAAAATATGTACCTATACAAAGAAACTATTATAATTTCATTAGTCCAGATAAGTTCAAAAAGGTGAAGTTCACAGAAATAAGATGTGTAAGTGGGATTTTATTATTTTGATAAGTTTTAACAGTTTAATTAACGTGTATTTATGAACATTTGATATGGTTTAAATAATATAACATGAGCTTCTACTTCTCAGGGGGCTTATGTTTTGCAAGTTTCTGGTTGGATTGTTAGGCAATTAAATAAAAATTAATTTATTATGACCACAAACAGTAATTTGTTTATCTGATACATTAAATGACTAATTAACAAAAAATAAGAAAATGTGTGTGTGTCATCCAATTTCCTGACTGTGGACTTAATCCATTAGCCGAAAATAAGAAAATAAAAGGAAAAATAAGAAGAGTTAGAGAAATAAATAAAAGAATTTAATGAAACAGCAAATAACTTATTTAATCTAAAAATTGTCAAATAATTGTTTAATATACAGTGATGAATAATAAGTTGTTATCCAAATTTATTAATTATTAAAAATCAAATATATCCTGTGTTTTTAATTATTTAACTTAAACTAACTACTACAAGAATTTAAATTGTAGAGTAGATGTTTTTCAAACCGGACCACAATGTAATTGATCTATTATTTTGGACTACTGACGCTTGTCAATGTCGTTGTTGATAAATGTTCGTTATCATAAGGTGATATGTGATACATTATTTGTTTTTTCATGGATACCTTCAGTTCAGCGTTTAGTGGTTGTTATTATTTAAAATTAGTTATTGTTATTGTTCAGTTATTATTTGTGAGTTAGTAAACTTAATATTTTATATACAATTCGAAAATATCCTTAAATACACTTAAATCACTTAAAGTCTTATAATGTCACTTTTCCTCTTTTTTTTTTAATTCACTGGAAATTATATTTGAAAACTGTTCAATACAAATGTATTGTAATAAATTACAATGATAAAATGATAATAATTGTTAAGATATAATTTATAATTGATATAGTTATCAAATTGTTGTTTTTATAATTTTAAATTTTTATTTTTAAAATTTTGTGGGGCTATATTTTATGTTTATTTTTGTTTCAATTTTGATTTAATCTTTATTTAATTTAAAACACCTCAAAATTTTTTTATTTTGTTGATCCTTTACTGTTTGTAAAAAAAAATTATATTATCAAACTTAAAATATGTAATTTTATCTATTATTTATTTTTAAATTTGGTGTATCTAAACTAATTACTGAGCATTAGAGACTTTCAATCACAGTAGTCAGTTCCACAATATAAAATTTAACAGTATTTTTATTTATTTCGCTTGTTTTACCCAAATGAATTAATATACCCTTAACCTATACAATGATGCGGCTATGGTATTTTCGTGCGCATCTATCCCCATTTAAAAGAACACGTGAGACTTAACGGTTGTTTCCTGTCGGTGAAAGATGTTAGACAGCGTACATTTTAGTCGTAACAAGATTTTCAACAGTTCAATGTATTCAGATCAAAATTGTTTTAAAATAGTATTTAAAGATATTGAAATTTACTACTTACAATATTTTATAGGAGTTATGAAAGTGATATTAATAAATAATGGTAAACACATACCGTAAATTCACTTGTTGCTGAGGATGAAAATGGAAAGTTCTCCGTAGCGCTTCCCACACTCGGCTTCTTTTTAGTGGATCATTTACAACCACGTGTAAATACTTCCCTGGACGAATTCCAATTGGATTAAACCATTAGACACGATATCTTCTTGATCTCTTGTAGGTTTTTTATGATTATTGCAGGTTAGTAAAAAAATTATTTATTTAATTTTTTCTTAGGGTAGATATTTTATTAACCAATAGACAATTTCCATATACAATTTCCAATCTTTTTGTTTTATAATAAGTCATACTGTTTTACAAATTGATTTTCTGCCATCTTTATTTTTAAACGGAAGTCGGCCATTAATTTATGATAATTTTAGAAGTAAATTGACGTGGATTGGCCTTTTGATGAATTTAGAGTCACCTATTTTCCCATTTTCCACGAGCTTTTATATGTTAGCTCCGGAAGTCCAATATGGCTGACTTTCGAAAGTCTTTTGTTTTCATTTCTAACCTCTTTTTTAAAAAATTTTAAAAAATTAAATTTTTAATTTGTCATTTTCCGACCTTACAATTGTTATTAATGAAATCTACATAATTTATTTCATCATAAAATAACATTCTTCAAATTTTTAAATCGATTGTTCCCTATTAAAAATGTTGACTTTATGGAGCAATACAATGGCGGACATTTTGACAATTATCAATAACAATTCAAACAATTATGAGCAAATATTTCTTTTTGGTCATTAATTTTAACAAAAATTGAAAATTTATATGTTCAAATATAATCAGAAAACTTTTTCTTCTAATGACAGTTCTTATTTTAGTTAATATTTACGTTATAAATCTACTGCGTCATAACAATTCAACTACAAAATTTATCAAATAAACGAATTAATAATACCTAAAATCATCAACGAACAACTTAAAATTAATTACCTTACAACAACATACAATTATAACAAATAATAACATCAATTAATCATTTAATATTAAATTTGTGTCTTTCCACTGCAATCACATCTTTTAAGTTTATTATTAACAGTTTTTGATCACTATTTCACTATTTACAGTGTTTTTTTTACTGGATTTATCAATCATAATGTCCTTGGTAAAGCTTTAATGATACAGTCTTAGCTTGTAAACAAACACATCACTTTCTTACAGTTTTATTTTTACATGTGATAAATTTCAATATCTTTATTTTTAGATTCTTTCTCAAGCATTGCATTGTATCAAAATATGGGATGTAACAGAATATAGGAAGTACTAGACTTGTACTATCATCCGATACATTATAATATAGGACTCATCACTTTGATGCTTAAATGAGTATACAAATATTGGTTGGGTAAGTCGAATTTATTTATTAAGTTATATTCATAGTCTATGATATTATTTATTTTATTCTAAAAGCTAATATTAGTTTGTTGAGTTTAAATTTTTCTACTTATATTATTAACTGAATACAGTTGGATATTTTCTACCTTAAATAATAATTTGAAATAATCTACACCTACTTATTCTTATTTTATAACTACCTATAAAAAAAACATTATTAAACTTATTATTATTGTTAACTTTGATTATAACTTATTTAGATTTTGATCTAACTAACTTAATATAACTAATAGAGTTGGTTTCTTAACTAATATTAGATTCCTATAATTCATTATTAACATATTCTAATACTCATTTACTTTTTATTTTTAGCTTCAACAACATAGGATCTTGGACTTGACTATTGGATCGACTATTGATGTTAATACTTCTTCTTATGGACTCATTTTAACAAGATAGTTTTTGTGTTTTTGTGTGAATTAAGACTTATTAAATAGCTCTAATAAAGAAATTTTATGGTGTATTCATCATTTAAAAGAAAGATTTGAAAATTATATCCATCTTTAATGACTTATTTCAATTTAAAGTTATATATTGGGTAAGTTATATTTTTGATTATTTTAAAACATTACAGTATATATGGTTACTACATGTTTATTGAACTAATTTTACTTTAAAAATAGAATACAATAGAAAATTATTACCAGTTACATACTGATATTACTTAAAATTATATATAATCTTTAATATTATGGTAAGAGCTGCTTTTGTATTAAAACTGATTTCTCTTCATTATCTACAACTGAAATTATTTCAGTTTTTACAAATTGCTGCCAGAATAGACACTTTTATGTTAACCGATTCATTTCGGTTGGGCTCTGAGCATTTTGGTTGAACTAATCAACACCGATGACAATTAAAGACATTTTATGTCAAATATTATCAACACACCCACCCGTAATAAGAAAAATTTATGTTTTTTATATGAAAAACATTTTATTTTATATCCTAAATCTCCTTTACTTCCAAGTTAAATCAATTCCTTCTAGGTACCGAATTAAGGTATATGATTAAAACATTCAATATGTCAATCTTACGATGATAGTTAATCGAAACAGCTGTTATTGAGTTTGAAAAAGCTAATTTTTTAAATAAAAGCTTGGTTAAAAAGTTTTACTTTCTAATGTTCTAATTAAAACATTCTTTAATTAATTAAAATTATGCACAAAAAGATTTCATTTTTTTCGGTCTCGAGCTAATGTTACAACTTTCTTTCATGTCATTTTTTCCAAAATTTTGCCAGTTACATTAGCCCATCTCTGCTTGGATCTTCCTCTTCATTTTTTTTGTATATTTCCTCGAAAGCCACAAATCTTTTACTTTTCTTCTCTGGGTATGGTCCCACCAGCTGTCTTCATTCTATGACATCGAAAATAAGTTAACTTTGGGTATGCCAATGTAAACAATTTCTTAAAAAACTGACAAGAAAAAAAATGGTCACCTTTAAGTGGGTGGTAGGTCACAGAGGAATAATATGTACCGAAGAAGCTGATAGAAAAAGAAGGGGCAAATATAACTTTCCTTGTTCAGGAGATCTTTTGTAGTCTGACTAAAAGCCACACCAAAAAGAATTCCTGGGAAGTATCCTGTGAACAGGATCGATTTTCACCTCAAAAAAAGGAGAAACCGAAGTTAGAACTGTCGTTACTGCGAAAGCGCTAAAGAAACGTTGGAACATACATACATACTATTTGAATTTGTAGCATTGTTCTGCGATCGGCTTAAGTTTCTGGAAGAATTTGCTCTGAATATGCCCCTAGAAAGCTGATTAGCGTCGCTAATGTATTCGCTAGATGTATTGGCATTTTAGAGTTTAAGTATATTAAAATATGCACAAAATATCTTATTGGGTCGAAGTGTAGAGAATTCTTATTGGCTTGTACAACCTATATCAATTTTATACCACAACTAATCCATACCAAATACCTACAGACTATCAAACTAAATGATCGCTGAACGTATGGGAAATGTTGGTAACCAACTATGTGCAGGAGTCATATTATTTTGGATAAAATCTAAATGGCGAGATGTAGTTAGATTTTTGAGTAAAGTGCCACTTCGTGTTCGTGAACAACGTTGGTTTTTTTAAGGTACTCCTGTTCATAAAGCATTAGTCCAAAGTGATGGTTCCTGATGGATGGATTGGAAGAAATGTACCAGTAGCGTGATCAGTAGATCACCAGAATTTAATAAAATGGACTACATTTTTGGAGTTACTAAAAATAAATTTTATAAAATAGTTCCAACAACAAAGGATAAGATCAAAAAACCGAAATATGTTTTGTGTTAGTGTGTAAATTTTACACATTCAATCTTCAGGTGTGCATACATGTTTAAGGAGGTAAAAATATTTTATATTTTTCAGTAATGACTTTCAGTTTTAAAAAATTCTTATGACCACAGCACAACAACCTACATATACCTTGTCCAGTATAAATATAGGTGCACGTCACAGCTGTCAGAACGGGACTATGTTGCCAAGCATTTAAAATAGTATTAGAATCTAGTAAATATCAAACGAAGTTTCTCTAATATTCTTCTTTTTATTTGACTGCAATACTACGCCATGTTTGAACGCGGCAACATAGCGCAATTTTGCCAACATATAAAATATTTTAGCACGAGTTATGTTTGTTTAAAGTTTATATTTTATTAGTCCAGGAGTTGTAATTGATATAAAATTAATTGCGAAACCTTTCTCAAAGCATTTATTTATTTTTTGTAATAACTTGCGGCCTACGAATTTCAATATTTACCAAATATACATATACAGTGAAAAAATATACTGCATCTGTATTTATACTGGACAAGGTACAGAAGCGTACCTTATACAATCAAATAATAATTTATTCATTACATAATATATTTTGTATTATATAATTTATTTTAGTTTTTTTATATTCTTTTAAATTTAAATTGTACTTTTATTTAAAAAAATTTTATTCGTATAAGTTTTTAAAATTTTTTTCATAACGCGACTTATCAGAACAATTTTACTTATTAAGATTTCTTTTTAAATTAGAAATAATTTAGATTTCTAGAAATAATTTAGATCTCTTTGGGTGTACCTATCTGTCAGAATTTGTAATGAATTTTTTTTTATAATAGATTTAAATAAAGTGATAGAATTAATTGCGTTTATGTATATTCTTTATATTTCCGAAAGATAATTAACCTAGCCTTAGGTAAGAAAAATATATATCAGAG
Organism: Ophraella communa; assembly: GCA_035357415.1. Lineage (NCBI taxonomy): Eukaryota > Metazoa > Arthropoda > Insecta > Coleoptera > Chrysomelidae > Ophraella > Ophraella communa. The sequence goes on along the minus strand of CM068992.1, from coordinate 25,429,169 downwards.
CAAATTACTAATAATTTTGTTGGTAAATGAATGGTATTTAGAATAATGTCATTAAAACTAAGCAAATTATTTTTTCAACTAAGTTTTTATACAAAATCTTTCAATTTTAAAGTAAAACATAAATAAAAAGGATATAAACGTGTGGATGTTCACTTAATAAATTTTGTTCCTTCTTTTTAACACCATTCATGATATAAAATACATTTCCTATTGATTTAGGGATGCTAAAAAAATAACAGAAATAAAAGACAACAGATCATTGATCATTTGTGGATGTACTGTTCGACACTTATTTGTTAATACTGTGTTTTAATCTAAATAATTATAGGTTTTAAAAACATTTTAAAAATACAAAGGCTGTTAAATAGGCTCTTGCATCTATATTCCGTTATGTTGACGCAAGTTCTTTCTATTCCTTACTAAAATTCTACAGTCCCTTTCTTGCAATTTAGGTACATCTTCCATAACTGCTTCCTTCCACTTCTTCCTCGGTCTATCCCTCTCTTTTTCTCTTCCAGTGTCTTCCATGCTATACTCTCGACATCCCTTCTATCCTCCATTCTGTCTAACTGCCCTAACCACTCTAATTGTTTTGATGTGAATTTACTATACAGAGTACTTTTTCCCATTACTCTTTTGTCGTTTTGCGTCCATAAATCTCCCTCAGCATTTAAAAAATATACTTTTTAAATAGCTCTTCCCACAACATTCGATATCGTGGTTGTTAAAATGATTGTGGTATAATAATCAAAAATAATAACCTCCATAGCGTTATTACACTGGGGTAAAACGATAATTAAACCGCTGAATAGTGTTTATGAAGTTCCATTTGAACCCGTTTATGCTTTTAATTTAATTATTAGGCACAAAGCACAAAGCATTCCTTCTAATTTAATTACAATGTTTAATTTGATCTAGAAAAATTTTACATAAAGTTACAAACATTTGACAACTACCAGAACAGTTCTAAGTTCGTATTTCGACTTTAAAAACATTCTGACCAATTCAAACATCATGGAAGTTTTTAAAACTCTAAAAGATCTTTAACGCGCCGTACTTTCCGGAAATGGAGTAATTCAAAAAAGTTTGATGTCTAATAGTTAGTGTGTGTTTTTTTAGTTCGTATTCCGTATTTTCCTCACCCCCATCATCAAGAAGCATTTTCATTAGGAAGATCAAAGCAATAAAAACGTTAACAACGTTGCTTGCATATTAAAGTCTTTAATTACTGCGTCTCAGAATTTTACTTCGGGATCTACTAAAATTTCATTAAAGCAAAATCGCAATAAAAACTTTATTTATGCATTTTTTTTGTTTATTTAAATTTTATAAATTAAACTTTGGCGGTATGTTTAATTAAGTTACTCCAGTTTATCATGTCCTAACTAATATGCAAAATTGTTAATAAAATAGTTAAACTTAATTCTTCTCTTATTTCGGAAGTCTCTTGTGTCATGTCAGGAATTCAATTAGTACCTATGCCCAGGACACAAATCCTTTAAATAAAATGTACTAGGTTATTCAATAAAAAATAATCCACTCCCCATCATGTCTATTATTACTTTTAGAAAAAAAGGTCATATAAAAGTTGTTTGATTCCAGATGAATTTATGAATATACTATTAAATGTACAGTTGCGTTAAATTATATAGGATATATATAATAATAGTTTTTTTAATGGAATACCCTGTATGCCTAAACATTTTTGAAATGTTCTTATTTATTTATACTGTTTTTGTGGATGTGATAAATTATACACACTAAGGCTAACTCTTTTTATTTACAACACACACTTAAACTAATTAATTTACATACACTCGCTATATCTATTCTAATTTATGTATACTAACTGTAATAAAACACTATTTATACAGACTTATTACTCTTCGCTGGCTTTCGCGCTTCCTAAGATCGTTAGATAAAAACTGTACTGACTTCGCGCCGCGTGTCGCCTTTTTAAGTTTAATAATTGTGTTATTATTAACAATATCCCATAAAACTGAATCCATGGGGGTCAAATCCAGAATGTTTTACTTAAGTGATTTCTCATCCAAACCATATCGTTCAGCTTCCAAAAAAGTCTGTCAAAAATATTTTCTACTTCTGGGATAAGTACCTAGTTGAAGACCTAGATAGTATTCAAGCGAAGAACCGATATGTTAAAAACTCACCCTGTTGTCGGCAAAGATTGTTCGAGATTATATAAATCTTAAAAAGGCAAATTGAATATTCTGTTTATTTTCTATGCAGTCCATCTGCAGCGCGATCGATACAAATTTCAATACCAACAAGACCTGTATTGCAGAATTATATAAATTCAATAATTTTACCCGCTTATACAGTTTGGTCGAGAAGTCATTTAAATCGGATTTGGGATACAGGAACATTTTTATATTTGTCATTTCGAATCGATTGACACCAAAATCAGATTTTTCGGATCGGTGTAACCCAAATCCGATTTAAATGACTTCTCCACCAGACTAATAGTACTTATATATTACAAGGAGTAGAATGCCCTCTTTGTATTTCTTCCTCATTTACAGCCTCGGCTGTAAATTAAGGACTCACCACAAAAAAGTCATATCTACTATTTTACGAAACTATTCTTTATCAAGAACCTTTTTTTCTGCATTTTTTTAAACGAAATAGTTGAAAGGAATAACAAAACAAACTGTTTTAGTTTTTATTCTAATAGTACTACCCAGCAAATAAATTTTCCGAAATATCTCGATACCCATCCCCATCTAAAAGTTGACAGCTGGTCCTTGCGGGTGGTACAGTGGGGCGCTTTACTTCTCTGATAAAAAATTGTACCCTTAGATAAACTTGTTGAAATTGTTACAGGCACACATTTGGAGAAAACGATCATGCATAGTTTTAAAATGAACACCATGTATGAAATAGAAAACAATTTTATTGGAATATTTGGCAGATATATATGAAGTTTTTTTCTGTAAATTGAGATGTAAGTTAAGGAAAGAATTTTCTACCATTCTGGCATCGAATTTAGTACGTCGTATACATTTCAAAGGCCTAACAAAGCAATTGCAAATACATTGACATACAAACGATGCTTTGCTGTCCAAAATATATATAGAAAAACATGGTGACATGAACCTTTTATTGTTTTTTCTTTTATTTGTAATTTTGCAGTTTTTTCTATAAAGACAAAACATTAATTTTAACTCTTGCATAGCTTAATTATATAAATAAACAAAATATTAATTCCATGTTAAAAACACATAGAGTGCTACTTATATAGCAAATAATATTAAACAGTTTTAAATAAAAAATAAATTTATTGCCTTTAAATGAATTCAAATCATGATTAAAACTCTTTTCCATTTGTTTAAACTTGCGCAGTTCACATTTGATATTTAGAAACAAGAACAACTCATTGGGTCATCAGAAGAGTAGATTATATTGTCTTATGGTCTGATAAAGCTTCTCTGTATCTACAAAGATCTTTTGTATCTACCTTAATCTACTTAAACTCCAGAACGCCAAACCTTCTGGCTAAGCAGCTTTCTAGAGGGCATATTACCAAATTTGACAGGAAATCAGAGCAACTCCTAGAAATTTAAGCGTAGTTTGTGTTCCGCCGTTTCATTAGCGCTAGCACAGAAAGCACTTTTCAGTTGATAACTCAGTGACAAGACCTACGGTCAATTTTATATCATTTTTGCTTATTTCCACAAACTTTTTAGCATGGTTAAATCCTAGCATATTTGTCCAGTGAAATCCTCTGTTCCTGATCACAAGGAGTTCCTTTTTGATTTGGCTTTTTGTGAGATCACAAAAGAGCTCTGAACTAAGGAAATGTGTATTCCCCTCTTATTTTACGAGTCTATCAGCTTCCTCATTACCTATTATCCCTCATTACCTATTTAATGTTTTGATATGGGATTAATTAACAGGGTTATTAATACAGTGATAACCACATGATTTTTTTTAAAGGGAGGGTCGTTTTATCAGACGTAGTCAAGTATATGGGATAATGCAATGCGAATGTCAGAGAGTTTCCAAACGCTTGGGGGATCTGGGGTAGTAGGTGGAGTGTAGGTAGGAAATAACCAACTTTATTATGGTATTGCCAGATTTTATTCATTGGCATTATGGTACTTCTACACGATACTGACTTTCACACAGACTTCTATTGAATTTTGCTGATGTTTTCTCAGACTTATAGTAGCTCTTCTAGTCCTACTTTCCTAGGAAAGTTCAGGCTTCAAATTAGGTAGATCCTGCTCTATTTTCTGTGCTCCCAGGTGTCTTACCCTAGAATTTTGCAATGCAGGGCATTCTGAGAGTATGTTTATGGAGGTTTCGTCCTCTTCCTCACAGAATCTGCACTTTGCTTCATTTTCTAATCCTAGTTTCTTCATGTGACTTTAACCGGCAGTGCCCGGTTAATATTTTACTTACTTTTACTGAGGTTGGGGCAGGCACGAGATCTGTTCTGGTTATAGTTTCCAAGAAGTATCTTAGCCTTAGACCTTACAGCTGGCTCCAGTATTTGGATTTTTCTTTCTCCATTTCTTTTCTTAGTTTTCCAAAAATTGTGCTGCTGCTGATCCCACAGGATGGTTCCGATACAAGATATAGGGTTTCGGCTCCTTTTTTTTGCCAGCGTATCTGCTGTTTCGTTCCCGTCTATTCCTAAGTGTCCTGGGACCTATAGGAGGGTGGCAGTGTTCTTCTGGCCTATTTCATTTAGCTTCCCTAGGCATTCCCAAACCATCTTCAAACTGATTATATTTAAGCTCAGTGCTTTGATGGCTGCTTGACTGACCGACATAACCACAATTTCTTTTCTGCGGTAGTTTCTTTCTATATTAAATCCCGCGCATCTTTCGATGGCGCGGATTTCTGCTTGAAAGATGCTTCGGTATGTGCCCAAGTTTTCTGAGTATTTGGCTCTAGGTCCAAAGATTCATATTCCTATTTTCTAACTTGGAACCGTCCTTATACCACTTTATGACATTCTGGTTTAAATTCTGTATGGTGTCTTCTTCCCATTCAGATTTAGTATTCAACTTTGTGATGAATTTTCTCACAAAGTTGAATTTCTTTGGCATATCAATCGCATGCGCGTTAGTCGCTGATTTCCGATGGTATTGTTGCCATTTGGAACCCTCCGAAAAGTATAGTATGGTGATGTTTGCACGACGACTATTAACTATGCAAAAAAATTATCGAGGTACAAATGGTTGAATTTTTTTTTAATTAACGCACCGGAGAAGCCACTAGCGTCTCTTCTCGTTTTAATTACTTGTGTATCTTTTTATTCACATGTATATGTAGGTACTTTTACCTTAATTTACCCTATACATACCATTTCTTTTATTCTACAGTACCTATTCATCTAGTATTTTAATTGTTCCTCCTGTTATCAAATTTTATTGCCCTTTTGAATTTGGTGAAAAATGGATATTTTATGCAGCTGCAACGAATGATAAGACCTTACTACACATTCTCTCATTAATTCAGCAAATGCAAAAATAAGCTGATTAACAAAACTTTAATACCTATTGTATTTGCTTACTTTCAGTGTTAATAACCCTTTTTAAAATCCTAATAAAACGAATATTTTAGCTAAAGTTTGAAGTTGAAAACTATACTAAGAAAACAATAATGGAAATTTCCCATAGGAAGACAACTATTACCTAATCCAAATAACACAATGTTTTCCTTGGGCTCTATACTGATATTAAAAAATGTTTTTACAATAATAGCCGCTTTTACTTGGATAGAAATACTCAAACTTCCATTTCCCATTCGGGGTTAAGAGAAAATTTAGCATATTGAATGGAGCAGAACAATCAGAATTAGTAAATTGTTTGTGTAAATACTAACCGGCGGAATGAACTTATTCTAACCAGTTGGAATCAGAGACGTAGTTTGAGTTCGATCAGAATGTGAAGCATTAAATCAAGAGAAAAATAAATTACTAAAAAGGGGAAGGTTAAAAAGGGTTAAATTTATTGTACTAACCCTTACTTTTTGGAAGTCCATCTTACTAAGAATAATAAAAAACTCTTTGCTTTAACTTAACTTCCAACTTACATTTTTTGTAATTTCAATATGTCGATCTGACGATGCTAGTTTATAGCGAAACAGCTGTAATTGTGATTTTAAACCGAATTTTTCAATTAAACTTGGAAGTTGAGTTAAAGCGAAGAGTTTTTTATTATTCTTAAAAAGGGTTATTAATTTTCTGGCCCCTGAGTAGGTATTGCATCAGCAACATGTGGAATGTAAAATAACTTAATTAAAATAATATAATAAAATAAAATGCTTTTTAATCGATATAGCATTGTATGGACTATCGAAACTATAAAATTATACGTTAACAGTACATTTTTATTAAAATCCCTAAAACACTTAACAAATTAAAATTATAAATCGACAATCTAATGTAATAACGGCCACACCTCCCTTTAACCCCTTGGAATGACAATTTTTATAAGAGAAGTAAAGTCTTGTATTGTTTAAAATATTTCTTGATTCTCTATTCCAAAATAAATGTTGCTTTTAAGAATTAAAATAAAATGTAATGCAAAATTTAAAAAATTAAAAACATTAAAAAGAACTATAAATGTTATTAAGGTTAGTTCAAAATAGCAACATTCTAATGTCTAATCGCAAGCGCAAGTAAGAAAAAACCATTCTTATTACTAACTATCTGACCGACCTTCTAAACCACTACCACCTAGCAGACAGTTTCAACTACTTAGGCTTTACCATGACCAACAATGAAACCTGGAAGGCAGAAGAAGAAGTCAGCTAACCAATATATGAAAGACCGCTCGATATCCCCAAACATAAAAATGAGACTGGTTAAAACTTGTCTATCTTTTTATATAGTGCTGAGACTCTTGTGTTTCTGAACGTCACAAAATTGATGCTTTTAAGATGTGGTGTTGGAGACCAATAATGCCTTGGACTGCTGCTCATCGCATTAAAGTTTCTATTTTAAATTAATTCAAAATAAAAACTAGATTTTCATCAATCTTCCTGCAACGGTTTATTCAGATAATTGGATCCCGATAAAAAAAGCAAGAAGCAGATCTCCGAATAGGTGGACTGATCAAGTGCAATAAAACACGGTCCGCTGATTCTGTCAAGCTTTTCGAAATGCAGAGGACCAAACAAAGTGGAAACAGCTAGTTGAACATATGGGAGGAAATTAAGTTCAACAATAATGGAGAGAAATGGAGAAATATTATCTCTTTTTTTAATTCATAATTTCTGGCTACTCTTAATTACACTAAATAAATCATTTACTACTACGTGTATAAACTGAAATACGTATATTGGATCTTTTTTTTCCTTAAATTTATGGCCTTGGGATAACCAATTGGCCAGACTATTTTCTGGTAGAGAATTACCTATATTGGAAATCTCTATTCACCAAAATACACATATATGTCCAAAAGTTTGGAATAATGGAATATTTCATCTTTTTATTAATTTTTACGAATAATTTTTTTGATATAAGTGAACATCATTTTGCTACAACTCAACCAATACTAAAAAAATCTCGAAGAAATTACGCATTTTTTAAATAAAATTGATAATCAGTATTTCCTCCATGGGCCTGTATGCATGGCTGTAGGCGATGTGGCATGCTATCGATTAACTGTTCGAGCTGGGATTACGGAATTCTCTCTCATTCTTCACGAGCAGCATCTTTCAGTTCTCGTAGAGTAATTGGGGGAGGGTTTCGCTTCTTAATGCGTGTTTTAAGAATGTACCAGGCATGTTCAATGACGTTCATGTCCGGGGAATTTGATGGCCATATTAATGTGGATATTCCTTCTTCCAAAAAATTTTGTACTGCAGCTGTTCAATATGGAGGTGCATTGTCATGCATAAACACAAATACATCACCTACCGCCCATCGGAATAGACGCACAACAGGATTTAAAACTTCCTCGATGTATACAGCACCAGTGATTCTTCTCTCCAACACCAGGAGAGGCGATTGTGTACCCCTCATAATACCACCCTAAACCATAATACTCCCACCTTCAAATGGAACACGTGGTTGGGCTGTTTATAATCGGGCTTATCGTCCTGGGACCCTCCAGAAACCAAGCCAATTCTTGATTCATCAGAGAACATCACGTAATTCCAGTTAGGACCATGGTGTAACATTTCTTGAGCCCATTGCAACCTTACAATTTTTTGTTGATAGGTTAGTTTGGGAACACGTAGAGGTCTTCTGCGATACAAATTTACCGCATTTAATCTTCGTGTAATTTTTTGCCTTGACATATTCAGTCCTTCAAGTCTAGCAATTTCTCTGGATATGCCACTTGTACATTCCTGTCGATTTCTTCGAGCTATCAATGTTATCTACCGGTCTTGTGCTGCTGTTGAACATCGACTTCTGCCACTTCTGGGACGATCCTTCACATTATTTGTGTCTTAGATTTTTTTTTTAATTTTTGATACAGCACCCTGTGTAACACCAACAATATTCGCGATATCACTTTGACCAAAGCCCTGTTGTAACAAAGCAATTACTCTAGACCTATTATATGATATCATGTCTCTGGGTATTTTTAAACAGGTCCAATGAAATATAAAGAAGAATTGGAATAATGTAAAAGCACCCAAATCAATTAAATATGACCAAATTAATACAAAAACGAATAAAATTTAGTATTATTTTGATTTAAAAACGCTTTAAAATAAATATCAACAAGAGTTTTTAAAATACCTACCATAGGTGTAGATATATATTATTTCTAAATATTCCAAACTTTTGGATATATGTGTAATATTAAACATGCCATACGGTGTGCTCTGGTTCTGTAAAAAAATTTTTGAAGGTAGTATTAGACCAAAACTCGAATTTCAAAGCTTTTCCTTAATAATCCTCACACGAATTTCGAAAAAAGTAATTATGTTAGTACTATTCAATAAAAGTAAGGCTTATTTATTTTCATTTATTGATAAACTAACTAATGCAAACTTATAGCTAACACACACAATACAAAATTGTACCTAAACATTTCTCCTTTATTTACTGAGCGATATTCTTAACCTAACCTAAACTTGCACGACTTGTTTCAATATCTGTCCAGCTGTATGTATGTACCCATAATTTTCATAGATATTCCAGTCGAATTATTGATATTTTTAGGTAATAATTCGAGTGAACTGATTTGGAATTTTCACATTTAGAATACAAAATAAAACTCAGTTTAATAATATTTTCACTTTTTTAGGCTGGGTGTTTTTTTTTAAACAGCAGCCATAAATAATTAAAAATTGGATTAACAATTTTGAACGTACAACTAGATATTAATTGTAAGGGCAATCAAGATACCCCTATATACATTAAACGTGTCATTTTCCCAATAAAACAACCCTTATAACTTTTTTTAAAATCCAAAATAAGTTAATAAATAATAGTTAATAAAGGCTATGTTATTATTAAAAATTAAAGGTGGCATATAATAAGTACTAATTTAACATTATTTTTTTAGAAATTTAATATTAATTTTTAATATATCGACCATCAAGGCATATCCACATAGACACTAATTGCATTTAGATCTGTCTTCCGCTGCCTTTAATCCAAAAACAAAACTTCTTTATATTTAGTTCTCTCTTGAAGTTTACTATACCCTCATAAGAAAGCATTAAGCACCGCTAGGTCTTACAAAACAAGGAAATGGAGGCATGGCAACTTTACCCAAGAAGGATTAATATAAGTAAATATGCTAATTTTGTAAAAGTTTGCCTCGTACTTCTATTTGTATATGCGATTAGTTGTATTTCACATAGTTTTACAACCCGCTTAACAATCTGCCAGCATCAAATTTACAAGCTGTTGTTTCAGATGTCATGTCACAAATTTTAACAGGTTTCCAATAAGAGATAAATAGCTATGTTTGGATTAAGTACAGAAACGAATTATTCAACTGAATGCCAGAGAAATACATTTAGATGAATTTAATTAATATTTTCTGTTTTTTTAACAAGGTACAATATCTACTATTTACAATTTACATCTATTGTAATTATATTGGGAGATTCATACTAGGTATTAATTATCTGAAATATAAACCAGTAATCGATTTAAATGTTTTTAGCTATAATAACACCGGTCAATATTATTAGTGGGTCCTACTTCTACATGTTAAATTTTAGAAATTATAAATATTGTTTTAGTAATTTTTATTTTTTGGCAAAAATCACTGGGTTTTATTTTTTCCTCTTTCAATTATGATTAGAAAAGTTTTGTTACCTTACTGTCTAAAAGTAGATATTTTTCGTATATTTTCGTATGTTAGTATTTCTAAACCCCAAATAAAAAATCAAATTCTCGTTTTACTCCCTTGATGTTGCCGATCTATCAAATCTCGGTGTAAACGTTCTCCTTGATCCTCAGATTAGACACCAATATTTAAAATAGTCCAGCTTAAGTTAATTAGGCATTCTGCAGCCCATAATTGTCAGCGTGCTTACAATCAATCATATATAATTCTCAGCTAATTGTTTTCCTAGAAAACCTACAACTACTGCTTTAAAAATCACTCTTCAAGAAGTTTTTTATTATTTGTTTTATTTGTGTCCCAACGATTCCTATATTCGAAAGAAGAACAATAGATTTTGGAAACAAAACTTTCGCGAATTGCTCTATCAATTCATATAAATTGCAAATCATGTCATTATTTCATTAAAGGCTTTTTTAAAGAGTTTCCGTTATTCTAAAATTAGTACATTCTATTTTAACAAAATAGAAAAAACAGATACAGTCAGTTTTGACATAAACCACAGTTTGTGCTTCAAACTTCTTATTCAGTACAAATATTCCATGGTCTATTGTGGTTTACTTCACCCTTTCTCATCCCTAAACCTTTAATGAAGTTGGTACCTCAATAATGTCCGGCGGCTTGAACTGATTCAGTACAATTTTTTCATATGTCCGTTATAGCGGCGTAGGTCCTGCTTCACCTCGTACTAGTTTAAATTACCCATTTCCATTTGAGTTCAATGACTTAAGGGCAACTGGGTATCAGGTATGATTTTTATAGTTTTCTTCCTACAGTCTAGCTTTAACAGCTCCTGCGGGTACATCTATCTATATGGAAAACTGTGGATATAATACCTAAGCTCCAACTCAAATTCATCCTTATTTCCTTCCATAAACTTCCGTTCATGTACCAACACTGGTAATCCCTTCTTGAGAATAGGTCAAAAAATAGCTTTTGGTAGTTGTACTTTAGTTGCGTTAGATCTCCAGTACCGGATAATATTTTATTGTCTCTCCGGTATTGGCTCATCTCTGCCCTGCATGGTGGCATTTCACTAGCTTTCTAAAGAGTGCTATTGCCTGGTTTTCCAGTCAAATATAAAGTGGAAGGATATCTTTTACATGAAAGTATTAGTATTAGGAAAGAATAAAGTTATAAACCCTCCTAGGACATAAAAAGGGATCAGTGTCTCTTGTTATAAGTAGCAGAATGTTTGTTTTTTCCAATACATCATTAAATTGGTTCATACTTGTTTTATAGGCTCTACACATCTGGCAATTTTTATTCCAATTCGCAGGGAATAATCAGCAGAAGCCAATTAATTGGGTGCCTTATTTGCAGAGCAGTTGTCACAATAATAAGGGACAACTTACAAATTGGCCATTGGCTAGGGTGCCTAAATAATTTCTGTTCCGATACCTGCAAGTTGGGACTTGAGTAACCGGCGTAACATTTGTGTCGATAGTAGTGACTGTTTAAAATAAAGTTTTAATTACATGCCTTTCCTTTACCATCAAAAAACTCTTCAGGCACTTGTAGATAGCCACAAGTCCTAGAAACAACGTTAAAAGCTAAGAAGACACAATTGCACTAATTTCAAATCTTCATAACTTCCTACGATCGCTGAATACCTTAAACATAACACTAAGGGTTGTTTACCACTCACACTGTCCTCCATTACTGTGTTATTTTTTTATCATTGGGATACCATGTCCAGCAGTGTTTTAAAACAGTCCTTATCCATTCTCTAAAAGTTTCTAAATTTTATCCATTTCCAATTGCCTCCATAATTTTATATTGAACAAATGTTTCCTCTGCCTTAACCACTTTTAGTCCACCACCTTCTTTTAATAATATTACTTGGGATCACAGATCCTCTTAAATAGATTTTATGTTGCTAATTGCATCGTATGGAGAAGAGCGCCAATTTTAACTACACACAATCCTCTAGTCCTGCCGATTGGAATAAAAATGGTCTCGTGTGTGGGGCACATAAATTATATATAATATCAATAAAACGCTAAGTCAAACCACAAGAAATTTAATGTTAATATCTTAATCCTTACCTTACTGTATCTTTTTATTTTTAGCCTGATGATGATCTAAGACCGAAACTAGTTGCATTTTATATAGTTTTAACATTAAATTTATTGTGGTTTGGCTAAGCGTTTTATTGATATTTGATATCAGCCACATTTGAGTTATGGATCATTCCTTCGAAATTATTTTATAATCTTTTTAGTGTTTCTTGTAATCAAATGATTTATTAAATAAAGGATTTATGTGAAAAATATGAATTATTATTATTAATCATTTTTCAACGAATGGAAAAATATTTGTATTGGTTTCTTTAGGGTTCTAAAAAGACTCAGCTAGATCCTGTCCTGCAAATACAACTACGAAAATTGTATGGTACTCCCTACTCGGCATAAAGCTTTTTGGAAATTGTGTTAAGTGACAATAATACCAGTTGTCACTCTGAATCCGGGATTACAATTCTGTGGGTGGTTTAACACCCGTTTCAGTCGATTTGTTATCTTTTATCTATCATACCACAACGATATCATGAAGGATTAGTTTGTTGTCATAACATTTGAAAGAGTGTTTGTTTGCTAACAATTTTTCAAGGAAACGAAAGGATTGCAAATAAAAGAGATCCGTATAAAATAGTCAATGGAAGTTTGAAAATAGAGTGTTGTGTTGTCAAATGAAAAGTTTTCTCAGAAAATATACTTTGTTAAAAATATAAATTTCAGTTAGCAAACCTTTAGTAAACAAACATATCGCTAGGGTAATAGATAAGCTTATCGGGTAATACAGGACTGACTGATTGAAGAAATAGCTGTATACTTAAAGTACCTATAACAACAAGATATGGAATTATAAAATATTTAGATAAATAACTTCACGTTTAGTTTTCAAGGAATAAATATATTTAAACTTACGTAAATTGGGTAATCAATCTTTAAGCAAATAAGTTGCTAATGCACTACTCTACTATTAACTTTGAGTTAAAACAGAATAATTAATTTTATTATAAACAAGGTGCTTCTTTAAAGAATTTTGAGAAGACTGAAAATTTCTAATGTACAAATATAGCCAGATTTATTTGGAATTATTTTTTGATACAATTTGATTAGAAAAAGGATATAAACTAATAATCCAATGTATAGACAATTTACATCTGCTTATAATTACAATTATTATTTAAGTTTTTCGCAGCGGAAATTTTTTGTAGCCAGATTTATTTGGAATTATTTTTTGATACAATTTGATTAGAAAAAGGATATAAACTAATAATCCAATGTATAGACAATTTACATCTGCTTATAATTACAATTATTATTTAAGTTTTTCGCAGCGGAAATTTTTTGTAGCCAGATTTATTTGGAATTATTTTTTGATACAATTTGATTAGAAAAAGGATATAAACTAATAATCCAATGTATAGACAATTTACATCTGCTTATAATTACAATTATTATTTAAGTTTTTCGCAGCGGAAATTTTTTGTATAATACCTCTTGTAGTTTTTAATCCCAAAAAGTCTAGAATCATTTAAGTTAGCATGATGTAATGTAGCAAATATAGTAAAACGATCAGCAATTGTTTCAAACCGTTTCCAACTGCAAATCGCAAATCGCATGCACATTGATTATTTGGCGTTCGAAAATATTTAATGCGCGTGCGATTTGCTGTTGGAAACTGTTACTGGTCTTTCTACAAAAGCTTATAAAAAACTCGAAAATAATCTGACAGTGACAGTTGTCAAAAGCAAGGAGCAAATGTATTAGTTATAGTATTAGTTATTAGTATAAGTTATTGGGAATACTAGGTAACTATATAAAAGTTGTTTGTGTACATTAACGTTACACCTTTGTCCCAACAGGAGTGTACAATAATGTTACACTGGCGATGAGAGTGTTAAGTTTCTTTACCTTGGGCGCAGGTGGAAACAATTTTCTACTTTTTCAGTTTTATTATTGACTGCACCTTATTGAAATTATTACATGTTATGTTTAGAAATATGTTAAGTTATTGTAGAGATCAGCATGATATAGTTTTTTGTTGGTTTTCTATATCATTGCACAGTTATATTGATCTTAGAGGGAAATACCTCCAGGATAATCCCGTAGGGCTAATAACATCTAGGCTTTAATATGTCTTATTACTTCCATATATGGTCTAGGTCTTAGTACTACTTAATCAACCTCAACCTTGAAAAAACAAAGTGTAACTTCAATATGTCAATCTGACGATGCTAGTTTTAGCGAAACAGCTGTCATTCAATTGAGAAAGCTAATTTTTTAAATAAACTTGGCAGTTTTGTTACTAAGTATTATTTTTAATATTCTTAGTAAGATGGACTTCCACAGAGTAAGGGTAATTACAATAAATTTTCTGTTAAAAATAAAATATAACCCTTCCAAATCTTAAGTTTAATGAGTTTTTTTTTAATTTCCTGTTAGACCAACCACAACTTAAAATTTTGTGTAAAAATACATTCAATTTGGTAACTCATAATCCGATGAAGAAAATAAGAAACAAAATAAATAGTTTTAGTACCTTGCATCTGTAAAAATAAAGTTACCAAAATATGCATGTATAGTTATCCAACAAACATAACTAATATCATGTCTATGTCTGGATATAAAATTATTCCCGATGGACAGAGTCAAGCCTTTTTTTCCGTCTATGGTTGTTTTTTCCGGATATCCACCTACATAAACACTGAAAAGATTATTAAAAAGTTTTAATGAAAAATCAATACCCACAATATACCACAGGCATACTGATTGTAAATTAAGTCAGTATGTAAATGATTTTATTGATATTCTTAAACTGAATATGTTTACCGAACCTCTAAAGTTGTAATAGAATCTATAAATCGGTGTTATAAATAATTAAAAACGAAAAATTCAAGTCGTACATGGCCTTCAGAACTACGTGACTGAACTGTTGAAAAAACGAATTCCTAATTACCCCGACTGTTTTAATATATTTAGAAAGTTTGCCAATATGGAAATCTACTTCGAAAGTATTTAATTATTATAAATATTGTGTATTATATTTTAAGATGTAAAATATTTTTAAGTTTCTACCAATTTATTCTTAAATTCCTTCTCTGTTTATTTAAAAGATTTATTGTATGAAAGTAAAAGAGGTAACTTAAAAATAAATCGTGGTAAATCACGTTGTGTACAAGAATATGTATCTTAATAGAAGTCAAGTGAGCAATAGAATTTATAATAAGTTTTTTTATTGAAAGATTAATTTTTCTGAATTACATTTATTGTGTCAATCAATACTAACAACTACACTAATACAAAGCTAACAAAAAAAAATGTCACAGCAACATTTTAACAATAATCTAGGGGCATAAAAATATTTATACAAAACCAATAAAAAAGAGATGCGCACAATATACGAAACGAATATAATATTAGACATTTTAAGAAGATATTTTTTTGTATTGAAAGGTCTCTTTATAATATTGATACAGATTGGATAAAATTAGTAAGGCAGAGATATGAACAAAACCAGATAATTACATAATTATATTAAAATTTAACATTTTTAAAATAATAGAGAGAGAGCTGTTAAGTAAAGTTTATTAGTAATTATTAATTTCAAATTCAGAATAGGTAGCATTAACAATTCATTCGTAAGTATATGAAATTTTGGTATTAAGCAAGAAATGCTTGAATAATTGTAAAAAATCAGTACCTATTAAAACTAAAGAATCTATAATTTGGTAGATGTAAAACCAAAAATTAAAAAAAACCATAATGGTATTTAGATATGGATTTGGAATATATCATATCATAAATGTATCCTTATTAATTTCTCAGAAAATTAAGAAATTAGATTTTAAAATTAAAATTATAATCTCAACAAACCATCTGTCAAACGCAAAATTTAAACATTTTTAAAATCTTTGATGTTATCTATTTTGGTTCAAAATGTATCTAGAAAATGTGTACCTATTATAGGGAGATGCCTCATAAGGAAATCAGGGGAATCTAAAGAGTATTTGCTTACAATTTATTTTTAAAAATTTGTAATAAAATGTCAAAATTGACTGAAAGGCGTGGTTTTTATCCAACTATTTTCGGATCATAAAAAAGTGTACCTATATAGTCAAATAGGTAATCGGTTTTTCTGTATAGGAGCAAAATGTATTCAAAATTTTTAAAATAAAAGAGAAATTTAAATTTTAAATTTAGAAACATTAAAATTTACAAGATACTTGTAAGCCGTGATACAATAACTAAGAATAAACTATATACCTAATAGACGCATTTCTGTAGATCGCTCTCAATTGAAAACACCCCATCAAACAGTGAACATATTTCTTAAGGGTAAAATTTTGTTTAAATTATTTAGGAAAAAGTTAAAATTTTAATTTGTAAAATCGGTATGTGTGGTGAGTATACTACAAAGGCGAAAAGATACCTTAATACAGTAAAAAGTAAAACAAAGTATATACCTAATATTCAGTATCCGGTCTCCAGTATCCATGATCCAACATATGCTATATTGTTAGGAGATTCCATGGGGGATGCACCTAGAAAAACATCACATCGAAAAAACTATAGCGACCTGAGGTGGATTTTAAATCACCTTTATTTGTGTTTTGGGGTTAAAAATGTATGTGAACAATTATTCTGTGTATTGACATTTTTGACAGGTAAAGGTGTTTTCAGGAGTAATACCACGAGTGATTGAATTTTCGCGATAAGTCTGTCGAATCAATGGGGGAGTCCCTTCATGGTAGCCAACCTGAAAAAATAGATGAAAAACCACTGCCTTTTTTTTGGGAATTATTCAACTTTGAAAGTATAGTTTTCACCACATTCAGTATACTGTAAAAGTTTTTCTTGTCACGAAGGCCTCATTTATTAGATATTGGATAAAATGTTTTTTGTAGGGATTTTCGGATGTTATGTTTTCACTAAAGGATAACCAATAGAAACCATTATCATATGTCATTTTCTATTTCTTTGTCTGTCAAGTATCTAATATATCAACATCGTTTTGACACTTATTCTCATTTTTTAACCAAAATCGTCTTGTCTACTTAGTTTATTGGATTTCTGACTCTTTTCGGTATCCATTTATCCAGATCATGTAATGAAATTCAAACAAAAGCAGAACACAGAACAAATAAAATTCCTTAGAACATAAACTATTTTATGTTCTACATAAAATAGTTTATGTTCTAAGTAAAAATCAAAATAGCCATTTAATGACAATTGACAATGATGGCATGAATGAAAATTGTCAATTGTCACAATTCATTACTGAAAACATAACATACGAAAATATCCTACAAAAATCGTTTTTTTCCAATATCTAATAAATGCGACCTTTGTGACACGAAAAACTTTTACAGTATACTGAATGTGGCAAAAACTATACATTCAAAGTTGAATAATTCCCAAAAAAAAGGCAGTGGTTTTTCCAGGTTGGCTACCATGAAGGGACTCCCCCATTCAGTTGAGTTCAGAACAGATAATGAGACAGATAAAAGATACATTCAATTACGAGTTGAATTTTATTAGACTATTTCACGAATAAAGTTTCTTCATTAATCATAATCAAATTATTAAAATCGTCAATAACAGAATGTCATAAATTGTTTCCATATAAAACATTTTGATTTTTTTGTAGACATAGGTACGTTATCATCTATGTTTTGGTTGATAATTTCATTTGTATTTGTCCCGAAGCGACTCATTTTGACACAATCAGGTACAATTAATATTGACAGAACTGCCAAACTTGTGTGTGTTGCCATGGTTACGTCGTTGAAAATACCGAAGCTGACTCTCCAATCAGAATTGAAAGACAGCTGGTGTTATCGCGATAACACAAGTTGTCTTTGGTTTGCGATTGGTCAGATTATGTGAGAATTTTAAGATGAGTGAAATAGTCAAAGGAACAGTCAATTGTTAATTGTTAAATGTTATTTATTAAGGCAAATAATTTTTAATTAATTAATCGTTTTAATTGAATTTTTATTTTCATTAATTTTTTTGATAATTGAATTAAACTGAAAGTTCATAGGTATAGATACGGAACTATACTATAACTATAAGATAAGATTTTTAGTCTCGCTTAGCAGTTAGCGTACAAAATTCAATATTCGGGCAAATAAAATATTTGTGGTTATTTGAGTGAAATTTAAAAAATAAATATATTTAATAATAAAATAATCATCAAAATCCAATCAATGATAAACAATATGTACTAAAACATGTGTAGAGTTGATTCCAAAATTATAGCGACATCTCCGGTTTTCCCACCTATCTTTACCGTCGACTCGAACGCTAGCGATTACCCAATTCGAGAAATAGATTCCAGTGGCCCAGCTGCCGCTGGGAATAAGAAACACCGCACACGGAATCCGCTTAACAATTGTTCTACTAGAATTCTTCGACTGCGCTGCGGCGCGCGCCGATCGGAGATCGTCGGCGAATATCCCCACATTGCCGAATTTTACTTGAGCTGTCGCGTTATTTATGGAATCGACTCTAAGCTCATTTCTTATCTAACTTGGACTTAATATAAAACGATAGAAAGTACTTAAAGGGATTTTAGCTTCCACCAGGCTCTGGTAACAATTTTGAAATATTTTGTAAATACATCGGTTAAACAAATAGTCAATATGTATATAACAGATTTCTTGAAGTCAACTTTATAGCAGCCAAGGATGATGTGACCTAATTTCTTATATTCTGTGTTTAGTACAATACGAAAACAATAACAAAGACATTCTTGAGAGAAGTCAAAGCAAAATCAAACTTATTTTTGTGTAAAGGTCAACTGAACTAATTTAAATGGAACGTGATAAACGCTTAGTAAATTATGTAAATTGGCAGTATAAAATGGCTTAAAACTAAATCCTAAATTTTAGTATGCTTACACAGAAAGGATTTAGAATTATTTTGAATATCTACAAGGATTTTAGTGCATTCAGTGAACCAACTGTCATATTTAAAGCAGAATTTATTATTGCAATCTAATTTTTTATGAATTATTTCACCATACTGAATACTAACAAGTTAAAAAAAACAATTTTGCAATCATTCTTGGGTTTAATATTAAAAAGTACAAAGATAATAAGTTTACAATGTATAATAGTATTCCAACAAGAGTCCGAATCTATCAGAGACTGTTATGAGTAACAACAACAATCTGTGACAGTTTGGTGACTGATAGTAAGCAGTTCCAACGTTACATGCAAACGGTTTGAAAACTGTGAAGTTTGTGAATTTGTAAGCAGACCCAACCGCAAAGGAACTTGATGAGATTTGATCATTCGAAACTACGTGATTGTTTATTTAATTCAATCCTTTTCAAGCATTCAAGCAGGCATCAGTCGGGAGGGTATGAAAAACTTGCCGCTCAGAAAATAACTTACATTGCTCTTTGGTTTGTTGGGCATCAGACAGCAAGTTTCACAGATGTGGCTGATAAATTTAACATTGCCGATATAGCCCTGAGTAGTTTACATTGAATTATTATGAAAGTTCCAAATTTCCTCATACCTAGAAACAAATTTAAAAACAATCCGAAACACATCCCTGATTTTTTTGTTGGAACGAACCTATAGTTGGTTCATTTTATTAGCAATTTATTTGCTAAAATTCTCAAGATTTTCGTTTCCTTTCCAATTAAAACGGCAGTTCAAACGTTTAAGGCAGTTTTCCATCAACAAGAACATTATAATACGTATAAAAGGATCTTTGTTTTTTAAAAACTTCAAAAAGCAATATAGAAAGTTTAGTGAATATTACTTCAAACATGACATGGGTAGGAATGTGTACTATAAATAATAATATCGCAAAGAAAAGTGTGAGTTATCAACAAGGTGACTACTATAATATGCCGTATATTCCCTTAGCATCTTTCATGCTTTTTATAAAACTTGTATTCTATATTTATAGTCACACTTTTATATATATTTTAAAACGTCCTCTCTATTAAACCTTGGTCACACTTAAGATTCCTTAGATATAGAAATTAATTTTAAACGGTTTTGTTTAATTGTGCTTATTGATATTAATTCATAATTTATATATCTGAATATATTAACTATCTTTATGCAAAGTAGAATAGGGATGTGGACTGTACTCAAATAAGTATATAATTTTACCACAAAAAGGGAGTTTCTATAATAAAAATAATAAAAAACACAACATTTTCTTCAATAGACAAGAAATTAATTTTTTATTTTATCAAATGTAATTAAATATTTCACCCTCAAGTCACATGATAATAAACGCCAATCAAAATGCGTGACGTCACTTGTTGCCAAACAAGAATTTTCGCTGTCAAATAATATGGTGTTAGTTGATATTTGGATGATACTATTACTGTGATTCCCGTGAGATTTCTTTGAAATTTGCTCAATTATCTTTTTGAATAAATTTTTAAAGGTTTTCCACCAATGGAAAGTGAGCATATTAAGGCAGATAGCTCAAATTTATAGTGTATTTGAAAATCAAGAGAGAGTAAATTCCCAGAAATGTTTTGCAGTTATCAGTGTTAAAGGCAGTAAACCATAGACGTGCGTTTTGAAAATTAAATTAATATGGAAATAGAAATATTTAATTTGTTTTAGTTATTTATACCTAGATTACCAATTTTAGATAGATAAACATAATTCGTAAGTAGTAATTTAATTTGGGTAAAATGAAGAAAAAGTCAATATTATTTTAGGCATATGTTTATTTACAAAATATGTATATAATATGTACAGATAATTACAATTACTTATAAATTAATATGAGGAGCTAAAAAAACAATTAAGTAGGTATATGAGAAAAAAAACCAACCGCAAGGATAAAATTTGACGAGCAACATGCAAAAAATACGACAATATTAAATCTTAAAAAATAAAAACCTAAAAATGAAATTAAAGTACATAAATTAATAATTTTTAAGGTTCCTCGCACTCTATGTCAGAAGATTCACCATCTGATTCTCGAGAAATTACAATGGGCTCTATAGTAATATCAATTATGTTATCTAGCTCCCACCGTTTGTACTGCCTATATGACAAATAATTAATCTTCTACCTTTTCCTATAGGTTCCTTAAAACCAGTAGTATATCCTTCTAGAAAAGCTTGATGGGATGATTTTATATTTTTGTCTTTCCAAACTCTTCCTACACAATGTCCTTCATTAACCCATGTTTCATCTAAATAATAAATGTTTTTATTTTGAGCTTTAACTTGTTGTATTCTTCTGAGGTACTGTCTTCTCCAACATACAATTTCTTCAGAATCAATTAGCATTGAGTGTCTGCCCATTTTTTCAAATTTAAAGATTAACTCATGTAACGTTTTCCATAGTTTATCTCGGCTTATTGTGAGTAAATCAACATCATTCGTAATGGCTTGCAAAACTTTATCTAAAGTTGGTATTTGCTTGTTTATAAAAAATGAGTGAACAAGCTTACGAATAGCATTTTTAAAAAACTCGTCCACGTTGACTTTTAATAGTTTTTGTCTACCTGGTTTCGGCTTTGGTGAGGTTACTCCACCTGATTTTTCCTCCTTTAGAAGTCTATATATTGTAGATTTTCCATATCCCATTGCCTTAGATGTTGTTTCAACTACACTGTCAATAGTGTTTGAGGGATTTTGATGTTTAAAATAGTGGTACACATTCACTACAGCACTCTTTTCATTGAGCAATAAATGGTCTAGTTTTAATTTTTTTCACTGGCGTATAATAACAAACTGCTTCCATTTTTAGTCACTACTATTTGTCACGTTTATCGAAAATCAAATAACTGCATTTCTAGAAACTTAAGCACTATTTAAGTCAAAATATCTGTCATTAGAAGCTGTTGCCATTCGGAGGTCGTTAAATAACAATTATCCCTTTCTAATCTGGTTACGCCTATGACGCACGTTAATCCTCTTAGGCCTATTGTAGTAACAATGAAAGATCATAAAATAATGTGATAGTACAAGAAATTTAATAAATTTTGTATTGAAATTAACAAAAACAATTTAGAATGCATTACAAATATTGAAGTTTTACCGCACGTACTGTACTATAGTTTTGCATACCGAACTAGTTTTTATTCTGGGAATTTACTCTCTCTTGATTTTCAAATACAGTATACCAGGAATTGATTGTTTTACGGTGGCTAATTTCTTCGCAACAAATAGTAACTTCTGCTAAATTTAGAAATGTGAAGACCTCCATGTAAGTAATATATTCAGGATACATTATAATGGTAATCGTAGGTATTTATAAACTCGAAAAGTTAAATTGAATATAATAAAATTTTATGTTGTTATGTCCGATTCGTTTTTTTCTTTCGGGTTAACATGCAAACACTTTCTTGGCAAACAACCTGCTCTCAATCGCATCTGTGATACTCTCCCCATCAAAAGATATTCTGGATAATTCTCCATATCGTTCGGCAACTAAAATGAAAGTACAAAACATTGTGTACTTTATTTATAACCTCCAAATTCCAGGTTTTGTCTTTTAAAAAATTCTTTTACTACAAGGAAATCTAACAAATATTATCAAACTTACATCAAAATTATCCTCACAAAATTACATTTTACTTTTTGTAGATACAAGTGCCGTGGAACGTGAATAAATAGTTTTTCAGGTGTTTTAATAGTAGTACTTTCACACTGCGGCACTGCACGACATTTATAAATTGTAAAATTCATCTTATTAATTAAAACTACGAAATAACTTTCTATTACATACATCTTCGACAATGTTTAGGAACAAGTGACGTCACAGCGGGCGTTTGACAGGTATCCAGGTTTTAGCGCGAAATTTGAACTGGAATTTCAAATATCTTATTTTTAAGGAAATAATAATAAATAGTTTGGGCTATATTTGGTACTTATGCATGGTTTTAAACACTTTCCCAAAAATAGTCCACATACCTCTAATTAATCCCTCATAGATATTACATTTTACAAAAATTGTTTGGAATGAACATAATATAATGCCATAATAGCATTGTGTTAAAGTGATGGTTTGAAAATACATGAATTCCTTAATGGCACTATGTTAAAGTCATGATTCGAAAATATATTAATTCGGAGTCCATATACCTAGGTACAATTGTTAAAAAATTCTGTATCACTTCTTGATGTGAATAAAACTACAAATATTTATTAATTAATACTTTAACGCCTCACATGTACAAAAACCCGCCGCATAAGTTATTATTATAAACAACACCTGCTCATTTGTGGTAAACCATTTTAGATTCAGTTCTACGCTTAAGTGCAGACCTTGAAATTTAAGATTCTTGTATAATTTAAACTATTTAAACGAAACGTGCCAAGCGGAAATGTACTTTATTTTATATACACAAACGAACTTTATTTCTACTTGAACCAGAATCAGCTGTCATCTTGTAAAGAAAGGTTCATACCCAGGTAAGCAGGTGTGTGTTTTTGGTGCCTCGAATCATAAAATAAACTCACCTCCTTGTCGCTATTAGTTAACAAAAGGGCTTTAAAATTATCCCGCAAAATATAGATATTATTTTTTTACACATGGTTTGGTATTAGTACAGTTGACAGAAGCAAACATGAACCCTGGGTGGGCGTGTCCTTGTCGCTGTAGTTGTATTTTCATCTCACTTATGCAGCCACTAAAATTGATATTATCGTTAACACTGGCTCGTGATTGGCTGATTGTGATAACCTTGAAATTAGTTGGCATATTTTCCGCGGACCATGTTTGCTTCTGTCGACTGTATTTATGAGCAATCGTATTGACAGCAATTGTTTAATTGGTAGATACGGATGATTTACAGTATGAGAGCGGTTATTGTGTTATTGTACGAAAGTAATTTGCCAAAAATATTAAAATACAAGATAATGTTTTTATTAAAAAGATAATATTTATCTCAAGAGGTATCAATTTTAATCTATTTATAGATCTATATATTTATAATCAGTCACAAAAAATCGATTACAAATTATTTGCTTTTTATTTTACCAATTTTAGTAAGCAGTAATGAGTAGGTACATAAAAGGTTTTTAATAACAGAACTAATTTTAATTAAATACAAAATCTTTTGTAGATAATAAATAATTCTAATGTTCGTTAGGTTTATTTCAAATTTTCAGTTTTTTCAGAATTTTTTTTTTAATATGGTATTTACATTAAAAAAATAAGGGATAAAATAATAAAATTTATGGTACTAACCCTTACTGTGTGAAAATTCATGTTATTTAGAACAATAAACAACTAAAAGGTTGTATTAACTTTCACTATTTATTCTATAAATTGCAATTACAGCTGTAATTGCAATTTATAGAATAAATAGTGAAAGTTAATACAACCTTTTAGTTGTTTATTGTTCTAGATAAAATAATATAGTGGAAACACATATTATTTTATAAGTTAATAGTCAAAATTCGAAATTGATTGTAAAAAATAATTTAATAGGTTAAGTAAAGCTTTATAACTTTTGTGATTTGGTCGATAGTATATATTTTTTTTACTTTGTTCAAATTGAAATATGGCATTGATATCGGAAAAAAATTCTGCCTTCCTTTATTGCTGGTAACCGTAATCAAATTAAAAAGATCTTTTAAATTTGACATACGTACTTTTTTGTGATTATTCTTAGGTACCCATTTCTAAAATATTTATTAAAAAGTTATGCCATATTCAGTTTTATGAACAACAAGATCACAATTTTTATAATAAAGTATAATTAGAATCATTATTGAGGAATAAAAATACTACAATATTAATCTCGAATGTAAAAGAATTAATTAATTTATCGTGTTTCGCTGTCAACTATTTTGCCGATAAAGTTAAATACTAGGTTCTTATAACTATTGGGCTTTCCAACGACCTGTCAAAAATGGCGGCTGTAGGCAAACAATAGTATTGTTTTTTATTTTTGTCATAGTGCTTTGGTCTTGGTGTAGAAGTTTTTATTGTTTTGAGAAAATAGTTTTTGTGACTTTATATAATAGATTTTTTATATTTTGCACTTATAAAAATCTTCATTATAAAACGCATTTGCGTATCGTAATGTAACTTTTACGCACGCAAATTTTTGTTTTAAATGGTTGGCGACATGAGTGAAGTATCTAATGACAAGACTATTGACAATGACATTTGTGGCTTATAGCAAATTATTAATTTTATATTGAGAATTAAGAAAGTATTTTTCAATATGAATATCATCTTTTACTTATATAATATATTATTATTGGAATATTATTAATTTTAAAATATTTTAAAACATTAAAATTTGATAATTTAAATGTCAAAACTGTCAAATGTTATAAATTTACATAGTGCTACCAACAGACTTTTTAAAATCAAAATTTTCGTAATTTACATACAAATAATAAATTAATTTAAAAAATGATAAAATGACAAAATATAAAAAATACTATAAACAACTTATTTCATATGGCTGTTGTGACACTCGTTCTTTAAAAAACTCATCGCTTCGCGATTCGTTTTTTAAACTTGAACTCGTGTCATAACAGAAGCCCATATGAAATGCGTTGTTTAATATACTATAATATATTATTTGGACTTGTTAACGTTATAAGTTGAAAAAATGCCTGTTACATGCCTTGTGATTGGTTGTGCAAGTAGATCAAACAAGGATGACTGCTGACAACAACCAAGTATAGAATGGTTTATGAAACTTTCATTATATGTGGTCTGTGACTTTGACTATGTTATGTTCTAAGGTTTGCCCACAGACGCCATCTTTATGTCACGTGATTTGGAAAGCCTTATAGGAACAAAAACGAATTTTTATTTCTTACATAACAGAAGAGAGTTATAGACGAAACAGGTTTAAAATAGAGTGATAAGTACTGGATACAATATACATTTTTAAAAAATCCACAAACGTAAGCCTGCTTTCTTACAAAATTATGAGGGGATAATTATTTCTTATGACAATTTAAAATTCACTTTAAATGCTACGACTTATCTATCTTAATCTTATCTATCTATCTTAATCTATTTAAAAAATTATTTGTTTATTTCGTAGATGAAAATTAACTAGTTTCTATTAAACAAAATTAACCAATTCCTAATAGAAAAATAGATAAACCCAAAATATTTTTTGGAATATTAGAATAGAATATTTATTGAAAAAAATTTAACTTTGCTTTACATAACAGAAATTGTAAAAGGGTCTTTTTTTTATAAAATGCATAAAAAAATTTTGAATAAGTTTCAAAATAAACACACAGTGCTTAAAATGCTGTTAATACCTCTTAAGTGTAGAATACAAAGTGCATGTGACTTACATCCCTTGTAATAAAGACTTTTTGAATAATAAAATATCAACTTAAACTTGATTTCTGCATATTTTATATAAATAAATAGTTTTATTTATTCAAAGTTATTTTTGTGAGTTAATTTTTGAATTTAAAAATATTGTTAATAGTATGGTGAAAGGAAGAATATTGTTAAAAGAAACTAATCTACAAATAAATAAATTTTGTGTGTTTTTCGGAAATAAAGTTTTTCAAAAACCAAGTATCCATATTGAAGAACATAACTTGTGTTGGATCATTAAAAAGAAGTCAAAAGAGGTAAAAAATTATAATTTTAAAAAGAAGTAAAAGTACAAAAAAAAGTTTTAATTAATAGTAATTAAAAAAGTAAGCAGTACTAGAAGAACATTAAAATAGTAAAGTTGTAGCAGTTTTTTGCTTTATGGAGAGAAAGTTTTTGACGTTTTGGTTGGAGATTTGAAGGTAGAAAAGTAAAAAAAATATTTTAATATCAATTGAAAAATAAATTGTGTTCAAAAATAAATAAAAAATAAACAGAATAAATTAAGCAAATAAAAAATAAGACAAAAGTGTTGGAAAGTAGAACGTTAGAAGAAGGTAACTAGTTATCTGATATAAGAAGTTTGAAGAAAGAAAATTGGGAAGGAAAGGACAATTTATAAACAAACAAACCGGTATAGTATTTTTCACAGTAAATGGTATTGGCTTATTAACTGCAATAAACTACCCGATTTAATCTCATTGTATAGAAAATCATCAGGTAAAAGATGCAAATGTGCTACAGGGTCGAACTTAAGAAATTTGAATTTTGCATATTATAGGAGATATACAAGTAATTTATTTAATTGTTACAATTCTATTCTATATTTAGTTCAGTGTCGCTATCGCTATCCTCATCTAAATTAATTATAATTGATTTTACAGAAAGGTACGAATTTTCAACATTTATAACATGACTAACAGAGCTTTCCCAACTCTCGGTAGGAAGGTCATTCATACAGTTCCTAATTAATTCTACCACACTACCACTTAAAGTCGGAGAAGTATTTTTTCTGAGCACACTCGATTTAAGTTGGTGCCACATAAGCTCTATGGGATTGAACACACAGTAGTAGGGAGGTAGTCGTAACAATGTATATCCCAATTCTTCTGCAATTGTATCGCAAACATACGTTTTTTTAAAGAAAATGACTGTAGCACTTGTAAAAAACTCCTCCACATTTTGACTGAGAGCCCATATATGGAGCAGTAATGTGGGTGATGAACCAGCGAAACAAGAACAAAATTACAGCAACCAAAATGGACATCATGAGAAGCTGCATTAGAAACGACGAGATCAAAAGGACAACAACATGTGAGAAGAGCAAGACCTCAAAAACGAAGAATGGTGGAACAGAAATGATTGGAAATATTGGTTGAATGAAGTTAGCGACAGCTGTAGTAGTTCTAAACATATATTTCACATTCCTCTGTTTTCTTATTTTTAGACAAACAAATTTATCTTCAGATTACTACTATTTTCTAAAAACTATATTTATAACTATTTATTGAACATTTTGTGGACTTATAAATAATACTGTTGTAATGGGCGTATAAAAATTAGGTGGAAGGTTTCTAAATCTTGTTTTTTTTTATCATCATGGCCATCATGGCTTAATTTTTTTATCACTTATACCATTCTTGTGGCAAATAGCTGCTTTCCAGATGCCAAGAAAAGGGATTTCTTTTCATAAATAAATGTGTTTAATAAATATCAAACAATATGAAAGAAAATAAATAGCACTTGTGTATATTACAAATGTTCTATCCGTAGGCCCTTTATATTATAGTTATTTTATTATGTGACAACAGATTCCAAATTACTCCCGGTGACAGTCTTCTAGTTTTTATATCGCCATCTGGCAAACACGGATAGAATGGCTGCATCAAAAATCCACAAATTTCTTTTTTATTATTCTTTTAGTGTTTAAATAAAGTTGAAGTAGCTACTATTTATAGGTATAAATTCAACAAAATATTTTCTAGTCGAGAGTATGAATGATTCAATGGTTTTCAATGAATTCATTAATAACATCTGTTGTAGTGCCTAGCAGTATAAACGAATTATATTTCGAGTTCTTGAAATTTGTGGTATCGAGAAGGATATCCTAAATATAAATTCGTTTTTAAATTTGTGCATTCATCAATTGAAATTTTTAATATTACAGTTATTTACAATATTTAAATCTGAATGTAGTAACATTTCCATAATTGATTGATTCAATTAAAGAATGTAAAACAATTTGTGAATATACAAAAAAACTAAGAATTAGGTCAGAAAATACGTAGTTAAATGGTGAAATTCTCGAGTTAATAGAAAAAAGAGACGAAATTTATAAAAAAAGGTCAGCCAACTAGATACTAATCATCACTTAACCTCTGAGTTTTTTTAAATAAAAAATCAAATAAACAGTAAAATTGTTATCTTTTGATTACAGTTACCTTTGATCTGTTGGTTTGCAAATGAACGGTAGGATGGCGCTTTTGCGACTTTATCATTGAATTGTGGATTCACGGTTTATGTATTGGCGTAAAAGAATCATTCTGCATCCTGCTCTGCGGGATGAGAAGAACTACTTACCTCGTACTGATGAGACACAGTAATGTCGAAATCGGTCTACGAGTAGTGTTCTTCCCGTTGATTTGCAAATCGATAAAGATGGTTTTAAGTATCGACGAAGTCGGTCGCCATCACGTTTTCTATTGTCATGTAATTCAATGTCCGTTGGGGCATATAGCCCAGGAACTAGTTGTTTTTCCATAGATAACGGTCAAGCATGGTATAGAAACTGTTATGTTTCTTTACCCTGGGTGCACGTGGAAACAATTTTCTACTTTTTCAGTAAAATTAAAGTTTTAAACAACCGCTACTATCAAAGAAAATTAGACTTGGCTGGAAGCAATATTAAAAAACAATGGGCATTTATTAATAGTGTTATAAAAGAATAAGAAGAATGAGGTGAATATGGACTCTGTTAATTAAAAACCATGTTATAAATAATCAGAAGTAGTAAATAATTTAAACACATACTTTTCTCAGATTAGAGGATCAATAGTCGCAGATCTAGAATCGGAAATTTTAAATGCTAATTTTTCGTCTCGATGTAGTAGGTATTAATATGTTGTTAAAAAGCTCTCATATATGGGATTTAGAGGTGTTATGTGCATAATTGCTTGATTGGCAGCAGTGCATGAAAAATGCAAGTAGTGAATTGCTTTTAAGCAGTTATGGTGTGCCACAAGGGTCAGTACTTTCACAGTACTGTAGGCCTTTGTTATACTCTCTTTATACGTCAATTTGAAGGCAAGATATTTTACCTTTGCAGATGATACTGTTTTACTGTACACCGAAACAGCTGAAGTAGATCTTAATTCTCAAGAAAACTATGACCTAAATATCTTCCATAAATGGCTTTTTTATTGATAAAAACAATTATATTAAATTTAAACAAAAAAATAAACTTTTTAACGATCTTCGAGCAAATATTAATGGTATATCTTTGTTAAAAGTGCCTTCTATAAGATATTTGGGATTGATTGTTGATGAAAATGTAAACTAAGGACCATACATAACCAAAAGCTTGGAAAAAATTGTTTCCATGATTGAATTATATAAGAGTAGAAACTATCTAATAAAAAAAAGTAAATTTTAGGTTTATAACGGTTTTTTCTTACAAATTTTCGATATGTTTTGGTAGTTTGGGGTATGGGTGGTTCAACTGAAAAAATATTACTAAATGAAATAGTAAAATATTTTTTTACTTCGATTTCCTCAGTAGCATCAATGAAATTTATTTAGAACTAAATTTGTAAAATGATTTATAATAGCTATAGGTTTAAGGAATCCGATTTTAGATGCAATTTACTTAGAACTATAAAGAATATAAGTATTTATAATAATTCTGTAAAGAAATTAATATACCTACTTTAAATCAATTAATTAGGTTACTTAATATTTATAAAGTTTGTTAATTCAATCTGTTTTATTTTATTTATTTTTTGTTTCAATCACCGATTGAAGATTTTGTTATGTTTTGGAATAAACTGTAATTTTTTTTTAAATAAAGAAAGTGACTATGGTAAAGTATACCTAATATAAATATCATAGCTTTAGCATTGGTTAATACAAAGTAAAATGTATAGTTAAAAAAATAGGCTCCTGCCACTGCCCCAATATTATATTTCGAGCAAAATTACATAAGACAGGCTAATAGGCAGCCCAAGAATTGTTATGAATTATTAGATACCTTAACAGAGAAGACCCTATAAATTTTCTCTTCCTAACCACCGGAATATTAAAAAAGTTGAAGCATTTTCTTTCATGCATAATTCGGCAATACATTATAGCTATAAACTGCTCCCTAATCTCCATAAAAATAACTAATCCCATTTCCATATTTTCTTACTTAGACAGGTGATATTACAGCTCAATCTTCAATAAGAAAATAACCGAACTGTCTAATATTAGAAAATAAATTTAGTTCGCTCTGCTTGACTTCGCAGTGTCATTTTCGTGTTATTTTGTTTTTTTAGGCCATAGTGGTCGAGCATTTCATGCTGTAAACCCCCAGACATGGGCGTATCCACCTAATATTTTAAAAACGTTGTCAGGTATTTATAAGAAATTCTACCCAATCTACACAATAGTTTGAATGACTACAAGTAGCAGCTTGAACATATCCCTGTGTTTTCATTATATTTATTTTTTATTTTTGTTGGTTTTAAAAGAAAGTCATTTGGCTGAAATTTGATCTTAAATGTGTTGCTTCGACACAATAAGATTGTACTTAAAAAACACATTTTAAACATTCTTAAAAACTAGTATACATTATTTTACCTTTAAAGCATGTGTGAAAGATAAAATAACAACTGAAATGATAAAATGAATAAGTGATAGCAATGTCTGCTAAAAATTCGTAATGAATCATGGAAACTTGACTCAATTGCAAAAGTAGTTTATAAAATTTGCTATTCCCATCTATAAAAGATAAGGACATTCGAACTGCAATAATCACAGAGCTTTATGATCATCCTCAATAATTCCTTTAAACTATAGCACAATAAAAGAGCACAATATAATAAAAACTGTGAGAAGAGTAAAAGTAAAACTAGAAGACGACTCAAAATATTAATAATTAAAAGAAGAATAGAATGATAAAAATTACCATTCTTAAAAGGTAGATATATGTCAGAGGTTTGAGTATGTAGAGAAAAATTAAATGTGACGAGCCTTAGAATCTACTAGGCGTACCGAAGTCCCTTAACGCAGCAAAAACTTTTGTAGCTTAACCAAAACAGCAATATTAGAAAGTCTCAGGACTGGTAAACAAAATCAATATGATTGCCACAGGTGCGGGAAATTCTTAACAGGTCGGACGACAAATCTAACAGAGCTTGTCTAGGAATAACAGGGGCAATGGCAACGTGCCTGACAGCAGCCTTAGAGAAGATGCTGAGTCTTCATCTGCTGCAATTTTGCATAAAGTCGCAGCTGGTGCCTTTTCTAGTGCAATAGACTCAAAATTTAAAACCTGGTGATTTGGTTGGCCATCAAAAGATACTGGTAAAACTTCGAGTAGCGTCCTTGATTTAACGGTTGGAGATGTCGAACCAATGCTGGTAAACAGATAGGTCCAAGAAAAATCAAATAAGGGTAGTAGGAGTGAGGGGTCGAATTTTCGATCCAAATCCCTATATCTGTTAAGAAACTGACAAAAAACAACAACTTGTATGTGCCAGGTCACAAATTGATAATAAGAAACGAGAACATTGACAGGTCACAAATTGATTATAGGTAACAAGGAAATTGACAGACGCGCAAAAGACGGGCGAAAACACCTTTCCTTCGACCCAAACTCTTTTGTGGTTTTATAAATAGGAACTCCTTTCCATAGTACGAGGTCCTTCATAAAAAGTATCTCGGGAACAGGATCGATTACGATATCACTGGAGCCAGGACTGAGGCAAGCTAAATAATTCATCTAAAAAGGTAAAATGCCTCCTGGATAAGAGCAAAAAAGGCATAAAACTGACCGCAGGTCTTCTCACAGGATACTGCCCAATGAGGTACCACCTCAAAATATTAGGCAAATCGGAGAGTGAAAATTGCGAATATGCTAAAGAAACGCAACTATGCAAATGCGTAGGATTGTTCTGCAAACGGCTTGAGTTTCTTGGAGTTGCTATGTATCCTTATAAAATTAGGAATGTCAAAGCTATAAAGCTGAATAGCTTGGCCTTCTAGAGCTTAAGCACATTAAGTTACTCACATTAGATCTTAGTAGAAAGTGCAAAGAAGTCTGGCTTGTACGACCTATGAAAATATAGTCTATGTTGTTGCAAAAGAGGCACAATGTGAGAAATAGTGCACAAGCATGAGTTAAATCTAATGGATAGCTCATTATGCAAATTATATCCGAAAGAATTGGAAACTCTAGTCGATGTTTTAAGTGAGACATTTCTAATAATGAAATGAAAATGAAAAGAACAAATAAAACAGACTAGTAAACTGAATGGAAGGAAAATGAAACTTTGGGAATCACCAAAATAGGAGGCAAATTAAAAAGAAGAACGAAGAAAAGATCATATCACTCAACATAGAGAAAAAACACCACCCAAATGGTACGGACCGACATTGAGGAAATCCTTGGAACTGGAAAAAACCAAGAAGAAAGAATCTGGATCCAGAAAAAATGACTAAAACAAATAGTTGAGGAAGATAGATGAAGGGACAAAATATTAAAGATAATAAATAACTGGCTATGACAGAATATAATCACAATCCAATTCCTGAAAACACAGAAGAATGAAAATTAAGAAAAAAGAGAATTTTGATGTAGTAAATTGATTATTCATTTAGTTAAGTGTATGATTTAGACATTACATTCATTTGGGAATTGTATATCTATTGGGAATTGTATAGAGATGATGTTTAGAAGTAAAATTGGGTAGACTATTTTTGATATTTTTGGACTATGGTCTGTTTAGGTACTAAACCGCTCATATACACAAAACCTTTGGGACAGCTAAAATACTGCGAAAGAGCACAAGTATCAACTTTAAAAATCAATGTTAGGAATGGCGAAAATATAAAACACCATGTCCTAAATTCATGGAATGCTTCATTAATCATTATTGAGAAAGAATTAATTTTCATATGGTTTGCTACCATAAAGGCCTTGAGCTAAGATTTTTGACTGTTCATAAATATTAAAAACATTAAAAAATTAAACTTTTTAACGAAACTTTCACTTTTATTTAAAAAGGTAATGTTTTAAATAAAAAGTTTAACTTTTGAATGTTTCTAGTAAGATGAACTTCCACATAGTAAGGGTAGATACAATAAATTTCATCTTCATAAATATACGATGGAATTACCTATTGAACTTTATGTTATATCATATTATACTGGTTTAATCAATATTCCTAGCTCTTTTACCTAATGTTTAGGTTTTGAAACATGTACAGCTTATTGAAGAGCTGAATTATTTACAAAAACATTCAAAGTTTATGTTAAATAAGTTCAATATGTTGAGTGTTAATCAGCCTTCTACGTAATCAAAACTTGTGAGCAAGTAAATAAGCTTAAAATGAAAACGTAAATATTTATTACAAGTTTTATAACTATAGTATATTCTGGACAAAACCATAAACATGAGGTTTAGGGAAAGAGTAGAATGTGCAATTTATTCCGGTTACTAGAACGATTCGTACATCGGTAATAAAAGGAATTTAACGACATGTCTTTAATGTATTTCCAATATCTATGATTAAAGCGAGGTTAGTGGTTATGTACAAACAGTTAACAACCTAATCCCTCCTATCTGCACATCACTGTTCGCCGTAAAGTGTAAGCGTTCCATGCTGGGGTACCCCATAGGGCACGAACCTAAAGGGACATAAAAACCCCTTGTAATCTGTCCTCAGTCCAAAATTCTAGTTAAAGTGTCTATCAATCAACTGAAACAAACGTCTTCGTATAATCTCGTCGTGACAAATCACTTTAATGTCATTTATTTCTGTTTAGCATGGTTCAGGTGATGCTCCGTCAGCCAACTAAAAATGTTATTGTCAGATCGAATTGAGGTATGAGAAATGTTTTTATAATAATTTATCATACAAATAAAAGAAAAAAACTGATTGATATAGTAATAATTCCCTTCCATAGAACCTTAAAAAATGTATTGAACCAATGTTCAAATTATTCAAGCATTGACACAATTTTGAAACTTTTAAAAACAATACATTACTTTTATGGTTGTTTTTGGTTTTTGCCTTTTCTATTTTCTAAATAATTTACTATTTATCTACTACATTTTATGTATGTACAAAAAGTACGAGGAGTAATAAACCCTAATTAAGTATGCAAAACCTTTACAGGGAGCACCATGAAATTTTTGATAAATCTCTTACTTTAAATTACATTTCTTCCGTAAATCTAAAAACCAGGTAGATCGACCCAGTATTTTCAGTTTCAGTTTCAGTTGTAGCAAAATTTAGGGTTTCTTCATTGTTAAAGGATTAGCAAGTAAGCAGTAACGCAATGCAGTGGTGTGTATTTTACGTTTTAAATTGTAATATAATAAAAAATGAAAAGAAATCATTATTGGAATACATTTATTACTTACATTTTATTCTATATCCGACTCGGAAGAGGATGAATCGTTGTTGACATTAATAATAATAGGGTCGATTAAATCATCACAAATATTGTCAATTTTCCACATATTTGCCTCTACTTACAGCACTCTAAAACAATTTCACAACATCGTTTATTTTAAAATTAGTATTTTTTTTCAAAACTTCCCCCTTTACCTGAGCCCATATTA
This sequence comes from Ophraella communa, assembly GCA_035357415.1. NCBI lineage: Eukaryota > Metazoa > Arthropoda > Insecta > Coleoptera > Chrysomelidae > Ophraella > Ophraella communa. The sequence continues at coordinate 25,393,735 of CM068992.1, read as the reverse complement.
ATTCCATGGGATTAAGTTCACAATGATAAGGGGAAAGTCGAAGAACTGATACACCACGAGAAGAAGCCATTTCTTCTACAATGTAGGTTTTGTATTTATTCTTGTTCATTTTTGCAATTCTTTCCTTAGTGGATCTTTTGGAAACTTAATATTTTTCGAAATAAGCCACTCCAAAAGCTCTGCTTTACGCCAACGACTTGTGGGCAATGCTTCTCGTAACCGTGAATGGTAACTTGCGTTGTCCATAACAATAACAGCCCCTTTTGGAATCAGATCCAACATTTGAACAAACTGAAATTGATTGTGTTAACCTCTACTTTTTGGAAGTTCATCTTACTAAGAACAATTAATAACTGCACAGTTAAACTAAACTTCCACTATTTATTTGAAAAATTCGCTTTAAAATCAATTACAGCTGTTTCGCTATCACTAGCATCGTCAGATTGACATATTGAAATTACATGTTGTTTGTTTGTAACTAGGTGCTTGATGTTGATAAGGAGTTAAGGCTAGATCAAGTAAGGAAGTAATAAGACATAACAATATTAAAGCCTAGATGTTATTAGCCCTAAGGGATTATCCTGGATGTATTTCCCTCTAAGATCAGTATAACTGTGCAATGATATAGAAAAACCAGGAAAAAACTATATCATGCTGATCTTTACAATAACTTAATATATTTATGTTATAATAATGTCTTATCTATGTATAAAATGAAGACTCAATCAAAGTAAACAGTTTAATAGTGGAGAACTTCCAAGATTTATTTGTTCATTAACTACTTTAAACTGTTGATCTGCTAGATGTCTTTTAATTTCAAGTTCTTCTAGAAAATCTAAATTTTGTTTTTTATCACAAATGTGTAGTATATGAATGTCATTGGTGTGTATAAGTGAGTTTGGATGTTCCAGTAGGTGTTTTGCATAGTTCGACTTATCTGGTTGTTGTAAGAGCATATAGATTACAACAACCAGATACGTCGAACTATGCAAAACACCTACTGGAACATCCAAACTCACTTATACACACCAATGACATTCATATACTACACATTTGTGATAAAAAACAAAATTTAGATTTTCTAGAAGAACTTGAAATTAAAAGACATCTAGCAGATCAACAGTTTAAAGTAGTTAATGAACAAATAAATCTTGGAAGTTCTCCACTATTAAACTGTTTACTTTGATTGAGTCTTCATTTTATACATAGATAAGACATTATTATAACATAAATATATTAAGTTATTGTAAAGATCAGCATGATATAGTTTTTTCCTGGTTTTTCTATATCATTGCACAGTTATACTGATCTTAGAGGGAAATACATCCAGGATAATCCCTTAGGGCTAATAACATCTAGGCTTTAATATTGTTATGTCTTATTACTTCCTTACTTGATCTAGCCTTAACTCCTTATCAACATCAAGCACCTAGTTACAAACAAACAACATGTAATTTCAATATGTCAATCTGACGATGCTAGTGATAGCGAAACAGCTGTAATTGATTTTAAAGCGAATTTTTCAAATAAATAGTGGAAGTTTATTTTAACTGTGCAGTTATTAATTGTTCTTATTTGAACAAACCATTCCTCGAAGACATCCCCATTCATATCTTCGTGATAGTCCCCCGTGCGTTTTGAAATAAAAGTTAATAATCCACCATCAACAAAACCTTCCAACATAAACAATGATAAGTCTTTTTCCTTTTCCTGATGGTGGCTGCAAACCTAACGACAAACCTTCCACGAATGCCTGCCTTCCGCTTTTAATGTTTTCATCTTGCCAAGATTTGGAAACTATTCTTAAATAGTCTCTTCTCCAAACAACTATTTCCGGTTTATCTATCAAGAGAGATTTTTTATTATGTTTTGTATATCTGAAACCCACATCTTTCAAAAGTTTGCATAATGTCATTCTGGAGAATTTTGTATAGTCCGTATCTTCTTGCACTGATGTCATAATTTTGTCAAGTGTTGGAATTTCCTTTCGTAAGTAAAATCCATGGACTTTACGCCTTAGTCTTTGTTTTAATAACTCATCGATCTCAATTGGTTTTCGGCCTGAAGGAGTTTTAGGGGGTTGAAGAGTTCCATTCTTGCTTTCTTTTAGTAATCTATAAATTGTTGATTTAGCAACACACAACATAGCAGCCGTTAATTCCACAATATCATCAACACTTGCACTTGGATCCTTGTTTTTTAATGATATATAACAATTCAATATCAGAGTTTTTTCATAGATAATGGACCTGTTTTTGGTCGTTTAGATGGTCCTTGGCTTATCGACATTATTTGGTACTTGCACAATTAACATTCAACAAATGTTTTAAATATATTCCAAATGTTTACAATATTATGAAAACCATACAACTTTATTCAAAGAACTAATACTAAGTACTGATTTAATGTACCTACTTTCTTTTAAAACAATAATCCCGATAATGTTTCTAAGAAAACTGGGTTGTTTGGAAAATCCCTTTCAATAATCGAATAATCTGTAAATAGGTGTAATCGTATTAAGCCGATTACAGTATGCCACTTGCCATTTAAAATTTCTGAGAAAAATTTCCCAAACACTACATATAGGAGTAATACAAATAAAAAATATTCATTTTGCTTCTTTGAATTTAATATAAGATATCTTGCTATCTTCACTTTAATTAATATTTAAAAAATATATTTCATTGTAATTTATTTGTGATAATATTTAAAGTTTGAATTAATCTTCTTACAAAAAGAACAAAAATATATAAAATAATTATTAAATTAAACTGTGTTGCCTTTCTTTATCAAACTTACTAAAATTTATGTACCTCTATTATTTTTTATTAAAATTAGTACATACCGTTACCTCTGACCTAAATCGTATATTCTTTAGCATAGCTGCAATTCATTCGTTCAATACAAAATGTACCTTACGGTATACCCTCTTAAAATATATTTTGGTACGTCTATGAAATCTACTTAAATGAATGATTTATTACTTCTTGTCCTTTCTATATAGACTATAATAATAAAATATTCGGATAATTTATTTAAAATTAGATATGTAGACAAAAAAATTAAGAATCTGGTTCAGTGAGAAAAATTAATTTTTATCAGGTAAATGATAATATTTATGCTCTTTTACTTAAAAGAGAAAATAATTAATTATTCTCTTTGCATGCTTTAAACTGTTTTGGAAAATTAAAGAGACCGATTGATCCAAATAAAAATTACACTACCACTACCACAAGCTACTGATGGTAACCTGTTTCAAAAACGTACGGATCTGCAAATTGCCTAGGAAAAGTATCAAGAAATAAAATCAGGCCGTGTTTAAGGAAGTTTTCAGATAACGATACCAAAAAAGGAAGACTGGGAACCGGTTAGCTTATGTTAGGTAGAAGGAGGAAAAAATTTTTTTGTTCACGAATGGCTCCAAAACCGTTGTGGGTACAGGAGCTGTGGTATACGGCACAAAGCCAAGGACAGAAGTCCAGCTATGCCTAGGAAAGAATGCAACTTTATATCAAGTGTATATGCCGCTATACAGTTTTGGCTACGGAACTAATTACCCGATAGGTGGAAATCATTTCCGATTGCCAGGCGGCACTAAAGTCACTGGAATGAAATCGGATCGACTCCTAGTTTGGAAGTGCCTTCAGGATTTAATACGTCTAGGGGAAAATAAGAAAGTAACCTTACTTTGGGCACCTGGGCGTACTGGCATTGAAGGTAACGAAAAAGCGGACCTTCTAGGTGCTGAAGGAATATTTATAGGCTCGAAGCCATTCCTAGGAATAGCGAATAGCGCAGCCAGAGAAACAATATCGAACTGGGTAGATCGGAGGAGACGTTTTTACTGGTTCGAGCTAGAGGGTTTAAGGCACTCAAAAGCATTTTTAGGAGATCTCTCTAAAAAGAGGTCTCAAGAGCTGCTGAATATGAGCAGACAGGACCTACAAATAATAGGACTACTGATTGGACACAGTCGCCTTAATAAGCATATGAAAACAATTGGACTGGCAGGGAGTACGGACTGCAGATTCTGTCAGGCTGAGGATGAATCGGTGGAGCATATCTTGTGTAACTGCCTAGAGCTCGAGAGAATGAGGATCAATAAATTTGGTCTGCATCAACTCGAACCCATTGACTTCATGGAAGTGTCGCCAATGAGCCTGATGAGCTTCATTAGAGGCATAGAGCTGATAGAACGACTTTAACCTAGGGGTGAGCCACAATAGATCTTTCAGGTCGCAGTGGAAGGGACGTTAAACAACCACTCACATTGAACCTAACCTAACCCGATAGGTGGAAAACTAGTCTATCGTAATCCATTTTGACAGTTAAGCGGCACATCGTTCGATACAGGTCAACTTAAAGCTCGTATAGGACTGCGTTTGTGCGCTCAATCCGGTGGGAAGCTGGGTAACGGGGCACCAGGGAATCAGGGGCAATGAGAAGGCTGACAAATTGGCCCGGGAAGGTGCAAATACCACATTAATAGGGCCTGAACCTCCCTTTGGAATTGCAAATACACTTAAAAAAGCAGCCATCAGCTAATAGGGGCAAAGTAAGCCTTATGAATGGTGGAAAGGTATCCCCAGACAGAGGCAGACCTACTCCCACACGGACGAAAGTCAGTAAGGATTGAATTAAACTTTCACTATTAAGATGATAGCAGAACTTTTATCTGGATTTTGCAGGCTGAATAGGCACATAAGTCTTATAGGACAGACAGAGATACACTTATTCAGGTTCTGTCTGGAAGAGGAGGAAATCGCCATTCATGTCCTATGCCAATATTGAGGCTTGACAAGACTGCTGTTTCTAGAACTTGGAGAGAAAAAACCGGAAGCAGCAGGCTATATGAAACTACAACTATCAAGGATGTTGGACTTCATCAAAAGGGTAGGGCTAGATAAGATGCTTTAAAAATACAAGGGCAGCACAATAGATCTGCAAAAGTCGCACCGTGTTAGGCTGTCAGGTAGGCCCAATTTGTAATATTTAATCTGTACCTCGATCTGTACTCTGTAACTGTACTGCGCCTAACGCCATATCATTGCGAACTAAATCCACAAGTGGAGCTACTACCAAACTACTGTTTGATCAAGCCATTCGGAACGTCAAACTAGTGAACTGGCGAAAAGGAGTCCAGCATGAGATAAATCAGAAGAAGAAAATGTGTGATCTGGAGAACCTGGTCGATCAGGTGGTTGACCTTTTATTTTATAACGCCAGGAGATAATGATAACTGAGAATATTATGATCTATAATAAATTAATTGTAGTGCATATACATATATTTTGTTGCCTATTGAATATTTAGTAGAAAACTGTTATGCATTATGTCTATATCTAACACAATTTGATTTATTTTAATGAACTTCTTATGAGTGTGCATTCTCTTTTCAAATATCCCACCTGCGCGCCTCCTACCTTCCAATTATGAAACGAAAGAATTTTGCATTGCAAACTATGGAAGTGTCAGAATTTATTGACGGTTTACCCTGTAGTCCTTTTGAATATCTAATGAAATGAGATGTTACTTTATACCCTTTTGAAATAGAATATAGTTTTAGTATTTAATTTACTTCACTAGATCCATTTATTCTTCTATTTACTGTTTTCATGTTCATTATTAGTATTTACTTTACACCGCAATTGAATCCGTTTGTTCTCTTGCGGAAAAATCAATTATTTTGTCCCGCATGATCAAAATTCTACGAACTATTGTGTGGTATAATCTTGTTTTTGAATTTCTCGTAGTTTGTTATTTTCGATTGATTGAATACAAATTTCTTAACAAGGTTTTTGTTTGACGCAGTCTGTTCTTTATTTCCTCATCTGCTGTAACATTGTCCCCAATATTAATACCCAGATATTTGAATTTGTCTATTTTCATAGTTGTATTAACGCCAGTGTTGTTAGCTTTCACCATGCAATAATCCAAACTGCAAACAATGATTATGTTGTCGAGGATTTTTTTATTTGTGTTGTTATTAACAAGTTGCAATGGAAATCACTACTTGATGTCAAACAAACACTATAAACAATTTTTTAACTATGTTAAATGATAAGTGCGAAGAAATTTATATGTTTTTCCTTTTTTTTCAGATAAAGACAACCAAATCAACAATTAGGAAGTTTCAATTGGTGAGTGCTTTTTTTTCAAATTTATCTTATAGAAAAGTGATTTACGAGAACCAACCAAATGAATAATTAGTTTATTTAGTTTCATTAAAATATATTTTTAATTGAAATACCTTTAGATTAAATACCAAAGTGTTGATAAGATACATTAAGATGGAAAAATAATTACAAAAACTGGAGGTAATTAAAAAGCACCGGTAAAATTATCTGTTGGCAGCTGCTCCTCCCGTTTTATTTATTTGATTTTTTTAACTCGATTTATTCAGTTAACACCTTTTCCTATTATTTCCTTGATTGATATCTAGCAATAAGGTTAAAACGTAATACAAAAAGTCCCTTTTATACACTCATAAAATAGAATTAGATGTCAAAAAGATTGCCACTGTACAATTCCTGCACAGAACATCTATAGAAATATTTTTATTAAACACAATAAGAAATATCGATCTATCTGAAAAGATTCTTGGCCTGTGCCTTTGGAAGTCTACAGGTAAAATGTCTTTGAAGAACAGACAAACGTACTGGTGACAATGGCTCAGGGGTTTGACTAAACCGCATTTAATTTTTCTTATTCTGAATTTTTGATATCAATGGACCGTAAACGTTCTTGGATACCTAGGAATATTTAAAAACGTTTTGAATGACTTACTGGTCTCTTTGTGATTTCCCTACAAACATTTCTTGAGAACAAATGACCTTTGATGTTTTTGAAAAGATCTAATAAAGCGAGAATAATTGCATAACAATGGAAACAAGTTTTAACTACCATATAGATGCGAGCGCTTGCCATCAGTGAGGAGAAATATTACATGTACCACTGGTCAACACGGTCATTTTAAACTTCTTTCAACTTTATAAAATTTTACTACGCCGTATCTACAACTATAATTAGTAGTTTTTATCAATGTAAGCGTATATTTTTAATATTATAATATACAGTGCGGTTCTAAAGTCACTTCCCCCCCATTTATTTTTTGAACCGTTAGAATTAGAAATTTGAAATTTTGGGAAAGTGAACTAGGGAATGTATATTACTTTTTTATAGATAGTAGGTGACGTAATCATAAAAAATGGCGGACGTGGGCCCTTTTGGAAGATAATTTTAAATGGCACCATATGGCAAGTAATACTGTTGTGCGAGTACGCCCCTGGCGCTATGATCAGACGCGTAGGAAACAAATGATACGAGAGTCTTCGAGAATATACGGCGCCCGATGAGCGAAGCATCTAGACTCGATACGATCGAGAATAGACTGGAGTTCTGGAGTATGCTGGAACAATACTTACCTATATATTAAGGACCGATTTGAATATTTTAGTTAGTTAGTTAGTAGTATGCTGTTATGCGAATAGAAATATTGTCTTACATAAATTAAAGTATTGTAAATAAATTGTGTTATATAAATTAAACAGTGTTAGTAATTTGAAATAGTATAAAAATAAATTAAAAGACTAGTAAAAATAAATAAACGTTACATTGGTGTCAGAAGTGGGATATTGTAAATAAATAAGGTAAAAAAAATAAATAAATAAATATGTCGAAAAAACTTTGTGACTTGAAAGTGACAGAATTACGTCAAGAGCTGGAGGATCGTGAATTGGAAACAACAGGAAGGAAGACTGAGTTGTTGCAGCGACTTAAGCAAGCATTGGAAAATGATGGTTTAGATCCAGAAAATCATATTTTCGTAGACGACTGTTCTGCTACAATTATTTCTTCCTTAAATAAAGTTTCTTCTGATATTTCTTCTTTGGAAAATAAAGTTTCTTCCAATATGTCTTCTTTGAAGAGTGATATCTCTTCTGACATTTCTTTTTGGAAAAAAGAGTTTCTACTGATATGTCTTCTTTAAAAAATGATATGTCTTCTTTAAAAAATGATATTTCTTCTTTGGAAAACAAAGTTTCTTTGGACATTTCTTCTATGGAAAATAAAATGTCTTCATTTGAAAAAAAAATTGAAGAGAAAATAAGAGAAATGGAAAAACAAATGGAAGAGATGAAAAAAGGAGGTAAAGAAGATATGGAAGATTTAAGAGAGGAAAACGAGGACGAAATGAGAAGCTTCAAAGTGGAGCGGAAACCGAAATTGGAAGGCAGCGAAAGTTCTGTTCGTGTTAAGGCCCCAACCTTTGACGGAAAGATGTCTTGGGAAAATTATCTCAAACAATTCGAAACAGCTGCAAGAGCGAACGGATGGTCCCAAAAAGAGAAGGCAATAAACCTCACCATCGCTCTGAGAGGAGACGCTTTGGATGTTCTTCAGACCATACCAGTGGAGGACACAGATGATTTTGAGCAACTGAAGAAAAGCTTGAACATGCGATATGGTCACGAACACTTGGAGAACTTGTACCGATCGCAGTTAAAGACTCGAAAACAGAAGCGAGAGGAGACACTTCAAGAGTACGAAGTAGATATTGCCAGATTGGTAAGATTTGCTTACCCTTCAGCTCCAGAACAAATGATGGAATGTTTAGCTGTTGAAGCATTTCTTGATGGACTTCGTGACCACGAAATGGCAAAGACACTCCGTTTAGCTCACCACAAAACATTAGTTGACATCTTGTCTGCCGCGCTTGAGTATGAAGCGGCTTCGAAAGCTTGTGGAGGATACAGTAAAGTAAGGTCCGTAACGGAAGAGGAAGATGAAAATATGTTAGACCAATTAGTAAATATGATGAAGAACTTTACTGATAAGAAAAAGAAGAAGACCATCAGGCGCTGGAATTGTGGTGGACATGTTCGCAATTCATGTAAACGCCCTGGGGTCACTACGAATCAAGAAACTACTCCACAGGAAAAACTAAAACGGGCCGGCCTAGAGGGGGCAGCTGCGACCCGGAACGTTTCCAGAAGACCGTGCCCAGAAGAGTGTTCTCACTGCAGTAAGACAGAATTAAAAGAAACTGCAATACTACGAACAACTGTAGTTAACGACGACTGGGCACCTACTAGAATTAAAGAAGAGCAAGATAATGATCCTGTTTTAAAGAAAATGAGAGAATGGAAGATAGAAAATCGTCGACCTACTTGGCAAGAAGTGTCAAAATTCTCTACAGTCCTTAAATCATATTGGGCCCAGTGGGAGTCTTTCATTTTGGAAGGCGATTTATTAAAGAGAATAATTGAAAATGATGACGGTTCCGTTAACAGAAAGCAATTAGTTATACCAAAGAGTAGAGTAGCCGAAGTACTACGACAGTTACACGACAGTCCATCAGGAGGTCATCTTGGTGTTAAGAAAACCCTGCAGAGAGTTCGTGAAAGGTTTTATTGGATGAATAGTTCCGATGATGTTAAGGACTGGTGTAAGAAGTGTACCATCTGTGCTGCTAGTAATGGACCTCAGAAAAGAGGAAAAGGCTCCCATGAAACAATATAACGTTGGTAGCCCATTTGAGAGAATTGCTTTAGATATTGCTGGACCGTTCCCCACTACTGAGAATAAGAATAAATACATGTTGGTGGTAATGGACTATTTTACGAAGTGGGTTGAAGTCTACGCCATTCCAAATCAAGAGGCAGCAACTGTCGCAGACGTGCTAGTGAAGGAGTTTATTTGCCGATATGGAGTGCCCTTGGAGATTCACAGTGACCAAGGAAGGAACTTCGAAAGTCAACTCTTTCAAGGAATTTGTGACAATTTAGGAATGAAGAAAACAAGAACTACAGCATTGCACCCACAATCAGATGGAATGGTAGAACGCATGAATAAAACCATTGGCAAATATCTATCAAAAGTAGTATCCAATCACCAAAGGGACTGGGACCAGTATATTTCGCTCTTTGCAATGGCTTATCGATCCGCCGTCAATGAATCAACAGGTCAAACACCAGCAAAAGTCTTGTTTGGACGCGAGATGAGGTTACCATGCGACCTCGAGTTTGGATGCCGACCTGGAGAGGATATAGCTGGAGAAGACTATGTAATCCAGTTACGTAGAAAAATGGACGACATGCATGATTTGGTTCGCTCCCATCTCCAAGTTGCCAGTGACAGGATGAAGAAACGGTATGATACCCAAGCTATAGAAGGATGTTTCCAAGAAGGTGACAAAGTCTGGCTCCATAACCCGAAAAGACGGAAGGGGTACTCACCAAAGTTACAACAATCTTGGGAGGGTCCATACATCATCAAGAAAAGAATCAATGACGTCATATACCGTATAATAAAGACCCCGAATGGAAAACCTAAGGTAGTACACCGAAACCGACTGGCGAAATTTGAAGGAGATCATGACCAGGAAGAAGAAGTCGTAAATCAAGTCATAGATACACCCGACCTTGCTTTCGAAGAATTTATGGGTGCATATGGAGGTACTGGGAAAGCTAGATACGGCGTGACTATTGAGAGACAGCAAGACCTGTTCACACTTCCTGATGACTACTCATTAGCCCATAGCGTTTCCGCCACTATCAGCGACGGCCGAGGATTAGCGTCTGTCTTTCGAAGGAAGTTTGGTCGATTGTCAGAACTTCGAAATCAGTTACCAGCCACTGGGAAGGCTTTGATACTTCGAGATGACTCCCGTTGCCTCTTCTATCTGATTACCAAGAATACCTACCAAGACCAGCCCACTTATCGAAATATATGGAAATCATTACTTAACTTGAGAGAGCACGTATTGGAGTCCAACATACAGAAGCTAGCCATGCCGAAAATAGAGTGCAACTCATTGGATTGGAGGGTCATCCGAAATATGGTGGAAGTAATCTTTCAAGATACCGAAGTCCAAGTGTTGGTATGCAGCCATTCGCCCCGTGTCCAGCTGACATCAAAGACCATTCCATGTTATTTCCATGCAACTGGAAATTGTAGACGAGGATTCAGTTGCAAGTATCTCCATCCAGTCTCAATTCCGTAAAAGTTCCAGGAGGAACTATTTCTTAAGGAGGGGGCAATGTTGTGCGAGTACGCCCCTGGCGCTATGATCAGACGCGAAGGAAACAAATGATACGAGAGTCTTCGAGAATATACGGCGCCCGATGAGCGAAGCATCTAGACTCGATACGATCGAGAATAGACTGGAGTTCTGGAGTATGCTGGAACAATACTTACCTATATATTAAGGACCGATTTGAATATTTTAGTTAGTTAGTTAGTAGTATGCTGTTATGCGAATAGAAATATTGTCTTACATAAATTAAAGTATTGTAAATAAATTGTTTTATATAAATTAAACAGTGTTAGTAATTTGAAATAGTATAAAAATAAATTAAAAGACTAGTAAAAATAAATAAACGTTACAATACATCATTTGAATGCTTGTTTCAAACCCTTTCCAATGATACAAAAAAAATTAATTCTTCTATCTTATTTACAACATTCAACACAAAATTATAAAATTATTAAATATTTTATTTGGTAAAAGTAAAAAAATACGTTCTAATAATAAAAAAAAATTAAATAATATGTTCAAAATGTTCACCATTTACTTCTTCGTAATAAAAAAAAACTTTACCGACTTTTTATTTAAATCGAATTCTTTGCTTTAAATGTAGGTACAATGCTATTAACTGGCGTACTAAAAATTTAAAATGTTTGGCACTATACTATTCTTGTTTAAATTCAAAGTTTTTATTTTTATTTCTTTTTGGTTCATATTTTAATTATAATTTGTAAAAATAGTAAAATTTTACCTCTTTACCATTATTGTGATTTAGTAAATTATCCGTTAATAATAAATAAGAGTTTTTTAAAATGTCGCGAACTATGCAGGAAAAAGTTGAAGCAATATTAATTATTGGTGAGGCTAGAACTAATCTGCATGAAGCCGAACGGATTTTTAATGAAAGGCATCCAGATCGACCAATATCCAAACAGTACCTGAGACAACTCTTAGATAAATTTCATAGAACGGGAAACGTTGCAGACGCTAAGCGAAGTGGTCGACCTGGAATTAGTGAAGACAAACAAGTCGAAATAGTTGCCGAAATGGTAGTCAACCCCATACAATCCACCTCAAATGTTGCACAAACTTGTGAAGTGTCTTCATCAACTGTAAATAGTTTTAAAGAAACAAAAATTTCATCCTTATAAAATGAAAATGCTCCATATGCTGACAGAAGATGATCCAGATCGCAGAATTGAATTCTGTGAGCAAATAAGAAATAAAATAGAACAGGATCCTTATTATCTTAAAACAATTTGCTTAAGTGATGAGTGCTCTTTTTTTCTTAATGGTAAAGTTAATACCCAGAACGTAAGATACTGGAGTGACACAAATCCTCACCTTTTTTATGAAGGTCACACCCAGTTTCCTCAAAAAGTGAATGTGTTGGCAGGAATTGTGGGAAACTACATTGTTGGGCCTATATTTTTAAACGTAAATTAAACTGGGGAAATTTACCTGGAATTACTCCAGAATGGTATTGAACCCCGAATCTTAGAGATTCTTGAGGATCATGCTGACGAGTTCCATGATATGGAGAAATAACTTTTCAGCAGGATGGTGCTCCTTCCCAGTATTATCAACCTGTTAGAAATTATTTAAATGAAAAATGTCCAGATAGGTGAATTGGACGACGGGGTCCAATAGAGTGGCCTTCGCGTTCTCCCGATATGAACCCACTAGATTTCTTTTTATGGGGGTACCTAAAATCAAGTTTATGGTACACAAATTAAGAGCATTGACGAATTAACGCGAAGAATTAGTGAAGAATGCAGGTTAATTTCTAGAGAGACACTTGAACGCGTTCGGGAAGAGTTTTCTGCTGGACTTTTTTATTGCCAACAAGTAAATGGTGAACATATTGAACATATTATTTAATTTTTTTTTATTATTAGAACGTATTTTTTTGACCAAATAAAATATTTTAATATCTTAACAATTTTATAATTTTGGGTTGAAAGTTGTAAATAAGGAAGAAGAATTAATTTTTTTTTGGTTTCATTGGAAAGGGTTTGAAACAAGCTTTTAAATGATGTATTAATTGCCATATGGTGCCATTTAAAATTATCTTCCAATAGGGCCCCCGTCCGCCATTTTTTATGATTACGTCACCTACTATCTATAAACAAGTAATATATATACAAAAAATAAATGGGGGGAAGGGACTTTAGAACCGCACTGTACATATATTTCGTTATATAGATATTTGATTAACTATTTATAAAGTTCTTATTGGAAAAAGGCGTCAGACAAGGAGACACAATGTCAACAAAGCTCTTCACAACAGTCCTTGAATACGCCTTTAGAAAACGTAAATGTTGTAAGACAGTAACATGGACGGAAAAATGCTCATTGTACTCATTACCGATAAGGCCAAAACATCGCTTAATGAAATTGCACAAGTGACTAAAGAAGTGGAATAACAGATAAACCACAGTAAAACAAATTTATTGACAAACTTAGTCATAAGTAGAACAATTAAAATAGAAAACAATAACATAGATGAAGTTAGGTTTAGGTTGTGCTGCAAACGGCAAATTTAAGGACGTTTTTTAAAGCGAAATCTTTACGAGGCTTAAGAGAAAGGTATACAATCAGAGTGTGCTCCCAGTTGCAACATACGGATGCGAAACACTAACGCTTACTAAAAACAGGATAAATAAGCTGAGGATATCATAAAGAAAAATGGAAAGATCAATATTGCGAATAATGGACCACCACGGAGATTTGAAGAAGAAAGGGAATAGAGCACATTATCAAGGAAATAACAAGGCTAAAATGGAGATTTGCAGGCCATGTAGCACAATTCAACGAATATATAGGGACCAAAAGAATGCTAGAATGGAGACCCCGTGAGGATAGAAGACCACCGATCCAATGCGCAGAAGAATAGAACACAACTGGATGCAGATTGCGCAACATTAGAATAAAAAGATTTATTCTCATTAGGCAAATCTAATAGCTGTATCAGTCTTTTATTTCTGACATATCTTACTGGAAAGTCTAAAAGGTTTTTGGCCTTCTTCAGTGATGTTCAGTTTTTCCATATCCTTTTTGACTTTCTGCTACCCCCTTCATCCTCGTATCTATCCTCTCCGCAATTTGGGTGTTTTAAGATGATACTTAAGTCTCTTTTTCCAAGTTTAAAGCATAACGTTGAATTTCTTAGTTTTAAGGATTAAAATTAAAAATATTTCGTTTTTAAATAACGTTTTATTCAAATAAATAAACTTTATTATAATTAAATATTTATTGTGTCGAATAAGTAACATAAACGAGACCTTTACAAATAAGATTAAATACCTACCTAGTTAGTTATTAAGCTACAATTTTATTAATTACTTAAATGACCTTGAACTTGAACTGACATTTGTTGATAATATCTTGTTTTTTGGACTAAGTTAAAAATGTTAGATGGTTGATTGATTTGAGCTGTTGACTGACAAAACCTTCGGTTATTAAAGTCATCCTAATTGCATTATTAATAAGCAAAAGTCTGGATAGGCTACTCTTCGTTTAGAGGATTATTGGAGCTTTAAACCTAAAAGAAATTAAAAAATTAATAGAGCTAATGTATGTAGTCACACAAAAGGTAACCCCTTTTTTTAGGCCATTTATTCTTTTTCTTAAATGTTCTTGTTATTTTCTCGATATATCTACTACAAATTGCACTTAGTTCAACCTTTAACTCTAAGGATCACCTGGTAAAAGATTGACTGGTTTAGGACCATTTCCACCATAGGGTACAGATTTGGCGTAATTTACAACCTTAGATATTGCTGACCCATTATTCAAACCTGACATTGAGGGTTTTTGGTCTACCTCCACCTCAACCAGATGTGTTAGCTAGAGAACCTGCTTACGAGGGTTGTCTGAAAATTTTCCGACCTCAACATGAAGATGGCAGCACTCGTAAACAAAAGCTGGGGAATGTGTTTGCGCATGCTTTGAAAGGTACCCACTAAAATTTCAGCCATTTTGGAAGCGCAGTTGTTGTTTTACAATCATTTGAGTGAGTCGAGCTGTCATTAAATATTTGTTTTTAAAAGGCAATACGCCTACGCAAATCAAAGACGAGTTGGACGCTGTGTACGGGGACTCTGCACCATCATTTACCACCGTGAAATTTTGGGTTGCTGAATTTAAACGTGGCCGTACCAGCTTGGGTGGCGATGAACGTTCGGGACGTCCAAAAACTGCAACCACTGACGATAATATCGCTCAAGTTTACCAAATGGTGCTAGACAACCGTCGAATTAAAATTAGAGAGATAGCAGAGGCTATATCAAAAAACACGTATCCTCCATGGTTTCATAGTAAAATAATTAAAAAACTCAAACTCAAACACACAGCGTGGAAAAAATATAAAAGGGAGAATGACACTTCTGCATATACCAATTTTAAACGACTTAGAGCTGAAATAAATCGCGACATTGATTTATCATATAAAAAATTCATCAACCAATCTGAACAAGATATTACAAGTAATCCTATGAAATTTTGGGCGTTTGTAAATAATAAAAGAAACTCTACTAAAATTCCTCAAAGTATGTTGTATGACAACAATGTTTTAGATAACCCCCAAACAATTCTCAATTCATTTGCCAACTTTTTCTGCAAGTCATATGTTACTTCTTCTCCTCTAGTTCAAAATTCAACTGATACTTTTTTTCCCCACCTACATATCAGCAGTTTTAGTGAAAAAGAAGTATATAAAGCCTTAAGATCAATTAAACCCAAACAGACCACTGGACCAGATTATTTTCCTGCTTTTCTTCTCAAAGATTGTGCAACTGTTTTT
This sequence comes from Ophraella communa, assembly GCA_035357415.1. Taxonomy (NCBI): domain Eukaryota; kingdom Metazoa; phylum Arthropoda; class Insecta; order Coleoptera; family Chrysomelidae; genus Ophraella; species Ophraella communa. Next base: position 25,377,902 of record CM068992.1, on the reverse strand, counting down.
GCACGACCTTTGTCTTTAGTTATTAATCTTTGCTTAAAAACAGGAAAAGTTCCGACTATCTGGAAAACATCAAAAGTATGCCCTGTGTTCAAAAAAGGCAATAAGCAAGATATTTCGAACTACCGTCCTATCTCTATAATATCCAACTTCTCCAAAGTACTTGAAATATTATTAGAACAAGTACTTTATAGACATGTTAACAGAAGTTTAACACATTGTCAGCACGGCTTTATGAAGGGTCGTTCAACTGTAACCAATTTGGTTACAATTACTCAGCATATCGCTGAATCTATTGACGCTAAAACCCAGACTGACGTTATTTACACAGATTTTTCCAAAGCTTTTGATCGACTCGATCACGGTATTCTTTTGAACAAGCTTAGAACATTTGGTCTTTCGCATTCTCTGATTGGAGCTTTTTCAATCGTATTTACAAAATCGTACACAATTTGTTCAAATCAATGGATTTAAATCTATTATATATACCGCTACATCAGGCGTTCCACAGGGATCAATCCTGGGTCCGCTATTGTTTAACATTTTTATAAATGATATTTCTGATGTTATTAGTGTCAACTACTTACTATACGCAGATGATTTGAAACTTTACAGCACCGTAAAATCTATTGAGGATTGTGAAAACTTGTTTTTAACATTAATTCGTGTAGTGGACTGGTGCAAAAAGAATAACTTGCCTCTCAATCCAGCTAAATGTAATGTAATGACATTTGGCCTGAAAAACATCATGTATAAATTTAATTATACCATAGACAGCGTTACCATTCAGCGACCAGATACATTGACTGATCTTGGGGTTATATTTGATTCTTTTCTTTCATTTAACAATCATATTGATTCAATTATTTCCTCTGCAAATCGTATGTACGGCTTCATCGTCAGAACCTCTCGCGATTTTAGTAATGTTAACACATTAAAAATTTTATACAATACTTTTGTAAGACCCAAGCTGGAATATGCATCTGTAGTGTGGAGTCCGTTTTACCAATGTCACGTGGATCGCATTGAGGCTGTTCAGAGACGTTTTTTAAAATTATTAAGTTTTAGGGCTGATGGTGTTTACCCTCCACCTGGAACATCGCAACTTGATTTATTGCAACGGCACACCTTTTTCAGTTTAAAAAATAGGCGCGATTATTACGCCGTTATATTCGCATACAAATTAATTCATAATTTGACAGACTGCCCTAAGTTACTAGAGTTGCTCTTTTTTCGCGTTCCCCGAATTGAATCCAGACAACCAGATACCTTTTACTTAAGTGCCCCTCGTACGAATGTCTTGAAGAATTCTCCACTTCACACCACTTGCAACATAATCAATAACATGAATTCTAACATAGACATTTTCTCCTGTACTCTCTCATTTATTAAGTGTAATTATTTTACTTAAATTGAAATGTTTGAATGTATTATTTTTCTTCTTTTTTTTTAGTTTTCTTATATAAACTTATAGAATTAAAATTAAAACATCTGTATTTCCTTACTCTGTAGTTGGGCTTTAAGCCCGTAGGGTAATGTACCGAATAAATAAATAAATAAATAAATATAAACATGTCCAAAGAATGTGTTTGTCACATATTGAATCAAGATTTAGGCATGAGAAAGCTGTCCGCGCGTTGGGTGCCACGTTTGCTCACTTTGGACCAAAAACGTGTTCGAATGAACATTTCCAGCTCTCTGTTGGCGCAGTTTAGGCGCAATAAATCAAAGTTTTGGCGCCGATTAATTACTGTAGATGAAACTTGGATACACCATTATACTCCAAAAACAAAAACACAGTCAAAACAATGGACTGCGAAGGGGAATCGGCTCCAAAAAAAGCAAAGGTTGTTCCTTCAGCTGGGAAAGTGATGGCAACTGTTTTCTGGGATAGTCATGGAGTTATCTTAATCGATTATCTTCAAAAAGGAAAAACCATTACAGGAGCATACTACGCATCATTACTTGACAAGCTGAAGGCAGAAATTGCGGAAAAACGGCCACATTTGCAGAAAAAAAGAATTTTGTTTCACCAAGACAATGCGCCGTCTCACACCTCAGCGGTTGCCATGGCGAAAATCCACCAATTACGGTTTGAACTGCTTGACCATCCTCCTTACTCACCAGATCTAGCCCCAAGCGACTTTTTTTGTTCCCTAATCTAAAAGTTGCGCTCAGAGGACAGAGATTTTCGTCGAATGAGGAGGCCATCACTTTCGCAAACAACTATTTGAATATTTAACATTTAAGATTACTTTGCCAAATATTTTAAAGGAAATAAAGAAAATTGACTGATATATTCATGAGAGTTATTCAAATTTCGTTTTATTTTCATGATTTGGTAAGTTATTAATTGATTACCTAACTTGATTCTAAAATTATTATTCTAATTCAACTATTGCTAAATAAACTCCTGTATCTAATTTATTTGATTACAATATATTTTAACTATTCTGAGGGTAAAAGGTTGAGCTGTAGGTTAGTAGGCCTGCTTTTTTAGAACTGGAGATACTGTATGTTTACGGATGAGTGCAGATTTCGGCTGAATATGTTTGATGGTCGAATATTGGTGTGGAGAGAAAGAGGACAGCGATACAATGAACGTTTGATGGCGCCAACCACTCTTTTTGGTGGTGGCTTAGTTTGCGTGTGGGGAGGCATATGTTATGATGGCCGCATTGATTTAGTGGTTTTAATAAATATGATAATAGCGGCTGTAGGATATGGGGACATGGTTATAGAGCCAATAATTGTACCATTTTTTGGTGCAATAGGCGAACAATTTGTCTTTATCGACGATAATGCGCGCCCGCACCGTGCGAGAATTGTAAATGATCGCATTGAATATCACGGTTTTATAAGAATGAACTGGCCACCATGTTCACCCGATATGAATTGCATTTAGCATGTCTGGGCCGAAATATCTAGACAATTATACCGACTCCCCACAACCCTAGAACAGCTCGCCAATGCCTTGCAGAGAATATGGGAAAACATACCTCAGCAATTTGTTAATAATTTAATAAGGACCATGCCAAATAGAGTGACAGCACTAAGGCAAGCTAAGAGTAGACCCACACGATATTAATTTTCGTGAAAGGATTTTATGACCTGCGCAGTAAATGATTTAATATTTTTCAATTTTTTCTGTTTTATTGTAACTGTTATTTTTTCATGAAAAAAGTAAAAGTTGCACTGTAAGCGTTTAAATTTCTATCAAATTACATTTGAGTGTAATTTCATTAAGTAAATAATCAAAATACACGTTCATAAATTAAATCATATCGACATCATGAAAATACTAATGAATACTAATGAATATGAATAAACTGAGGATTTTCTGAATTTAATTGTAGACCACAATTCATTTTAAATATGAATGGGTAATTTTTTTATTGTGCCTTTTTTATGCTACTAGTTGTAAATTAAACAAAACGACTCGCAAATAATATTACTTGAAATTAATTTTAATTAAATGTAATTCATGTTCTTTCTGCGTTGAAATATATTCGTTCAATAATAAATATTGTGGTACATGTTAAATTTATTATATTTATTATAATCAGCTTACGGCCATCCAGTTTTTCATCATTTTTTGATAAAAAATTAAAATATGTAAAGCGTTTATAATTAAATTATGTCACTATGCATAATATTTCAATAACGATATACATAAATTGAGGCATCCTAACAGGATTTATTTTTTTCGTCGCAAAATTAATAGCGGAAATTTTGTTTTTCGTGTTTTGGCTCAGCCACTCTCAATTATTATCTCAACAGAGTATTTTTCGTCGATAGCAAAACACGTATTTAATATTAAACGTTATTGTAGTTTTTACGATCCATTTATTACTCAAAAACAATATTAAAATGTTTGAAATACTTTTATTAATGTCATTTTACATTAGCCGTATTGTTTTAGAATTATTTATTGGTTGTAATTATGTAATTTCGAACAAATATTTGTAGAGAAACGATGTCGTGGTCGGCTGTTTTACAGTATCATAAAAATGATTGGGCATTTGCTTACATTGTACATGAATCTATAATAACCTATTGAAATATTCATGAGTCTGTTTATACTAATCCATATAAAAATTGTATCAAGAATTATTTATAGGATCAATGAATACAAGTATCACATTGTTTAGTTTATGAGTTTCTTGGTAACTGTAAAATTCATTTAATTATTAGAAAAAATACAAATTTTTGGTTCTCGATTTGTCCTAACAAAATACTGGAAAATTGTAACTGAAATAAAAAAATTTTACAATAAGTGCAAAATTATATTTTATATTTATTATATTTACTTGCTACCAAGTTAGTTATTACCCCAAATATTAAATTATATTACAACTGCTCATTAATTTCAATATTATATTACAACGTTTCCCTTTGGACCATTTTCATCTATATACTGTTTCAAAAACATATAGATTAATCTCATTAGGTAAAGTGTTTTTCAAGAAAAATGGTTGACTACAGTGAAGCTACCTGCTTTAATCCCATTGTGTAGGAGAGAGCTTGTTAATAAACATGTAAATTATCAAGGGCCGGATTTAATAAATTTATGTAATTTTATATGATTTTGAAACATCAAAATTAAAATGTATTCATGGCAACGTACTTAATCTAGTGAAAACAGTAGGTTGTTTTCAGTTTAATGTTGTTCTGATTGGTTGTGTTTAATCAAATTACCTCAAATTAAGTGATTTTATTGGATTTCTACCAGAGCAAAACATTTCGGCATAATTATTTGCCATGTAAAATGGTGGTTATAAGTTTACAAGTGGATAAATAAAATTTCTAAATGGTAGATCCACCGGACACAGACTTTTATTTGCACAAACTTAAGTCTGAGTAAAATGCATGTAAATATATATCTATTGTAATGGGAATTATAATTTATTTTATTTTAATTATTAATGTTTTATTATTTATTTTAATTAATAATTAATTTTTGATTATTTATCAATCTCAATAAATCATATAATAATAATAATAAAAGTCTAATTTGCACCAATTTAATATATTTTTTTATTATTTTCTACCTGTTATGAATTTCAATTTGCCCGTAATAATTAGTATTAAACTTACCTTTAATTATCTTTGCTAGCTCTAGAAATACTAAATGAGTAAATATCTCTTCTTTCTAGAGAATCCCAGGAGTGGGATTTCGGCGTGATAGGAGTTATGTTAAATTTTATATTAATTCAATATGCTATGAATTTTATTCTGATAAAATTCAAATACAAGTTAATTTTTTTGAGTCTAGATAAAAATTTTTTAAAAGAAAAGAAGTGTTGGTTGCAAACAATAAATTCAATTTATTTTAATTATTAAACGAAATTATATAACAAAAAACAGAAAAAATTAATATATTTATACATTTTTTTAATATTATACTTGCAGTCACAAAAAACTACCACGAATGGACTGGGAAAGTAGTGACGTAAGTGTCAAACCAAATGATTCCAAACAACTTCTTTATGGTATGTTTTATAGGTGTTATTGACCATTTTATTGTATTTTCTTGATTTTTCGGAATTAATTACTGGTTCATTGGTTTTTTCATATGCTTTACATATCACTAAAGTAGATAGATACAAATTTCCGTAAAAATATTATAACATAACCTTCAAAGTTGTGCATTGCCATAAATTTTAAGAATACTTACTAAAAGGTTTCTTTAAAAATCGAATTTGGAAAGATTTTGCTTATATGTATTTAATTATGATGCGTTATATTTTAAAGTATAATAATAACAAAATAACTCAAACAAAAGTTATTTCTGGAGATTTATAATGTTGTCGTTTGGAATCATTTCATTGACATTTCCCCGTTCAACAGCATAGAACACAAATTTTGACGTCACTTTCCCAGTCCATTTCACTTTGTACGTTTTTGCTGTCAATTGTGTGATTTTGTTTATTTGAATTTTTGGTTATGTCAACCTTAGACAAGGAAAGAGAGAGGACTGCGCTTTGGAATCAATTTATGTAACCCATTTACCACCAAACTAATGGCGGACAATATTGACATAGGCGTATCATACGATTATTCTTATACGATTATTAAATAATCATTTTCATTATTTCGTATTACAAATCTAATTTAAAAAAGTCTTTAAATATATACTGCTCAAAAAAAAACCAACAATCATTTTAAAACATATTTATTTAATAAATATTACAATTTTAATCTATTTTATCTATTTTAAATATATGTTTTTGTTCCACGCCACTGCAAAACTATTACATCTATGAGAAAATAATAACAATTAATTGAAAAATAATCTTTAAAACTGAATGAAAACAATTTTCAAAATGTATATGTTACGGGTAATGACGTTAATCTGGACAATAACGTGAATACCCGGTCTATAACGTGAATGATCATTCTTATTAGACATTCACGTCAATGACCGGCCAATAACGTGAATGGCCATGTAATTTTGACAATGTTGATAATTTAAAATTCAAGCGAACAGTTAACATCATTGTCCGGGCGATAACGTCATTGCCCATTACACAGCGGCCAACGACGTGAAAGCATTAAAAGTAACATAACCAAACTTTTAATTTGTAAATAACGACCAACGCGAATTATTTGTTTTCAGTATTGTGTTATATTTATTTAAATTTTGTGTTTCTTAAATAAATCGACATTACTGAGAAAGAAAGAAAGAAAGAAAGAAAAAAAAGGTTATTTTAGGTTAGGTTAGGTTAGGTTAGGTTAGGTTAGGTTGGGTTTGGTTAGGTTAGGTTAGGTTAGGTTAGGTTAGGTTAGGTTAGGTTAGGTTAGGTTAGGTTAGGTTAGGTTGGGTTGGGTTTGGTTAGGTTAGGTTAGGTTAGGTTAGGTTAGGTTAGGTTAGGTTAGGTTAGGTTAGGTTAGGTTAGGTTAGGTTAGGTTAGGTTAGGTTAGGTTAGGTTAGGTTAGGTTAGGTTAGGTTAGGTTAGGTTAGGTTAGGTTAGGTTAGGTTAGGTTAGGTTAGGTTAGGTTAGGTTAGGTTAGGTTAGGTTAGGTTAGGTTAGGTTAGGTTAGGTTAGGTTAGGTTAGGTTAGGTTAGGTTAGGTTAGGTTAGGTTGAGTTAGGTTAGGTTGAGTTAGGTTAGGTTAGGTTAGGTTAGGTTAGGTTAGGTTAGGTTAGGTTAGGTTAGGTTAGGTTAGGTTAGGTTAGGTTAGGTTAGGTTAGGTTAGGTTAGGTTAGGTTGGGTTAGGTTAGGTTAGGTTAGGTTAGGTTAGGTTAGGTTAGGTTAGGTTACTGATAAGTAGTGTTTCTACCGTTTGTTAATATATTTTTTTAACGAATAAAATCAAAAATATCATATTGCCTAGTTTCAATAATCATCACTTTGATTGATGACAACATTGGCCAGCGGTGTTCGGTCATTCTCGTTATTGACCGGCCAAAGATGTTGGTATGAGAAATATTAACAACATAGGCCGTTAACAACGGGCTGTTACGAGAATGCCCGGTCTTTAACGTTATTGGCCTGCAGAAATGGGCATTCACTTCAATGGCTGGCCATTCACGTGAATGCCCAATTTTCGTCATTAACCGTAACATATATACTATTAATTTAAGTTATTATACATAACATATGTGATTTAGTTAAACATATATTACCTGAAAGCTGTAATATTAATAAAAATAAATTTCAAGGAAATAGTTTTAAAATACTTTTTACCTATGAAATGAAATTCCTTCCTCTTTTTTAGCACTCTGACTGTTGCACTTATAAACTGCACAATTAACCATTTTAAAATGTCTATTCAGGTAATTAAAAAAGGTGAAAATTAATAAAAAACTAAAAAAATACAATTCGATGTTCCAAATTTGTTTACCACCAAACGTTTGAAAATTGGCTTCACTCACACGCATAAGGTTTTCATTGCCATGCGCTGTCCTCTCTCTTTCCTAGTCTAAGATAGCAACTGAAAGCTGTTGCCAACGTAATAATGGGGAAAATATAAAAATCCCAATATGTCCGGTTCTCATTCCAGTGGATAAAAGTTCCTGTCAATTTTACCCACAGCTGAGAACCAATCAAAGCTCTCCTTTAGGTTATCGATGGGTAAAATGAAAATTTACAGTGGGATTTTCACATCAATAAAGTTTGTATTATGCTATAATCGTAGATAAAGAAAATTACATACTTATACTTAATTTTTTACATAGATTGTTATAAAATAATTACTGTTTTCTGTTCCACATGTTTATTTTTTTAACTTTAACTAGTATTTATTATTTTCTACTACCTTTGAAACCTGCTTTAAATATCTTCCTATAGCCTATTTTATTACTATTTGTACCGTATTTATTTTCTTTAAAACTTATATTACTATCTCTACTTTAGATTTGGGTTAATAAATAAATAAATGTCATAAACTAAATATTTATCTAACTAGTTGTATTATTAAATTATAGTATATAATTACTTTTTCTCTATTTAAATTCTTATGACATTTTGTTAATATAAATTCTATGTAATTATCTTTTCATAATGAGAATTACCTTTTATTTCTGTTTATGCATAATTTATTAATTTGTTTCTGCATTTTACACATGATAAGGTTAATTTTTAGCAATACTTTTTGTCTTTTAATAATTCAATGACCTACATGTAACATAATGTGAATTTGATCTCATATTTTCTAATTATTTAAATACACATGATAAAATTTTCTATGTTTTTAGATCCCCATGATATCAATTATTATTGAGCAAGTTATACTCTTGGATTTTGATTTCTGAAGATTTCTGAAGACTTTAGTGAAATTCTTTTTATGGTGTTAAATATTGTTACAGATTAAGAGATATTTGCTCATAGGCTGAGTTCTAATATATTGACAGTTTAGCATTGTCTTATAAATTGTAAGTATTGTTATCATATTTATTATTATTACTTTTGGTTGATTTATATTATCACACTGTATATAATGACCAAATTTATGTGCAGACTTTTGCGCAGACAAAATTATATAGAAGTCCATGTGAAAGTTGATATCGTGTGGAAGTAGGTACCTTAAAGTATTATCGAATTAATTGTGCTGTAATAGTTGACTGTATGTTAATTATTTATAGTGACAATGCCATGAAGTAAAACGAATAAAAATATTTTATATATTTTTCTGTTTCCTGTGTACACATTATCGAATGAAGAAAAAGTTAACGAATTGTCTAAGTAAACAAATGATAATGTATAATATTATAACTATACAAACACTTTTAAATATAGTCAACAACACATTTTTGTAAGGTAGTATTAAAGTTCCCTAAAAAAGCAAACGGACAGAAGGATTACTAGCATTAGGTTTTATTACACAGTATAAGTATAACTGTTTTCTTCTCTGTGTTTATTTTCTTATTATGATTATTTGAGTTACGCTACATAAGTATATAAAATGTTTGTTTTTATTGTCAGTGTAGTTCAAATATAACTGTAATGGTATTTTGTAAGAATTTGTTAAAAGAAAATGTTTAAAACTTTATAAAAATAAGACAAAATAGACCAAAACATAATCAACAGGAGCTTCGATTAACAACATGTAGACAAAAATATAAAAAGCTAGACATTTAAACAATGGAAGAAATTCAAAGTAGGATGATGGAATTGAACTGAAATGTTCAATAAGCAACACATTTAAAAGAAATGTGACATGAATAATTACAATCAAAAAGTCAAGTTAAAAAATTGACTGGGATATTTAATTACCTACTAGTAGTAATTTACTGATGTAGGTACATAATTTATCCATTTTCTCTTATTTACTGTCAAAAATTGTGATTTTATCCAATTATTTTTCCTGTTTCATGTATATTTCAGTTATTACTTCATCCTATGTTTCCTTGGACATTATCTTTTTTTAACTAAACTTGTAAGTTTAGGTCAAATGTTTAGGTGTTTATTAATCTTAGTAAGATGGACTTTCACAAAGTAAGGGTTAATACAATACATTTAATTTCTATCTCTCAATTTATATTACGTATACCTTGCAAATTTTTTTATATTATTATATCTATACTAGCATTCATCTAAAAAAAGAAAGACCTGTACCAATTTGGGTTGAGGTCATAGATGATATATTAAATAGAAAAGAAATAGGCTGAAAGAAATCAGAAACTTTCGCAAAACGATTGGGTATTTTAAAAAAAATAAATTATTGCAAATAATTGATTACTACATTAGAGCAGATAAGATTAATTAAAAACAGCATTCACCGGACAAAACATTGGGTTAATTTATAGTAGGTATAATATGAATATTATAAATATTTTATATTGTAAAATTATTAAAGCTGAATATGTTTGCTGATTTATTTCCTTGTTATTTCATGATTTTTATAATTAGGGAAATTTTATTTTAGAAATTGTTTTTTTCGCAAATTCAGACTTGATTGTCATCTTGCTACTCAATATTTTATTTTTGTTAATTGTATTAACCTAAAGTTTTCTTTTTCAGTGTAATTTTCTTCTTTTATATGTACATTGTGAAATCAACCATAAAGTTGCACACGGCTCAATGAATTATGGTCAAGATCACTAAAGGATTGATATAGGCGAAGGAATTCATAGCTATATATACTAATAAAAATTTATTGTACTAACTCTTACTAAATTCTAAAAAATGATCCAACTCAAAAATTTTCCAACCAAATAAAAGAACATGTAAATGATTCAAATTATCTTTTTAATGACTATGATAAAAAATACCTAATTAATAAAAATCCTTAATGTCCAGAATTATATGGAACTATTAAATTACATAAAGAGTCAAAACCGATTAGACCTGTGGTTTCTTATGTTAACACTCCTAATACTAAGGTAGCTAAAAAATTAAATACTATTCTAAATAATTATGGTTACACATCTAAATATTCAGTACAAATTTCATTAGATTTGATAAATAAATTAAATAAATGTAATTTACAAAATAATACCAAATTAGTATGGTTTGATGTAACTAATATGTTCTCTAAAATACCGCCTAAAGTATGTATAGTTCTAGTTAAAAAGCTATTAGATGAAAGGAATATCCATCCAGGTATAATATCAGATATAATTGACCTATTTAATGTATGCATTAGCCAAAATTATTTTACTTTTGATAACAAAGTATATATTCAAAATGAAGGTCTTCCAATGGGAAGTCCTATTTCTCCAATTTTAGCAAATATCTTTATGGATAATTTAGAAAACAAAATCTTTAATTCTAGTTATACAAACAATATTGCATTTTGGTATAGATATGTTGATGATGTGTTATCCGGTTTTGTAGGTAGCGAACGACAATTAGATATATTTTTTAATTATATTAATACCTTACATCCTAAAATTAATTTCACCTTAGAAGTTGAAGAAAACAAATCAGTTAATTTTCTAGATTTTAGAATTGAAAAAGTTAATAACACAAACAGATGTAACCATACCATATCATTCAAATCATCCTATATCACATAAATTAGCAACTTATAATTCTATGATACATAGAGCATTTACAATTCCAATGAACAAAAATAATTTTAATAAAGAAATTGAGATTATAAAACAAATAGCTACATCTAATGGCTATCCAATACATTTGATAAATAAATTAATTAATAAGAAAGAACAGAAAATGTCACTACAACTAATATTCCCTCAACAAACTAAAGAAATAAAAGTTATAAAAGTATTACATATTGTGGAAATATTTCTAATACAATTTCAAAAATAATAACTTCGGCAACATCTGCATTAATTTCATTCAAATCACACAATAATGTTGGTACAAAATTGTTAAATGTAAAAACAAAATTACCTAAATTAAAAAAAATCTGGTGTTTATAAAATTAATTGTCCAAAATGTATTGCTGTATATGTAGGTCAAACACAAAGAAATTTTGAAATAAGATTCACTGAACACTTAAGAGCATGTAGATTAAAACAACCAGATAAGTCAAACTATGCAAAACACGTTCTTGAACATCCACACTCGCTCATACACACCAATGACATTCAAATATTACATATTTGTGATAAAAAACAAAATTTAGATTTCCTCGAAGAACTTGAAATAAAAAGACATCTAGCAGATCCACAATGTAAAGTTGCTAATGAACAAATAAATCTTGGAAGTTCACCACTATTAAACTGTTTACTTTGATTGAGTCTTCATTTTATACATAGATAAGACCTAATTGTAACACAAATAAATATTAAGTTATTGTAAAGATCAGCATGATATGGTTTTTTCCTGGTTTTTCTATAAAATTGCACAGTTATACTGATCTTAGAGGGAAATACATCCAGGATAATCTAGCCTACTACCTAATCAACATCAGGTACCTAACTACAGACAAACAAAATGTAACTTCAATATGTCAATCTGACGATGCTATTTCTATAGCGAAACGGCCGTTATTACATTTCATATTTTGCGAATACATAGTGAAAGTTTAATTTAACCTTTTAGTTGTTTACCGTTCTTAATAATAAAAATTTGTCAAAAAATATCCCAAAATCACATTAGATACAACAAAATATTTTTGCTAAACATTTAATGAGACAGAAAAGAAGAGCAACTATTTAGTTTATTATTATAAATTGTGCTGTATGCAAAAATAATAATTGAGCAAAGTTGAAATACTAAAACTGCTCCCCCAACTGTACGGCAACAACTATACTAAATTAAAAAGTATGACACGTATATAAAATACTTTTTGTTTGCACAATCCAACTTTTCGCGTTTTAGTATTTTACCCAAAATTAATGATATTCCGCTGGAGTTTATTAATGCAGTAAAAGCTATATTAACACAATAAAATCTCATTAAATCAGTATTAAACGAATTAAAAAAAAAACATTTTGACATGACACCGATCCTAAAAGCCACCATGGTATTAACACTTTATTTGTGTCACTTTAATTTATGATGTGATATAAAGCTGAAACAAAAATGTGCTTTTTGTCATTAAATTCACTTTGGCATTTATTCTCCCAAATAAAAAAAATCAGAATATAAAGTATATTCCAACCACACGAATTTCAATTTAAACCAAAGTCTGTCCCTAATTTTGTTTTAACTATACACGGACTGAGTCCTATTGTATTCTGGAATCAGTACAAATTTATTTAGAGGGTAATTTTTTGTAAAAAAGTCCACATCGAATTTTATACAGCAACGGGAGTGGTTGGCAGTATTGTGAAAAATGTTAAGCCTAATCTTTTTTATCTTTTATACCGTCAGAGAGACTTTAACATTGTTTTAATTAAATAATATAAAACAAATATATAGAATGCAAACTAGAGGTGATTTACGTATTAAAACAGCAAGAAACAAGAAGTGTTAGTTATTTAAAAATATAAATGCTTAATTTTGCAGTTTTTTTGAGTATAGTATAATTGAATTAATTTTAAAGACGTTAATTAATATTCTAACAAATGCTTTATCTTTCCATACATATTGAATAATCGCTATTCCTCTTAGTATGCACGCATACGTTAATAAGTAAACAGAATCTTTCATAAAAGCTTGACGAAACGAAGTTATAGCTTAAAATTTAATTTAAACCTTCATAAAAGTAAAATAACTATTCTTAAACATTTTATTATTTCCCTGTATACTGTATATCCTTTTTAACAAACCCTGTATCTTGATTTTCCACTTTTGCTGTACCGAGAACCTTAAAATTCTACTTAAACCTTCCTAAATCAAAAAAACCATTCTTACAAATCATTTCGCAAACTCATTATTTCATTTAAACCTTAACTGTTGCATGGGATTTTTCCTGTTAAGAGGAACATAGTACCTTAAAAGCAAAAAACTCGTAAAGCCTAAAAATAGAGCCAGTAGCTCCAGACAGTTTAGAGTGATTTTACCTACACATTTATTCAAATAATGGTCTTTTCACAAAATTTAGTATTAGACTGAAATATACAGTGATGGGCAAATGTGTGGAACCAAGTGAATATCTCTGGAATTGTTAAAGATATCGAAATGAAATTTGGAACGTAGGTATTACAGTATAATGAGTATTTGTTTGTAAATTTTTTAACGATTTTCCACTTCCGGTTTAACCGGAAATGATGTCGATTTTAAATTTTTTATGAAACACTCTGTATATTATTTTGGTTTCGAATAAAGCATTTTATTACGATTCCAAAAATATAGGGTTCGATATTTTTTATTTCAATACCTACCGAGATATTAACACAAAAGTATCTAAAAAAGGAAAAAGCTAAGTAGTCCGTGAAAATCTTTGTAGAATTGACATTAGTTGTCAAAATAAGTAAGTCATGAAAATCTTTGTAGCGTTAATTGTCAAAATAAGTAATTAGTAAATTTTAACAAAAAAATGGCAGAACTAAATGAAAGAGAAAGAATAGAAATATTAATGATAACTGGGTATGGAGAGATGAGAAGAACGCATCAAGGAGTTTGTGATCTTTTCAACAATATTCATCCAAATCAACAGATATCACATTCGGTAATGACAAACACTGTGCAAAGGTATAACGCAAATGGAACAGTAAGTCATTTATTAAAAAGTAGCCGGTTAAAAACAGCAACAAATGAAAATGTAGCTCAAAATATTGCTATATCTTTAGATAAGAATCCTCATTTATCCACTACTGAACTCGCCAATACGTACGAAATTAGCCGTCGTTCAGTAGGAAGGATACTAAGGCGAGAAAAATATCATCCATACAAAATTCGCCTTGTTCAAGAACTTAATGAAGATGATTTCGAAAGACGTCAAGAATTTTGTGAGACGATTATGGATATTTGCAACCGTGATAATAATTTTGCCAGGAATGTGGTGTTTTCAGACGAGGCTACATTTTATTTAAATGGTACGGTTAATCGACACAACTGCCGCTACTGGTCGCAAACTAATCCGCATTGGGTGCGAGAGGCTCATACGCAACTTCTCCAAAAATTGAACGTTTGGGCGGGTATTTACAATAAAAGAATTGTGGGACCTATCTTTATTCAGGAAACTTTAAACGGAGAAAGGTATTTACAGCTTTTAGACACTGAAGTGATTCCGGCGCTGGAAGTAAATGGGCAATAGCCAAATAATATCTGGTTTCAGCAAGATGGGGGACCACCTTATTACGCTCGCAATGTTCAAATTCGTTTAGATATGATATTTCCTAACAGATGGATTGGGAGAAGGGGTACTTATGAATGGCCTGCGCGAAGTCCCGATCTCAATCCACTGGACTTCTTTCTATGGGGTTATTTGAAGTCCAAGGTTTATATTAACAAACCAAACAATTTGCAAGAATTAGCTGGAAGAATAACCCAAGAGATTTAGATAATTTTACCGGAAGTTATAGCCAATGTCACAAAAGAATTTACAAACCGACTTGCCTATTGTCAAGAAGTAAACGGCGCTCATTTTGAACATTTAATACATTAAAATTGCACTATAGTTTATTTAGTTTAAGTTAATAATAAGATTATTTAGTAGACTACTAAATATCATTAGGTTTTCCTTTTAGATACTTTTCTGATATTATCTCGGTTTTCATTGAAATAAAAAATATCGAACCCTATATTTTTGTAATCGTATAATAAAATGTTTTATTCGAAAATAAAATAATATACAGGGTGTTTCATTAAAAAATTTAAAATCGACATCTCTTCCGGTTAAACCGGAAGTGGAAAATCGTTAAAAAAGTTACAAACTAATACGCAATACACCGTAATACCTACGTTCCAAATTTCATTTCGATATCTTTAACAATTCCAGAGATATTCACTTGGTTCAACACATTTGCCCATCACTGTATACAAGGGGTATTATAATGGGAACAAAAATGAAATAATTTTTTTTTAAAATCACACAGTTCAGAGAACGAAAAATAAAATAATTTTTTGAAAAATTCAGCGGAAGAAATTAATAGCTGAAATTCGCCAGATATTTTCAGTACTGTAGTTTAGAGGGCTGTGTGTATGGATTTGAAAACACATTATTTTTTATGTAATTTTCATAGTCCTATTTTAGTCTTATTAAAAAGTAATAAAATATGGTCATGAAAATCATATAATAGAAATAATGTGTTTTCAAATCCCATTCACACAGCTCTCGAAAATATACCAATGACACTGTCTCGAATTTTTTGCTTTAAAGGTACTATGTTCCTATTAACTTAAAACAATAAATTTATTCATTGTACAATATTTACATTTAAAATTTCTAACAGAAAAATTATGAAACCTGTTGGTTCTAATAAGGATAACCTTAATACGTATGCAAACTTCAAGAAACCTGTGAAAAGTAAGCTCAAAGATATTGTTACATACTTAGTTACACCCAAGCTAATATTAAAGCGTGTTAAAAGTCTCCGGGTTGATATCATGAATATTATGCCGGATAAAATATCAAGTTAAATCATAAATAATGTCAGTATATATGATAAAACTGTATGGTTATATAAGGATATATGCAAAAATCGCTATCCATATAGCTTTCGATAGTCAAGCTGTTCTCTTGGCTGTTAATTCTCATAATTTTACTTAAGATACAGCGTGGAAAAGCCAGATGTTTTGGGATGCCTTACACCTTTTTTCTTGTAATTTCTTATGTAACGCTTATGTTTTGGGATGCCTTACACCTTTTCTCTTGTAATTTCTTATGTAACGCATCCCAAAACATCTGGTTTAACCAAGAATGTCTGAGGAAAACATTTTCATTTAAGATTAGCATATTGCCAAAACGTTCACGGTGAGCATTTTAGTAATCTACTTCATGGACATAATTTTTGCAATAAATTTAAAAACATTTAAAAACGATACATCACAAGCCCATATTTCCAAAAAATTGGGGGTTATAACTTTAACTCAAAGGAGATTGAAGTTAGGGATCAAATTTCCACTTTAAAGAATGTCAATTTATAATTGAAATTTGACGTGTTTCGGGATTTTCTGTAAATATGAACAGTAAGCGAAATATTACATTAATTCCATTTGGCTTTTCCTCACTGTATAATACTGTCAGAATAAACACTTGGTAAAAGCAACAAAGTTTACCTATTGTAAGTTTCAGTGCACCATTCTGTTGTAGGTAACGAAGAGGCAGATAGATCCGCAAAGCACGGCGCAATCAATGTCCGGTTCTCTGTATCTTAGTGGGTGGCATCCATCAAGATCAAATCGATACTTACAGTCCAAAATACACTGTGCATAACGCTGTAGACGCTTAAGAGACGGCGGACATCTCATTTTTCACGGTCCTGCTCAAAGAAGCAGGAGGGCTATCAGGCATAATAGATTATCATTGGAATATGCAACAATAAGGAGACAGTCTTAAAAGACTCCCACAATTATTGCTCGCTTCTAAAATAAGTCATCATAAATTATGTATTTTACCCTCTCGCTTTCAACTATTCCCAAACAGAACAAATAAAAAATCATGGACATATCGTAGAAATCTTATTGTATTAAAAATAAAGTGAATATTTAATGCTATGTTGTATTCTTGAACTTTAAAAATTCTGTGTACATTTTGCATTGTACTTTTTATGGTAGAATAAAATCATGTTCTCAGTCATTAGAGGCGTTCAGCCAGTTTGGGCCAGGACACGTTTGCCAACTTTAATCAAACGCTGACACAATCCGCCATTTTGCTTATAGTGGGTATTATTAAAATTACCAAATTAATTATAACTAATTTAATAAACATGTTTTAATCATAATAATATATATTTTAAAAATAATTGAGTTAGAAAAAAATTTAAATTAGTTTAGATTGATTTGGTGCTGCGAACCTCGCTTCGTTCGGCACGCAGTGATTAATACCAAACTTAAACATAATTAAGCTGGCAAAAATAGTTTTTTTGGTCATAAATTTATAATAATACATATTTTAAAAATAATTGAGTTAGAAAAAAATTTAAATTATTAGGATTGATTTGGTGCTGCGAACCACTACTACTACCAGTATGGTCTGTTCTTTACTTCTAATTTTTTAAAATTAATAATTTATACTTTAGAAACATTAAATTTAGATTAGAATTCCTGGCTACCGCAAACTTAGCGTTCTAGACAAAAATAGCTATTTAGCAGTGATATAGTCTATATAGAAAGGACAAGGAGTAATAGATCATTCATTTAAGTAGATTTCATAGACGTAGCAAAATATATTTTAAGAGGGTATACCGTAAGGTACATTTTGTATTTAACGAATGAGTTACAGCTATGCTAAAGAATAATTATACGATTTAGGTCAGAGGTAACGGGATGTACTAATTTTAATAAAAAAAAGTGATAGAGGTACATAAATTTTAGTAAGTTTGATAAAGAAAGGCAACACAGTTTATTCATAATAGAAAACAAACCAATCTGTAACAATAATTATTTTATATATTTTTGTTCTTTTTGTAAGAAGATTAATTCAAACTTTGAATATTGTCACAAATAAATTACAATGAAATATATTTTTTTAAAATTAATTAAAGTCAAGATAGCAAGATATCGTTACAATTTTTATTAAATTCAAAGAAGCAAAATGAATATTTTTTATTTGTATTACTCCTATATGTAGTGTTTGGGGAATTTTTCTCAGAAATTTTAAATGGCAACTGGCCTACTGTAATCGGCTAATACGATTACATCTATTTACAGATTATCGATTATTGAGAGGAATTTTCCAAACAACCCAGTTTTCTTAAAAACATTATCGGGAATATTATTTTAAAAGAAAGTAGCTAGATTAAATCAGTACTTAGTATTAGTTCTTTGAGTAAAGTTGTATGAAGTTGTATGGTTTTCATAATATTGTAAACAGTTGAAATATATTTAAAACATTTGTTGAATGTTAATTGTGCAAGTATCAAACAATGTCGATAAGCCAAGGACCATCTAAACGACCAAAAACAGGTCCATTATCTTTAAATGAAAAAACTCTGATATTGAATTGTTATATATCATTGAAAAACAAGGATCCAAGTGCAAGTGTTGATGATATTGTGGAATTAACTGCTGCTATGTTGTGTGTTGCTAAATCAACAATTTATAGATTACTAAAAGAAAGCAA
Source organism: Ophraella communa (assembly GCA_035357415.1). Lineage (NCBI taxonomy): Eukaryota > Metazoa > Arthropoda > Insecta > Coleoptera > Chrysomelidae > Ophraella > Ophraella communa. The sequence goes on along the minus strand of CM068992.1, from coordinate 25,358,877 downwards.
TAATGGAACTCTTCAACCCCCTAAAACTCCCTCAGGCCGAAAACCAATTGAGATCGATGAGTTACTAAAACAAAGACTAAGGCGTAAAGTCCATGGATTTTACTTACGAAAGGAAATTCCCACACTTAACAAAATTATGACATCAGTGCAAGAAGATACGGACTATACAAAATTCTCCAGAATGACATTATGCAAACTTTTGAAAGATGTGGGTTTCAGATATACAAAACATAATAAAAAATCTCTCTTGATAGATAATCCGGAAATAACTTTTTGGAGAAGAGACTATTTAAGAAGCATTCGACATGCCAGAGAACAAAATTTGAAAATGTTCTACTTAGACGAAAAATGGATAAATGCTGGCTATACAGTTTCCAAATCTTGGCAAGATGAAAACATTAAAAGCGGAAGGCAGGCATTCGTGGAAGGTTTGTCGTTAGGTTTGCAGCCACCATCTGGAAAAGGAAAAAGACTTATCATTGTCCATGTTGGAAGTTCTGAAGGTTTTGTTGATGGTGGATTATTAACTTTTATTTCAAAACGCACGGGGGACTATCACGAAGATATGAATTCACGGTTACGAGAAGCATTGTCCACAAGTCGTTGGCGTAAAGCAGAGCTTTTTGAGTGGCTTATTTCGAAAAATATTAAGTTTCCAAAAGATCCACTAAGGAAAGAACTTTACAGAATTGCAAAAATGAACAAGAATGAATACAAAACCTACATTGTAGAAGAAATGGCTCTCGTGGTATATCAGTTCTTCGCCTTCCCCCTTATCATTGTGAACTTAATCCTATAGAATTAATATGGGCTCAGGTAAAGGGAGAAGTTGGAAAAAAAATACTACTTTTAAAATAAACGATGTTGTTTGGGAAATTGGACAAACTGTATCGAGCATGTTATCAAAGTAGAGGCAAATATGTGGAAAATTGACAATATTTGTGATGATTTAATCGACCCTATTATTATTAATGTCAACAACGATTCTTCCTCTTCCGAGTCGGATATAGAATAAATATATTCCAATAATTATTTCTTTTTAATTTTTATTATATTATAATTTAAAACGTATTTTTTTACCAAAATACACACCACTGCATTGCGTTATTGCTTACTGCTAATCCTTTAACAATGAAGAAACCCTAAACTTTGCTACAACTTAAACAAATACGGGGTCGATCTATCCGGTTTTTAGATTTACGGAAGAAATGTAATTTAAAGTAAGAGATTTATCAAAAATTTCATGGTGCTCCCTGTAAAGGTTTTGCATACTTAATTAGGGTTTATTACTCCTCGTACTTTTTGTCCATACTATAGCAATTACCGCTTACAAACGCCATATTGCTTACAAGCGCTTGCAATCGCTTTTTTCGGCTGAACGTCCCCATTGAGACATAAAATTATTTGGTTAATCCCATAAGATTTGTGCATATGCAGTTTAGAAGGTTTATTTTAGCAATATATGAGTAGAGAAATATCGATTTTGATTTTCCAATTTAAATAACATCATTTACAACAAGTTTGACCCTCTAGCATTAAATATATTCACGTTAATGAAATTTATTCTACTAACTTATTAAGAACAATAAACAAGTAATCGTTTGAACGAAACTTCCACTAATTATTCGAAAAATACGATTACTTGTTTATTGTTCTTAATTTTCACCTTATGTTTTTATAGACCATCGCATCTGCTAATGGATTTTAATAAAAAACTTAATAAATCTTTTATAAAAGAGGCAAAGTCTAAATTTCGCCAAACATGTTATACAAACCAATCCACCACTATTCGGGAACCCTCCACATTTTTTTATTGTCACTGCAATTCTTAAGCATTTTTATCCAACAATAAAATTCACCCTTCGCCTTTTATCCAAAATAACCATCGTTCGTAATTCGACACCCCTCTATAGTATAGATCCGAATTCACTAGCCCAATTGAGTTTTCAAAAAAGAATTCCCAACCTCTGTGGTTTCAAGGCAAAACTAGAAAATCTCAAATTACATTGATTTTATAATGACGTAATTATCTTACCATTGGCATAACCGCAAAATGACATTATTCACAAATAGAACTAGAAACTATTGATGAATAAAATTTTTACAGATCCACTGTAAGTTGCAAGAAACGAACAAGTTCCAATGATGATTCAACAAAACTATTACTTCTACTCTGTTAACGTTTCTCATATTACAAGAACAGGAAAAATTGTTAGGGGAAAAACTCCTTAGGGAATAGTAATTCTTTGTACATCAATGAATGCATAGTCTAATATTTCAGATAAACTAACGTTTTTGGTAGATAAGAGTCAGCCGATGGATATTTTTAACGAGAATAAAAGCTGTATGTGGTAAGTATCTACAGTTACTCTTTCCCGATAATAATTGATGGGTTGGACAATTTCAACGGGCGACATTAAATTCGCCTGGAAGTAGGTACAAACAACCAAAAAGTATGGAAGTTATCGAAAAAGCAAACATCAAGACAGCGAAGGAAAAAAATGTTTTACTTGTTAGTGACAGATTGAGTAAGATTATATTTTTTTATGATTAAGCAATATACAGATTTTGTGTCAAAGTGATAATTTTGTGAAAATTAATTTATTATATGAATTTGGCTCCAGTTTGATTAAAAATTTTTGTACAGGTTAGGAAAATAATCTCCATTTCCATAGATTATGTGGAGCTTATCAAAGATATTTTTTTAGGTTAGGAATTGCTAGATAAAACTTTAATGATTGTAATAATAGATATAAAAGTAAGAAGAGGGGCAGAAATTGGAAGTAATCATTTTCTACTGGTAGCAAAAATCAGAATACAAAGCACACACGACGAGGAAAAGGGCAGAAATAAAACAATTGAATAAGAAACAATTCGAACATATAAATTAAAAAATACGAGCGAAAAATATGAAGCAAAAATAACAGAAGAAGTAGAAAAAAAATAGTTAAAATGAGAAAGCTTGATGGACAGCAACTTTGGAATCACTTTAAAGAAATTGTATTTAAAGCAGCCAAAACAACATGTGGATCGTACAACAAAAAAAGCAGACTGCATGGTGGACTTCAGAAAAAAAAGAAGAAATAAACATTAAAAAGAAGGCTTGAAAAAAATATCTATGAACAAAAGCTGAACACGATTATGAAATTTACAAAGAACAAAGGAGAAAGGCTGAAATACTAGTCAATTAAGCAAAGAAACACGCCTGGGAAGATTTTGGAATAAAAATGGAGAATGACAGTAAAAATAATCAAAAACTTTTACAAAGGTCTGAAAAACATAAAAGATGATAAAAAACATTTGAATCCGGAATAAAAGATGTAAATGGTAGAATTTTAGTAGAAAAAATAATGAATAGATGGAAAGCATAATTTTGCAACCTACTGAATAAAGGACAGAATAAATACAATCCAGAAGTAAAGATAGAGAGGATCATAGGAAATTATAATAAAATTAATAGTACTGAACTAGAGGAGGCCATAACAAAATTTAAAAATGGTAAATCACCAGGATATGATAAAGTTACGACAGAAATGGTAAAGCACCTAGGAAAAGGTTACTCCTACAATTAATTAATAAAATCATGGAAGAGGAGAAAATACCGGAAGATTGGGAGATTGGTGTAATTCTACCAATCCACAAGAAGGAAGATAATAAAGACTGCAATAATTATAGAGGAATCACAATAATCAGTACAGTACCGTGAGCGCTTTGATCATTTAATTTAATATTATGGTTATAATTATACTTTTGAAGACTTGTTTGAATTAGAATAAGTTGTTTATTACAATTTATTATTTTTAAGGATTGTTTGTTACATTCAACGTTAATAGGTTAATAGGTTAATAATGGTTTACAATAAATGTTACAAAATAACTCTGTTTTCATAAACTTTGGGTATGGGAAATGCTTAACAAAAATTAACGTTACATAATCGAATATTCTATTTATGATATAAAATACTGGGTATTTATGATATAAAATACAGGGTGTTCCATTTAAAAGAAGAGAGAAAATGAAAGGTTCGAGTTATCATCCACCCTGTATACAAAAGGGAAAGTAATTAATATTTAATAGAATCCGGTGATATTGTATCATATTACGAAACTCTGTTAGGCAAAATACTTTGTTTTTCTTCAACGTAGAATAATATACAGAGTGTTGATTTACCTACCATTTTCACACAAACGTGTCCATAACTTCTGCAGGACTCTGTATAACGTATCAAAACCTTATATCAAAATCTTCAAAAAAATATGAGCAGTCCGAATTAGGTATAATATATAGGGGTTCCCATTTAAAAAATCATATGTTTGGTTTGTAACGGAGTTATACAACACTCTGTATAGTTTAAGGTAATTTTAAAATATGGACCCTAAAGACATCTACTATTTTTGTTAATAACATTTTTTGATATCTTCTAAAACAACCCACATACCGAACTTTGTCGTAAGGTTGGTACACCCTGTATATAATTTAAATGTCAAACAAGATCACTTTATGGAAAATAAATGATAAAACTTTAGGTAATTGATCATAGTAACCGTATTTGTTTATTGTTCTTACACTTTAGGTATATTCTCTTATAAGGAATGTCTTTGTTATCAATAAACTCCATCATTATTTATTGTTTTCAATTTTTTATTATTTGAATATTTAAATAACAATTATTTTTTTCAATAAATAATGGTAATACATGTCAATCCGGTTACTAAATTCTAATTATTTAACTCTTTAATGGCACTAAACCTTTTATTCGAACTAGTAGTCGTAGAACTTTTTTTTCATGTTTTTTTTTGCTTGCCGTTTACATAATGTATTACTGGTAAATGAAAACGTGCAAAACTGAATTACTCCCCTATAAAAGTGGATAGGCTTTATCGGCAAGTTATATTTACTTTAATTTTAAATATTACGTCAGTTATTCCGCATATACGCTGTTAACCTTTCATCATTCAACAAAAATATTTGAAGAGTGGAATTAGAATTTAGCATGTGTTACGTATACACACACACACACCCTCACTTTATGCTCATGATTTTTGAGTAGATCAGCATCCCAATCTAAACAATATAATATGTATGATACATACACCTATCTAGATCAACCCTCAGGATAAAACAGCTATTAGGTATATTTTTTTAACAAAAATAAATTACTTATCATATTTCATATAATCTTTAGATAAATCAATTATTTTATACACCGCAGGGAGTAACATTACTAATTAGGTCCTACTTTACAGGGAATAAAGTGCCACTTTAAATCCCAAGTGACTAAAGTAAAACATTATAACTGGATTTGAATCCCAATAATTGTGACAGTCACTTTTATGTTTTATTATATCCACATTAATTTACTTTTTAATTTTTGTTGTAAATGATTTTATAGGTTTTATTATTTGCCCATCAATTGATTTTTTATATTTTTAATATCAATACTTATTTAAATTATAGGGGTCTTGGACCAACATTGTAAAAAATAGCATATACCACAGGGCAAGTGTCTTTTACTCAGGTGTTTATTGCCCTCGCTTTGCTTTACCTTTGGGATTAAAAGATGCAGTTTTATCCCTTGGTATATAATATCCTATTTTTCACTAATAACCTGTGCACCTAACTTTATTGACTTTTGTTGAAATAGTAAAGTTGTTCATTATTAAGCAAGGTAGAAAAATACAGGGACTACTTGATTAGAACTAAATCTCTGTCCATTTAACAGAATGTAAGATTAACTGATACAAAGACAAAATGAAAAAATATTTTTCTTACTCAGTTAATAGTTCACCTACTTATTCCAAAATGAAAATCAATTGAATTATCAATGTATTTTCATAGCAATTTTAGAACAACAATTATCAAATCAAAACAAAAAGTATTGGATATTTATGTTTTAAAAACTCATATTTAAAAAAATTAAATACCAGTAGTGAAAAAAATGCTGTATCAGCCACGGTAGAAAAGTGTATTATTGTCTCGGATCTCTATATTGGCACATAATTACTATTTTGCTCTTTATTTGTAAAGATTTAGACACCTAATTAATATTTTGAAAAGTAAAACTATATCCTTTTTTTAATTAAAATACTTTTAAATACAGTAACCCATTATAAATAAATTACTACCTACTTTGACACCGTTTTCATTCATCCAGTGGTTTTAAAAGTCTATTTGGTTATAAAAATTTCGATAAAAACAACAGTCAAAGCCATTTCATGTTTTATTCTCTCCAATATTTAGCTAGAAGAATAAAATATCACCTTCAAAATTCAATTAGTTAAAACTTCTACCAGAAACTTTTTTGCAAACTTTTTTTTTATGTGATTATAGTGTTAGCAACCAAACATTAAAGGTGTATACTAACTATTATATACAATATTTTATCATTTATTGGCAAAAAACATAACAACCTTATTGGATATATTGAAAGGTTAATACAAAAAAGTACTTAACGACTTTAACCTAACAAAACATTAATTTAAAGTCTCCCCAGGCATGTGTACAATGTGATGTGAATGTTTTTTTTTCTTCGGCAGGTGTATACTTCATTATAGACATTTTATTACTTCAGCATAGCGGGACTTTCCTAATGCATTTGACTGCATTAAGCATAAAACCTTAAACTTAAATTTCATTACAGACGTGATCTTTCTTTGAAGTGATTCAGATCTCAACTTAAGAATTGGAGTTAACTTTTGGTGGTGAGTGGCAAAATTATTCAGATACAGAAACATTCCATTACATTTCTACAAACATTATTTTCTATCTGTTTTGCCAAACCTTCTATTGTATTTACTACCTATCTTTCTCTATTATATAAGTACATTTAAATAGTAAAAGGCCTTTTTTAACCTATGACAATAAAAGAGATTATATTATATTATATTATGTCCTCAAAACATAAAAAGTTCTTAAATTACGTATACCCAAAATAGCGATACGTTTCTTGCTTTAACTGTAAATTTTGCTATCAGCTCATCGTAGTCTAAATAAGAACTGCAGACCTTTTCGCTAGTTGAAATTGCAAGATATAAAAGTTTATCTTGATTCATAGTGGACCTTAAATGAGAATTTATTAACTCGAGCTTGCTAAAAGACCTTCACATGAAGCTACCGATACTAGTAAAATAAGAAAATGTTTAAATGCCGTTAGTAGAGATCTAGAGTCTTCTATGTCCATTGAAGATATGTACAGTAATATTCCTTCGGGAGAAAAGTCCAGAGTCACCGATTTTCTTTTTCTGAAGAGAGTTCAGCAGTAAGACAGAAAACAGCATCGCTTACAACAACAAGAAAAACTATATGAGCAGTTTAAAAAATGCAGTGTTTAATTCATGGATTAACCTTAGATATTAAAGATTTATGGGGTGGTAAAATGTATCTTACCCCGGGCGCCAAATGACCTAGGTACGCCGCTGTCTTGGATTGTTTTATTCCTTGGAGATATTAAAATAATATCGTAAAGGCATTATTGTCTTCATTGTATTGGGCGCCTTTGTGTCAAAGACAAAGTGACATTATTCTTCCTACTTCTCTTGTTCCATACCATTTTAGACATGATGACATAAAAGCTTTACTGTCGATGAAAATGGAAATGTCCTTCTTCTTCTTCTTCACGTGCCATCTTTGCTGCGAAGGTTGGCTATCATAAAGGCAATTTTGATCCCGCATGCTACCACCCGAAACAATTAAATGAAACTGAACAAGGACCAATCCCTGAGGTTTCTTAACCAAAACAACCTTCTCCTTCCTATGCTGCGCTTCCCACCAATATTTCCTTGCATAATCATTTGCAGTAGTTAATATTTATTTCCTCGTGTGAAAAGCCTTAGGTAGTGTATCTTTCTGATTTTAATAGTCCTCTGTTTGTTTGTTCATCCTCTCGATTAGTTATTTTGTCCTTCCAGGATATCTTATGTTGTTCTATATGCCCACATCACAATATTTGTCCTGAAATATTGCTGGCCCGCCTATACTCCAAAAATTTACAATGTGGCCCTTGAGTATAAAATGTTGGAGAGGCATTGGAATCTGTCAAGTTCTTGTTCAATAGTCCTAACAATGCCTAATATATTTTGCTAAATCTGTTCCAAAGCCAGATATGAACAATCCAGAAACCGTGGTTGTTTATGCACGGGCCGTGCAAAGTCTTGTTTCCACAATTCAGAGGTACGGAAAACAAGGATATATGGATAGTGCCACCTCCTTGACAAATTACTAGAACGTTTGCCGATTGTAATGTAAAGAGGATGGCATCAGTATTTACTTTAAACTCCAAGAAAAAAAGATAATCTAGAGGGGTTTGGACAGTACACAGAACTAGAAAAATCAATATCTGTAAAGATACTCAAATGTGTTGTAAAACTCGAAAGTATATCAGAACAGAGACGCAAACGGGGGCCAGGTGCCATTAATATAACTTCAGCTGGCGATGGAAATTGCTTAATTTGTGAGAAGGCTGGACATACAGTGGATAAATGTAGAAACTTTATACAGTTGACTGTGAATGGCCGCTGAAGAGCAGTTAAAGAAAAATATCTGTATTTCCTGTTTGAAACTTTGTCACAAATCAAGAGTATGCAGAACTAAGAAAGCTTGCGCTACAAATAATTGTACTCGGTTACATCACAAGCTTTTACATTCCGCAAAGAAGCAAGAACACCCTATAACGCCAATACCAGTACCTACCGAAGAATTACATGAGAACAATGTTGAAGTTCTTAACTAGGAAGGAAACGTAACATTTGTAAGTGGATGTGACGGTCTTTTACCAATCCTTAAAATAAAAGGTCCCAATGGTAGCATAAAAGCTTATCATATCATTTTATACTGCCCAAATAACTGATTAAATAACCTTTTTGCTGGCCCAGACACTTCAGCTTTGAATAAATCTTTTAAGGATGTTTTATTTACAAATTAATAATTTTTTATTATGTTATCCTTAGGAAAGATCCCTATAACAATTATTTGTTTAACATTATTATTGTCTGGAACCTTATTTTAAGTAGTTTTTTTTATAAATTCGGCCTTTGTATTTAAATCACACAGAAACAAAAAATAATAATAAAACGTTAATTGAACTTGGCTTATTCATGCCTATTCGGATGCTGTGAATATTGATTAAGTTAATTAACACTGTAGTACGAAAGGACAACGATACGTCTTCATCGTTATTTTGTAATGTCTTAATTATTTCTTTTTCTTTTTGTTTAATTTCTTTTTTAACGGCATACTAAATATCAGTAGCAGCTCGTTTTAAGGGGAAACAGTAATAGCGCTGAAAAATTTATTTAAAACTAAAGGCCTCTGCAAAACGTAAATATTTTGTTTTTATTGTCCGTTTTTCAAAATAATTGATTATAATTTATTTTTGACTAAAAAACAAACGATTTAAAAGATTGAACCTCTGTCAACTTCACAAGAAAGGTTACTTGTGTTCACTTCATTCAGTGGACATCTTTTAAAAGGGTTAAATACAGGGCCTGAAAACGAGTAGCTCGTATCTGTTCTTGCAGTATATCGACAGCTTGTATCAGAATGTCGACACTGTAAAGTGTTGACGTATACTCATTAAATTTTACTGTTTACCTGTTTGTGCTCTGCCTTTTTTAAGTCAATAGCCACCACTGCTTAACTTACACTAATTTAGCATTGAAAACTTCCATTTATTAGGTCGAGGCATAATAACATGGTTTTATTAAAAATTGATTACCATTGTAGATAGTATTCATTGTTGTTTGTCTCCACAATTAATAATACCAAAAATGTTCATAAAAAAGTTTTGTAAAAGCAATAATGCTTGACTTCAAACAAAAACAAATAATTGAAATAAATATTAAGCAAACAATGGGTTAATTTATATCAATAGCGTTTGAAGCGAGAGAGACATGTAAGCACAATTGACAAAACAATTTGCTCTCGGTGTAAAACAGTCGTTAGACAATAAAAGGATTAAATATGGTAGTCAAGCCAGGAGGTTTTTGTCGTTTTGTGGGATGTAATTTTTATACTAACAAAACTGGAAATTTATTTAAATTAATTCTGCAAAACAGAATATAGCATTTTATAAAACGGAGTCCATTTTTAAGTTTTTATATAGGTACTTTTGATTGTAACCTAAAACAAAGCCACCATCAACTTTATTTAAACATGGACTAAGGACAATCTTATGAAGTTGCATTTGTCGAATAGGCTAAAATTATGATTTTTTTATTCCATCTATTTTGTATTAAATTCCTTATTGCTATTTTTTAGTTACATGGCTCTCTAGGAATTCAAATTAATCAGTTTTTGTTTAGAAATGATAATTTGTTCTTCATAGTTTGTGTATTGATATGAAATTCTCCAGACTGCTCAAGTATCCATCAAGACAAACCCCTTTGCATACTTGGAAATATAACCAGCGTGGCGTTCTCTTCTCATTTCGACCTTTAGGGCCTCATAGTCTAACCCTTTCATGTGCTAGACTTCACCCCTTTTTACTCGTTTTCGCCATTTCACTCCCTCTTTTTAAGATACACAAACCCTTCTTGTACAGGTGGCGACTATTTCTAGTGGCTACGTTGTCCTTTGGGATGAGTACATCGTTATTAGGTTTAATTAAGCGAGAGTTGAAGTATTGAGGGATAAAAATTTAGAAGCTTTATTCTTTGAGGCCGTTAGTCTGGGTAGGAATATGACGCGGAAAACTTTTGAATGTTGGCACGTAAATATTTTTAATTAATTTTAGTAGGTATGGAGTGTGAAGCTACATAAAAAGATATATACAGAGATGTAGCAAGATCTGAAATATACCCTGTATTTGTGTATGCAAATGCAAGGTGATTCTTCAAAATATTTGAAAAATTTAAAATAGTGTTATACTCTGTTTCAAAAAGGTATAGAGTAAGAAAAGAAGAGTGTTTCGTACATCGGCATAAATTTTATGACTATTAAACTTAATAATTAAAGTAAATTAAAGATTATGGACAATTTTTTTTCTGGCTGAGATGGAAAAATTCATGTTCGAACGGATCTAGCTCAGGACTCGAACAGTGTTGGACTCATCACCACTAGAATAATGCCTACCAACCAAAACCACCTCAAATCTCGCTGTTGCCCCGTCTCTGAATCACTACCCTAGCTAGCATACTTCAAGAAGCGCGGCGGTCCCTTACACACTCTCCTTTTACTCTGCCACTCAGAAACATTTCCTTCCCCTAACCATACTCTCCACTGCCTTACTTATCTTCATCCATTTCGCTTTCCCTCTTAACATTATCTCCACCATATTTTCCCAATACATCGCCTTCCCGAGTTTTTCCTCCAAGTTTTTCAGCAATTCTTCATTCTTCCAGCATTTAATCGCGTGACATACATCATCCTCCACTTCACACCTTTCACACACCCCAGTCTCTCTTTTCCCAATCTTGTGAAGACATTCTGCTCTTGACCTATGCCCAGTTAGCACCTGTGTCAAGAAGTAGTTCACTTCGCCCAATTTTCCAGTGATCCTTTCTCTCCTACTTCCAATTACTCTTTTTAGCGCACCTTCAGACTTCTTCCACCCCATTTCCATTTCCTCCTTCATCCAATCCATAACTTCCTTTTTCATCGCGCCCTTCCACTGTATACTCCTGGCTCTAGCCATCACATCCAATGGGTAGGATCTTTCCAGTACCGCTGCTGCTATTCCTCCCACTCTTATGTACCCTCACGCCACCTTTAACAACATTCCTCTCTGAACCCTCAGTAGTGGTTTAATCCTCGCATGTACTCCCGCTCTTTCACTCCACACTTTCGCCCCGTACAGCATACTCTGCTTGATCATTCTACCAATTACTCTTTTCTTCCATTCTTCCGGTCCTTTTACATTACACATCAATCTCCACACCTAGGTATTTCACCGATTTCCCCATCTGAATTTTCTTTTCCCTCGTTCGCCTTGCTGCGTCCCTTCACCAGTAATCCCACTATCTTATCTTCGGCCTCTTCCAATCCGCATTGCTCTATCTCTATTATGAACATAGGTAATAATAAAACCCATTTTACTATTTAAGTATAATTTCTTAAAAAAGGACTAACATTAAGTTCCAGAAGTATCATTTCATTTTAATATTCCTTTGAATCTAAGAAAAGTTAAAAGTAAAAATTTTAAATAACAGACAGTTATTAAGAGAAACTTTATAAAAATATTATTGCAATGGTTTCTTAAACTTGCTAGTTGCTTCTTCACCAACTAAATGTACAGTTATATAGTGACATTGGAACGAACAGTAAAAATAAGTATAGTGATATAACAAAAAAATTATAAAATAAGGACATTAAGTCCAGAACAAAAAAATCTTCACTATCTGTTAGTGTAAAAGTTATGTGCTCGATGTGTCCTGATGACCAGGATTGGACAGTCCACGATTTTTTAATTATCGCGGGAAGAAAGATATCAGACCGAGTAAATCCGTTCAAGAAAAGTTCAGGGTGATCAATAAAAATCTTTATCTACGATCATAGACTAATACAAACTTATATGAAAACCCCACTGTAAATTTTCATTTTACCTATCAATAACCTAAAGGAGAGCTTTGATTGGTTCTCAGCTGTGGGTAAAATTGACAGGAACTTTTATCCACTGGAATGAGGACCGGACATATTGGGATTTTTATATTTTCCCCATTATTACGTTGGCAACAGCTTTCAGTTGCTACGGTGACATAACATAAAATTCAAACAAACAAAATCACACAATTGACAGCAAAAACGTACACAGTGAAATTCGTGGGTTTTAAGGTAGTTTTTTTGTGACTGTGACTGAAGAAAATGTCGACAGAAGAGAACGAGATGTCCTGTATGCCACCTGACATTCGCAATATTGCAACGACTGCAATAGAAAATCTACCACAAAAATCACGGCACAAGTACGAATGTGTTTATGAAAATAAGCTATAACGAACTATTATATTTTTTTATATACTTGATCGTAGATAAAGTATAGTATTATACTCGCAAGCAAAGGTTTTTATCCACTCAAATGATTACATGCACTTGCCTGCGGCTCGTGCAGCAACTTTCATTTTCGTGGATAAAAACCTTCTTTACTTGCTCTTGTAATAATATACTATTAATGAAGACATCAAATGTGACATTTGAAGAAAAGTACCAGTCTTCTTATTTATTTCAATTATTAATAACGGTAAAAGAACAATATGATGGAAATCTGATCCTATAAATCATTATTTTTAATTTTATTATTTTTGTTAATCAGTAATATCGAATATTTTTTTTCCATCTAGCAAGGCTGAAACTTAGATCAGATGATTTACATAGTAAATTAAAGTTGTTTTTACATTTTTTTTGTGAAAAAATATTACTTTTGTCAAAGATTTTATCATAACATGTATCATTGTCACGAAATAAACGTTTGATTTTAAAAAAGAAGTACTCACCCTTGATGGAGCTAGGCCAAGATAAGGGTATTCCTTTAATATCCAGAAAACTTTAAAAGTATGGATTTTGCCTGGGAAAAGCACAATCGAAATGCACTATTAATGAAAAATGATGAAAATACTGGAGACGAAAATACTTGAAAAGTATAAAGCATTATCGCAGAGAGCAAAAGAGAATTTTTTATCTTGATAAGATATGGATAATAAGAAGGGTGTATGGTACAAAAAATGTGACAGGAGAAAAATATGACTAATGCTCGCCAAGCTTGTATAGAATGCCTTTCAATGGGTATTAAAGTGCATTTGGGAAAAGAGGAGTTGTAAAAGAATGTTTTTTAACCTTTGAGTTGTGTTGGGCGGGGGGTAATCATGAAGACACGAATTCGGGTATTTTTAGAAATGTTAAAATTTCTTCCAGCTGATTCGGTCGTGGTTGTGAATAACGCAAGATACCATTCATGGCGCATAGAGAAGATACAAAATTTATCTTTACGAATGCTACTACCTAAAGGTATTCAGTTTGAGACTAATTTAATAAAGAAGGAACTACTATAACAAAATATCTAATGAACTATAAAAACACTCAATAAGATTAGAACAAAAATTACTCTCAGCAATAAAGTTGTGTTAGGAAGCAATTTGGTTGTTGTCAGAAATGTCAAAAATTTATTCCATTTCAAAAACGTCTCAAAACAAATACCAGAAAATAGTTAAACAGTTAAAACTATATGCATTGGCTTATAGTTCAGTCTAACCAAATTTATATACAGTTGTTTATAATTTCTGTTCCCAGTGCTAATTTCTTCATTGGAAAAATTGATCATATCTAAAACCCTCACAAATTAAATAGTTTCTAAATATAATTTGAATAAAATTTTTAAAACTATGTTTACGGACAAAGACTACAAACTCAAACAAAATTTGTCTAATACACAGACGATTCAAAGACCGATGAAAAAAGAAAAATCTCTCTTAATCTAAGGCAGTCTGCCGCAGTGTTCCAGGCAAAGATGCTGCCATACACTGAGAAACCAAAGAAATGACAGGTATAGTCTTTCCAATATTGATTGATAAAATCCATTTAAAAGTGTCATACAGACTACCAGTCTAGAGAGAGCTGGGTTCTGATGATACAGATTGGATGTTTAACAGGAGAAATATGTCGTTATCATGCCATTCTTTCTACTTTGAAGCCTAGTAAACTAACTCACTCTGTATGTAACTTTTAAATGGATTTTAGCAATTAATATTGGAAAGACTATAGGTACAAGGAACATCAACATAATCTTAGACAGCTAAACTGCCATAAACTTGTTAAACGTAATAGATGTCAATTCAAGGGTCATCTGATCTTAAAGAAAAAATAGTTTCCTTTGTTGGTAATTCAGTTTAATTAGAAAATAATTATAAGGTGAAAAAAGTACAAATTATGAAAAAATATGAAGTATAATGATTTTATGAAATTGATTGTGTTAACCTCTACTTTTTGGAAGTTCATCTTACTAAGAACAATTAATAACTGCACAGTTAAACTAAACTTCAAATAAATAGTGGAAGTTTAGTTTAACTGTGCAGTTATTAATTGTTCTTAGTATAATGATTTTACTCACTCTCACAAGGAAATCGTGTTGGTCGGTTCTTTTTGCGATCGCAGAAGGCACAATGGCCACGCCCATCAGGTGCAACAAGAGTTGATGGAGGTGCTCCTATTCCTAAAATCTTTCTGATTTGAAATTTCATGATGCTTGGAGTTACTCGACGACGAAGAAGATCTTCGACCAGTTGAAAACATAAAGCTCGCAAAAATGCCTGTCTTCGAATGTCCCATGTGGATTGTTGAATATACCACAAAAGAATTTATTTTCGCAACATTCAACAGAGAATAAAATATCACCATGGGGCATCTTCGAGTGTTCCTGGAAACAATTGTACGCCGCGCACAATTTATTAACGCAGTGGACTCCTCCTTTGGTCTGAATATAATCCATAATTATCTGTGGTTTATTTGTGTTTTCATCGATTTGGTCGTCGTAATGCATATCGGAGACTAGCAAAACATTTTTACCTTTCCTAGGAAGATAAGAGACCAGTGTCGCATTTTTTTGAAAAGCAAACATGCTGGTCAAGGAAGGACGATTTATAGGGCGTGCAAATTCTTGAGGTAGCTCTCATTTATTTTTTCTTATCGTACCAAGAAGAGTGAGATTAAATTTCTTCCTTAAATTTTCGAGGAGATCGACACTGGTAAACCAGTTATCAACTGTTATATTCCTACCACTTACTTTTATTGGTTGACAAAGTCTGAAAACTATATTTTTAGACGAATTGCTAATAGCAAAAAGACCACCTGGTTGCTTGCCGACATAAACTTTAAGATTTACTGTATAAAACGTTTTAGCGTCGACCAATGCGAATACTTTTATCCCATATCTGGCAGGCTTACAAGGGATATTCTGGCGAAAACTGCATCTTCCGGATGGTCAAGAATTGGAATGGAGAGTACGCAGTTTTGTAGTTGTTTATAAAATTGCAAATAGATTACGTATTGGAACAAGTTTATCTAATTTCTTTCGCTCTTTACGTGTAGTCGAGTCATCAAATCGTTCTGCAATAGAAAACGAAACCTTTGTTGAGACATAGTTATTCGAAATATCTCCACTTCCGTGCCATTTCTGCTCCAGAATTCATCAAGACTCAATCTACTACTCTTCAAAACTCCGGCTAGATATAGAAGGTGACCCTAGCATCTCTTTCACGTTGATAATTGTCTCGATTCGCTTGTATATTTGTAGATTCCACAATGATATTTAACATTTTATCTGAAAAAAAATTAGTCCAAATTTCGGATTCCTTTTTTTAGATTTTTCACTGGATGTTTCATACCTGGATTTTTTATAAGGTTATGTTTCTTAGTTTTTCCAATTCTGGTTAGTGGATGTTTAGATCATCCAGAAAGTGTTATTTCACTATCTTCAGTTTCCGAAATTTCTTGTTCACTATCGCTCTCTAATATCTCTGCTTCTAGGTTATCCTTTTCGGATTCATCTGCATCGTCATCGAAATCAATATTCTCTGGTTCGTTGTCCTCATCCTTGCCATTTTCCATTAGTTTTTCTAAATTTTGTTGTTCTTTTTCCCACGACTACGTCTGAAAAATATTTCTAATGAGTGTCCCCGTCAAATAACTAATTATTTCAAGTCATTTACCTTTAATAATAATAACAATGTGAAGCACAATGTACAAAAACTCATTAACACTTTTAGTAAAAAAACTACAACAGCCAAATATAAGATACTAAGTGCACACATTACTATATATAACTAAATGGACAATAAAGTCTTAGGACTGGTAGACACCAGGATTGAGACAGGCAAAGGAATCCTTAACATGTCCAACAGAAAACTGCTTAGCTTTGCTACGAGTTTAAGTAGATTAGTAGGTCGAGGTGCAGAGAATTCTCACTGGTCTAGGCTTTAATCTATCGTAATCATTTTTTATAAGATTATGCGTGATAATATACCAACTAAATTGTTATAGTTACTAGAAGTGTACAATTATTTAAAACTTCTGGACCTGGTACTATAATAATCTTTGCGATAGTGATGGAGAAACTTTGTTTTCAATATGCGTAAATATTTCTATAAATCAAACGCGCTCACGTGCTATTCGAATCATGTTTCCAGCCTACGATCACGTCTGACTTCAAAAACAATGTTTTTTGTTCTCCAGCTCGTAACATACTCACTCAGTCTATAATATTTTTCATCAGAATAACAGCTAATAAATAATAAAGTTCGCAGTAAAAGGAAAGGATTGAGATTGTAAAAGTTGGCAAAAGTACACTTTTATGATGTAGCAATAAACTAATCCTGGCACCTGAACACCCAAAGAAACTTATACACTTCTACAAGTTCCGAATGATTTATTCTTTATTTCCGCCAGTGGCGGGAGGCATTCAAAGAGATTTTACAGGTAGGTTATCCCAAATATTCTAATTTTAACACTTTAACGAATAGTATCTGCTGTTGACAAGGATTTGTTGTAAAGTAATCGGTAATTTCACAGGTCTTTGCTACTTCTTCGAAGTTAATAACGCCTATAAGATTTAAAATATTAAAAAAAAGGCGTCCCAGGTGTGGGATTCAGTAAAACCTTTATTTTATTTCTTACCTTTTGAATAACTGCTAAATGTTTACAACAATGCTTTAACGTCCCATTTTTTGACTTTACAGTTTTATAGTTATACAAGCATTTCCTGTATTTACCCTAAAATATTTAGTTAAGAAACAGGTAAGAGATATACATTTAAAATTGATATACATGTACAGGTTAATGTATTGAAATAGTTGTAGCCCATTTATATTTCTAATTTACTTATGTGCTAAAGAATTATAAAAAATAAAACGGTTTTTACATGTATCCGAATCATTAAAGTACAATTCTTTATTTTTGAAGCTTTTGAGAAGCGTGAAAACAATCCAAGTAATTTATAATTTGCAACTTGTCTTACAAAATGCTTGAAACTGAAAGTGATGGGATTGACATATTAATGATGATTGGTTAAAAACAACCAAAGAGGTATGCCGATTATTCAATAACATGCACCCAGATCTTAAACCTATTTAATAATCTACGGTAAGCCAAATAGAGCAAAACTACAGAGACTTGGGATATGTGAGGGATGTAGCAAAGCAAGGTAGAGCAAGATAATGAAAATATTCAATATACCATAATTTTGTCGGCAGTAGAAAATCGATCCACTCTTGAAGTGCAAGAATTATCTAAGGATTTTGGTATTGGTAAGTAGTATAAAAAAGTTTTTAAAAATAAAGCATCCCAATAAAATACCTGTTATCCATGATTTGTTTAACGATGACTGAAATAAGTTCAATAAATTTAAAATAAACCCGTTCAAAAGATTTTCTGTTATGAATTTTATACACCTTCTTTTTCGGGCTGAGAGGGGAGACTCAGGTTCGATGGGTCCTTATCCAGAACCCAACAGTGTTGGACTCATTCCAAAAAGGATGCCTACCAACCAAACCCACCTCAAAAAATCGCCGTTACCCCCGCCTCGGAATCACTACCCTAGCATACTTCAAGACGGGCGGCGGTCTTTCACACAGTCTTCAGATAACATTCATACCAGTCACGTCAAGAATGTGCCCTTCCCCTTAATCATACTCTCCACTGCTTTGCTTACATCTACCAATTCATTCTCCCCTTTCAAAATTATCTCCACCATGTTCTCCTAATACACTACCTCTCCAACTGCTTGGACACTGACCTCGTTCTTCCAACATCTACACATGTGTTCCTATTGCACATTCCAGTTTCTCTCTTCGCAATCTTATGTAGATACCCCACCCTTTACCCATGTCCAGTGAGCACCTTGGTCAGGAAGTAGTTCAACTCCCAAAACTTCCGGTCCATCCACTCACTCCTTCTTACCGTTTCCTCCTCCATCCAATCTTGAACTTCCTCTCTTGTCGCACCCTTTCACCGTCGGCTCTTTCACCTCTACTTTCATATAGCTATATGAACAGAAATACAAGAATAAATCGAGTCCTCAGTACAGGTAAATTAAAAAATGAAATTTCTTCTCAAATCATCGAACCGTTATATTATGTACATCCTGTATAGTTTCAGTAACCATCTTATGAGCAATTGTTACCAATTTAAGATGCAAAATATAAAAATAATAATAATAATTTTACCTCCACTTTTATTTTTATTAGACGCTTGCAAAAATAAGATTTCATTTTGTTATTTTCAACTGATTTGAAAAGAATTATTAAAACCATAAGCTACTTTGTCCGGAACCATTGTGCCGTTGAGCAATCAAAATCTTGCTAATCGGATTAAAAAATGTTAGGTGTCAAAATGCGTTTGCTTAATGGTAAAATAAGTTATTTCATCCTACAGTTTATTTAAATTACCACTGTATTAACAGAAAGGGTCCTAAACTCGTGAGTGAAATCGAAAATCGACAAATTGCCGTTGGATCATTTATGTGATTTTTAACAAAAGCGACAGAACATATTTTTCATTCATGTTGATCCGGTTCTGCTTTTATTTTTCTTCCGTTTTTTGCAGACTCTGCTTTTTCAGTTACCTGCTCGCTATAACGCCTAAATGACGATGACATATCCCAGGTGTGTCCTTTGAAATCTTAATTCGTGTGACCGAAGTTTCTCGCTTTCAACAATTATACTTTATTGTCGTTCTTCTCGCCCTCGACCGAGAATTGGGCTGGGAATTTCTGTTTATTTTTTCGACTTTGAACAAAAAAGACCGTGAATAAGGCAGTAGGCAGTAATTTGGTTTATTAGATTTTTATTGGTGTTCGACAGCCACGTGCTGGTTGATTCATTTGTAACAAAACGAGTAATTTTTATTGTTTCCTATCGTTACTGTAAATTTTGGGGTTGTTTTGTAGGTAATAAATCACAATTTTATAAAACTAAATGATAAACTTTTTTGTCAAATTTAAGCTATTAAGACCCATAGATTAGTGCAAACTTAAATTGATTATATTAGATGTAATAAAAATATTTCAACAGAAATTGTCTCATAATATAATTTACATAAAGAGTTGAATAATGTAAACAAAAAGTATACGGTCACTAAAAATGATATCGGTTAGCATGAAAGTACTTATTCTAGTAACAGTTTCCAAATACAATATAATAATGTCAATAATAGACAAATCAATTTTAATATCAAACTAACTAAGAATGATAAAGTATGATTTAAGTAATGTTACTATGTAACCGGTAGGTAGTTTCTATTGTATTATATTATTGATAGAGAATTTAGTAGAAGATACTTTTAAAAAAGCTTCTACTATTGTCTTTAAACTAAATAAATGTTTAATACTTAAAGAAAGATATAAGAATTATCACTAACATGAACTAGATATTTTATGATGTTTTGAATAATAATGAACGTATAGGATTTTAACGATAAGTTGACCATGACGTCATTCCTAGTTAATTATATTGCCAACAAAGTAACTTAAAAATAACTGACAGTAGATGAGATTTACTTGTAAGAGCTAGGAAAATTAAACGTGTACAGATTGGTAACAATTCGCGCTGTTGCCACGAGCCAATTGCCACGCGTCATTATTGTATTGTACACGTTTGACATTTAGAATTAGCACAGCACTACCAGTTAACCTAGATAAAGGAAAAACAACTCTGCGTGACAACACCGCAAAATGTTATGCTCTGACGTCATTGTCAACTTATCGTAAAAATCCTATATGAATGCATATACAAAATAATAAATATTTTTTATAATAGATATAAATATTATATTTAAATCTAGATTAAATTTATAAAACTACATAAACATAATAATTAGTATTAATCAGGAATAAATTACCATATTAATATAACCTATAATTTTAAGACAATAATAATTATGTATACTTCTTACCAAACCCTTCTTTCAGTTTGTCTTAGTTTGTGTCGTCATACACTATTTTGGGAATGTTGAGTATTATTGCATGTAATTCTATGCAAATCTGACAATTGCCAGGATCGTATTCAGCTATGAAACTAACTTTTATTGCACCTTGGATTTAAAAAACAAAACATTAGTATTTATGAGATTCGTAAAAATGGAAAAGTTATCAAATAATTGCCAAAAAATTGATACTTTTACACTATATAAACTATTTTAGTTTGTATGAATATAATGAATATAAAATTAATTTTTTCACTTTATAGCGTGTTTAACACATAAAATGACACTTCAGTGTTTGACACTGCACTGAACCAAAAAAGTACATAATATTAAAGAAAAAGTGCATCAATTCAATGATCACCAGTTATGGATTTACCTCCGATGAACGAATTCCTTGTAACAATGAATGGTGATTCATTAATTCAATGATTTGTATTTCATTGATTCAATGCTGTGTTGTACTAATTTAATGTAGGGTTTGCATAATATTTATGTATTAAAATTCTTTGTATCAATGAATGATAATTCCTAGTTTTAAAGAAATATATTCATTGATATAATGATTTTGCGGTAATTGATCTAAGGTAATTTATTCTTTGAATTTATGAACTGTAATCTTTGAATCAAGGAACATTGTACATTAAATCAATGATTTTGATTTCCTTCGGAAGGGTAGGGTAGGGTAGGGTAGGGTAGGGTTGGGTGAAATTTAAATAAAATACAAGTGTATAACAAAAGGAACATGTAATTTATATAAAAAAATATATAAAAGTAAAAAATATCTGATTATAAGTACACATTAAACGAAATTAACACTTAAACGAATACACGGGAAAAAATTGAAGGTGCTAAAAGCCCTAATTGTGAATTTTGTAACAATTTGTATTCCATTTTCTTTCCTAACGATCTTCTTAGTTGGGACAAAATATCCATGAAATGCTCATAGCAAAGCGGCATTTTTTCCATCTATAAATAAATTGCAACAAATTAATAAATTATATTTCCTTATAAAAAAATATGTAGAACACTCTTTCTGATATTTCTTCATTATTTATCACACGAAGAATTTCACTGGTCTGTTTGTCTTTCACGTAGGTTGAAAGAAATTGATGAAAACCATAAAAGTTTATACTCCACTTATCGATTAAGTCTTCGCTTTTAAATGCAACATCGAAATCGAAGAGTATCTAAAAAAGAACTTTGAGGAAAAATATGATGCGTGAAAAAATCAATCACTTACCAGATGGTTTGGTGTAAAACGGCCACTCCTTTAAAATTTCTTCTACTGAATTAGCTTGTTTTATTAACAGCAGCCTGGCATTTGAGCACCCTTTCCAAACGTTGTCGAATTCCTCGGCAGACAAATTATCGAACTTAGAGATTTAATGCAGGATTCAGCATCTCATTCAGCATCTGAACAAAAATTTAAAAATGGCGACTAGAAACACAATTTTAATACAAATAATTTTAACTTACCTGCTAGCTCTTTACCGTGAATTTCATTTAATTTGTCTACCAGGGGAGCATTTTTCTTTCTCTTACTTCCAAAGCAATTTATCATTGCTTTTATAGAATTTGATCCATTTTGGTATTTGGAATACAATTTCCCCCGTTTAGCAGTGCGGTAATATTCCTGAAAAAAACAAAATTTCGTAACAAGTTCAGTTTAGAGAAGTTTGCTACTTACAAGTTTCTCATTAGGAAATCGTTCGATGATCTCTTTCTCCATTTTATGACTTTGTGATAGTGTCATTGTCAAATAATTTTCTTGAAAGTGTTGCACAATAAATTGGATCAGCAAATTTCGCATTATTATTTAGAACCTGATTGAACTTGACACTGACTTTATACAACCGTTCTACCGCGAACTTCGATGCGAATAGCGCTAAACCGGCAAATTAGACGGCTTAGAGGCTAGAGACAATAGTAGCGTTCCTTAAATTAAGGAACGCGATACATTGTTTTAATAACCGCGTTCATATATTTGATGAAGGAATGCACATTTTAAAATTGTTCATTCATTTAAAGAACTAAAGTTATTGAAATAATGAATTATATTCGTTAACTCAATGCACAAAATATTCATTAATATAAAGAAAAAAAAACATTAATATTAAGATATTTTTTCATTGTTGTAATGAAATATTGCATCTTAAATTTAATGAACGAACTTTCATTGATTTAATGAATCGCTTTTTAATTTATGAAAATAAAGTTATTGAATTAATGAAATAATTCATCTATCCAATGAATTTTTTTTAATGTTCAGCATTCATTAATATTATGTACAAAAATTTTTTCAGTGTGTAAAGGGGCATTTGCATTACAGTATTCTGCGACAAGATATGTTAATTTGCATGATTGATTGGTTAGAAGTTGGGAGCATTCAAAATACGCGAATATACGTTAATTACTCATAAGCTCTGCATTGTTTTGATATTGTTTGAGAAATAATCACGGAACTACCGTTTTTTCTGTCGGCTACAACTTAATGTGTTAGAAAGAAATGAATAAACTATGACGAACTGAAAGAAGGGTTTGGTAAGGGTTTATAAGTTTATTTATTGGTAATATTATTGTATAATTTATTAATAAGTATTATTTATTATGTATTATATGGACAATTTAAAATGGAAATTCCAGTATTTTCTATCAATTAGTTACGTTTGTATCATTCCAATGGGTAAGACAACGATAGAAATATTTGATTATTCTGGAATCAAAAAACTCTGGAACATACGAAACTATAAATACTAGTCAGTCAGTTGGAGAAAATTAAATAATAGTTACAGACAGTTACAGTTGAAGTGAGTCAAAATTAACTAATGAGACCGCCTTGAAGTATGCTTAGGTAGTCATTCCGAGACGGGGACAACGGCGGCTTTTGAGGTGGATTTGGTATGAGTCCAACACTGTTAGTTTCTGGTTAAGAACCAAATTGAACATGAGTTTTCCATCTCAGCCCGGAAAAAAAAGAGACAATAAAGATATAGTAACATTTAGCCAGTCAAAAATATTAATTTATTTCTGACAGTGAAAGTTTTTTCTAAAAAAAATATTAAAATGTAATTTAACCAGTTAAAATTAAGTAAAACGATAGCAAAACACGTACATAATTTTACTAGTTTCACTATTTGAGAGAATACTGAATTTAATACATAATAAAGCTTATAAGCAAAAAGCAAGCGCCAACGTCATCCTTCAATTTTATTTTATATAGATTTCTTCTGACCAAATAAGTTCCAATTTGTTTCTATTAGAATAAAGGCTTTATTCATAATTTAGTCAAAGTTAAAGATAATTAAGTTAATTCCTTTTCCAAAAAGTTTGAAATATTTCTGCTTAATTTGTTCTATTAATAAATTAGTAATAAATTCATTGTTAAACAACACACTTTTCTAATCATTTACCTAACTCCAACAGAACAGACATATTTATTAATACAAACATTAATTTTCAAATAATTGCAGATATTGACTAATACAAATTAAATTTCAACTCATTTAAAAATTAGAATTTCTGTTCATCTGTGCAATATATTAAAAAAATAAATAAATTCAATGAAAAACCTGTGTAGCAAACTGAATTATGAAATAAAAATCCTTTAATATGAACTTCCAACCCACCCGTTTGCAAAATTGAGTTCTAGCAGTTCTAAATTAGATAGGAAGGAAACCTGCTCTGATTTAGTGGTAGAGTTGTAAGATTAATTAATTGCAATCTATCTATGTACAGATCCCATGTAAGAATTTAAAGCATCGAGTTGTTAGGTATACAAGTATTAGAGTTAAATAAATTTTCTTTTAAAAATAATTAAGATTATGTTGAATTGGCTCCATATATCTTTAATATTTTAACTACCCAGCAACATATTGTAACACACATGGGTAAATTTTAATAGTTTATTTACAGAAACACAAGAATACAGTGATACAACTTTACAACTTTTTATCACAAACTATTCTGAAGTAAGAAAAAAAACCAATGTCAATACGACAAATTTTTATTACAAATAAAGAAGTTAGTATAAAGGTACTAGTTTCAGCCTATTAAGAGGCCATCGTCAGGCCGAGAAGAAATAAGTGCTGTTACAAGTTAAGAGAAACAAATATCCTTACTTATAAAGGATACACGAGAGCAACAAAGTTATGGTAGATCCACACGATACAAACTTCACACAGACTATTTATTCTATAAAAAGTCACTGATTGAAATAACCCTCCTTTTATTGGACAAATTGTAATAATCCCAAAGAAAACCGCCCCTACCCCGATCTTACCCCGCAAGAAAGAAATACAATAAATTTCATTTTAAAGCAACAAATGCGGGCTCACCCGGTATAAGTAATTTTTGTTCAAAAGAAACAAAATTAATACATCGAAAAACACCGGATATGCATAATAAAAACTTTTTACCAAAAGCGAAGTAATTGGAGCTTTAGTTAAAACATCTACATTGTAAAGAAGAATTTTTTGTTGACTAAGAAAACAGGGTGTGCAGCAACTACGTAAGCCAAGAGTACGGGGATATCCCAACTCGTGCCTGGCCCCAAAAATCACTGACCAACTCGTGCCCGTTCAAAAACCAGGTAGAAAATTAATACACCAACTCGTGCCCGGGTACATCGGAACTACGGTTTTTAATTCTTATTTATTATAATTAAATATTTAAGACCTACATGTACAGTTGTCATTTATTTGAAATAAAACTACTATAAAACGTATTAATTAAATATATTGCACATAAAAAACTTAGAACTACCTACATATTATTAATACTATACCAAGATACTGTTTTAACGAAAGTAAATGTTGATATCTTTTTATTTTTAAAATTATCTATAGTCTTTTTTAGGAAATCATGTTTTTCCTTGTTTGCATTTTTCACGATTTTAGTATTATCTACACTGCGACATTTACTGTAAGTCTCTTCCTGAATTCTTAGCAATACCTCAACGAAAACAAATAATGAGGGAAAAATTTTTGTTGTTCTACAATTAATAATATTTTCCCACGTTGACTAGCCACTTCGCGAATCGACATGCTGCTCTTAACCCTCCCAATTACGAAATAAAACTAACTCATTCATAAATATCAAACCCGAAACAAAATCCTTTCTAGTAAGTACTTCTGGAAAACCCAATTTAACAGTAATTTAACAGTAATTGAGTTTAGACAAGATGGGATGGTAATTTGAACAGGTAAATTTTTCAATCGGGCACGAGTTAGGTATACAGATTATTGAGACCTTTTACTCTTGTACCTTTCAAGGGATTAGTGGGCACGAGTTGGGATGTCTCCCAAGAGTACAAGCCCAAAATCCACCGGGGAGAATATTAGCAGGAGCTCGGCCATCAATTAAAAGGTAGCTACGATATGGGGTAAGAGATTATTCATGGAGTGCCGAAGGGAAAAAATGGTTTTCCTGGGAGCCAAGGAAAGAAAAAAAAACGAGTTCGGCTTGGACCAGCTTCTTGGTGAGAGGCACCGAGTCGGCAAAGTGTGGTCCAAAGAAAAGAAGAAAAACTGACTTCGACTCGGAGCGGCTTCGTAGACGGAAGCCAATCGAATAAAGTGCGACCGGCACTCAGAAAATTCCTGAGTAATAGGTGCGGATATCAGGAATCGAGTTCGTGTGTTTTGTGCGCCCGTTTAGTGAGTGAATTGTTCTCCCGGACATCGGTGAGTCCGATTTTCGGTATACTAACCCTATACTAGTAATTTATTGGCTGCTGGATTTTTTCTGATAGGTATTTCTTTCTTGTGGTGGCAATACGTGATTTTGACCAAAATCGTTGTATTTGTATGAAATAGCGTTTTATTCAGAGCCGATAACCATGCCGTGGCGCATCGGCGATTATATTATTAAAAATATTAATATCTATGAGAAAGTAATTGATTAATGTAAAATAACTATAAATATATTAGCAAAACACATTAATATTCCCTTTACTGTAAAGAAAGGTAAATTACCAATTCAATGTTCTCCAGTATCTCAACTTAACATTTTCAAATCACTGGATAGGGAGGCGAGGATCAAAAGAAAGGCTAGCAAGATCACCTAATTTTATCCCATTGGATTTTTTTATGGAGCTATGTCAAAACTGTTTACAAAATTAAACCACCTAATTTAGATGACTTAAGAGAACGAATAACGCTTGCGATTAAATCGGCCACGCTTCTGATGTGTAAATTAACGTTATTTAAGATTAGGTTGTTGCCAATATGTTCGCGGTGAGCATTTTGAACATCTACTTAATTGACATTCATAATTTTTACGTTATGATCAATTAAATATTACATCAGATATTTTATTTTTTTATGTTAATTTTTGCAATAAATATAAAAACAACATTTTTGGATAAAGAATGAAGAGACATTTCAAACGATATATCACAAGCCCATACTTCCCATTTAAAAATTGGTGGTTGTAACTGTCACTGAAAGGAGGTTGATGGTAGGGATCAAATTTTTACTTTAAAGAATGCGTTTTAGGATTTTTTATAAATATGTACAGTCGGCTTTAGAATAGCATATATATGTTAAATGTGAATTTCCTTTACCTACCGAAGTTATAAAAAACACCCTGCTTCTACAAGATAGAAGTAGCAATTTTTAAAACTCCTACAATTACTTCACTAAGGAATTAAAAATAATATTAAGAAAAAATACTTGGAAGAGGTGGGGGTGTAACCAGTTCTGTGGTGTTGCTCCTAGATAATTGTTTTGAAAAAAAAATAGGTAGATAACATATTTAAACAAAAATTGGCAAAAACATTTATAAGATCAATGCTTTTTATATTTTAATATATTAAACTTATTGGCTTATGTTAAGGGGGTGTTTAAGGGTTTTAAAAAATCATTAAAAATAAACGAATAAACTAATTGTAGTAAAATTTTATATACAGGGTGACCCACTAAGGTCTGCGAGGTAGTTTATTACAACATAAAGAAACAAAATTTATAACAAAATCGATCATGAAAAATTGCTGGAAATATTTGTCAAAAGTCATTTGTTGAAAGTCGACCGCTACGGGATGCAACGAACACTCAAAAACATAATATTGTGATTATCTCCGAAAGAGATATACTAAAGGTATACTAAAAATACAATTTTTAAAATATTGATTAATGTTGGTTGGGGACTTTTTGCCAATACTCTTCAATTAGGGGGGTGGGGGAAGGTTCAAACTTGTTATAAACAAATGTCATATAACTTTTTTTTGCTTTTTAACCGATTTCAATTATTTTGGCGTCATTTAAAAGAGTTTCTTCTGTTTAATCAGATGCTTAACAAAAATACCAAAATTAAACAATTTTGTCTTCGCTAGGGAGTTCTACGTAAAAAAGTCGATTATTTTTTTATTTTTCGCGGAAATTTCAAATGTAATGATGCTTTCTTTTTTAATTTAGGTGAAAAGAGGATAAAAAATAAAGAAATAGGTGAAAAGAGCAAGTCTTTATCTTAATATTTTATATATCTTAAAATTAAAATATCACAATAGTTAAATAGAAAACCCAAATCCGTGCCAATGTCGTCGTAGAATAAGAAAATCCAGTAAATAGTTACAATCAAAAAATAAAATTCTAAATCCGTGTCAATAGCAAACGTACGTCGTAATCAAAAATCACTAAACAAAATTCAAAATCCGTGTAAATAGCTAACGTTGTCACAAAAAAGAAATCAGTAAAGAGGTTGCAATTATAAACAAAAAAAAACCGTACTGTATAATACACAGGCAATTTGTCAATAGAATACCTTAAGCTCCAATCTTCCCTCACTCAATATCATCCCTCGCTGTGTAACATTAAAGATGTGGGCGTGGACAACTGTTTGACTGATTCAAATTATTATTGTTTAAACCGTGATAAATAAGCCATCCTTAAAATGAATTCAATGCAAGCCATTACACATTGTATACCGAGTTATAAAACGTTTTAAAATTTATATAATTTTTTGTGATAAACATAAACAACACCTTGCATGTTCTACACTCGATAATTGTTAAAATCAGTAGAGAGGTTGCAATTATAAACAAAAAAAAAACCGTACTGTATAATACACAGGCAATTTGTCAATAGAATACCTTAAGCTCCAATCTTCCCTCACTCAATATCATCCCTCGCTGTGTAACATTAAAGATGTGGGCGTGGACAACTGTTTGACTGATTCAAATTATTATTGTTTAAACCGTGATAAATAAGCCATTCTTAAAATGAATTCAATGCAAGCCATTTGAGTTTGAAAATGTATATGCTATCCTGAAGCAGATAGTTACAGTAACCAAAATCATGAATTTATTACACATTGTATACCGAGTTATAAAACGTTTTAAAATTTATATAATTTTTTGTGATAAACATAAACAACACCTTGCATGTTCTACACTCGATAATTGTTAAAATATACTTGACTTGAAAAACTGGATGACTAGGAAATAAATAGTTAAATATAGCCTCTTAAATTATATTTGATTATTTATAATGAACCAATCCTGTTCCTTTATTAACATTCTATTGAATGTTAATCCATAGCATTTTTAGGCGACCACGACGTAAGACCAATTTTATCGGAATTTATCGTGGAGACTATAAAAAATAAAAAGTTAATAGGCGGGTCCACTATACTTATTTGCTTTGTAAAATATTTCACATTCTTTAAACCGGACAACAGTTGATTTATTGCTTTTTGTGAATCACGTACATTTTGGATTAAGGTAGTAATAAAAGATGGACGAAACGTGTAAACATGAAAGGCGATGCTCTAAGTGGCTAGTGACACTTATTGAAAGCAAAAAATATATATAGTGGAACAGCTAATGCGTTAATGCGAAACTAGAATGGCGCCAAGTTGAGGTTGATTCTTTTTTGGCAGTTTCAAAAACTTGAGAAAGCACAATACGTTTATAAAACATGTCGATACTTATATAGAGCAGTAAAGAAATAATAAACTTTAGTTCTGAAAACATCAAAGACTTAAAATAAACATAAATAAAAAAACATAATAAAAAAAATGTTGAATCTGGAACCGTTGACGAAACATAACGAAACCGTTTACCTTCGGTCTCTGAAGAAGATAACTTGGTTATCGAAACGCGCGTCAGGCAAGTGTTGGTATAGTGGTAGTGTAAACGGTTTCGGTATACTGATAATAATTATACTAATAATAATTTGGTACACCCATAAGAACTAATGAGCGTTAAAAAAATAGTTATTTGCTTAACAAGGGAGGATAGTGCTACTTTTCTTACTGAGAAAGAAGTTTGCTTCAACGAGTAGCGGATTGCTGAAATTTTTTTCAGTTAAAAAGTTTATTTCCAATTAAATTCGAATTACATTCATGACATAGAAAATCTCATAAAATATGTAAATCGTACTATTGAATTTAGATAGTTCAATCTGGATAGTTCAATTAGGTTATTCATTACAATTTTGAAAAACTTAAGTCTTGTCATTTATAAATATAACTTATCTTAAACTTTTTTCTCGCACTTTTTTTTACATGTTACTATCAATAAAACACCTTCAGACTGCGGATAAGAAGAAAAATGGAGCAACTTTGGAAGACATTGCTACTTACATGGAAAAAACTTACGATACTATCGGTGATATTTGCAGTCAGCTGGAGCATTCTGTGAATATTGTAAAAGTATCTGAAATTAGTTTCATTAGTTAGTCTCTTTGATGGCATTTTTAATAGTTAGATTCGACAAACTTTTTCAACTCAAGTTGATCTTCGAAATCTTCAAGACCATCACCTCATTCGTCTCTAATGTTATTTCCCATCTGCATTGGCTGTTCATTCACAATTTCATCTGAATCATTTACTTCCTCATAAGTTTTTTTGCATAATTTTAAACCACGTTTTTGGCATGTATTTAAACTGGTACATCCAGTTTCACAGCTGCAGCAAATAGTTTTGAGCAATACTTCCGGAATTAATTCCTTTTCTGTAAATTTGGGAATAATACCACGTTGATGTTGCCACCAGCCCAAATCTGTTGCTGTTAATTCGTTACCCAACCAAGTTTCAAGCTGATAATATGCCCTGTAACAATGTTTTTCTGCTGCTCCTTTTGTGGGTGGGAGATTTGCCGAAATGAAGGATGATTTAATTTTTGCCAATTGATATTTTCTTTTTTACATTTATAAATAGATTTGATTAGTTGTACAGAACAATAAACAACTAAAAGGTTGAATTAACTTCCACTATTTATTGTTTGTTTGTAACTTCAATATGTCAATCTGACGATGCTATTCCGATAGCGAAACGGCTGTCATTGCATTTAAAGTATTTATAGAATAAATAGTGGAAGTTAATTCAACCTTTTAGTTGTTTATTGTTCTGAATAAGATGAACTTTCACACAGTAAGGGTTAGTACCATAAATTTGATTAGTTGTAGTCAATTTTTTTTATTTTTTTTTATTTGCCTCTTTCTTATAAAAAACATTTAATAAAACTTACCGTAGGTCACTCAGGTATATAAATTATCTTAAACAGCAATAAATAGACATCTACAAATATTATTTAAATACAATATTTGCTGTATTAGTATAATAGTAGTATATTTCGATTTGCAATTTTTTCGTTTATCAATGTAACCATAAAATCTGTTAATTTTGATAAATAGATTTTAAAATGTAAGTCAAATATCCAATATGTATGTGTATTTTTTTTTCTTTCACTTTTTTTAGAATGTAATAATTACTGTTAACATTTATTGTAATCATAGACAGAAAGACTAAGATCGATAGCCTTTTGGGTAACCAATAAAGATATCTCTCTCTTTTAATAAATAGCTCAAAATTGTACATAATGATTAATAAAAGTGTTCGAACTAAAGTTTTTTTCATTTTTCTGCACTTTTTGTGAACATTTGCTATAGTAATTAATGGATATTTTTTTATACCATCAGAAAATAGAGATTTCAACGAACAAAATGCCCACCGAATTTAAAAAAAAACTGATATTTTAAAGCGTGAATTTTCGATTGTAAATTGGGGTGCTTTTTTGATGCCAAAGTCAAAATAAGGTAAAAAAATAATTAATTTAAATTACATTTTGTAAGTTTTTACCAAATTTCTTAAAAAAACATTTTTTTTTAAATAAAAATAAAAAGGCAAAAACTTGGTTATTTGAATTTTTCACCTACATTTTGAGGTTATGTAAAAAAAACTGTTAATACAAAAGTTGTACTTCTTTCTACAGAACTTGGAAATCGAGATAATCAATTTTTTCCCTTTATTTTTCCTTTCATTTTTATCATATCCAACTCCTTTTCCAATAGGTTTCATCCTACTGTTATTATTGTTTGTTTCAAAAATTATCGACCCTGGTCTATAAGAGGGTAAAATCCTTCCCAATAACATATGGTGTTTTACAGGAAGAGTCCTTAGACAATCCAAAAAAAATCAACTTTTCTATCAACACAGTTTATTTAATAATTACTTAAGCAGCAGCGTGTTTAATTATGATGAAATGATCCCCTCCAACAAAGACTACTTTAAATTAAATTGAATTAAATAGACTTAAATTGGCAGCACTATGTTATCATCACACAAATCATTTTAATAATCTATAAAAATTGTATTTATTTCTCCTTTTTTATATTCGCCAAACAACCAGAAAAAATCCACGGAACACAATTGATGAACTGAATTTGTAATTTGTTTGGACATTTGACGTCAATAGACATGAAATCTCCTCTTGTAGCAACTCATCCAATTTTATGAAAAGAACTTATTGAATATTTTTGTGGCTCTGAGAAACAATATCAACGTGTGCGTCAATTCATCGGTGAGGAAGAGTCAAAGTCTAATAATTTTTTATATAATTTACGCTCTCTTGTGCGATATTCGTTCAAGATAACATTGTTATCAACTTTAGCTTCAACGATTCCCGTTTAACGTACGCGCCATAATTCGATTGTCAGTTTGCAAGAGTAGAATGTTGAATAATCTATGTATTTATCGTATTTGTACTCATAAGATAAATGTTAAATCCGTTTTTTTCAATATTGTTAAAGAAGGTGACAAAAATAATATTGAAAATTATCGAGCTGTCTGTAACCAATCATTACCTAAATTTTTTGACTGCCTTGTAAATAATTTATTGAAGTGGGATTTTTAAGTTTTAGTTAGGTAATCTCCAACAGCACTGCTTTTCTATAGGTAAATCTACAAGTACTAACATGGTACTTTATAATTATTTTATTGCCAATTCAATGGAACATAAGGATTAAGTTAATTCTATCTACTTAGATAGTTTTCTTTCTGATGGTAAATCTTAATTGCATATTTGTTGCAAGATGGCCTTAAATGCTTAGCTTGTGAAGTTAACTATTGTTAAAACATATACAATGTATTTCTTCAGGAACATAATGATAAAGACCTAGGAATAATTTTCGCTTCTAAATTAACATTTAAACATCATATTAATGAAACTACTACATACTAAGACATTTGGTCTTCATATAATAATGATCCTGAAAACATTGAGAAGGTACAAAATAAATTTTTGAGAGTATGCACATATAAAATGGGTTTCAATATGCTACAATACACATATGATGACATACTGTCAATACTTAGTATCTCGTCACTACACACACATATAAAGTTAGAGGCAGATTTGTGTTCTCTTCATACAATTTTAAATATATTATTCAAATTCCAAAGGTATTACGTTTAATATGTTTTAATTATAACCTCAGAAGAACTCGTAATACCAGGATATTCAATATTCCATTTCATTCCGCCAACTATGGTCAACACATACCGAAAACCGTTTACACTACCACTACACCAACACACACTTTTATATGCCTGACGCTCGTTTCGGTAACCAAGCTATCTTCTTCAGAGACCGAAGGTAAATTAAAGCTATGTCTACAAACTAACCTTATATATATATATAACATTTTTACAATAAGTTTTCTTATAATAAACTATAAAGTGGACTATCTGGGATAGGTCCTTTGTCCTTATTTAATCTATTTTTACACTTAATAATTTCTATACTTTCAAATGCATCCAACAATCTATTACAACTTATTTCATATATACCGCTTTTTTCCAGATCTTCTCTCTTATCCTTTGGATTTCCTAACAATTGTCTCAGGGTGCTACTAGTTTTATGAACTAAACCTAATCCCACCGTGCCGAAAATTGTATTCAATCCTTTGGTATACTGAGGTATAAATGGTAATGAAATGAATTTCACATCTTTGTGTTCTCGCTGGAAAAAGGTGGTTTCACAAACAGATTCTTAAAACTATGGCGATTGATTAGCTTATGAATTAGATTTTTATCATATTCATTAAGTACAGCTATATCCTCAATTAAATTCTTTTCTCTGTTATATCTTGTTTTGTTTAAAGGAAAATGAATTAATCGATGAACCAAAAAATGAAAACTTGCCATTTTGTGTTGACTGCAGTGAATAGAATCTACCGTAATATCTATACGTGGCGATGTCTTTTCTAAAAATATCAAATTCTAACTTGTTATTATTTCTTATTACTGTGTCCAAAAATGGTAACTGTTCATTTTTTTCTAGTTCAAATGAATTTTATGCTTGTGAATTTTGAATTTAATTTTGAAATGAAATCTTCTACCGATGATTTCTTCGTATTGAAAACTGCGAAAATGTCGTCCACATATCTATACCATATCCTTGGAAAATACTCGAACTCTTGACTGATCTGTGTTTCAAAATTGCTCATAAAAAGGTTGGCTATAAATGGTGATAAACAATTGCCCATTGCTGTTCCTTTGTATTGTTGATAAAACTGATTGTTATATTGAAAATAATTTTGGTCCATGCATAGTTTAGCTAATCGTAGGTATTCAGTTCTAACTTCAACACCCAGATCATTCAAGATGAGTAGTTCTTCTAGATACTGTAAAGTTTGTGGAATCCGTACGCTAGAAAATAAAGAACTAACATCGAACGAGATTAAAATTTCCCCATCTTCTAGAACATCTTTAACTTTCTTGAAAGATTTAGGTGTTGGTTGACAGGTAGATTTTTTGCATTTTATATTATTAGAATGTTTTGTAAGACCAGAGACAGTCAAATAAACATCCAAATCAGAATTTATCGTGGAGTATCTATGAAGTGGTCCCCTTTTTGAGTTATGGATGGATTTAAGAACTAAGGAAACATATTCCAAGATGAATAAAAAATAGTAAAAATTTGAATAGATATCACACACACCCAGAAAGGTAATCCATATCCTAGATGAGACTCGAATAGGCAAAAGTGGGTGGATAATGCAATAGATGTAAGCTCTTCGCATAATGCGTGGACCACTTAAGAGTGTCGTCAATGTAAATTTGCAAAAACTTAATCAAACCTTTTATTGGTATCCGTATGTTATTTAAAGTAATGGGTTGCAAATTTGATTTGTAAAACAGAGTTTATTAAAATTGGCCCAGGATTTAATGGTTAGAAGATCACTGCATGTAAAATTTTCCTATCTGAATTACTCCAGATGACATTCGTATTATCTGCAAATAAAGTAATTTTGAAATTGGATATTAATTCGTGGATCAGTTAAAAAGTAAGCATTTTTCCCTATTAACCACTACGAGTAAGAACACAATTTTTGTAAATAAGATAATATGCATTAAATGATAATCATATCCTAAAACTGGATACAAGTGACAAGAAACCATGTAGATTTGTAATGTAAAAAGTCTATAAAAAACAGCAAGTTTCCACCAGAATACAAAAATATATTGTTGCTAGACTTATTAGTCCAAATTCGAAAGCACTAACTTTAAATTTGAATACGACTCGTAGAACATCTCTAAGTAAAGAAAATTGGTAAATTGGTTGTCTATTGTCTATTTCAGAAAACGTGTCTATTATTATCATTAATTGGTTAGACAATTAAATTAAATACTTGGCTACCTACAGTTTGTGTTATTGCTTCTTTTATGGAAAAAAAGTTAAAGGAATGAAGCCACTAGCCACCATGGTTGGCAAGATTGGACTGAAAAGAAACCAAACCAGATTTCCAAGAGTGACTTATGGATGAGATTGATGCTTTACTGTCGATTGCCAAGATATTATGATTTGGGGAAGAATTAAAACGGATAAAGGACAACACCACTCTGGCGCCAACTTTGCGAAGTGGGAAGTAAGACCATGATGAATACTGGGATCTTGTTAGTAGAAAAAGTCGCGTTATTAATGTCTAGAGAAAAAACGTAATTCTTCTTTTTATCCAAAATCCAAAACATTTGGTATTGAAAACTTTGCAAGTTTATTTGATCTAAAGGTTTCTGTAGGTTATAACGATAATTTAAATTTTTAATTACATTATCAATTGAATACAGCCAACATTGGATCCTAACCAATACTTTATCGCATTGTCTAGTCCTATTATTAATATTGTTGTAGTGTCGGAAACGTCTACAGTTTCACTGCTACTCAACAAAATTTTAACAATCCATATTTTTTTCAATGAAACGTTTGCACCAAATTTATATTTAATATTAAGAAATTACTAAAGAGAAGAAACTTTTCAATACTGTAGTATTTATTCTACTAATTTCTGATTACAAAAACATTGACGTTAAATAAATAAACCAAATAATTTGGTCATGAATAAATAAGATAACTTTCTTTAGTAAAACTGCAGTTACACGTCTATTTTATTGCAATAATTTTTATTTTATGTACCACCTGCCGAATTTACAATTTTTTTATTTTTTACTTTTTTCCAGTGTGTATTAATAATTTAGATATGCCAATTTTATTATGCATAATATGAAATTTCCACTACTATAAATTACAATTCTGAGACAGCTAATCGATCCTTATAAAAGATTTCTTGATTCCATCTAAATTATTCCGACTACTTTTAGATATTTTAGCTAGATATATTTAGATTAACGGTTATAAATATCACATTTTATAATATTTCTTCAACTAACCTAACAACTAATAAAGATATTTTCTCCATTTCGTGAGTTTCGCCAATTTATTCCTTATCCTGACACGGATCGTTTTCACCCAAAGACTTCATAGAACGTATGTGGATGATTCACTCTTCCAATAAAATATCTGTAAATGTTTTCAGAAGTAAAATTTTCCTCACGAATCTTCTCAGAACCACAAAACTCCCCTCAACGTTGATCTACGGTTATGCCTTTTATCCAGGACCGACCTAACATTTCATTCGTTAAAAAGAAATCTGTTTTTCTAAGTTGGCCATTACACATCTGTATGTTTTACATTCCCATGTAAATTTATTAATGTTTCGGACTAATTTATAATATTTACTGTTCACTTTTCTCAAGGCTAGACCAAGTATGGAAGTAATAAGACACAAAAATATTAAAGCCTAGATGTTATTATTGTTATGTCTTATTACTTGGTCTAGCCTTATGACTACCTAATAAACATCAGTTACCTAGCTACAAACAAACAAAATGTAACTTCAATATGTCAATCTGACGAAGCTAGTGGTATAGCGAAACGGCTGTCATTGAGTTTAAAAAAGCAATTTTTTTAAAAAATAGTGGAAGTTTTGTTAAAACGAAGAGTTTTTCATTATTCTTAATAAGATGGACTTCCAAAAAGTAAGGGTTAGTACAATCAATTTAATATCAATTAAAATATTCAATTTAAATTACCACTGATTAGAATTGATAAGCACATATAATTCGTATTTGTTGGACAGTAAAAGAAGTGCTGTGTAGAAACCACAGACAAGAAATAAGATAGAAACTAGAAACGTGATAATTAATAAATATGAAAAAAGTAATCAGAGGGACAACCGTGCCAACATACACATCTAATAGAGGTTCTATTCTATTATGCGAATTTCGGCTTAGCTGCTAATAACATCTAGGCTTTAATATTGTTATGTCTTATTACTTCCATACTTGGTCTAGCCTTAACTACTTATCAACATCAAGTACCTAGTTACAAACAAACAAAATGTAACTTCAATATGTCAATCTGACGATGCTATTTCGATAGCGAAACGGCTGTCATTGCATTTAAAGTATTCAAAGAATAAATAGTGAAAGTTAATTTAACCTTTTAGTTGTTTATTGTTCTGAATAATATTCAAAGCTCTACTACTTGCTACCATTAGGTTGTCTTTACTATTATTTGTTAGTCTTGATCCCTTTTGCTATATTTGCCAGTTCTTGACGGTGTTGTAAAAGTCATCTTCCTTTGTTGTACCACCATTTTTCGTAGATTAATTGACACTGCATTCTTGAATTCTTCCTTGGACGACCAACGGATCTTCTTATTCTTTTATCATACAATCTAAGAAGTTCTGCCAGTTAAATTATTTTACATTGGTTCAAAATCCATGTCCTTTAATTGTCAGCTTTCATTTCGTCGTATTCATCCGCCGATGAGTCAAATTCGTCGCCTGGTTCAATAGGAATTACAATGGGTTCAAACAGTTCTTCAATATAAATATCACTCCATAATCGTTCTTCTTCCTACTTCACATGGTTTATGGCATTGGTCCAATTTTCCCGTGTTACGTTTCTAAAAGAATTTATCAAAAGTTGTCTAACGTCATTCAATTTAAAAGTTATGTTGTTTCTTGCCACCTCACCTTTTATTTATCTGTGCCCCTATAGGGTTTAATTGACAGTGATAAGGTGGCAAACGTAATACAGTTATTCCTTTTTCCTTCGCCATTTCGTCAATTATATATTGTAATTTAGGCGCTTTGCAATTTGCAGTAATTCCATTTTCATCATGGTGTCGTCAAAAAAAATATTCTTGCTCTCGAGCCATTCTTTAATATCTCCTTTTTTCATGACGTTGTTGGTAACTTTTCTTCTGCAGTACTTGGCAAAAAGTCCAACAGCTGGAAAAAATAATCTTCAAAAACATCAGAGATCATTTCCTCGTGGTAATCTTTGGTTGACTTTGATACAAAGTCTAATAACCCGTTTTCCACAAAACCAAGTTCACTGCCAATGTGTGTGATTATTAGTGTGCGACCTTTTCGTCTAGGAGCATTTAATCCTGTTGAATATCCCTGGCAAAAAAAGGAGCTGAAACCCCACATTTGGCACCAGAACCATCTTGTGGGATCAGCAGTAGAGTAATCTTAGGAAAACTAAGGGAAGAAATGGATAAGGAAAAATCCAAGTACTGGAATCAGCTGGAAGGACTGAGGCAATCTAAGATACTACTTGGGAACTATGACCAGAAGAGATCTCTTAGCTGCCTCAACCTCAGTAAAAAAAGGCTCCAAATTCTAACGGGAATATTAACCGGGCACTGCCGTTTAAGAAGCCACATGATGAAGCTAGGGTTAGCAGATGAAGCAAAGTGCAGATTCTGTGAGGAAGAGGATGAAACCTCAATACACATACTCTCAGAATGCCCTGCCTTGCAAAATTCTAGGGTAAATACCTAGGAGCACATGAAATAAAGGAAGGGGATCTACCTGATTTGAAGCCCGACGATGTCCTAAACTTCCTCAGGAAAATAGGACTCGAAGAGCTGCTATAGGTCTGATAAAATATCAGAACATGGCAAGTAAGGGGGAACACAGTAGATCCTATAGGTCGCAGTGTAATTATCACCCCTAACTTATACATACATACATACATCCCTCCAAAAATGCCTGACGGGAATTTGAAATATTTGTGTCCATCCATACCTACTTTAAAAACAGCGTGTCCTTCATTCAACGTTTCATCTAAATAAAAAATAGTTCTTTCTTCGCTCCGAAACTTTTTAATACTTCTTGAGTTTTGTGTTCTCGAGCTAATAATTTCTTCTGACTCATTCAAAAATTTTCGTTTTTTATGCAACTTCAACTTAAAACCATTTTCTTTTAGGAGTTTCCATAACGTATTTCGTCCAAATTTGGGAACAATATCTACCTCTGCTATTACTTTGTCTAGAGTCGGAATCTCTTTATTTAAGTACAAAGAATGGACTTGTCTTCTAATGATATCTCTATTAAAGTTATCGACCATAATGGACTTTTTTCCTTCGTGTTTTTTCTGGTTCACTAACATTTCCCTGTTTTCTCTCACTTAAAAATTGATAGATAGTTCGTTCACCGGTCATATTGGAGCACTTAGTCACCACATCACGAACATTTGCTGATGCATCTTGATATATTAGTGCATCATAAACATTTAAAACAATAGCACTTTGTTTTAAACACTAACGAGCACCTATATTCTTATGTATAAGGATATAAACAAATCCTTAATTTATAGACTAATAACGTACCTGTTTTTGCAATTACACACATAGGGTTGCCTTAATCCCTTAACACCCCTAACGACCACAATTATTCTCGTTAAAATCGAAAAACAAAATATTCTAAATATCGTGTTATGACTACTTATCTCTTTCCTAAGAAGGTTAAAACATGATGATTAAAAGAAATTTCTTAATACCGATATAAATAAATACTTGCGCTACTGATTTAGGGTCTTGTTTACAACATTTTACGATTTAATGACTTTTCTTAGCTGCCAACACCAAACAAAAGTATTAATTTTTTGCTTGGCTGCCTTATATATTGATAGTTAAACATAGTTTACAAGTTTTTGTGGAAAATCTGTTAATTTTCAAAATATAAATAATTTGCTATATGATTATTATACTAAATCAAAATGAAAAATGAGCACTTCTCTTTTATCATTAGATGAATCCCTCGTGATTTGCTCTCCTCCTATCCCTAGTCTGAGTCTGACCCTGCTTTTACCTGACCCCAATGCTTTTTTCAGATAGTAGGAACATTTTTTACGTCTACTAGTGCGGTGGAAAGATAAATATTTATAGGTAAAAAGGGGCAGGTTTCGAGGTACACCAGTAGCAAATGAAATATATACAAGGGTATTTTGATAAATATATTTTGTGTTTCGAGTTTACGTGCTATTTCGAATTAAAACAAATCGCGAAGAAACGGGTTTCTCTTTTATTTTACACATTCACTTAAATAATGTAGTCCGAAAACCTTCGGAGATCCTATTTACAAAATTTATGGAAAAAAATATTAAATCGGTTTTTCGTCCATAGATCATTATTTTGCTAATGGAACATGACACTTAGGAAAAGGAAATCATGAACTTTATTAAAAACGTAGTCGAATAACTAATACAAGCATAAAAATAACTTTATACAGTAAAATGTTAAATTAAACAACATTATGAATTTTCTATTTATGGTTTCTACCACAATATCAATCACATTTCTACCACCCAGTAATTTCTTAGTAAGACCTCAACAGCAATCTATCTTTTCAACAGGTATAAATTAAGTTACAACTTTTATAATATACCTAGCAAAGTGTTCCATTACTAAGAAGGTTTTAGTAAAGACTTTGTTTGTTTAAACAAGATAAAACTTCTGCATGCAAGTTGAATACTCTTACATTTTGTGTTTCATAAAATATGTTGTCGGAAAAAGCACTCATTAATTTGACTTCGGGCATTTTCTTACCTAACCATTTTTTATAAGGCGTGTTCCGGTTTCCGTAAATCTTCTAACCATTAGGTTAATTGCCGACTTATTGACAGTAAATTCGCTATATACACCGCGTACTTTTTCACGCATCTAGCAAGTCGAGCCCTTTTGTCCTCATCATCGCATAAATGTGTGTTCGATTAATATTTTTTAACGAAATGTTTTATTAATAATAAGGCATTATTTATTACACTCATTAAACGTTTGTTAGTCCAAAAGTAAGTGATTCGTAAGTTGCATACGAGCAAAAACTAAAGCTATTTCATGTCCTTCGTAAAAATGAAGAATTTAAAATACCTACATGAATAAATATCATATTATTATTAATTTAATAAGTTAATATTGATTTAAAAAACTCTTCGTTTTAACAAAACTTCCAATATTTATTTAAAAAATTTATTTTTTAACTTTAATGACAGCCGTTTCGCTAGACTTGGCATCGTCAGATTGACATATTGAAGTTACATTTTGTTTGTTTGTAGCTAGGTACCTGATGTTTATTAGGTAGTTATAAGGCTAGACCAAGTATGGAAGTAATAAGACATAACATTATTAAAGCCTAGATGTTATGAGCCCTTCAATATGTCAATCTGACGATGCTAAGTCTAGCGAAACGGCTGTCATTAAAGTTAAAAAATCAATTTTTTTAAAAAATATTGGAAGTTTTGTTAAAACGAAGAGTTTTTTATTATTCTTAATTTCGTCTTAATATCCCATATTTCACATATCTGGAGTTCTCCAGAGGTAAGGTCTAAATCTACGTCATTTTCAACCCACGGGGTGTAACTGTTTATCTTTCTTATAGAGAGCTCTTTTAAATTCATATAATTAGACTGCTCCTAGACTGAAAATATAGTATCATTATGGTTGATATCTCTATAATCGTCTAGTTTGATGATCCCACAATATTACCTTAAAAAAAGACAAACTAAAATTTACACCATCTGCAAATAGAAAAAAGAGAAGTCCAAAGGTTCATCCACAACTAGACATGATTAGGCCCTATGGGCTTCCTCCTGAGCCTGACCCTTTAGTTCATCGTCTAGTTCACAACCTGTGCTTAGAGGTGTGTTGCTTACTTTTATCAAGTATTGCTGTTTTAGAAGACTTCAATGTGCGATTAATATCCTCTTCCAAAGTCTGAGTTGTTTTCTGGTAATTTCCTGGAATCTTTCGGTTTTTTGGGTTACTCTTTTGAAAATCTATCACCCGAATTTACTCAATATTCATTATAAAGTTTTGTCGAACTAGACGGTTTGTTGCATGTAACAAAAAAGTATTCGTATCGATAAATTTATCCATGCTGTTCGAATTTTCTATACCTAACTAATTTACAACAAAGACAAGACAAACAACAACATTACTGTGCACTCAGCTTGTTTATTACCTGAAAATATCAATAATCCGCACTGGAATTCCGAAGAAAATGGAAAATTTTGCGCATAGGCAAGTTAGTATATTAAAAAAAAGTAGCGAGACAGTGTGGTTAGGTTAAGGTATGGTTCCGCTTATGCAGCGGACGCATGCAGCCACTGCTTGCAGCCGCTGCTGCGTTTGGCTGCTAGTAGGAAGTGGTTCACCTTGTGCAGTGGAAACGCAAGACGCAAGCGTTTTTAAAAAACTCGAGTAGACTCGGGCTAGTCTAGTCAGTTCATTTTGAGCCTTCATGCTGAAATAATGAATCGTGGTGCATTATTAGCTCTTTATTTGTTAGACGAAGAAGAAGACGATGCTATTGTGCGTATAAGTATCAGGAATGTTCAGAGAAGACCACAACACATGATGTTTCGACAACGGAAGGAACGTATAAAACTTGAATATGCAAATACCTAGTGGACGACGAAGAAAAGTTTCAGCAGTTCTTTAGACTAACAAAAGAACAGTTTCACTTTGTTTTATCTGCCATTAAACCAGACATTCAAACCCAAAACCACGTGTTCTGGTACAACGACTGCTCGACCGCTGCGGCCAGACTGGTCACCCTAGCAGTCGATGCAGCCGTCGCATGCGATGTGATGCGACCGACGCGCTAGTAGAACCAATGCCATAAAGATGCACGGATATCAGTCACTGCGACCGCTGCAGCAGCGGCTGTAAGCAGTGGCTGCATGCGTCTGCTGCACAAGCGGAACCATACCTTTAGGTTAGGTGAATGACACGAATTGGTTACTGGAAAAAATAAGGTGGCTACAAAAAATTACTGGTTATATGAGGGAGGATGAGGTGGTTATAACAACTGTCACCCTTCAATAATTTAAACATCAACCTCGGGGGGAATAATAGCACTTTGCTTCCCTTTAATGGCTATTCTTATTCCTAATGCTTTAAAATGAAAAAGTTTTCTGTTTCTACTAGTTCTTACCAATATTTTCGTTTATTTCGTTATGAATCAGACAAGAAATTATTTGCTGGAGAACACTATATTTAAAAAGTATTAAAAAGTTTCGAAGCGAGGAAAAAACTATCTTTATTTAGATGGAACATGGTTTAATGAAGGAAACACTGTTTCTAAAGCATGGATGGACACCAATATATTAAATTCGCGTCAGTTATTTTTGGAGGGATATTCAACAAGATTAAAATGCTCCTCAAGGAAAAGATCGCAGACTAATAATCGCACACATTGGCAGTGAACATGATTTTGTAGAAAATGGGTTATTAGACTTTATATCAAGGTCAACCAAAGATTACCACTAGAAAATGACCTCTGATGTTTTTGAAGATTATTTTTTCCAGCTATTGGACTTTTTGCCAAGTGCTGCAGTGGTTGTCTTAGATAATGCCAGCTATAATTCAAAACTGAAAAGTTACCAACGACGTCATGGAAAAAAGGAGATATTAAAGAGTGGCTCTAGAGCAAGAATATTTCTTTTGACGAAACCATGCTGAAAACGGAATTACTGCAAATTGCAAAGCGACACAAATTACAATATAAAAGATATGTAATTGACAAAATCGCGAAGGAAAAAGGAATAACTTTATTACGTTTGCCACCTTATCACCGGCAATTAATCCCTATAGAATGATTACGGGCACAGTTAAAAGGTGCGGTGGCAAGAAACAATACAACTTTTAAATTGAATGACGTTAGGCAACTTTTGATAAATTCTTTTGGAAACGTAACACGGAAGGAAGAAGAACAATTGTGGAGTGTTGATATCAATATTGAAGAACTATTCGAACCCATTGTAATTCCAATCGGACCAGGCAACTAGGAGTAAGTGCTTTTTGCATTAATTTATATTTAATTCTTACTTTTTAATATGTAGCATATTTTTATTTGAATTATCCTTTAAAAAAACATCGGTTGTACGGTAATAGGATCTATTCAGCTACCTGTTGTGACAATATTATCTAGGGTTTCTATTGTTTTTGGTTTAGTTAATCCCTAATTACAGGGTGGACTCTTTGAAAAATAACCACTATGACTATGTTTCAATAGAAAAGAATACTCCTTTTAGTTATTTTTCATGAACCACCTTTGCTTGGGCTTTGAAGGATTTGCATTTATAATGCACTGTGCTGCCAACTACAACCAAATA
The DNA here is from genome assembly GCA_035357415.1 of Ophraella communa. Classification (NCBI taxonomy): domain Eukaryota; kingdom Metazoa; phylum Arthropoda; class Insecta; order Coleoptera; family Chrysomelidae; genus Ophraella; species Ophraella communa. Next base: position 25,313,958 of record CM068992.1, on the reverse strand, counting down.
TAGTATAACATGAAATCGGTCATTTCCATTTAGGGAGCGTCCATATATGGTAATATTTTAGCCCTTTTTAGAATTCTTCCTTTATGTAGTCTAATGTAGCTTTTTCTGATGGCACGTGGTTTTTTTAAAAATTTTTCTGTAAATTTATTAAAAGGTTTTTAAAAAAAAAATAATGATGTTTACTACATCTTCCTCATTAAGCCATTCAATTTTGGTCTGATTGATATTTGTGACATAACACAGCTGCTATCACTAACCGATTGGCAGCACATATGTATGAATAAACTTTATTTAGCAAAATAAAATTTATTGTACTATAACAATTACTATGTGAAAGTCCATCTTTCACATTAGCATCGTCAGATTGCTATATGAAAGTTACAATTTATAAAATTTAAAATGTTGAATGAAACTTCCAATATTTATTCAAAAATACGTTTTAAATGTCAATGACAATCGTTTCGCTAGAATTAGCATTGTCAGATTGACATATTGAAGTTACATTTTACAAAATGGCTGTCAGTGAATTTAAAACGTATTTTTAAATAAATTGAGGAAGTTTTATTCAACCGCTTAGGTGTTTACTGTTCTTTATCTAGCAAAGTTTGATTTAGATTTTTGTTTAATCAGATAACCATATTACTAAAATATTTGTTCTAATTTCTATGGTCCTGATAATCTTGACGATACAACCCCGTATATTTCAATGACAAATGAAATATATATTTTGTCGGATCCGATTAGTCCGATGGCGATGTAATGATAAAGTCCCTAAAAACACGTAGAGTTCTCTGTAAACTCAGACAATAGCGTGGCGGCCCCAACACCTTTGATTTAATGGATTTTTAGACGGGACCATATCTCATTCTGATTAATAGGGATAGGTTAGGTCTTTTTGCGATTTACCTTGCAGTACGATTTCGTGAGTCAAATCCAAGAATATTTTATTAACACGTTTAGTTAGCAAGAAATAAACGGTTTCTTTAAAGTGTTTTTTATTTTAAGCCTTTTTAATAGCCAATTTAAGTAAAATATGCTTAGTTACTTAAGTTTTTTAACTATTCTGATGAAATACGCTGGAAGTCATATTGACTAAACATTTAAATTTTCAATTATAAATACGAAAAGAAAGGTCCTCAAAACCTCATTCATAAGTATACAACCAAACCATTTATTAAACCAGGTTGTCCCATTATAAAAAGGAAACATTTGGCGTGGGTGTATACCTGTATGTAATATAAAAATCTTGATATTATAGATTATGGTATTTGAATATTGTTAGGGATAATCTACTACGGTTTGAAAGATATTCAATAGTCAATACTTATAAAATCGAATTAGATAAGATTTCTCGCACGATATTTATTGAAGTTAAGCAACAGTGTTGTAGTTTCACAGTAGATGCAATTACAAACCTTTCTCGTTAGGAAAAAAAAAGAGAAATATTTTCTTCACCCTGCAGTAGGCACGCCAATTTTTATAACATTAGTAGATGCATCAGGACCTGCAGTCCAATAACAAAAAAATTATTTAATTACATATAAAGATGAGTTAAATTACAAATTTTTTAAATTAAAAACAAAACTGAACTACTACTTAACTTAAATATCACAAAAATGTATAAGAACATTAAGTCAATTATGCAGAAAAATATTTTATATAGTTTCATATCCAGGACGAATCTCTTGGAAACAATTATTACAAATAATTTTTACATGTTCTAAACATGAATATTTTTTACAGTATATACAAAAAAATTTGGTAGGCCTATTTCTCTTTGGATCACAAACACAGCAACGCCCTCAGATGAAAAAATAAAATCTATACGGAACGTCGGCTGATTGTGTGTTCGCTTGTGTTTACTTCTTTAACATTTTGGTTCTGCACAGTGATTGAAGCGTTTGAATCGAACCGGAAATTTAATAACGTATTATTGGCTCAGATGAACTAGCCAGTTAGATTGTGGAACCAAAACGTCAAACATTGATATGGAAAAGTAAGGCCATACATCAACCATTATCGTTACAATATTTTTTTCCTAAGAAATAAATTATTTTTCATAGATACCTACCTAAATTGTTTGTGATAAATAAAAAGGAATATAATATTTATTTTTTTCTATGAATGTTTAAATTGTGTTGATATAAATAAGATATAAACAAACCTCGTCCGTCAAAGCTTGTTTTGTTCTCTTTCATAACTATAAATCTGTACAAAACATTAATTACTTGAAGGATAAATCTAATAATATATTTTATCGTATTTTAGGGTAGGCCAAGTTTTTACGGCAATGCAATTTAAGTACAATCGTTTTTATCGAATCTTGAAAAAAATTACTTTATATTTTTGGAAAATTTAAACCGGGGTTACCCAAAAAGGCCTCATTAATCATGCCTACCAAATTAAGTAAACCCAAAAGGGCCACCATCTAAAATTTGAGGATTATATTCTTGGACTAAAAGGGCCACCGCATTAAGATAATCTCCGAAAACTGTCTTCGGTAATTTGGTCCCCAAAGATGGTGAGTATTGGTGAGTTTGGGTTAGGTTTGGTTGGTATAATATTAGCAATATTATTTAGACAAATATTGGTGAGTTTGGGTAAGGTTTGGTTGGTATAATATTAGCAATATTATTTGAAAAAAAAATATTGGTGAGTTTGGGTTAGGTTTGGTTGGTATAATGTTATATATATATCGGGGTTCAAAAAAGAATCATATTAAAGGGAAGAAATTGCTATCCTAACGACATAATCCATTATTTAATTCCGTGAAAAGGCAGCAAGTAAAATTTAAGCGTGGTGGCTCTTTTGGGCTATCATAAAATTAGACAATTTTAAATAAAATAAATAACATTTCAAACGTGGCCCTTTTGGGATGTCCCCATTTAAACATAGGAAGTCAGCATAGCTGCATAAAATGTTAATTTTATTTATTTTCAGGGGTGTAAAAATAATTTTTATGCAGACTAACAGGTTTTTGTAAAGTAAAGGACATTTCGCTCCCGGTATTGAAATTTTCTAAAATTATTAAGTCGATTTTCTATGATTCGAAAAAACGATTGCATTTAAATTGTATTGGCATACATTTCTGCGCTTACCCTTTTAAAATATTGAATAAGATTTTCTGCAGACTTTTAGTTAAAAAAAATTTGATTTGAATATCTGAGATATGAATACCAATATCAATTTTCAAATGTTTTTAATGAAATATAGTTTTTACGGGAAATCTTATGTTTATTGTTGCCTTTGGATGAGAGCATTCATTTTTAATCTTAATTGTTTGTTAGGAGCAGATAACTAAAGAAATTACAATAATACAGATTGTGGAGTACTGTATACTGTTTTTTTTGGCTAGTCCCTTCCAGAATCCATTCCTCAAGGAGGAATGCATTCCTAAAGGAGCAACGAATTCCAGGAAAAACTTTTATCCATCCCTGTGTGTTTTTCGATGCCTCTGGAAAGATGCAGCAACTCTAACCTACGGACTGCGGCTCCTTGATCTGGATTCTTCGTCTTTCTGTGTTCCTTTGATTTGCTTTTTCGCCTGTCAGTCTTTACTAAGGTTTTGTCGTCTTCCTTTTCTTCTGTTTAAAATATTCTTAAAGGATTTCAAAAATATTTTAAATGGAAAAGATGTATTAAATGACATGAATAATAAGATACATGATAGGAAATATATGTTGGTTTTTAATGGGAAAAAATCGGGACAATTTAAATTATCAATGTGATTGACGGAAACCGAATTTTTGAAAGCAAATTTTAATGTGATGGGACTCCGTTTATTACAAAACTTTTGTATTTTTATTTACTTCCACTTCTGCTTAAATGCTTCTCTAGAAGCATTGGTCTTTTAGAGTTTGAGTAGATTTAGCTGGGAATAGAAGATCTTAATAGAACTCTGAATTGTAATTTGTATTAAACGATTTTCATTTTGGTTACAATTAGTAGGTATCTAAGAATCATTTATTTTTTTCTTTTAAATATCATTCTAATGTTATATGGCTTAGCAAAACTTTTGGACTAACTCGGGATTAACTCTAAGTTAATCTCCAGGTAAGAAAATAATAAAACTAAATTTAAGCCTCTATGCCCTATGCCAAATGATAAGATTCATTTTTATGATGGGATTTAAAAACTTAAGATATTAAATGATGGGAATTTCCAAATTTTCAAAAAAAAGTGTCAAATGCCGACAGAACGTCAAAAATTATTTGAATATTAAGCCTTATTTCATAAATACAGGGTTGAATTACTACTAATTTTTGAATTATGAATACCAGGAATAAGAAACAATTTATTCCAAACAATTTAAACTTATACCTTTTATTTTCAAATAAAAATACCTACAGGAATGAGATTCTTTATCTTATTTAGTGGTTTATTATATCCCAAGGACTAAAATAAAAACTAGAAACTAAATAACCATTTTTAATTAGGATAACATCAGGGTCTTCTATGAAAAATATTTTATATTTTTATAATATTTTATATAATATCAATAAAAAGAACGGGATATTTGTTTAAATTTCTGTCAATGTATAATTATTATTTAACTAGTGAACTGCCTAAAGTAAGCTTTAAGTTTTTTTCTAGATTTCATTTCTGAAAGTTTGTTATAAAAAATTATACGTATAGTATGGAATCATTTGTTTCGTATACCCAGCGTGGAAAAATTTCCTTAATTGTAGAGTCGGTCATTTTTGTTAAAAATGGTGTATAAAAAAAGTGAAACATCATGGCGCTCTTCACATCGTAATTATAAAGCCAAACTATACATAATTGAAAGTGTTTTTGATTGTTAGGAATGATCTAAATCATATGTCTTCTATATGTTAAATGTCCTTAGAACCTCTAAAAGCTGCGTTTTTTTTATATCCTTCTTCAAAGTACATGTTGTCTTGGAGCATATATTCCTGGATTTCCGCTTTTGTATTTGAAGAGCCTGAAACCTTCTTCAATTGGCGACTGTGACTCTGACAATTATGACACTATGCAGGGGAATATTTGGCAGTGAAGTGTTTTCGAACCGATCTTCGGCTCTAGTATCTTGGTGGTAATCCAACGACGAATCTTGAATGTTCTTCGCCGAAACTCCCAGAATGTTTGGAATCCAACCATCTTCTGATCCAGCATGAATCATCGTGATTCATTTTCCTTTGTTTGATGGAGCTTTTGATTGGCATCGCACTGCTCCATCGGTCCATCCTTTTGCCGGCGTATCGTGGGTATCATACCAAACCTAATCCAAATAGATTATTGGTCTATGTAAAGACCTGTAATTCCCTAATGGCAGTCAAATATTCAAAACGTCATTGCCTAATCCGTTGGGATTCCATAATAACTTGCCTTTTGTAAATTTTGCAGTATTTGAAACCTAGTTTGGATACAAGTGTCCATGGGTTTCCAATTGATATCCTTATCTCAGAGGAGCTCCTTAGTCTTATTTGCAATGATCTGATAGTAGTCACCAAGTTTTCTTCGTACATAGAGTAGATATTTCTTCTTATCAAATCTTTATCACCGCCATCAGTGGTTCTGGAAACACCACTATCGTTTAGTTTTCGTCTCGGATGAATTGTCAAGAGAGGAAAACTAGAAGCAAATATGCAAACGGCTGAGGTTAAATCCGTGCAGTGTCGGTTATTTTTTTATAGTTTTATGACACAACTATTATTTACGTTGTAAAAATGTATTGTTTGTAAGTTTATAGTATAGTAAATAGTTATTTGAAATTTAGGGGGTCTTAGTCCCACAGTGTCGTGTTGTGTATACCACAAGACTTTTAATCCCTCAGGTGACAGTTTAATTACTAAATTAATCCGGATCTCCTTGATACTTTTTCTAAATATATTTATTGATGAAAAAAATAATACCATTTTATTTACAAATTATTTAATTTTAAAACTGATATTATAAGATTACTTACTTTTTAATTATATTATTAAATTAAATGTGTATTATTAAAATTAAACTTTCTTATTAACAATTCCATAAAATCACCAGGCCTAAGAGCATAACCGTTATTTTCAGTTATTTTAGTTATTAAATTTAAATTTCACCAAGCTTCGATAATTCTATATTTTTTGGGTCTTTTTACACATCAATGTCCAAATACTTTATTTCCAGATCACATAAAAGAAACCTACGCATCAATGATTCTGACACTTTTTTCTGTCGCAGAAAATCCCTATTGATTAAGGTATCCATTGAAGTTTGACCACGTATGTGGTCAACGAATAATTGTGAAAAAAATACATGAAAACAAATCTTTGGCTCTTTGAGGCAAACTATAGGTAGGTACATGTTTTATTTTCTTTTTAAAAAGAAAAATACCAGAAAATACGACAGCTTACTAAGTATAAAATGTTTGTATTATCTCTCAATGGGCTGTTAAATTTTTAGTTATCAAATATTTTGTTAATAATTACATCCACCCAATAACAATAAAATATTAATCACATTTAACAAAATTGTCTACAATACAACAAATAAACAAGAATCCGGTGAACTCTCTGCGATTTACATAAAAAAATTGATAAAGGGTCTAGAAAAAAAGTTCTTTTTCCGCGGAAACAGCTAAAAATAGCAAAAATTGCTAAAACTGCTAACTCAACATAAACATAACCTAACACCTACCTTTTGTAATTACGATTATTAAAATCAATTTAGCAGGAGAAAACTGTTTCTGGAAATACATCATTTCTAAATTCAATAAAGGTTCCACAACTTTGGTAATTAGTTTTAAGCAAACAAATTTCATAAATATAGACTTATAGATACGTCAAAATAATAAACTCATTTTGCGATCTTGCAAACAAAATTATAAATAATAATAATATAAAATTAAATATTAAAAAATAATAGGTCCTACATATAAAATGTATACTGGAAATAATTCTTTGCCAAACATAATATGATGTTTATTTGTTTTTTAAATTATCTTTAAAATATTTATGTAATTCAAATGGGTTGTCAAATTTACTATAATTATCACATAATTAAGTGCTAGGTTGTTTATTTTCAGCAGAAATGTTCAGCAACATCAGGTAGCTACCTAAAAAACAAAATGTAACTTCAATATTATGCCAATCTGACGATGCTAGTTTTAGCGAAACAGCTGTCATTCAGTTTTAAAACATTAACTTTTTAAATAAATACTGGAAGTTTTTTTTAAAAGTTCTATTTTTAATGTTTTTAGCAATTTTTACTCTTTCTACGTGTTTCCCCATTTTCATAAGCATATTATAAGTCATGGATCATCAATAAATTTTTATAAAAATCGAAAAGCTCACCGCATGTTACATGTTGATAATCCCCTGTAAAAACATATATGCGATGACTTTTTTGGATTTGACGTTTTTTTTTTGTAGAAAAAAGTTGTAAATTTTGTGAAAATATTTTTACGATTTATCGAGTTATTTCAATCAAAGTTATACTAGTTATCTTTCTCCACATAGGACGTTTTCGTTCACCGTGTCTTTGGAAACGAAACACACTACAAATTTACCATATTTTGGTCATTAAATATGTTCATTTGATATTTTCTAAATTTCCATTCGTTTTTAATCTATATCACTATAAATTACTGTTATTATTATTCATCTAACCTGTTCAGTATAAAACCTTTTAGCAATCACAGTAGCTAACAATGAAAAAGAATTTTCAATTCGGATAGCATCAGTTCACAATTTCTCAACATCACTTTATAACGTTGCCGGGGCATTAGTTACTGCGTAGTTTTTATCGCGAGGATTCTACGATCCACAGGATCCGCTATTCGGGTATTTTCTATTTCGTTCAGCGCTCGAGTTGAGGATTTCAGTTTATTCTAACCTTTCGAAGGGAGAGTGTCACGTCGTTGAGCGTATCGCTGTAGTGTGTATCGCGCAGCCCGGTGCTTATTTCACGGGTGCGAAATGATTTAACATTTTAATCGTTGGTGTTTAGTTTTTTTATTTATTATTTGTGATTTTTTTTTGTTTATTTTGTACGCTGCACTGTGGAATTATATGCGGATTTATTATGCTCCACCAAGGACAATGCAATTGTGAAGAAGATATGAAAACGGTATGTTGAGAAAATTTTTTTATTGGTATTTCATTTTTATTTATGTACGATCTTTAAGTTTTTCTAAAGTTAAATATAGTATTTTCCAATGTATTTTCCTTTTATGTATTCCGAAATGTTCTGGATCATATTTCAACATTGAATTAGAAAACTTTGCTGCTTATTTATATTTCTATAAAAAATTGTTGAAAAGTATTAAGTATTATGATTTGTTAAAAGTAAAACTTTTTATCTTATCACTGGATTGTTAATAATATTGAACGAAAATAATAGATATCTCTAACTGAAGAAAATTACGTGAAATAAATATTAAATTAATATTAAACGAACGATACCTATATGGTACATTATAATGATTGTACTTGTAGTTTTTTATAACCTACTTAAAACAAATCTTTGAAATCAATTTTTTGTTTCATATTACCACTATTTTCATCATACTTTTTACGATCTGATATTGAGCATCGATATATCACTTGTATAACGAGTGATTTTAATAAATATATCTGGTTGTGTAAATCGTATTTTTAACTAACATGTATTTATTCTAACATAATTGTTTTATTATTAATACATAAAATTTTAATATTTTCTCGTGTTTTTCGTGATAAACTCGAAAAAAGTGTGCATGGTTCTACTTCTATTTACAGAACAATTATAATTAACCTTCAACAATACCTACGTTTGTTACAAAATAAATGTATAACATTTAAACATTATCTTGCCTTTTAACCGAGAATGGTAAACATTAACAATATCATAAAATTAGTTTTACCTACTAACAAACAATGTGATAAAAGATTTTTTTAAGAAATATTTGAAACTGGAAATCTTTTGGGAAGCTTATTGTACTCCTTTCTGTTTCTCTCTGCATTCGCTCTGTGTTCGCCGAAATGTTTTGAGATGTACCTATTTTCAAATAAACACACTTATAATATTATATCCTGAAATTCTGCTTCTGTTCTACTCGAGGTTCTGCTCATTATTTTACTCAAAAGTAGTTGGTTTAAAATAATCCTCAGTTAAAAAAAAACTATAAAGTTGTTAATAAAAACAATTTATGAAAAGTGGAAAAGTTTACAAATAATGTAGGTATGTAGCCAAGGAAGATACGTTGTTTATAAAATAAATAGTTAGTAATGGATACAATAGTTAGCACTTTGTTAATTTACAAATAAATCTTATCAATAGTTCAAACACAAGTGCTGTTCTCGGTGCTGTTAATTGACTAAAAACGAAAAATGTTCATATTTATTTTATTTATAATTACAAAAATGTATCACCAGACAGCTTAAGCTGATACCTATAAGGTGAAATTACAGACATAAAAATATATTGATAAATAAATGCGGGCATACCTAAATGAAAACAAAAATCAAACAAATCTGGGAACAAAAAAAATTAATAATTACGTATTAATTTAAAATTTAATTTGAATCATTTTTAATTGCAAATAAGTGTTTTTTCATTTTTCTTTTAAAAAATATTGATTTGCGGAAGTTTTTCAAATTTTTTTATAGAACTATATTAATAATTAATTTATTACCACAATTTGTATTAATACTAAGCCGAGTACTAAGCTTATGAGTTAAATCTCTATTTCTGTTATGGTTATGATTTTTTTTATTATCAGTGACAACAGTACCTACCTATTACATTTTTGGTTGTTTTTTAGAACTTTGAATGCAAGTTCAAATTTTTCAAAAGTACATCATTCGTAAAAATTGAATAAACCTAATTGTTTATATAATTTTTTTATGGAATTAACCATGTTAACCTAAAAATGGTTTTCAAGACTGTATTTTGTAATTTTACCATCAAATTTATATTATTTTTTGTTTAGCGAGCTCCAAGCTGGTAATAAATACCTATATATATCGAGATATATATTAAATAATTTTGAATGTGTGCATGATATACTCGATGATATATTAAATACTCAGTTTTTTTAAATAAAACTCCCATTCTTTTAATGGATATTTTTGAAGAAACATATTTAATATGAGTATACCTATTTAAATTGTTATCAATGAAGAGCCCTAAATAATTTTTCTAAATTGAATAAACTTTTGGGTTTTTTCTTCATTGAATAAACTTAGTTATTTGAGTATTAATCAACAATTTATTGTAAGATAACCATTGTTCTCAAAATTTTTAAATCATATTAAGTTAATTTACATACCGATCGATCGAAGACATTGAAAAAAGATATTTATTTTAATCTACTGAGACACTGAGACCAAATTAATCATAAACAGCCAGATAATATTATAATCAACAGTTCTACTATCGTCATTCGCAATAATTCAAAGTTTATATCTTCAACAGACTTATTACGATAAGGCGGCAAACTTTGAATAAGTTGATGTGGGTCAGATTTGATACCAGTATTCTGAAGTTGATGTACCTAATTCCATATGATTTTTTTTGTCTGAATAAACAGTAATTTATTTCTAAATGTATCAATTTCATCATTAATTAAATTTTTGTTCTGAATTAATTTTGTATCCATCTCGGTATCCATCAAGGATTTTATATTGCTCTCTATAACGTATTTCTTTGTTACCAAACAGAACATTGGGATTTACATTAATTTACACTGTAAACAGACTAATGTATTCTACCTATTTAAAGTCGTAACACGTTTGCGGCTTTATCTAAAGCCAGAAACGTAAATAGTATTATTCACTTTGTAGAAGGGACCCATCTTATTCTAAGCAATATTTGTTAGCCATACACTATTCTTTAAAAGCTTTAACATTCGGATTTTCACAAATATACGTAGGTATTTTAACCTGATTTTAACTATTATAAATATCGACATAAATCTTATATAACAATACTTATTGAAAATTTTAACTAAAAAAATAGTTTAGAATACGATGTTATTTTACTAGTAATTTAAATTATTATGAGATTTATTAAAATTGCTGAAAATTAAGTGTACCTATAAAAAAACTAATTTTTAATAGAACAAGAATATTGAAAAATTCTACATCTATAAATAATGTGAATGTTATGTACATTAAATTAAAAAACAAATTGTTTAGAAACATCAAAAAAATTTTATGTCTTTCGTAACTCGGATTCACTTTTAGCGCCGTGACCTTAATAACTGTACTCGATAAATATTCATTTATTACGTAACCAGTAATACTAACATTGAACAGATATTTTAAATATAACCAAGCGTTTTGTTTACGTTTCTTAGCTTGGACCTATAGTTAATTTAATACCATTTAATTTGGTTTACAAATTTGAAACTAGGATCTTGTTTAGGTCATTAACATTTTCTATCTCAGAAAAACTGCACAGTGGTGGAAATTCTTTTTTATTTCATGATTAAAAGTGAAAATACATACGAAACACCTCGCGTTACACTATTTATATAGTTACCTGTAATATGCAGGGTAATATGTAATAGAAAATGATTTAGTCTTAAACTAGTTATTACCTACTTAGGTAGGTATATTGAATGTATACTGTATTAAAGCTGCATGTCTATTATTGAAGGTGAATGAAAGCCAAAATTAATTTATTTCTAATTAATCGTATTTAAGTATCTAGATAGACTATCTCAACATGTTCTACATTAGACTGTCTGTACACTCTGATGAACTTAATCATGTTATGTTAGATATTGTTTACTAAAAATAAGTAATTGACATACAAACACTTTAAATCTAGTTTTGTAGATTATGTACTGCCTGTAGATTACTTACTTAGTTAATTTATATTCAGTAAATATAATGCTTGATATTCTAATTCTACTAGTTTTTATCTCCTAAATTTAGTTAGACATAATTGATCTAGGTAGTTGAGCATAATATGTGTACTTACATTAGCTTGCAAAATAAATCCTAAACTGTAAATGTTTGATAAGTAGCATGATACTTAGTTCATGTGGAAGTTCAACTTACTAAGAACATTAAAAAATTAAACTTTTTAAAAAAATTGCTTTTTAAAAACTGAATAATTGCGGTTTTAACCATTAAAAAAAATTGTTGTACTAAACCCGAGACTAAACCTTACTTTGTGGAAATCTATCATATTTAAAATAGAAAATTAACAAGTCAATTTTTGGTTTGATTTGAAGTTTAGTGTTTACTTAATTGAAACAGCTGACATCAGCTAAAAACGGGGCTAAAAATATTCATTATTATTGAATTAAAATAGTAGGTAAAAGGATTTATTAAACTGTTGTTCATTCTCCATTTGAGTCTATTATTTTTATTATGTCATCACAGTGTTGCTAATGAAAACCTCGATGAAAGCTTAACTTCTCGCTTTTAATTATTAACTCGATTATTAATTCTGTTTTATTTCAAAACATACTCCTAAAGCATTGTTTGTCTACAATTTTTAACTGCCCAACATACCTTACATATGGGGTAGGTCTCGGGTAGGTATGACCAAGTGTATGACTTAACTTTAGCAGCTGTAGCTTGTAGATTTAAATTAGAATTCAGATTAACATTTATTACTGATAATGTAAATAATTGTTAATTTTACTATCTTTTGTTTGTTATTGATAATTATAAAATTTGGTAATTATTTAGAAAAGCTACTTTTGGCCAATTTCGGAATTTTTTACAAAAATAGTTTAATTATGGTCTTAGAACCATGACATGAGTATTCAGGTTATTCAGTTAGTGCGCTCATGCATATTTTTCTTAAAATTCAATTTTAAAGTTACCCAGCACTATTTTTCGGTCTCTAGGCACTTTATAAATATGTCGCCGTTTGCAAGTATTAATGCGCGACCAATAAAAAACCAAAGTAAATTATTTTGACATTTTAACATTTTAAATTTTATTAAAAAACTTCCAATCAGGAATCTTATAACTCGTCCTCGAACTCGTCTTAACTAAATTTATTCTTGACTTACTATTAATAGGTAAATATAATTCTCCGGCGGCTTTCCAAAAAATATGGATCGATACTCAGCACAACACTATTCACTTTATTATTCTCTGTGTTTTATTTAATTAAAATATCCACAAAATAATATTTTTTTATTAAATATACCTACTCTATAAAAACCAAATCATTACAACTAGTAATTTTCTTAACAAAATATTCTATTTATCAATACAATTTATTTTACAATACCCTATACTAAAATCATACGATATTTGTATGGTAATATTGGTAATTAATCATAAACTAAATTTAAATATGTTTTTTAACTGGACAACCCTCTTCCGAATCAAAAATACTTTAGTAAATAGAAATAATATCTAATAACCGAGCTAATAACCCTCTTATAAGGGTAAATAAAGGAAATTTACTACCTGCTTGGACCCTTCCACCGTAGGTTTGTCACTTCTTATCCTTACATATTTCGTACATATTATGAAGAATTTGGAATGATAAATTATTAAAAAATACTCGCTTCCTGACCAACTGACACAGATCAAAGTATATTTTATGTCAATTTCGCGCACCTTAATATCTTTTGTTTATTTATACATACTCCTATCTTTTATTCGATATTAAGGTGAGCGATATTAACATAAAATACCCTGTAAGATACATAACAATACATATATAACAATACATATATCGATATATCGACTAACATAAATATTTGTCAAAACATCTAAATCAATTCGATATATCGTATGAAAAAACATCGAATAAATTTGATATATTGATTCCCTAATTCAAAACAGAATAGATTGTGCCGTTATATACTTAGATCAATCGTTTTGAAAATGGCTAATTGTGATCATTGCAGTTTTTTTAGAAAGTATTTGTTCAAACAAAGCTTATATTGGACAGTTTCCACGTTTCGGCGTCCGAAATTCTTTTAAGTATGTCAAATGTGCAGTTTTTGTTAAAACTAAGGATTATTAAACAGAACACTATAAGTGCAGAGTTTCTGATAATTTGGAATTTAGATGTGATTATTAAAAGTAAGTCAAAATATCATTCAATTAGTGCTTTTTCAATATTTTTCCATTAAAAATTAAAAGTTTTCACTTTATATTCCTTTGTAAATTTCATGCATTTCGTTTATTATTGGTTAACTTTTAAAATTAATTTTGAAAAAAATGTAAATGAGCGCCCTAAATAAATAATCAATTCGTGGTTTGTAAACCATAATTAAACTACTTTTATAAAAAAATTGAAGATTGGACTGACTATCTAGATAATTACCTAAAATGTATATAAATAAGAAATCTTTATTACAATTTCTATTATGTATATAAAGGTGAAGACACTATGGTTTTTAAATAAAAATTGACTTAAAGTGGGTCATATTAACCTTACCCTGTTTATAAAACAAATAAATTAGTATACATTTATAAATTAAAATCACAAAATTTTAAATAGGTGAAGGTTCCATATTATCAATGCTAATATGTATTTTTTTAACAACTTATGCACATATTTGATTATCGCTTAGAATAACCAAGTGGGTAATTTGGTAAACAAATAATTCAGTACCTGCAGGAAATTCTCTTCCAATGTAGAAACTGTTAACCCACATAATGTACTTAAGCCAGATTAAGATAACCAGATTATTAATGAAACAAAAAAACGATTGTACAACAATAATTTATAAAAAAGTTAGGATTAAGATCAGGTGGTTAAGAATAGAAGGAGATGGTTTGAATTTTTAATAAAAAATAGAATTAAAAAATAATAATTACTTTTATTATTAGATTGAAGACACATTTTGTATTCTGATGTTAATCGAGATGTTGATTAAATAGTGTTAAAACTTAAAACTAAACCAAGTATTGAAGTAGTGACACAATAATATTAAAGCCTAGATCAAACTCAAGATCTTATTAGCCCTCTAAGTAACTGCAATGACAAACTATAGCCTTCCTCAAACTAAGGGGTTGGTACAATAAATTTCAATAACAATGTTGTTTGAACATATATGGTGGTGATTTTGAATAAAGAATTTATGATATATATATTTTTTCATTTCACATTGTTAAAGTTTTAATCAAATTTGAAAAATTATGTGTAGGAAGCTGTACAAAATTGGGTAAAATCCTCGGTAAAATCTAACATTTTGGAAAAACCATTTTTTTTTTAAAGTTTCTTCCAAAGTTGACCACCCTATATGAAGTAATTTATATAAATTAATGTAAATAATTTAATAACTAATTTGTTTGGCTAATAACCTAGTTGTTGTAGTCCGGTTCTAGATCCAACAATGTCTCCATCAATCGCCATAAAAAGTATCCGCACCGGTTTCTTAATTAACTTTATGTATAAATAAACAAAGTCCAAGATCAAGTCCAAGTAGACTTCACAGGCAACAGTAATTAATATGGAGCTTCGAAGCGGCTGACCTTTATTACATCAGGTTTTCTCATCAGTAGACCCTGTTCGCAAGACGCGAGACTCGCAAATAAGCGGCTAAATAAATAAAAAAAAAACTTTCACACCTGGATAAATACCGATGTCTGTGCCAACCAGACCAAAAGTAACGTGAATGGATTTACATATTTTTACACGCAATTTGTTCAGGAAGTGAATGACATTTAAAAAAAACTGTCTAAAATAAACATAGTTGGATTTTTGTTTTTTGGAATGCATAAACTGAATATCAAACTGTCATAACGAGAATACTAACTGTAGCGACGTTTTGAAAATATGAGTTTAAAACATGCGAGATGAACGTGACATAAGTTGAAAAATTGATACCATCGTCGTTGATATGGAAACGTTATAGTATTATAAACGAGTAATGATTACCAAGTAATTTTTTAATTAATAAAAGTAAAAGAAACGAATTTATTGTACAAGATGTCATTAATAACTGCAGTCCTGGGAAGTATGGAATAAAGTGAAATAGTTGCCAACTGCTAATTTTATGTATTTAAGACGAAATAAATATATCGATCACTTTCCTAAATTTTGTTCATCATGCCGCTTGAGTTTGCGAGGAAGTTTGCAAGCACGTAGAGTAATAGTTTTCGATTTGTTTTCTTATAAATTTTATGCTTTAAAAGATTATAAAAGTAGATTTTTTGAAAAACTAAAAGTTATAAAACTAAAAAACAGTTATTTTTAATTATAAATATATGCATTAAATATTAATGTATCTAATTAAAAAGAATATGAAGAATCATAGAAGAAGCGATTGCAAAATATTGCTTTTGAAAATCCTCTGTAAAATTCAAATTGCTCGGTGAACATCTCGTTGAACATCAATGACATAATGGTAAATAAAACAAAATATTAAAAACCATGCTTTAAATAAGTACTATGAATTTTCTTGCTGCAAGAGACTGCATATTTTAATAGAACATTAAACTCGAGGACTCGCTCGAGGATTTTTGATCTCGTTTCTGATAAATTCAGGATATATAATAAGATTGTCTCTTAACTATAGTCCGAGCTATAGTCATATTGGCATGAATGCGATAATTTTTACATAATTCCGGCTCATTTCAAAGAATTTTAAGAACTACCATAAAATTTAGCACTCGATTTAGCAGTTAATATTTATTTTACAAAATTTTTAACAGGATTTCCATTTTTTTTTATAACTATGAACTTTTATTTAAGTAATGCAGGATAGACGGGGGACAGTTGTAACAAGCATGTTAGTAACTTGATATAACGAATGAATATAGAATTATAATATTTTTTACTAAGTTCACTTGTTTCTCTATCATATCTATAAACTTTTCAAACGTCAATAAAAAATACCGATAGATTTAAAAAAAAATGAAATCTGTTACAACTGGGCCCTACCCTAGAATAGTGGTACCTACCAGAGAGTGGGTCAATTGTAATACTTGGGTCAATAACTGGACAAACTTGATTTAATATCATTTATTTAGAAAAAAACAAAAAAAACTGTGGATACCAAAATACGTTGTACTTTTCATTGGGATTCGCAATAATTATGATTTATGTAAAAAGGATGCTTTGTGGTTCGGTCTTCATGGGACCACATTTTACATCCAATATATTGGATCTAGATATCTCCAGGTCTGCGTACACTACATGATTTAAGATAAATTAATCATAATTATTCTTCTTCATCAGATGATTCTACATTAATAAGTAGTAGTCTTTTTCTCTAAATTGGTTTTTTTATTTTTAACTTTTTCTTTCTGATTGATTTTACTTCCTGATAATGTTAGGTTTCGTTTAGTTTGGTTTGCTTTAATCTTTCTTTGTTTTGCCTCTGCATCATGCCTTTTTTGCTCTTTCTCAGGTGTGTCTGTATTGAGGTCTGTATATATAGTTGATTGTCTGTTGTCATTCCCTCCCCCTTTAACAGTATTTCTGGGAGCAGCTTTGGAATATGCTCGGGGATATGGACTCACTGATTCTGGTGAAAAATTGCTGCTTGAACTTGTCGATGGCAAGTTCTTGTCTCATCAAATTGATATTGACGAGGATATTGAGGACTATTTTTCAACGTATTAGTTTATTACTGTTGATGATAGTAATGTAATATCCTCGGTAATATCCTTCGTTTACATTTTTATTTGTAGGATACTAATAAAATAATCTATTCTATTTTTTAAACAAGGACCTACTTAATTAAAAAGACCTGATGCGCTTAATGATTAAGATAAAAAACTGAGGGACGACTTAACCCCAAATTTTTTTTAAATAAATTGTAAGGTATTTTATTTAACTAACTAACTACCATTGTCTGAAATTTATTAAATATTTTAATGTGTATATAACATACGTTAATATTTGTAATAATCATATTTCGTTTTGAAGACAAATCAGGACATCGATTTTAAATAACAAAATTTAGTTTTGACAAGTGGGTAATTATCTCGGTTATTATACAAATATAATAAATGTATAAAAGCATTATTTATTTTGGCGGTTTCATAAAACAGATAAACTTCCAAAAATACACAAATCATCATGGTCTAGGGATATTTTAATAAATTTTATTCAGAAGAAATGTAATGGTAACAGCGTCTTAGTTGGTATCCGAGTTGGTTGCTGACCTGCAGTTACTGTATAATATTACAGTAAGTGCTCAAAGTGTTAGAAGGAGTTTAAATGAGTCTAATTTACAAGACCAATAAGAGTTCCACCACTATCACGTGGCCATCGCGCTTCAAGATTAGTTTGGGCACAAGAGCACGAAAACTGGGCTGGAGAACAATGGTCAAGGGTATTGTTTACTGATGAATCCAGGTTTGGTATTCATCCATACAGTAGAAGAATAAGAGTTTGGAGACAACCAGGTCCACTGTCACGTTTGTAAACTACTCAGGAAGTACATAGTTATCGAGGCGGTACAGTAATGGCATGGGAAGGTATTAGCTTGGTCTCGTTCCGTTCAAGGTTTTTTAAGCCCCAATTTTTGTTATTGCAGGCCAATGTTCCTCCGAGTGTTCCTCCACATGTTGCTGGGAGATGGGAGAATTTTGGATTA
This sequence comes from Ophraella communa, assembly GCA_035357415.1. Classification (NCBI taxonomy): domain Eukaryota; kingdom Metazoa; phylum Arthropoda; class Insecta; order Coleoptera; family Chrysomelidae; genus Ophraella; species Ophraella communa. Next base: position 25,295,501 of record CM068992.1, on the reverse strand, counting down.
TTTGTAAAATGAGTCCATCGACTTATAGTTTCCCGCTTATTCTCCCTACTTTAATCCAATTGAACATGCTTGGGATATGCTACAAAGAAGGGCAATTCGTCAATGTTCTTTTTTAACAATCGTCAGGTATGGATTACTAGTTTTCAAAGAGAATGGGCAGCTATTGAGCAGGGCGAGATAGACAAGGAGATAGATGAGTTGATTTTAAGTATGGAAAGATGTAGAGCTGTAATTTATGCTAGAGGGGATCATAAAATGTATTAAATTTTAAATTTAATAATCCTTATTTTATCAATTTTAAATAAATACCTACTTGACTAAACATCATATAAAAATGTTATTAAAAAATAATTAATATTAAAAATTTTTATTAATATCCCTAAAGCATGTTGATGTTGTATATCAACAATTACGAATATAATATATATTATTATCTGAGTTTATTGTTTTACAGAAAGCCACACTCAAAAAATGTTTGTTTTTGATCAAGGAAGCAATAAAGCTGGTATAATTTATTTTCGCTTTTAATGAGAGTCAAATATGTTTATAGCATCTTTTCATACTTTATACTTCCGATGCCGATGTGTGTAATATAATGTTCATTAAGGAAATGTCTGGCACGTATAATTTTCCGCATTACATCTCCTTGCAAAAGTAATTTTAAACGTATGAACCTAGCGTAATCCGAGGATGCACAGAACTAATTTAATGCTAAAATTAGTAGGTGTAATAGATACCAAACCAGACGGTTTCTTTTTTATTGATTAGGGACACTTAACCGACCGAGCACACCAGCAATGCTTTTTTTCCTGGGGTAATAATTCACAGTTAGAACGTCAGGCTCTTAAAAATTTAATTCCTGCGAGCAATGAATCATGCTTAGATAAATTTATGAAATCACGTTTATCGGAAATTTGTACTCGAATTTGTAATGTTTATGTTAAGGAAAATATTGGAATTAAATTAACTTATTGGTGTTGTTTATAAAATGCATATTTAATTGTCTCCATAAGCTTTCTTCTTTTATTGTTTTGATGGAATAAAAAATATTGTTTTCACTGTTTTTCTTTGTTTTTTTTTAACTGAAACTGCAAATAGGTATGCGTTGCTTGGTACTTCCTCCTTCTTCTAGTGTTAATCTTTCTGAAACAAATTTAATGTAAATAATCAAAAAGCAGCCCAACTTCATTTTATGTTTATTTTACTTTTTCAGAATATTTATTTTATAATTCGTCGTTTTTCTTTACAATCTAATTTGTAAGTATCAAATTAATTAACAAGAGCAGGCCTTTATTTAATTTTTTAAGCGACACATGTGATAGGTATTAGTCATGACTCCAAAATGTACTGGAATTTTTGAAAGAACATTTAAAAAAATAAACAGTTGTTCATTAACTGCTTTCTTGTTTACTTCACTTTTTTAATAATATTTTTTCGAGTATTTTTTGGATAACATATGAGATGAACCGTTACTTTTATTAAAAGTATACATAAAAATTTTAATAAAATAATTTAATAAAATTTAAATAAAGTGACATTATATAAAAAAACGTAATAAAATTTATTAAAATATCCCTAGACCGTGTTGATGTGTGTATATCTAAATGGAGTTTGTGCTCGAGTTTGTGCTTATTTTTATTTTAGATTTTAATTATACGTTTTGGTTTATAAATAATGTATAATATATACATTTTTAATTTGCAAAAATTCAAAGTAAATCCTCGAGTAAATCAAGAAAAATAATATATAAAGTAGGTATATAAATACATCAGATAGATTTTTTCAATTGCTTTAAACAAACTAACTAATTGTACCTATCTTTATGATCGCAACTTGATCGTATTCGTCATTCTAGCGCGAGTTCTAACGCAAAAGAAGCTCATTAAATGTCAAACATTAAATATTTTACAATATAACAACTCGTCTCTAAGATGTCATAATGTACAGTTACATTATTTGTTGAATGTATCAATAATACCGATATAATAAGGATCATTAGAGAAGTAGGCAACTGTTCATCAATAAATTTAACGATGAATAAGAAATAGTAATGACTTGAATAAAAAAAACTAGGTTATGTTTTAACAAAATACACTTAACGTTATAATATTTATGGTTTTTATGTGAGTAATTATATAATATTTTTAATTATAATTGTATAGTCCTTATGTTTTTAAAGAAAATTTTAATTATTATATTTAATTATATAGGTATATGTTTAATAATCTAATATCTGAATTAAACTAAGGTTAAGTGCGAGGTTAAGTGATATCATAAGATTACTGATGTCCTTGTATAATACACGTTTTATCTTATAGTACTTATTTTACACTCTTTTACCATTCACAGTTAATATGTTATTTTAATGATTATTTGATTATGTAGGTACTACACTCAGATAAAGATTTTGAATGGGGTAAAATAGCACTCGGACAGGAATTATTTCCATTTAAATAGCGTTAAAACCTGTTTGCACTACAACAATAACATTTGATTGAGTCCAGAGTCCCTTACTAGTAAATATTAAACGCACATCTGCGACTTAAAAAGTTATTATACGTTTTAGGGCTATACTTTTATAGTAGCAGTGCAGTGTGTCTAAAAAAGTTGGCTTTTTCCATTATTATCAGTTTAAGTTAGATTTTCTTTTCTATATACATAATGTTTATTGTAGAATATTATATCGAGTATTATATACCCAGAAGAAGTGTTACACCCAGAAAGAATAATTTCTTAATCTTAATTTTTTGGCAACATCGAGAATAAAACGATAAAATTTTCAAGAATCTTTAATAACGTATAACAAAAAAAAATTAATAATGTGTTTGGCGACCCCCTCGGCGACCCCGTAACCGAATATACTCATGTACTGAAATAGCTGACAAAGTTTTAAATAGCAAATAATAAGGGGGCTGATGTGTCAAATCATGTTAATCGTTCATTTTCATAAGTACTTACTTTTTATTCAAATAAAACTTTTTAAAGCACTCTGGTTAGAAAATAAACTATTGAAAAATTTAAAATGTGCTTGGACCAATCATAGTATCATCCGCAAAATGACTTCCGTAACAATTTTTATTCTTCTTGGTATAACTCTTGGTAGTAAAAATACATCGTTACTTTTTTATGGAGAGAATTCGGATATTTGAAAGTTACTTTCTTTTTAGAATCATGCCTATTGCACGTTCTCAAAATATCAATCTTTTAATCTAAGTAAAAAATATAAAGGATACACTGAAAGCAACCCCTGCGAAATTTCTAGTATTACAACCCATAAAACGAACATTAAAAAATGCGTGGAAAAGGAAGCAAACTTGCCGAAAAGTAATTTCAGAAATTACCCATAAAGGCCAAACATGAAGGGGTCAGAGAGTAGCAAAATTTACGGGTTATATTTTAAAAGAAATTTTGTAGGGCGAAGATGTACAAGTTGCATCGTATAATAAAGAAAAAAAGAGTGTTATCAATATCAGTCTTACGGGCTTGCAATGTTTTTCCTTACAATAAATGCTGGGCTTCAATCTACCCTAAAGGCATTCGACGATACCGTACAAAGGAGTGTAGGTAAAGAGGATCAGGAATTTATATTATGTTATCTGTTGTTGGTATTTTTACTAACTACAAACTCTCCTACGTAAATTTATAGTTGATTCAAAGATTATACATTTTTCTAAACATACTGAATACCTAATGCAGTGATCGGAAAACTTGTTAGGCAAAAAGCCAAATATTGCAATAATTTAACAAAATTAGGTACCGAGTCTGCTTGTTTAGTTAATTTTTATTACACTAAACATTTAGTACACAAAATAAAACTAAAGAATAGCAAACCCCAGCTTTTTCTTCACCCGTCCGTTGAGTGCAAAGTTAATCCTGAAGATCTGGATGAGACAAATCTTATAAAAAATTAAACCGAGACTAATTTTAGATCTTCTAGATATGCAATATTCTTATTATCATACGCCGTCTGTATAAGGTGCTAAAATTATAGAGCAGCGATATTTACAGCGTTCGATTTTATTTTTTGACATTATAAATAATAATATGGATTAACTTTTTGTGGTACAAATTAGCCTTTAATATGCCCTTTATTTTGATGTAATTAAATTGGAATTCGATCAAAGTGGCGGGCTGCCTTGACCTCAACCCAGCACCCCCCATTTTCAAGGCGATTTTTCTCGATTATCGCGGTGGTACAAATTTTAATTTTTGTGGTACAAATTAGCCTTTAATATGCCCTTTATTTTGTTGTAATTAAATTGGAATTCGATCAAAGTGGAGGTCTGTCTTGACCTCAACCTAGCACCCCCCATTTTCAAGGCGATTTTTCTCGATTATCGCGGTGGTACAAATTTTAATTTTTGTGGTACAAATTAGCCTTTAATATGCCCTTTATTTTGATGTAATTAAATTGGAATTCGTTCAAAGTTGCGGGCTGCCTTGACCTCAACCTAGCACCCCCCATTTTCAAGGCGATTTTTCTCGATTATCGCGGTGGTACAAATTTTAATTTTTGTGGTACAAATTAGCCTTTAATATGCCCTTTATTTTGTTGTAATTAAATTGGAATTCGATAAAAGTGGCAGGCTGCCTTGACCTCAACCTAGCACCCCCCATTTTCAAGGCGATTTTTCTCGATTAACGCGGTGGTACAAATTTTAATTTTTGTGGTACAAATTAGCCTTTAATTAGCACTTAATTATGGGCTACTTTTTTTTTAATTTAGTCATACCATATAATAGAAACCATATAGATGTACGCACTACCACTCCAACTTCTCCGATATTATAAACAATCGATATTTATAATAAAGAGAAAATGTGGACGTAGGTATTTTTAAAAAGGGACCGTGACGGGAAACACTATTTTTAACTTTAGAATATTGACATATATAAGCGCATCCGCCACCATTTAATACGACCGTAATGAGTTAAATTCAATTGGCGGTTTTATATTGAAAAGTATAAAAATTTCTTGTGTGGTACAAATTTGCCTTTAATTAGTTTTATATTATAGTGTGTTCACTTTTTGAATAGACGAAAGTGGGGGTGCTAAAATTATAGAGCAGCGATATTTACAGCGTTCGATTTTATTTTTTGACATTATAAATAATAATATGGATTAACTTTTTGTGGTACAAATTAGCCTTTAATATGCCCTTTATTTTGATGTAATTAAATTGGAATTCTATCAAAGTGGGGGTGCTGCCTTGATCTCAATCTAGCACCCCCCATTTTCAAGGCAATTTTTCTCGATTATCGCGGTGGTACAAATTTTAATTTTTGTGGTACAAATTAGCCTTTAATTAGCACTTAATTATGGGCTACTTTTTTTTAATTTAGTCAGTGTGGGGGTGCTAGCTTGATTGTCATCAATGCTCAGTTATGCTTGCATTGTTAAGTTAGGTTAGGTTAGTTTCTATGTGATTGGTCGTTCAACGTACCTTCTACTGCGACCTGAAAGATCTGTTGTCGTTTTATGAGCCCTATGCGTGTCATTGGCGACACTTCTATGAAGTCCGTAGACTCGAGTTGATGCACAAAATATGCTCCGCTCAGCCTGACAGAATCTGCAGGCCGCACTCTCTACCTGTCCAATTGTTTTTATGCCCATTGAGGCTCGCACTAAGGCGAATGTGACCAATAAGAGCTCTTGTTTTAATGTGTCTCTCTAAATTTTACCTAGAAGTCAATAGTAACATGCAACTCTGGATTCCAAAATAGTCTGGACATTGTAAAACCAAATGTTCAGGAAATCTTAAAAATTGTTAATAATTGTAGTAGCTATTGCTAGTGCTCTATTTTGGCCATAGAATAAGAAAAGATGGTCAAAACTTGGAAAGGCTAATCGTTGTTGGTAACACAGAAGGCAAAAGATCACGTGACCGATCACCAGCGCGATGGACTGACCAACTAACAAACGCAAACCCTTCTCAAAAATTTTGCGAGGTAGTAGGAGAAATGTATTCGTCCTCATGAGTCGTCCACCAACCAAGATTAACAGTCATGATCTTGATGAATACGACCAAGAAGTGCTCAGTGTATTAATGATAATTATTATTACTGGACCAGCAAATTCCAAGATTAGTATAAGTTTATTATAAACGTTCTAAGTTTAAAGTATACATATCTTACTGTGCAATAACGAAGACTCAAGATTGGTGTATACCAGGGCCGGTATTCTCAACTCACTCCTCTCACAGCGAGCGATCACAAAAGGGAGTGATTTGATTGGCAGCGATATGGCTTTTCTAGATCATGTATCCCTCCGCTCGCAAATTTATGACACGAGCAACTGGTACACATGAAAGCGAGTTAAATAAAGCACTCCTCTTTGACAGGAGCGATCCATGCGAGGAGAGGGCATGAGAATCGATTTGGCAGTGAATTTCACTCCCCTCGCATTCAACGACATCGATATCGCTCCAAGCGAGGACCTGAGAATACCGGCCCAGATCACTAGGATTACAAGGCAGTCGAAGGAATTCATAACAGGTCCAACGTTTAAACTAACAAAGTATCTGTTGAAGTACAAAAGACAATATGAGAAAACTCGTAGGTCTTCTAACAGGACACAACAAGCATATGTAAGCACTAAAACTGACATATAGCAGATTCTGTCGGGAAGAATTTTAATGTGAAGAACTTTCGAGACAGATTTCTAGCTATAGGCGAAGAAAAGCCTACGACTAGAAGCTACGAGGAGGAGTCACTGTGGAGTTAAATGAGCCTATTAGAGTATACTAGACTGGACAAGATTATTTCTACCTATACTGGTTGTTTACTGTCTAATTTGGTGTTATTACGTCCTGGGACAAATCCATGTTGTGAAGAAAGTGTTAAGTAAAAAACAATAGTTAGAATAATCATTAAACATTTCTGTTTTCAAACCTTTGTGCTCATTTTCCATATATCTCAGTTAATTTATGTCATGTAGTTTTCTATTTACATTTGAATCCACCTTTTTTCTACTCCCCGTTCGACCCTCTGCCTTCTCCCCTCTTTCAACATCTATCACCCCCCAGGGGTAAACGCAACCCCTCTTCGTGAGTCAAAAAGACCGTATCTTATCACGGCTTGAAACCCTAATCCTACGTCTAAAATATGATTAATACCAGTGCTAACCCCCGTTTTTAGAAGCAGATTTTATCGGAAAACTAGCCGGAGGTTAACCTACGTCTGTACTAGTATTATGCGTTTTATTTTCCATAACTTGTTGTGTTTAATAAAAACATTAAAAGTAATAGATACACTGTTAAAAAAAATTAAACTGCAGGTGGAGTACAAAGTAACGCAGGAGCGGTAATTAGTTTTTAGCTAAATAAACAATGTCGATGGAAATTTGAGATATCGTACGATTTTTTTTTCAGTTTGTCGTACTTTTAAAGCGGCATTTAAATATGCAGAGTTAATAATAAAACAGCTGTATCGTGTAATTTTCTTTGTTCAGACATTTCTTGTCTATCGTGTGGTTTATTCGAGGGTTTATTCAAACAACTTTCATATCAAAACAAAACAAAATAGGTATACTAAAAATGTTCAAGAATATTACCTTCATTTATGTACCTGTGAATTACACTTTGTCCATAATGCTTCTCGTCTTTTACCACCTTAATGAAAAATGTTGCTGATGCATGACCCTTTTAACTACTTATTCTTATCCACTGTTTAAGCTTTTAAGAAATTTGGAAATTATTGTTTGTTTGGTGACTATAACTTAAGCAACGAAAACAAAAAAAGAATTGGTTTGAACACGCAGGAAAACATATTCCCCATAAAGATCTATACACTTTTGCTTGCGTTTAAACCAATTGTCGAAGCACTTTTGCCACTCTGATTGAAGTATCGCCAAAACATGCATTCTAAATGCAACAACCGCTTCTTTAGGTGTCGAAAAACGTTGACCTCTTAGTTTGTTTTTTAAATTACGGGAATAAAAAGAAGTCATTCGGTGCCAAGTCAGGACTATACGGCAGATGACTCATCAAATCGATGTTTTGGGTGCTCAAAAATGCAGTTGTTTGAGCCGATGTGAGGGAGCTCGCATTGTTGTGGTGAAGAGTAATTAGTCTTCGGCGGTTGGTTTTCCTGATTTCTTGGAAGACAACTGGCAAACAAATGGTTGTGTACCAATCAGAATAGACTGTTCTGCGTTGTTCTAGTGGTACAGTTGCGAAAAAACAGGCGGCCATTTGCTTGGAGTGCTTCGTGCGCGAACAACTTTTGTTGGATTGGGCTCATCTTGAAACACCCATACAATCGACTGCTGTTTACTTTAGAACTCATACGCGTAAATATACGCGTAAATCCAAGATTCATCACCTGTCATGATATCATAGACGTGTTTCGAAGCACCGCGATCGTAGTTTTTGAGCGATTGACAAATTGTGTTGGATCCAACGCGAACAAATTTTTTTTACAGTCAAATCTTTATTCAGTATTGAATGTATGCTGGCCACGATTGAATTCACGATACCATCGATAAACACTGGTCCTTGATGAAGCTTCATCGGCAAAAATTGAATTAAGTTCATCCACTGTTGCCAACTTAATCCACGTCGAAAGTTGTAAAAAATCACCGCACGAAAATGTTCACGATTTAATTCTATTTTCGGACCGAGATGAATCTTTTAAGTTACTGTAAACAACACAAATAGCGCTCGTATGTCAAAACGTTCTGAGTACGTATAACCTCAAAAACTTTACGATAGAGCTGTCAGCTGTCAAAATATAAAAAGCAACCCATGTACATAGAAGAAGAACTTGAACGGGTAGAAGAATTTAAATCGTTAGAATGCATTTGGTATGTTAAAGATCATTTAGAGATCAACATAAATAGAGAACCAAAATTAATATATTTAACACCAACTTCAAAAGCGGATGGATGTGAAATATGGATCTTAATGGATAACAGCTGCAGGAAAATAAAGATTTCATAAATAAAAGGCAAAGGGAAATCTTGAAAATATACCTGTTAGCCATGTATAATAACGAACTACGTACTATAGATAAGAATTGGTCAAACAAGCAATATCACACAAAGAAACAGAGGAAGGCCAGCTGCACCTGGAAAAATCAACAGAAGGAATTTTGCAGAAAGAACAAAAAAGTCAGTGAATTGTTATCGCCCCATACTCCAATCAGTACTAAAAGTCACAATAATTATACATATCAATTATGCTCAGATTATTTTGAAGTTTTTGTGGTCACAGTAAAGAGGTTGGAAACATACCTAGCGAAGCAATACAGATTATGTCTTCCAGCATAAGTAAGTGCTTGCCTTCTCTGCATATAATTCTGGGATTATATTATATGGGAATTTCTTATTAGGTATATTTCTCCATTTTTCGATTAGAGCTTGTTTTAGCTGTTGCGGAGTCCTAAGATATAAATTTCACTAAGATATAATATTTATCATAAAAATGGTACACACAGAAGCAATAAAGTTATTTTGAAAGAGGATTGATATTGACTACCTCAAAAAAATCCATCGTCACTATGCTTACGTGCATTATCTTGTTGAAAATGACCATTGGAAACATTCCGAAAATTTGGCACAAATATAGATTCTACCGCTTCCTGTATATAGAGAGCTGCAGTCATAGACCCATAGACTAGTACGAGGATTAGTAGTAACCTACGAACTACACTAATTGCACCCCACACCATAACATCTACTATTTTGGCTACGTAACGTTCAACAGAAAAAGCCAAATTTCTTTCAAGTTGCTTCCAATTTGAAGATATTTGGCTGTCGATATGTGATAATACCTCGGATAATACAAAGAAAATGTCTCATCTTATAAAACTACTTTAAAACTTAAAAGTTTATAATGAATTATCTAAATTATTTACTATTTTAAATCATATTACGTTTCTAATATGTAAGACTAATTAATTGCTTTGAGCAGTGTAGTTAACAGTTAATGTTGCAAGAGTATTTTATTTTCCATTGTATTCTATGGTAATCTCCGTTGCCAAATAGAGACGTTTGAGATAACGGGTAATTTGGGTAATTCGAGGGGTCCAAACTACAAAGTTATTGCGATTGTTAGTGGAGTTTCTTCAATTGTTTCGAGGCATGCTTGATTAGGGTAAGGGTTTTAATTAATAGTTGAGGAGTGTCTACCGTTTGAGTTTCGGGAAAAGTGGGTGTAACAACTTTCAGTTAAGTAAACATCGTTAACGGCTTATCGGCTACATCAGCTTTTTTTCCCTAGGTGATGAATTAAAGCGTACCTGTTAATCATTCCAGAGGGGTCCAACTATAATAACTGTAATGGTGTGAATATTTAATTTTCTACTTGATAAACAAATGCATTTTACTCAGATTTTATCACTAATAAACAGTTTCATCAATAACTAGTTTATATTGTTTGTTAGGAACACTAAGTGCATTTTCCTCCTAAGCGTTAGAACTGTTGAAGGGATAATTACATTCTCTATCCCAAAGGACAAAGTAGTGGTCGGCAGAAACTCACAAGTTCCGAGTAGAAAGTTTATCTATGACTACCAAATATACGATCTAAGTACACGGCAAATTTAATTTCAATTTCCCGATAAAGTAACTTTCTTGTGTTTACAAAAAAGTACAATAAAGAACTTTTTAAATATTCAATACTTAGTTTTTAAATTTAACATTCAATTATTTACGGGTAAAATCAATTGAATACAATTTGGAAAATCTTGGTTATTGTTTCGGCTGTCATTACTGCAAATTACATCGGGGAATAGACTTTTCAGTCAAATAATGAAAATGTATGAACAAATATTGGTTAAATAAAGGCCTCAAAGCGTTGAAAATGTTTTAACTTTCCAAATATTACGCGGTTTATCATAGAATCATATCCATAACCGAGAAAGAAACTGCTAGGGAAATTTAGTGTAGGTCACTTGTGAAGTTTGGGAAGTGTGTCTCAAAATTGGGGAAGTTTGGACTTTTTTGGGATATTAGGGAAGTGTAGTGAAGTGCAAACAGGTACCTATAGGTGATTTTCAGTGAAGTCTATTACAACCGAAGGGAAAACTTAGTGTAGGTCGCTATTGGGAAGTTTAAAGAAGTTTGCCCCATAATTGGAGAAGTTTGGACTTTTTGGGGTATTTCGGTGAAGGTCGGAATTTCAACAGGGAAATGCTGTGAAGTGCAGACTGATATCAAGGAAGTGCGGTGAAGTGCTTACAGATATTGGTGTTCTGCTTATAAGAAAAAGTACGCAGAAATTATAAAGTTTTGATCAAAAGGGAAATTTTAGTGCGAGTATTTTTTTGCAGCGGTTTGACCCTCGTCGATAACTGCCTGAAATTTGTTAGTTTTATTGTTTATTTTCATCAATTATGTTTCTTGAAAAAATAAACTTAAACAAATATTTTCCTTTTCTACTATTATGTATTTTACCTAATCCAACTCTGTACCAGTAAAAAAACATTTATTCTTTGTTTAGGTTCGGTTTCCATTGTGAGGAACCAGTATTATTAAAAAAGAAATATCTTTTTAGAAACTTCACTTGTTTACATAGTTCTTAGTCTACGGATATTTTTTTTCATTGTCGTTGTATATAAACTTCTAAGATAGGAAACATGTACCCTTCTACTTCTATCCCCTTTTTCTACTGCCATTACTTTAATGGCGCCTTCCATTAATCTGATTAGTTATCTACCAGCATTCCGTAGTATAAAAACTTTTTTATTGTTTAATATTGATCGATTTAAGCGATTATCCAATATTTGAATCCCTTTAAACGAGGGTCCGTTTGAAATATGGACGGTTAATTTGAATGAGGCAAATTAATTATTTTGTTTTAATCTCTATGAATTTATAATGATTTTGTGATATAATAAGACACTACGAACGAAATTTTAATCAATTTTACGTGAAATACTTTTTTATTTAAGAACAATAAACAACATATTGAATATGTCAATCTGACGATGCTAGTTTTTAACGAAACAGCTGTAATTGAATTTAAAACGTATTTTACGATTATATAGTGCAAGTTTAATTCAACCGTTTAGTTGCTTACTATTCTTAATAAGATGGACTTCCACACAGTAAGGGTTGGTCGAGGGGTTAGTACAATAAATTTTTTTATCAAAAATTTAAATTATTATTTGTTCTATTAACAATAAAGTTCCAAGTCAAGTTTGGCTAAGCTTCTGAAGCTATGAGTTTTAAAATTGTTCATGTTCTTAACAATAAGAATATAATTCTTAGAATTACTCTCTCTATGCATTAAAAAAATACATGTAATATAATTAATATTTTTTACCATTTACTACTATATTTGTTTTGTAAGAAACATTCACTTACATATAGATTTAAGAGTCCGTTCACGCAAGGAAATCAGTGCGATTTCAGAGAGTTACAAAATCCTTTATTATTTCAAAACGCCAATACATACGATAATGAGACAGAGACTGTATAAATAAGAAAAGTCAAATGCATGATTGTCGTGTAACATTTTTTTAAAAAAGTTTTTCATTTCGTCTAAAAAAAGAAATTAAAATATCAAAAATATGGGAAACTTTGACATTTATTTTCTCAAGACTGATTAATTAATTTAAAAAACTATTACACGACAAGCATGGCTTAGACATTTTTCTATCGTTTTACTATAATTTTGAATTAATTAAATGAAATTTACCTAAAAATTTAAAGGGATTTCTGGAGCCCTGCACCGCATAAAAATCAAATAAAAGTTGCCGGTAAGATGCTGCCATCTGATAGATTTTAGCTTAACAAGGGTTAAGGACCGCCTAGTTTCGAAGAACAGTAACGGACCAGACCTTAATAGCCCTTTGTATGATTTGATTTTCAAGTCAAGTGTTTGTGTTTAAACTATTTGTGTACAAATATTTTGTGTTAAAGTTTGTAAAGTATATTGATTATAATTTCATTAAAAAATAATGAATTTAAAAAGAAAAGGACATAAAACAAGATTGCGTTTATCGTCAGTCAGAAAGAAGACAAAACATATTTTAAAGTACAATGCGTAAGTAATATTTCTTCATGAAAATTAAGAACGTTTTATATCTAATTTTAATTATTTTGCAGGTGTCGACGGACAGAACTTCCTTGTCTAACAAAAGATATTTTAACTTCTCAGCAAATAGAACTTGAAAAGTGAGTATAATATAATAAGTCTGAAGCATAAATTCCCAATAAATTAATATTGCTGTAAGATATTTAGAGCAGGTACTGAATAGCGAAACCTCCTATTTTTTATGTTCCAGTAGAAGGTTTTTTCTTTTAGTTAATTTACTTATATCCTAAGATATGCAAGTTACCAAGAGGACATTTTTTTATAATAACAAATCATAAATTTTGGTCGGAGTTAAGTAATTATTTAAGAGATTTGACAATTAAGACAAATACGTACTCTGAAATTGAAAAAATCGCAATAATTAAAAAAAAAAGTACATTCGTTTTCAGTGATTTTTGGTATACTATCAGTAAAAAATTGTTTCGCAAAATTTCAGCATTGGGATGAAATATATACAGGTAAATTCAAATTATAGACATTCAGTAAAATAATTTTTTGATTGTATTTTACAAGACGATTAAGAGCAACAATTGTTTTCATTATCTACTTTATAATATAAGAAGTATTAGAAAGATTTTTGGACACTTTATTTTTTAAATGATAAACAAAGCATTTTAAAAAACCTTTCAAACACGTTTTAGATAATAAAGAAATTAAAACATATAAATTAAATTTTAGCGCTTAATTTCTATTCGTCTTGTAAAAATTATTCAAAAATTTATTTAATTTAAGGTTCGTAATATGAATCTCCTGTATATATTTTAGCCAAATGTCGGAATTTAGCAAAATACTTTTTCGCCGAATATCTACGAACAACCAATGTAGACTCATTATATTTAAGTTTTTTTTAATTTCGACGAAAAGTACCACTTCTTACAACACAAAATTTTTATTTTTCTAGCACAGATGAGTTGAATTTGGCGGCAGGATGTTCAAACTTACAGAATTATACTCAAAGGTAAAAGTAATTTTGATATTTGATAAAAACTAAAATTGTTATTATTGTTAAATAACTAAATATCAACTTATCAATAAAAATATATATATATTTTTTACTTTTAGTGATTCGGATTTAGAAGACCTTGCTTTAGAAACAGGATTTTCTCAACAACTCAATAGTGGACAAAGGTAGATAAATAAGATAAAATAATTTTTTTAATTATTTAGTGACTTATAATAAAAGGAAGGTACATTTTATATATCTAAAAATCGAAGATAAAGTAAGACAGATAAGAGATTATATCTATGAGGCAACTTTGCTTTGATAATTGCCTTGTAAGACGAAAGCGCTTTGGTTTTTAGAAATACAAAACTTACCTTTCTTTTATTTTTTGATTATTTCTAAATAAAATGTGAAATTCCGGTTTTTCTTTTTTTAGGAAAATAACAGTGGAAGGCAATCGAATTGTCAACTTTCAATATTTTTTCGACCAATTAGTTAGTCTCAGCAATCATTCGCCTTATGGATGTACTTTAAGCAATATTTTCAAAACTAAGGAGCATAAAATAGGATTTAAATCAATTATTAGCTTAGAATGTAATATGTGCGCTCTTAAAAAGAAAATTTATACGTGTCTAGAAAATCCTTTCACAGTTGATATAAATACAGCAGCAGTGGCAGGTATTATTATTGTATTATTATTGTTGATAAAAATGGGGCACCAATGATAAAAGTAGTATGTGAAGATAGTTGGGCTAAAAGGTCGTATCGTGGAGGTGGTAATTATAACTCTCTTTCTGGAGTTGCTTCTATTGTAGGTTTAAAAACTGGCAAAATAATATATTTGGGTGTTCGAAATAAATACTGCTTGTTATGTCAACGAGGTGAAAATAAAGAAGTGAGAGAGCATACTTGTTACAAAAATTGACAGGTACCTCAACTAGTATGAATAGCTGAGGGATTTTGTAAAAGTCAGGAAATGTACAATCTAATATATTATCAATTGATTGCTGACGGAGATAGCAGCTGCTATAAAACGATTTTAGGTAAAAATCCATATAAAACTTGTACTGTCCAAAAAATAGAGTGTCGGAATCATTTATTACGAAATTTTTGTAACAAAATTAGAGATCTTACAAAAGTAAAAGGTGTTCCAGGAGTTTTAAAAAATGTGTTATTGAATAATATTTTTAAAATTTGATCGGCCGTAATGAAAGCAGTGATATACAGAAAAAATGAAAAAGAGAAGACACACGAGGAACAAATTCACAATGTTAGATGTGATATTTTGAACGGTTAAGTCACATTTTTGGAGAGCATAAAAATTGTGCCAATTTAAAATATTTTTGTACCAAGACCCAACCAGACTCTGTCTGGAAAATGTTAACAATAATCTTGTTGAGCAATTCAATGCAATGATAGCTCAAAAATTAGTGGAAAAAGGGTTAATTATTGCCTTGATACCAGAGTTATCAAGGAAGGTGTTTTGCTGCTGTAGTTGCAAAAATACGAAGATGCCACTGTATACAGTTCATAAGCATATTAGCGGCCCCACTCCTGGAAACATTTTAAAACAAAACGAAATATAAAATTAAAAACCAAGAAGTGTGTCAAAAAAGAAATATTTTTTACATCACAGAAACATGATCCCGATAACCAATACGGCAAATGTAGTGAAATACCCGATATGGAAACATCGACATTCATTAATTTTAAAGACATTTTTTACAGGAACTTCTAAACAAAAATGACTCTGATTTAGAAAAAATAGAAATTTTGGTTGACAATTTATTTTTTGAAAATTCAGTGGTACCAAAATTAGAGAAGTTTTATTATAATTGTTTACTTCCAGAAATTATTGATCCCAGACATACACGTGGATTAAAAATAAAAGATCCTCCACATATTTTAGATGCTCAAAATAAAAAATAAATTATTATATTCAAATGGTGTTTCATTGGTATAGAGATTTTAAAAATTTTATGTACATAGAACAAAAGAACTTCTTAGAAATTCTACAGGATTGTTAATAGTAAGAGGAACCTCATTATAAAAACCACAGCAACAAGGATCCGTCCTTTATAGGAAAACTACCTGTAATTATCACCTTTATATATACATTATATCATATATTTTTTCATAAAATTTCCCATTCAAGTAATTTCTTTTTAATAGTTAAGCCAATATTTTCGTCCAAGTTATGTAAATCTAAAAACTACTCACATTTTTTTATTTTTCTCGTTTTAATTTTTTATTTATAAACATGTGTTTAATGATTGTAATAATAATTTAATAATTTTATATTAGAAGTCAAAATACGAAATAATTTAAATGATAAAACCCATATTTTTAATTTATAGAAATTAGAATTTGACTAGTCTGAATTTTTTTATAGGTAACAATGTAAATCTAAGAACTTGTATTTTATTATACTAATTTTTAATTTTCTATTTATAACCATGTGTTTGTTATAATTATTAAGTTTTAAATATTTTTTGGAAAATAAACGGTATCACAGGTTTATTATTTGTTTGAATTTGCTTGCCTAAGTATACCTACCTATTTGTAAAACTGTAAAATAATCGTAATATAACTAGAATCGACAATTGCCTGAATACGTTCAACAATAATTTCGCTAGTAGGGATGCATAAGTCTCCGCCCTCGACGGTGCCCCCTCTTACCCTTGTCCCGCAGAGATCCCCGACGAGTGTAGCGTAAACGGATTCTTAAAAAAAATTCTACAGATTTATTAAGTACGATACCGAAATAGTAGGCACTTAGATCCCACAAATATTATCGTATTAAACCGAAAACATTGTAGTATGGAGGATTGAAGAAAGGAGAACCGTCTTATCTGGGGGAAACGTTGAAAAAGTGTCCACCTGTAAGCAGCAAATTTTACCTCACACAATCACCTAAATAACGCTCGTGTAGCTAATGGAAATGGTATGAATTTAGTTATAAATAGAGTGAATTGAGCAGGGTTGAAAAATTTAATATTTTTCGTGACTTGTATTGTTGGGAATTATGCAGTATTTAAAATCTCAGCAATCTTAACAAAACTTCCACTTTTAATTGAAAAAATTGCTTTTTTAAACTCAATGGCAGCTGTTTCTCTAAAAACTAGCATTATCAGATCGACCGTAAAGTTACATTTTCTTTTTTTTAGGGTAACTACCTTATGTTGATTAAGTATCTAGTGTTTAGAGTATACCCAGTACAGAAGTAAGACAAAAAAATGTTTAAACCTAGATATTAATAGCCTTAAGGGCTTATCCTGGGTGTATTTCCCTCTAAGGTAAATATAACTGTGCAATGATATAGGAAAACAAAGTAAACAGTTTAAGAGAGTTTATATTTTTTAAAATATTTGTCGAAATAATCCGAAAATTCTTTTATCCCTTAATACAGTCGAGAATACAGTAGCCCAGTCTCAACTGTATACTATATTTTCTGTGTGCTATTGAAAGGAAGAAAAACATATCAATATTTTCGAGAATTGTCCTTGTTGCGTCCTTGTTAATAGACAATAATAAAAAGTTACCAAAATTATTAAGACTCGTATTAGGAACAGTGTTTGTAATCTCTTAGGTTAAACACAACATTAAAAAAATACAAATACAGTATTAAGATGTTGGATAAATAGTATAATAAAAGTATAATATAGCATAAAAATGTTACACAATGAGTTTTTTTATTTAATAATTACATACTAAATTTTCCTTATATTACACATTGACAACACTTTTAACAGTGCTAATGTTTCAAAAGTTTAAAAACCATTTATGTTATTTGTATTCTGAAGCAGTGGCTTCAACAAATGGTTGATGCTTTAATAAAGTCCAATATTTCTAAACGCTTAATTTTTAATCGACATTTTTAAATAGCTTATAAATTTAAATATTGACAATTTCATAATAGTACATTGTAAAACATTAAGTAACTAACGCAAATAACGAGCAACTAAATGGCTTCGTGAGAAAAATAAACCTATTTTAAAAATTACACCCTACTAAATACTAAAATGTGCAAGTGCAAGTCTGAAGATTGTACTGAACCGAGTACTGAACTTTACTCTTTTAGTTTTAAGGACGGTGTATCGCTGTACATCAGAATGGCACCTGCAGACCAAAAGTTTATTCTAACTTTCTCCGTTATTACAACTCAAATCGTTTTATTTTTTTCACTAAATTGCATATAAAGGTCTAACTTAGGTAAGGATTGCATTTATTTTTTGTTAATTAATTGTTTAATATTGAAAAAGAGCTGTTGAATGCGAACTATTTTAGACCTTTACATTTGTATAAATAAGCAACAATCTAAAAAAAATTTCTTAAAATGAAACTAAACCTTTCCTAAGTTGAACATTTTTCTATCAAATAGCCCAATCAGAATTTTCTAAAGAGATCAGACCTAAGAAATAGTTAGAAACTAAAATCATGCTGCATTTTATTTTTATTTTTTCACTTTGGATCAAAAATGGACGTAGTTAATGACGAAATAATTGTACTTTAGTTTATAACTTTTATCATAGATGGAACTAGGCACTATATATTTTTTTCTTTTTTTTATTAACGAAGTCAAAACAAATTTTTGTATTATAAATTAATGTAACGTTTTTTAAATATTTTGCGATATTTACAAAACAATT
The DNA here is from genome assembly GCA_035357415.1 of Ophraella communa. Taxonomy (NCBI): domain Eukaryota; kingdom Metazoa; phylum Arthropoda; class Insecta; order Coleoptera; family Chrysomelidae; genus Ophraella; species Ophraella communa. The sequence goes on along the minus strand of CM068992.1, from coordinate 25,276,870 downwards.
ATTCAATAAAACAAATTAGAAAAATGAAAAAAAGAATACTGATTTGCGGATATTGATTGTCAGTAGACCAGTTACATCATTGTTATATCTTGAAGAAATTTTAATTACCTATAATAGCCAGCGTACGGCTGGCCATCTATAGTTATATATGAGGGTAAATAAAATTATTGTTTGTGTGCCGAGCGATCGCTTACAGAATAAGTTTTTATTATTCCATTTTCCCAGCACAATTAAAAAAAACATTAGACACAGAATAAACATCGTTGTAAATAAATATAAAAATTAGAAAATTGTTAATAACAAAAAACTGTAAATTCAAAATTCTTGAAAAAAATACCAATTATTGATAGACACTTCTTGGTCAAATTTTGGAAGAAATCTGGCCACAGGTTTCTGAGAGAAAAAAATGTTAGCGTAAATTTTGTATACGTGGTATTCTGAATTAAGTAAAAAGAAAAACTGGCATCAAAATATTTTATTTAAAAAATATAATTTTATTATTATTACATTTAAATATTTTCTGGTGGATCTTTATATTTTAATCTTTTGCCTCTCCTGTTTAAAATAACTTCCGACCCAACGCAATCCTCATAGAATCGTCTCAACTTTTCTACCATATATTGTTAAAAAAAGGTTCGTTGAAATTTATGTTTTCGGTAAAAAGTGGATTATCATCTCCCGTATAAATAATAAAATGGCATGTTTTTCTTCTTGTGATGTCGAGTTGTCTTTGTATCTAAAAACAATAATTTGTAATATTCTAAAAAAATTATAAAAATGAAAAGCCAGTAACAAATCTTATCTGATAATAATAATTGTGATTTTCCTTCAAGTGAATTTCATTATTTTCAATTTTTAAGCAAGGAACCATACGCTTTTCTACGGCCTCTCTCAATGATATTTTTGATGTGGTTACTTTTAAAAAACATTTTACTTCAACAAGTTCATCTGAATCAATTAAACCTAAAACATAATAAGTTATTAAACTCTGATATGTATATAATAGTTACAATAATTCGTTTACCATCAGGCGATGCACCTACGAAACCGTATTTCAAGTCAACAAATAATCCTGAAGGGTTAACATTCGGGTAGTAATAGTGGGTAGTTTGCAGCACTTCATCAAATTTTAAAACATTAGTTTAAATCCAGCAACGTTCTAGAAAACATCATTATTCTTCATAAGTATCTAGTCTCCGAATTTTCGACGCAAGTAAATAGGTATTACAAAATTAAAATATGTTGACCACTTTAATGTGTCATTTGTAAATGCATCGCCTCTAAGTTAATAATATTTTAATAATTTTTTGACACTTACCTAGAACTGATTTAAAAATAATCACACACAACCATAAACTTATAAAAATAATAAACTTACCCTACCGGTGATTAGGTATATATAGAATTAAAAATACAAATAAAAAATGTTTTTAATAAAAACTAAAGATAAAAGTAATAATTACTAGAGCACCTATTGATATTACTAAATGTTGATCTACCCTCGTTCTTTCCCGAGATAAAATACAAAATATATTTTGTTGGCTGGCAAGGTCTAGAAATGAGAATTATTTAAATGGTTTTTAGCCCTAAAACATGTGTTTTTAGCAGGTAAAATTTTTTCCGATGAATAGAGCAATTTAGTGAAAGGATTCTACTATTATTTCTGTTAGTTTATCCTATTACTAAGAGATGTCTGCACTTCATGGCCAAAAAAATCATTGACACATTTTCGTTTCAGATTGCATGGGATACGGGCTCCTTAAAACAAACTTTTTCTTTGCATAATTCATAAGCTTTGACATGTTCTAAAAGGTGGGCATATAACTATCTTGTTATCTCTATCTATACCACCGTGAACAGATTATCCAATACATAGTTTTAGCATTTTTAAGAAACTCGCAACTCAGAAAACAACGACTGTGCATTATTCTCATCATTAATTTGAAAATGAGCTTGACCTATAACAGGAATTTAACGTCGATACGTGAGTTGACTTTACTTACAAAAGATTTTAAAACATTATCTAATAAAAACTGCGGTGTTGCATAATAAAAGGTCATAACACGGAATTTGCATGGCAATATTTAACGAGTGTTTTAATAACGTGATTGAAAGATTAAATTAAAAAGTCTTGATATTTATTTTTTTCGCTGAACACAGAATTAAATGCTGAACTTCGTAAAATTTTACGATATCATTAATTATAAAAACAAAATTAATTTTATTAATTATTGTAAATAACAGCAGTTAATAAAAATTATATAGATTAGTTGGGTTTTAATTTTTTTAACGTGTTGTAATTATTTATACTTATTTTACATAAAAAAAATCTACAACTAACTGAACAGTATAACAAAGAAAAAAACAAGCCATTTTAATTTTTTCTTGGTTTTCGTTACCTATTATAAATGGGTCCAAAATCTTGATTTTAATTTCTCCTTTTCTTTATTCAACCATAAAGTACCTCCCTTATTGACAAGTTTTGTCTGGGTTGCTTCAACCCCCCTGTTAGTTCTTTTCAAGAATTATGACTAATAAATATTTCTTTCCTTTCCAATTATTTATTTTCCAATGAGTTTTTTTTCCAATTTCTTATTCTTTCCCTAATGAACAAGCTTATACTTCCACCTTCCATTTTATCTTTTTTTTTGTTTATAAATTTTATTATTTAACTTTAATTCTATTATTACTTCTAATGTGTATCTATTTTCAATTAATATTATAAAATATCTTTTTTCGCTGACTTTTTTTCTTGTCAAAAACCACCAAAATGATATAGTTTCCGCGATTCTTATAATCGATTCGTATTATTCTTTTTCGTTTCGATTTAATACATTGTAGATTATCATCCTTTAAACTTTTTCTCTGACTTCTTTTTCAGAATCAACTAATTATTTTTCTCTAAAAAAACTCCAACTCTCAAACATACTGTCACCTCACAATGAACTTTCTTACACACTCTCCCTACACTCCTTATCTATACTTAAAACTAATACAAGTCCTGTTTACATTACAGAAATTTTTTAATCTAATGTAATAAATTAATTTTGACGTTTACTTCGAATTTTGACCTCTAAAAATAAAAATTAAACTAAAATAAATTTTGTTATTATCCAAAAATATACCGCCGTAGTATTTATTTCTTTTGTAGCCTGATAATGGCCTCATTATAAGCCGAAACTAGTAGCTTTAATACTAACATATTCGTAACATATGTATTTATAATAAAAATTTGCTTTCTTCATTTATCAAGAGTCACATTTGAGAAATGGATGATTTATTTCAATTGAGATTATTTTTATTTACATACTGTCATTAGTAAAATTGAAACTCACATTTTTTTAATCGTCTGGGTTTTTAAAAACATTGATTATATAAATATTTTCGCTCTCTTTAACACAATAAGAGTATATCTTATTGTTTTTCAAGTTCAAACTATTATCTCCTACATTAAAGTAAGTTTTAATCATCTGGTCGAGTACGTGTTTTATCTGACATTGATCTTAAAACTACTTACTAGCTTATTTTATTTATTTGTGTGGCTCCATGTGGGTTCGACCATGTGGGTTAAGCAATTGTTTAGTACGTTATTTAAACTACACGTGCATCTGTCTTTGAAAGTATCATAAAATTAATTAATATAAATTTGTATGTAAATAAATTCAGTAGATAAACGGCAAACCGCAAAACCTCGAAACGTGATAATTGGTCCAAGTCTTGTTTTTATTATCAGTATGTTAAAACTTGCAAAAAATCTGACTCCTACGTGTATGAATAAATGTTAAAATCGGTAATTTGTTTGTTACTCTTCTGGTGTGTTAATAATTAAGATGTTACTGTAAAAGTTATCCATAATACTTTGATATTTGTGCCTACTTAACCTGGTATATTAAACTTAAATTAATTTAGTAAATCCTGTAGTGCAACTTAATTTCTCTTTAGTTCTAGTAATTCTCTTTAATTAAGCAAATTCTAACATTAGCATTCGATTTTAAAATATTTTTTTTCCAGTTCTAGTGTTTTGCCTCTTATTAAACCGGTTTTGCCTTGTTTTGTTGCAAATTTGTCACCAGGAGAAAAAAATCAGTCCTACCTATTTGCGGATCTGACTGTCCGCGAATGTGTTTTAAACCCACGGACGGTTCTGCTTACTAATGATCAGATTAAATGTTAATTAGAAAAATGGTGTGAAGTAAACAGCTCTTGTATACAGTGTGTTACCATAGATGGTTATAAAAAGTCCCTAGAATTAAAAATTCGTAAACGTGAAAATGCCACTTCTGTCTTCAACCCCCTTCGAATGGCAAATATCGTAAAACAATGGAAGTATAATCTGGTGTTGAAAGGTCTCTTCATTCTCCATTCAAAAATGGTGCTTTTAGGTATATTGCAACAATTAAGATAAAATTAATTAAAATTATGTGGTTACCGAAATTCATTCATTTTTTGGTCTAACAGTGTTGAACTCGCCTCAAAAACTCGTCGTTACCTCCGCCTCGAAATCGTTACCCTAGCATAGGTCAAGACGGTCGGCGGTCCCTCACACACTCTTCACATAATACTCACACCACTCACGTTATCAAAAATGTTCCCTTCCCCTAATCATACTATTTACTGCTTCCCTTACCTCTACCCATTCTCCACCCATGTCCCGTAAGCACCTGGGTCAAGAAATACCTAGTTTATCCAATTTTGAACCTCTTTTCTCGCACCCATCCACCGTCGTCCCTTTGTCCTAGCCATCAAGTCCAAAGGGTATGATTTCGAAAGCACAGCTGCTGCTATTGCACTCTGTCCTGTACCTCTGCCCCATCCTTAACAGAATCCCTCTCTGCACCTGGAAAGAGGGACCCCACACTTCCTTCCGTACAACATGCTCTGCTCAATCGTCCTACTACCAATAACTCTCCTCTTTAATTTTCCCGGCCCTTTCACATAACACATCGTCACCATCACCCCAACCTCCTTTGTCCGGCTTCGTCCCTTTACAAGCAATTCCACCGTTTTATCTTCCACTACTTTCAATCCGCATCGTTCTATCTTCCCCACAAATCCTCTTAACCTTTCCTTCTATATCTGCCTCTCCTTTGGTCGTACATACCAGACCCACATCATCCGCATACACGGTAATCTCACATCCCTCTTCACATACTGTCCCACCAACCTTATCAAACACACACTTCCAGAACGTCCGTCCCAGTACCGATCCCGGTGGCACTCTTACCTCCGTTTTATATTGCCCTCCCCTCGAATTGACTATAACCCGAGCCGTTAGGTCATTTTCTGCTAAATTAACCAACCCCTTACCCACGTCCCTGGATGTGTCATGCAATTCCCTCAAAAAGTTTGTGTTTGGGCAGGGATTGTAGGAAACCATATAATTGGTCCCTTTTTAATAAGGTCCTCCTCAGGACCCGAACAGTGGGCTTATCATCACTAGGATGACGCCTGCTAACCAAAACCACCTCAAAACTCCCCATCTCGCAGCCACTCGGAATCACATTCTCTTCTCCTAACCATACTCTCCACATTATCTCCACCATATTTTCCCAATACACAGCCTCCCCGAGTCTTTCCTCCAAGTTCTTCAGCACTTCTTCATTCCTCCAGCATCCAAACGCGTGTCCTCCTACATCATCCTCCACTTCGCACCTTTTGCACGCTCCAGTTTCTACCAATCTTGTGAAAATATCCTGCTCTTGACCCATGCCCAGTGAGCACCTGTGTCAAGAAGTAGTTCACCGAATTTCCTAGTCATTCATTCTCTCCTACTTCCAATAACTCTTTTTAGCGGACCTTGGTGAAGATATGTTCACCTAAAACAAGTCGTTAGTTGCATACAGTCCTTCAGTTTAACAGCCATGGAGGACTTTTTACTAAGAATAATAAAAAACTCTTCGTTTTTACTCAACTTCCAAGTTTAATTGAAAAACTTAGGTTTAAAATCACAATTACATTTGTTTGGCTAAAAAACTAGCATCGTCAGATTGTCATATTGAAGTAACTTAGCGAAACAGCTGTAATTGTGATTTTAAAACAAATTTTTTCAATTAAACTTTGAAGTTGAGTTAAAACGAAGAGTTTTTTAATTATTCTTAGTAAGATGGACTTCCAAATAGTAAGGGTTAGTACAATAAATTTAATCTTTTTAAGTATAAAACTTTTTAAAATATTAATAGAAAGGTTGCGATGATTGTTAACCTAAATAGAAAAGGAAATCAAAATGAATAGTAATGAAGCTAGTTGTTTCTAATCACATCAATTCTCTTTGTCAATCAACTCGATCGAACTGTATACTCGGTCAGATGGAAATTTTAAATTTATTTTGGTCTAGCAAGACCACTTGACTAAATACATTTGCTTACGTACATTTAAAAGGAAGACTGCTAAACATGTCGTGCATGAACTCTTGGAAATTTATGCTGATTTAGGTATTTGGCGCTAAATTATTGAACCCACAATCTTTGGTAGTTCAATGAATGCCTCAATAGTAAAAATTGTAGTAGTATCCTCTTCCTTCTTGTAAATTTGCTTAGTTAGTGCATACAATTTAGCTGGATAGTTTGGAAACTAACTGAGTAATTCCGTTTCTTTAAATTTATTTCAAAAATTCCAAAAATACTTTTTTTGATTGATATGGAAGAGTATATGTGTCTGTTTAATTGGATTTTGGTATTGACATTCAAAGTTGCAAAAATATAACCCAAAATTCTAAACCAAATTCTTTTAAATTTCTATATAAACAACAAAATACAGACATTATCTTCTCAAAGTATGAGTAACATATTTTAAACAAACAAGTACATATTGCGATAATTAACCTCACCTTGGCAAAACATTAGTAATTATTTTTCAGAAATATCACACCTTTATCCATATACTATTTACTAGAATTAATGGTCGATGAATTAATTAAGGATTAAAATATATAATAACCATTTGTCAGTTAAATCAACTTTATTTTATTGTAAGCAGGCTAATGTATAATTTTAAATTGATTCAATTTTAATTCCAAATGATGCTGGAATATTAATGCCGAAACAATTAATTTGCTCGACGTCTTGTAGCGTTTATTGAAATGAAATAATTAGAAATAATTGCCTAATCAATTGGTAAAGGAAAAACAGTGAAAATTGGAAGTTAAATTAAAAAAAATTGATTTAGAATATCTTTTAATGGATTTAAAATAAACTTGGGTTTATTTGACTTTATTATAAGTAAATTAAATGTTTGAATAATTTGACTAAAAATTATACTGAATCGGATTTAATTTTAGGTTTAACACGTTAATTTGGAGTATAATCACGAGTTTCTGGTCACTTTTGCATTCAGAACGACGATTCAAACTGCGGCAAACTTATCTAGGCGGTTGCATACACGAAATTTAAAACAATAGCCAAACTGTGAATCAAATAATCATAGATCACAACGTATGTAAAGACACTCTATATACTGGATGGAAGTAATCTAACTTTGAAATAAGTTTCGGGAAAGTTCCATTGCAAATCCTTCACTATCCATAAGTTTCATTCAATTACTATCAGTGTGTTGACGGAATTGGTTTGATGCTTTGATTACGTTTGCGAAATATTATTGATGAGAATGAAAAGTTTTTATTTTGTGTCAACCGGCACTCATTATACAGTAAAATAAATGTAGACTTCGCAATTTGATTGACCTTCAGTGTTGCGTTTTTAATAATTGACAATTTTCCTAATTACTTGGCGACAGTTCGAGTATAAAAATATAAACATACACACATCAACATGGGCTAGGGATATTTTAATAAATTTTATTCAGGTTCTTTATGTAATGACACTTTATTTAAATTTTATATAAAGTAACTATAGCACGCTGTGCCTTAATAAAATAGTATAAATTTTAACAAAAATCCCTATTGTTAAAATTCTCAAACCGCAGTGACAGAAGCCAAAGTAAAAGTACTACGAATAATAAAAAAATCTTCATTTTAATACTACTTCCACAATTAGTATTTAATCGTTGGAATTAGCTAATTCACAATTCTTTAGGTTGACAATATATGAGCTCGTATATGAGGTGGTTTCTGCATAGATATCCTGTGCTTGCGATGTCCATTAAAGAGCTAATTATCTTTTATCTTATCTATATCTTTTTTATATTTTCCTTCTGAGTTGGAAATTTTAATTAAGTTGTTTATAATTATGAAGGTGTTACTAAATAATGTTTACTGCTACCTAATAATATTTTAAGTATATATTATCTTGAATCTTACAAGTCTTTGCGTTAAATAAAACAATTTACGAATGGTAATAAAATCCGGTTTCGCCTACGTATTTATTCGCCTTCTAAACTCAGTAATCATGGATGTTTTTATTATTGAAGCAAGTTTAACGGCTATCAATTAAATTACACTTACATCTGTCGGTATTTATAACTTTTGATATAATAAAAGCGTTTCAAAAGCATTCGGAATTTATCAATATCATTTCGGATGTTCAGTGTCACTTTATATAGATAATTGACATTAGATCCCATTAGATTCTCAGTATTTAGTCTTATTTAATTCACTTTGTGATTTATAAGATGGTTATTGATATTAATTCTTGTATATCGATGGGATTAACGCTGAAATGCAATCGAGATGAGTTACGTAGAAGCCTATAAAGTTAGTTCTGTTAGAATTTTGGACGAGCATGTTCGAAAGGATTAAAATTCTAGTTATCATAGACCTAATATCAGATGAGACGGAAGTATTTATTTTTTTGCTTGCTTAAACATTACAATTCCGACTGGAATTTGTTGTGCTGTGATGGTGCCTGCTCTCCATTTAATGTAAGAGATCCATGATTGTTATTAAATCATTATAGTATTTGTTGAATACATTTGCAAAAATATTGTGACCGTAATGCTATCTCTTATTAATATTTTATGAATTATAACCACATACTACTATAATTGAACTAGAAAAATGTAAATTCCGCGTTGAATATTATTTCAGTTGAATAAATATACTTTCAATCTGATCGTAAAAAAGATATAGTGTGCTACTCTTACAAAAAACATATTCCAATTGTTAAATAGTACAATACACGCCACTGCAATAAAAAACTTTCGATACATAATCATTCTATTATTGTCGGTTACAAAATTCCATTTCATAAAATTATCAACTGAGAAATATTTTAATATTATCATAAAGTTGCTGACGAAAGGTAATAAATACAGTAAGAGATATAGTCGTTTACCTCATTATGACGGCATTCACTACAGATAGCACAGTGGTACTTTTTTGAAATACGACAGTTGGTCTTTGTTCCGTGGTGTAAATGGTTCATTGAACGATAACTGATTGGAATTCGATATTATCGGAGTAGTATTGACTCAGAGGTGTAAATAAGCAGACATACAGTCGTAGATATAGGGTGGATTTAAAATACATACCCTGTCCGTAGAATCGGTGTCGGAAGCACCCTCAAAGTTCGAACAGAGATAAGCCGAGATATTTTAAATGCTGACGTAGATTACAAATCATAAGTCGACGTATATTAAATCTTCCATGGGCTAGAATTTTGGGTGGGTAGGAAATTAGAGATGGGCTTTGGTACGGGCGGCATACACATATTAAATTCGTAATATTATTACATCGGTAGTTTCAACTGATCAGATAAGGATTTTACAACGAATACAACAACCACCCAGCCGATAATTTTATTACCAGGCATCGGTCCTATTTTTTTATTCTGAATATCTCCAAAACTATTAATATAATTTAATTATAAATAAATAAACTTTAAAAAAATTAAATTAGGCTAGATTATTGAGGGTATTAAGGAGAGAAATTAAAAAAACATTTTTAAAAAAAATTGAAATGTATAAAATTTTTAAAGAATCGTTAAATTTATAGACACCTTTTTAGTTGAAACATTTTAAGATAACTTTTCTTATTTTTTTAAAACTTTTAACTAAAAAAAAAGTAGGTATAATTCTATTTCTGGGAAAGAAATCATTATTACTAATTAAAAATCGATAAATAGACCTAGAAAAATAAAAAACTGTGACAATATGGCAATGTTTTTTATGTATGATAATCCAGGAATTTTGTTTTACGTGTCTTCAATTATTCATCCCGTATTCCGTTTGAATATAATAGAGGGGAAGAATTATTGTGATAAGAAAAAAATTGGTTTGATTGATTTTTATGTTGTGGAGATACCTGACCGAAAAATATTTGTTTGCGGAACCATTTTTGTATGTCAGTGTGAAGTAAATTTGTTAACACTGTCTAGAAAAAACGGCTAAAGGGATTTTAAAGAAATTTTTACCATGACTGTGACAAGTGACAAGGGATATTTAATGGGATTTTACCATTTAGAAAATTCATAAGACTAAGAAAACTAATTGAAATAAAATTTAATATATACGTGAACAAAAAAAACCTTTTTAATCACATTTACATACCTCCTTTTATTTGAAATAAAAATCAAACGCCGTTATTTTCCGATCGATTGTTTTGAAAATTTGAGTTGTTTCTTTCTAGATTTTTATATTTAATAAAATTACAGTATGTTGTAATTTCCTTTTACATTTTTATAAATAATTTAACGAAATTAAATGAACATTTAGGACTTAATATTTATTACCTATATATATTTTTTTAAATATATTTTATTAGTAGATTTGTCATCGTACAAAAGAATTCTGAATATTAAATATGATATTAGCCTAAATTCATGGAATATTTAATCAAAACCAAATTAGTTGCTATCAATCCGCAATTTCCTTATTTACCTTTAGAATAACCATACTTTATAGAAATTTAATCTTAGTAGGTACATAATAATCTTTATTGCTTGATAAATAATAAAAGGGAATTAAAATTCTTTGGAATAACTATAAATCCAGAAAAACCTTTTTATCTGTAGGTAGCTACCTAATAATTATTATTCCATAAATAACCGAAAATTGGTGAATTTATTTTATTCTTGTGTCAGTTGGCTGCTATTTCCTATAACTCGAAAGATACCTACCTTCAACAAATAATAAATGCATTTCAAGAAACTACCGGAGATTACACAAAAAAATTTTTAGCAAGAAGAAAACTCAAGCGACAAAGAACTCAAAATTTTAAATGTAAACGGGGATATAAACCAAAATTAGTGCAAGATGAAGTAAATGAAGAAGAACTAAATGCTAGAAAAGAAAAGCCCCAGAATATATTAAAACAAACAATGACAGATAAAATTAGTATAGAAATAGCTACAAGAGGACAACATTTAAATCCGTTATGGCATCAAGTACGACAGTATAGACTAACTGCATCTAATTTTGGAACTATCTGTAGATTGCGAGAAATGACAAATCGTCTTACAGAGGTTTTACAGGTAACAGAGCTACACGATATGGTCAGGACAATGAAGCAGAAGCAACAGCAATTCGTGCATTTGAGGAACTGACAGGTTTAAATGTTGCACCTTGTGGCTTATTCATTGGAACTGGAGAGGAATATTTTCTAGGGGCAAGTCCAGATGGCGTGATTAAAGATGACAACAATTTCACTATTGAAGTTAAATGTCCCTTGGTCCTAAAAAGCTGCTCAATAGAACAAGGAGTAGCTGAAAAGAAAATTAAATTTCTTGCGTATGATGAGGATGGTTTTTTGTATTTAAAACACACTCATCCGTATTATTATCAAATACAAGGGCAGCCACATCTTTCAGGCAAGGAATATTGCTATTTCATTGTCTGGTCTCCTTTAGGGCCGATACATGCTGAACAAATAAGCAGGGATGATGTGTTTTGGAAAAATAAAATGTTTCCTAAATTAAAGTGTTTTTATTATAATGCTTATTTAAAAGAAATAATAAAAGATGTTATATAACCTTTATGTTGTTTTTAAAATTCCTTATCTTAAAAATATCTAGCAAACTCAACCGGTTAAAATATCTCATAAAAACAAGTGTTCGGTGTTTTTGGCATTTTGTTTAGCGAAGCACTTAATATGAAGCAAAAGTAACCATTAACGTTTTTTACAATGAAGCTCCGGCTCTTAGTTACTTAATAAATCAAAAAAATATACTTCGTAACTACAGAATAATATCCCTATTTTATTATCTAATTTCTCTCTACTATAAGTTATATTGTTAAACGATAATTCAGTAAACCGGTACTTAGATTAACTGATAAGGTTTAAAATTATACCTAAGCTTGGTTGCGACATTAAAAATTGCTTTCAACAAAGTTGATATAAAATGTCTTTCAACCCTATAAGAATATCAACATTAAGGTTTTTACGTAAATACTAAAAGAAACAACACCTAAATCCATAAAGAACTTTTAATAAAATATAAATGCCAATTATATCATATACTCTTCATACTTTTAATATTTTTACCTTTTAAAACCTTCTATATTAATTAAATAATGATTACTTTTAAAATACTAATGCAAAAGAAATACCTACTTTAAACAGCGCGTGTTGAAAACAGCGTATTTTATTTTAATTTTTATTACCTATTGCTATTGAAGTTATTTTACCAAATCTTTATTCAGTCGTACTAACCGTTACTTATAGTAACTAACACAAGTAACAGAGTTTACTGTTACCACCTCTATACATGTTAGTAGTTCCGTTTTTACAGAATTTAGAAGAGGGCGCTATCAATCAGGAAAGAAACTTAAATGTTTGTTGTGCGCCCAAACGACTTAAGATAAATTCACGAAATTTTGGGAATGGTTACATCTAACTAATGTCTAAAAAGTTATGGGAGCGAATTTTTGAAAAATTAAAAATCGGAGTGTAAATAATTTTTTTCTCAGAAATTAGACTTTTTTTAAAAAATCTGTTTCCATACTTTTTTTTAAAAGTATACATTAAATTAATTTCCAAATTTTCAAAACAATCGGTTGGTAAATAACGGCGTTTGACTTTTATTTCAAATAAACGAGGGTATGTATTCCTCTTAATAATCGTTGCATTAGTACAGCCAATGATTTTGATATTATCCAGAATACTATTTCATTTTAAAAAATAGTTAATAATAAACATTTTTAAATAGAAACGGTTTTATTACATTTATATTACATATTTATTCCTCTTGGACCAACTCCAAAACTTGGTTTTAGAACACTTTAAAAGTTTCTTCGACGCAGTATACAACTCAGAGCTGAGCAAACTATCTTGCTAAAGCGGAACATTGGTCACTACCAGTCGAGGGGGCCGACACGGGTTGAAATACGTTGAAATAATGTACACCCCACTTGAAATTATTTCAAAATATTTGAAATATTTGAAATATTTTTGAAATATTTGAAATATTTTTGAAAGATTTGAAATATATTTGAAATATTTGAAATATATTTGAAATATTTGAAATATTTTTGAAATATTTTTGAAATATTGTTGAAATATTTGAAATATTCTTGTATTACTTTTTATTTTATAAATAATTTGGCAACAGCGCGCGACTTTTACAAGCGTCTAGCTGTGCCATGCTTGCCGGTAGGAATGTTCTGAATGTAAGGATATCTAGGCACTTTTTACGAGCTACAAAAAGGAAGTAAAACGGAGCTAGTACTGGCTAATATCTAGTATACGTTTTTGGATATCGAATTTTATTTGTGCTGTATACATTTAATAGAAAGATAACAATTTCAGCGGATACTTTTCAAAAATTTGAAAGTATTTCCAGCACTGCTGCTACCTCTCCTAGTACTTCTGGTTCTGATTCGACCTCGGAAAACGATAACAGAACTCAGAGAACTCAGAATATGATCGAGAATCAGTCATCAAAATAGAAAATCAAAGATATTATGCCGTTTACTACATGAAGAACTGGTACTTAGGATGCGTATGATAGCTATTCAAAATGATGAACTCATGAAGGAAGGAATCAAAATAAAATTCTTACAATATATTATGATGACATTCAAGTGGTGGATCGAAAGTATATTTTTTATGGGCCAATTCAGCTTATTGGTACACATCCATTTTATTTGAAAAGGTGTGATAGAGTTAATATAATTAAAAAGTACAAAACATTGAAAAAATAATTACTCAGATTACCTGATTTACTTTTACAGTATTATTTATCAGTATATTACTTAAAGTTATAAAAATCTCGATAAAGATTTACTATATTGTTTTTTTTAGAAAAAATATTTTTTATTTTATATTTTACTTAAGCACAATTTACAAAAAAATATCTGTGTTTCTTACTTTTTAAATTATTGCAGGCTTTTGTTCCAAAGAAAATGATTGTTCAGCCACTCTAGCACAAAGTTAGCGCTGGCAGTGGCGCTCTGTAAAGGCGCTTGAAGGTGGCTGAACGTCTTTGTATAATACATCATATAAAGTTAATTTCTACCTATTATGTTTCCCCCAACATTAAATTCTACAGTTGCATATGTATTCTCGGATATTTAAATTTTATACACTAATAAAATTCAAATATAGAAATTTTCACCTAACTTAATGGTTATTATAATTGTTGATTGTTGTTGTTGACATATCGAACCGCTCATCAACTTAGCGGAAAATAAATTCGCTGGAAAAAATGCTGCAGCTGTCACTAAGCGGTCAAATTCGCCCTCCGCTTACTCAACGCTTGTGTAACGCTAGCTTGGCTGAACGCGCCCAATGTTTAGAAAGCGTTTTCTATTGATTACCACCCCATGAAAGACTTTTATTTGTTTTCATCAACTAATTCTCTATAAATCTTGCAAAAGATTCAAGTCAACTACTTATTAGCTTACAGTCAAAGCTCAAAGAGTGTAAACTGTAATCTTAGCCTTTTCTACATTTTTTTGGCTTTCTGAACGTCTTCAATTCAATATTGTTTCCGTTCTGAATAATTTAATATTTATTTTTGAAATATTACTGAAATATTTTTGAAATATTTTTGAAATATTTTTGAAATATTTTTGAAATATTTTTGAAATATTATTGAAATATTTGAAATGTTTTTGAAATATTTGAAATGTTTTTGAAATATTTTTGAAATATTTGAAATATTTGAAATATTTTTGAAATATTTGAAATAATTGAAATATATTTCAAATTTTTGAAATATATTTCAAATTTTTGAAATAATGTACACCAAAATAGGGCGTGTCGGCCCCCTCGCTACCAGTGTTGGCTTACCTTGAAACATCCGCACGGTAGGCTGTTTTGTTCTCCGTTTAGACGCATGCATCTATGACTCGTCATCTGTCACATATCACATGGCGATCTTCCATTATCAATTCATGCACTGAATTGATGTTTTATGACTCAACAACCGATTTTGGACCACCTTGCCCAAGCAACGGAACTTAGATCAATGTTGAATTTATTATACTTGCCATAAACTGTGGCGTATATAATCATACAAAGAACTGAATTTTTCGACACATTCTTGTTGAGATTTTTCACAGTGAACGCTGCAAAAAATTATCCAATAAAAACCTTGAAATTTCAATTATTTGAGCAAATTTTGTTAACCTACTGTAAATAAAACAATTATCAAAACGTTGTAAGTACGCTTATGCAAAATAGTTATTTGTGTACCAAGGCCGTAATGTTGATCTTTTTTGGCCGAATCTGAAATTTGCGGCCGAGGCGTAGCCGAGGCCAAGCAAACTTCAGGTGAGGCCAAAAAAGATCATACGGCTGAGGTGCACACAAAATTTTTTAAGCGAGTGTCTCAGAGACGAAACTGGAAGATTAGATTCAAATTTTTATTAACCAAATGAAAAGTGTATTATTAAGTAACAAACATGTGTACAGAATTACTTACAGTAAGTATGAGTTGGGTCATAACGAAGTTAATAAATTAGGGCATTATTTGTTTTATGGGTAAATAACCCAAACATGCAAATTAAGTGTGTCTAGTAGGCCGCCTTCATAATTTGACAATCTTAATATCGGACGTGGAAATAACTCAAATAAGCAAATTAAATGTGTCTAGTAGGTTGCCCTCATAATGACTTTGTTTGCAAAAGCGGCCGTAAAGTAAAAAAGCGGCCGTAAAGTAAAACAGCGGCCGTAAAGTAAAAAAGCCGCCAAAAAAGATACACTTTAGGGACGTTAATAGATCCGTAAAACTTCATTTTTTGTGACACTCGCTTAAAAAAAACTTTATTAAGATTTTGCTAAACCAAGTTTTCATGTTTTAATCTATTTTATTTTAGTACTTTTTGTTTCAGTAGTTTTCATTCTAAATATATTTCAAATATTTACTTAATTACAATATTTGTTCGGTTTATCATACAAAAATGTATAACAATCAACCTTGTGCATTTATAACTTTATTTCTTTTTGGTGTTCTAAATTTTGAAACATCTGGACTACTTTAAAGTAGTTAAAAGATTCAGTGCGGACGAATTTCTTTATTTATGTTTTTATCGTTCATCTTTAGCATTAGTAGTTGCTTTTATTTTAATTAATGTGGATAACTCTATTATTCAACATCATTCAGAATGAAAATCATAAAACGTACTGCCTATCATTTTGTAAGTATATTGCATCTCATTATTTTAATCTCGGACGATAATCACCGTGTAATAAATTAATGTAGAAAATGTTAATCTATTAAAATTTCAAAGGAATTGGTATATTATTAGTTGGTGTTCTCATCTAGGTATACTAACCCATTCTATTAGAATACTGGTCGACCTCGAACAAAAAATTGATTTGAATTATGAATAACACTGGTTTTCAATTCGTTCTACGGCTACCTACAAAAGCACTTTTTTGTTAAAAAAAATAAATAATAATAATCTTAAAGCATAGCCGAAACAAATAAATATATGAACTTACAATTGGAATATTTGGCACACGATTTGGCATCATGATTGAGATTTTTTATTAAGCTGAATAATTTTATTAGAATGAATTTTCTACTGTTTCAAAAACAAGAAGTCAGCTTGATTCATTTGATGAGATGTTTGTTCTACATGAAACGTTTTAAAATGTGTTTATTTGTAATTGTTTTCAAAACGTACCATAAAATTTGAAATTAAATTTGAAAAATCCTAAAATCTACTAAACCCAACTCAGTAATAACCTTTATCATGAAGTCTCCCCTCGAATTTCCTAAATTATTAATACCTGCTGAGTTAGAAGCCCTTGTACAACTACAACATCTAAAATACTTTCAACTAACTATGAGTAGGTATATACTATAACATTTAAATATTCGATAATAGTATAATGAGTATAATATCAACAGAAGTTGTTTAATATGTATTACCTAAGTCAAATAACTTTTATTATATATTTTGTGTATTTGTAACAAAATTTTAACTTATAATTTTTATTATGTAATGTATCAATATTATATTTTGTACATAGAAATACCAGAAATTTCAAGAAATTAATTATATAATGTGAAAAAAAAAAGACAGATATATTTGTACTATGTGTGCTCTAGAAAAATCGACAGTAGACGAAGTGAGTATGTCTAGTGATATATTGGAAAGAGAGAGATGCACATAGTGTTCTAGAACATGATTGATTCAAAAAACCTTCAAGAAATATCTGGAAGGTTAGAAGTGTATAAAAGTACTTGAGCAGAAGTCGTTAGGGGAGTATATCATTGGA
The DNA here is from genome assembly GCA_035357415.1 of Ophraella communa. Taxonomy (NCBI): domain Eukaryota; kingdom Metazoa; phylum Arthropoda; class Insecta; order Coleoptera; family Chrysomelidae; genus Ophraella; species Ophraella communa. The sequence goes on along the minus strand of CM068992.1, from coordinate 25,259,310 downwards.
AGTTAGCCATAGAAGATCGGTCAGTGTGAACAGTCAGTTTGAACAGAGCGAACAAACAGCTTTTAAAAGTAGTAAAAGTAAAGTGTTAAATAGTGACATTAAGAATATAAGTTAAAAAAGTATTACTAAGGTAATCAAAAAGTAAAAACAAAGTGCTAAATAGTGATATTAAGAACATAAGTTTAAAATTATTATCAAAGTAATCAAGAGTGTAATTAAAAACATTTTCTGTGCATAAAAAAAGAAGAAATTAAGTGTACTTACTATTTATAATACAATTAAAACAACTATAATCCAACAAACACTGAACTATATTCATAAATCGATTGGGAGGAATAATTATTTCACACAAGAAACCAAACGTCTATTAACAACGATATTATTTAACAGTCGAAGATTTCATGTACACCTTCTTTGGTTTCCGTTTTTCATAGAGCGACTACGGTTTTTTTTCCACCAATCAGACAGCAGGACTCTACGTATTAAGGTCAGATAACTTTGTAAAACATTTTTAATTTTTGTAGTAGTTAGTTAAGTTAGATAATTAAAAAAAAATTATTTGGTACTGATTAATTAATGAATTTCGATAATAACTTATTTACCATAGCATTAGTAACAATAATTTATTTGACAGCTTCAACATCAAGTAAGTTCTTTTCTAGATCATAAAAAGTCTTTTTTGTTATTTTTCCTACTTATTATTTTATTAGTTATTCAATATATTACTGTTTTAATTTAAGTCCTCGTTTAAGTCTTTATAATAAATTTGTAATTATAAATAATCAATTTTTCATTCATATACCTACCTAATTGTCCAACTAGAAGCTTGCAGAACATAACCACCCTGAGAAATAGAAGATCTTGCTATATTACATTTAAATAATATCGATCAAATATTAATCAATTAAAATTTATAAATAAATAAATTAAACTATAATCATTAAATCATAATATTCATTACAATACAGATGAGAAAATGTTGAAAAAAAAGTTAGACTAACTTTTAATAACAATATTATATCCCCACAAACAAATACCATTTCTCAAGTGCGACTCAAGAAGAGAAAATTTACAATTTTTCTTACTTATAAATATAAATGGTACCGTATAGCTTTTGAAACCAATACAACCAGAAGATAATCACATATGATCCATATGAAACTCTAAAAATGTATTATCAATACTAGAAATCAGAACTGCATCCCCCAAAGTTACGTTATTCAATGTTCATCTCATACCTCATGTTACGACATAAAATTTAAATTTATTTTAATTTAATTTCAATCATACAGAAGTTTATATTTTGCTATATAGGTTTCCACGTTTTACTCTACTAAGTAAGTAGATGTTGCTGATTGAAACCTAAAGTTAGATTTATTACGATTTGATCGCCAAAACGGAAGTAGAAAACCTAAAAATAGTTTTTAAAATCCAAATTTATCTTATCCCCTTTCAAAGGAAACATCAGTTAATATTCCTGAGAGAGCAATCTCATCCACCTTTGGTCACATTGTCATTACAATATAAATTAGCAGGTAAAAAATGTACTATATATTAGTACTGTTTGATTTACCACCTTGTAATCTAGTTAGTAGATGTTAACTTGTCATTTAAACTGTCAAAAATTACATACAAGTTTTACTGATTAAAGCCTAAATCTAGAGGTCTATTTATTATTTATTCTCCAATATTGCAACGTCTTTGCTGTGCGAAAGTATAATGGAAACGTCTGCAAAAATTGAAAATAAACCACCATGTCGTTAAAATAGAATGGAAAGAGGATCCAACTCGGAACCCTAAGGTACTTCTCATACAATTTGGAAAAGGCTAGCCCTTTTTTAACTAAAGGTCTACCATATTTCTACAATGGAAATAATTGAGAAAGATAACGTTGAGACATACATATTTTTTAAAATAATTTCTTTACATTTTGTAGTTTTGCTTCCAGCCAGTCGTATAATATGATTTACTAAATCTTGTGGCAAACGTATAGTGTACAGTGTCGGTTTATTTACATATATGCAATTACTACGGAGTACAATATGGCCCTTATCAACTGTTGGGTAATTCATCATGATATTAAACGTTAAAAGATTCTAGTCAGATTTCCAGCAACAGATTAATCAACTCAAATGCAAAGTTCCGTGTAAACAATGCCAACACGTAACAAAGTCATTATAATAAGTGATAAGAACTTCCTTGCATTTTTTAAATAGTGAATATCTCTCTTTAAAATAAATCACTGCGGTTTTAACCTATAATTAACATGCAAAAAGTATACGGACACACCTCAGTGCATGTTGCATATCAAAAAATCTCATTAAACTTTGTACATGGTAGGAAAATAGGTACCGACATTTTAATTCGGCTCTTCAAACGTGCAAATTTGTTTCGGGATTAATAATATTAAAACTGCAATAATAGTTTATAATCTTTTAATAGTGTTAACTGTTTTTAACATTTCTTTTTTGTTTCAGGCTAACTTGGGTCCTACTCTATTTCCTGGTAACTTCTCCAGCGATGTAAGTTTTCAATTATATTAAAAGTTTTAACTGTTATAGGATATTAAAAGAAATATTTATTAATTTTTCAATAATCTAGAACTGCGTTAAACATATGAATAAAAAAATAGATATATAGAAACTTTTTACAATTATTTGTTACTTGGTCAGAGTTTTCTTATGTTTCAATTTGGGTGAACTTAACTTCCTTATTTCTTTTGGGAGTTTCGTAATCCCGTCAGCATAGACTTATTAAAACAGAATATACATTTTTGCATGTCATTTTCTAATCTACTAAATGTCTTTCTCTGTTAAAGTTAACTTTTTCATATATAAAATATATTGCAAACATCACGACTACTTGAAAAGTATTCTAACAAGTTTTAAACTTGGCTCATAAATCAAACATAAATTGTGTAGAACCCTACGGTTACCAAACTTCGGTTTTTAATCATCTTAAAAGATGTCAAACAATGTTTCTAAATAACTTTTAAAAGTTAACGACTCCAACTTCTTATTTAAAAGTATATAATACACTAAAAGTTTATTGTTTTCAATTGCAAAAAGCCACAAATTAACTATTGATAGTTTAAATAAAATAAAACGTCTCTAATAAAAATGAAAGATGCTTCAGAAGAGCTATTAAATATAAAAATAGAACAGACAGCACCTGCATTGTAAAAGTAAAATCACCTTAATGGTTTGTCGGCGAAAGAAATGAATGCTCCATGAGCACGAAAACTCAAAGGACATAACAATTACAGATAAATAGAGATGGGCTAGTTTTACCTGGTTCCAAACATCCAATTACTTAAAAGGATTGTTTTCTACAAACGTCAGTAAAAGTATAATTTTTAACGAATGTTGTCAGTGTCTAAAATTCCATTTTATGACACTGGTGTTAAAGGTAAAATAGTCTTAGCACTAGCTAAAAGTGTTTTATTTTTATGAGAAAGTATAAAAATTATTACTTCATGGCAAGTTCAAAAGTTCTTTGTTAAATTTTCTTAGTTTGAAAAATACCAGAATTTCTATTTGTTCTTCTGAGTATAAGCCATGGATATAAAAAGATGTTGTAAGGTGGCCTAATTTAGTTTGTTTAAATATGCGATACGGTTAAAAAAGAATATTACTGAACAGATGCGAAGAGTATTTAATAATGAACATGTTAATTTGTGCCAATTAAAAGTAAACCTTTAGTGAGTTACAGATATCAAAGTGACATTAAACTGGACGGTATAAAATTAAATTTATACGAAGAGGTTTTTTAGTAATTCCAAAAAGGTGGTTGCAAACATTTATCCAGACATTTTAAAACTTAATATGTAGAAACAAAATCTGACTGATTTATAGAACACAAATATATTTACAATATTTTCAGTATTTTTATCTTATTTTGGGAAAAAAAGCCGAGTTGAAGGTGTACTTTTTATAACATGTCATATTTATTTATATTCATCATCGACTTTAGCCAGTAATTCGACCAAAGCGTTGACGATTCCATATTTTGTAATTTTCTACAGAGCAATGCCTCCTTGTCTGGTGTTCTGATCACACCATTTCAAGAAACAATCATATCAAAACTCGTACTGTTGCTTTAATTACTTGTTATTAATTCCAAGGCAGTATAATGGATAAGCTTCTTCTATTTTCTAAGATAATAAATGTACATATTAAAAAGTAATATATTCGAAAATGAGATCCTGGTATCCTTGTGGAAATTCCTTTCCATACGTCATTACCAACCAGTTTGTTGTTTAGGGTACCAGATTGTTCCCGCGATAATTTAACAACAAATCGTAGTAGTTCCCCTTAAAATTCAAAATAATATTAATAAATAAATATTATCTAAATTATATAGCAAAAAAATATTTTTCGGAAAAAATTATTCAAATTCTTGAAACTTTTTATATTTTTTGTACTTTTTTACTTAGAAGATTCATTCTTTTGTTGGTAATAATTTAAATCTTCAATAAAGAAACATGTTATTATATTAGTTATATTTATATTGATCAAACTATGTTATCTATTCAAAGTGTTATGAATAATAATAAAAATATAAACAATAAAATACAATGTAATAGATAAATTAATACTAAAATTAAACATCTCGGCAAACATTACTATTGTTTCATTTATGTACGATACCAAACACACTTCTAACAATTTTCTTAATGACTTTGTCGCCTATCTCGCTGCATTCATTTCTTGGAATCGTGCGCTGTTGGTAACATTGCCACCTCTAAGAAAAGAAATGCGGTCATGTTGATATGGGAAACTTGCGATAAGACACGAATATTAGCAATAATAGGCGAATGTTGTCGCTTAAAGGCATGTCGCTGTGATCTTATTTATTTAACGGCCCTTTTTAAGTGATGCTTGAGTGGAGAAAGGATACTGTGAAATTGCATTTCCTTAGTAAAATTATGTTTATATCGTTTTCATACCGGTACTTTTCCATGTAATAAGTTGAGCTTGAGGCAACTATCAAGATTAGATGTGGATATGTAATACCGTTTTATGTATATGTAAAGATTGAATAACAAATTGAAAAATGTAGTTGGGAGAGTAAAAGTTGGATGAGAATTAAAACTAAGAAATATTATAAAAAATATTAATAGATTTGGGTAATTGTGATATGCTATTAACAAATTTTGTATTTTAATATCCTATTCTTTATTATTGTTTTGTCTTCAAATATCTTAGTAAATGTATTTAATGTTTCTTAAAAACATAGGAAAAAAGAAATTTGAATGTATTAATTGTTTCTTACAATTTTTCATCAAATTCATACATTGCAACAAGTTGAGTACCTCAAGGATCCAACCTTTGTTATTCAAATTAATTTGTTACAGAATTGGTGTCTGAATAAAAAACTTTATTTAAATAAATCTAAATATAAAATTTTAACAAGGTGTAAAAGATATGTTATATTAGAATAAACTGGATAAATGGATCTAGAAGTTTACTTTGAAGAACAACTGAATTTCAACGTTCACATTAACATTATTACTAATCCGCATGCCGATCTTATGGTTTTATTAACCGAAACTGGAAAAACATTGATGACTTGTTTGTGATAACTTCTTTATATTTCCTGCCCTTTTACTAGGTCTACCTGATGTCCTTCTACCTCCAGGTTTCCACTCTAGCATCGAAGATGCTAGTCTTGGGTCCTGTTCTACATACATGTCCCAGTCTTTTTACTCTTTTTTGTTTACTACTTTTTCTCGTATGAATTGTAGTAATTCATAATTTGTTCGTCTTCGATATCTTCATTATCTGTTAGTTTAACGGGTCCCAGTATCGATCGAAATATTTTTCTTTCGCCTATTCTTAGGTCTTCTTCTTGTGTTCTGGCCGTCGCCATCGTTTCGGCGCCATAAATTAATACATGATGGTTTTTATATCCTAAGTTTCGTAGTGGAAAAACTCGGACCCATTGTGACTCACACGAGAGTCACCCCTAATGGTTACAATTCGCCATCCAGTCTGCACTTTTTAAGAAAGGTTCTATGGTGGTTTAATGTCCTTTCCAATGCCAGCTGAAAGATCTATTATGGCTAAAACCTTAACGAAGTCCAAGATCAATTTTGGCGAGCTTGTCTAAATTCAATAGACTCAAGCTGTATGAAACCAAACAAGCGGAGCCTGTTCATTTTTAAAGCGGGGTAGGAACAAAGAATGTCATGTTGCAGAGCGCCACTCCGAAGTATGACTCAGACGAAGCTTCTTTAGGTGGTTCCTCAGACAACAGTGTCCAGTGAGCATCCATTTAGAATGCATAGATTACGCAAAGTTTGAGATATGAAGGCGACACAAGGTCAATTCTACAGAATGGTCCCTTGTTCCCAACTGGAGATAATGTTCTTGGCGGTGCTTTTCGCTGAGCCAAGAAATGGTTCCGGCCTAATAAACGCTGAATCCTTTCCCTTCTTTGTCAGAATGTCGACTCTCTCATTGCCCTCTGCTACCACATGCCCTGGATCCCAGAGTAGCGTTACTCTGTTATTTACTTTGAGACTATTTAGGGATTCGATACAGCTTCACACCAGCTTTGAGTCAACCAATATGATTTTGTTCACGAGGAGTTGATCCAAAAACTCCCTTGCGCGCAAAACTATAACAAAAATATTCTATCTTAGTAAGAAGTAAATTAGAATATGCTTCTATAATATGGAGTGCCTCATATGCAATACTCATCTGTTATTCATAGTGCACAAAAAAGATTTTTGAGACTGTATAGTTTAAAAACCCCTGCAGCTTAGCCTTTATGGGGGTACAGTTATTACAAAAATTTTGATTTTATCTCATTGTATAAATATAGCAAACTAACGTCAATGTTATTTTTATACACTGTTGAACAATCGACTTGATTCTCCAGAATTATCAGCAAAATTGATTGCTTACATGCTTACATCATTTATGTTTAGATAAGAAATTATTTGTTAATTAAGTTTTTCTGTAAATCGGAAAATGTTAGGCAATAAATTATTATTAACACAATTTTCGTGTAAGAATAATAAACAACTAAATGTTTGAACTAAAGTTACATTCACGACTAATGTTTAATGAATTCGAAGATATTTTTTTTTAAATTAACTTATTTACTAATTGACAAAATATTATATTTTTAACAATAATTTTCTCAAACTTTATATCAAATCTCAAAGATTCAAAAATAAAAGATCAAAACTGAAAGATTACATATCAAAGACTTTAAAATAAAAGATATTTTACAACGCAAAATGTGACTATTTATAATAATTCCTAATCTTGTTTACTAACATCGAAATTAATAATAACAATAAAAAAACAATGAAAAATATAGTAAACAGAATCATTGAGTCTTTTTACTTTTACTAAATAAAACAAAAATGGTTTGTTAAACAAAACAAGCAAAAACGTTAGGTATTGCGTTTTAACTTGAAATATATTATCTTATTCTTCTAAACTGTAACTCTTCCCTCCTTAGAAACAAGCGAATTCTTGAGCTTCTCCAATCTTCGTATCTTCTCAAACTATCGACCTTCCTTCTTCCATGTTATTTTTTAAAGTTCTTAATTTTCACTTAGAAAAGTTCATAAATTTAGTAAAATTAAATATTGAAACTGAATTGTCGTTACTTAGAAATTTTTAAATCTTTTTATTGTAACAACATTAATTTATTCTTGCACAAACAAACAAAATATAACTTCAATATATCAATCTGACTATGCTCGTTGTTCCACAGAGTAAGGGTTAGGACAATAAAAATTTTTTTTGTTTTAATAAGCTAATTTTTATCATTATTTTATCTTCAAATATCTTAGTAAATATATTTTGGTTCAAAGGAAACTCAAAGTCTATCCCACAACTATTTATTAAACGTTGCAACTAGTTTCGGTCCTATAGGACCATCATCAGGCTGAAAGAATTACAAGAAAATAGAAAGAGGATCTTGAAAAGTACAATATCAAGTTACAATACAATTCCTCACAAATTGATAAAAATGACAAATTGATAATACAGAGAATAGAAACATTTTTAACAATCAAATGTCAAACAATATTATAAGAATAAACATTGATAATAATACTATAAAACTTCAAATATATTGTTTAAATAATAAAAATCAAAAAAATTTTTAATAAATTTAACAAAGTTAAAGTTGAACTTACATTAATTCATATTACAACTTTAACTTTGTTAAATTTATTAAAAATTTTTTTGATTTTTATTATTTAAACAATATATTTGAAGTTTTATAGTATTATTATCAATGTTTATTCTTATAATATTGTTTGACATTTGATTGTTAAAAATGTTTCTATTCTCTGTATTATCAATTTGTCATTTTTATCAATTTGTGAGGAATTGTATTGTAACTTGATATTGTACTTTTCAAGATCCTCTTTCTATTTTCTTGTAATTCTTTCAGCCTGATGATGGTCCTATAGGACCGAAACTAGTTGCAACGTTTAATAAATAGTTGTGGGATAGACTTTGAGTTTCCTTTGAACCTTTGTGTTTCAACCCACATTTGAGTTATGGATAGCTTACAAGATTTAAATATATTTTGAACTTTTTTGAACCCACGGGAAAAAGTAATTTGAATTATTAATTAAAATTACACCTTAATTTAAAATGTTGTATCACAATACTAACGAAATTCTAATAATTATTTAAAAACCCACTGACAAACCCAATTATTCGGAAAAACATTATCTTGTGAAATAAATATACTTTACAAATATTTACATAAACGATGTATAATATGCTCTATAGAAATGTCAATACATTAAATCTTAATATTTTTCAACTAAATATCTCATAACAAAGTTCCGACAGGAAGTACATACGATATATTAACTAATATCTTATAGCTGTATTTTCCATCGTAAAGTTTTCAAACTAACGCATAATTTTAAATACTCATATTTTTATGTTCTGCACAGGCTTTTATGAATAATCCGCTGGCTTTTACAGCCTTAGATTACAGTTAAAATATATTTTATTACTTATTGTTTGTGGAAAATGTATTTTGCTTTGTTGAGGTCTACTTAGTCCACGGTACGAGTAAGTTTAATTTCAGGTCAATATTTTACGAATTCATCAACAAAAAATTCATAAACATCTAAAATAAAAAAAGTCCAAACGTGTGAGATGTAGGAGAGATTAGAGTTGACCTTGTATAACAGATGATTCTGTGAGAATACTCCAACAAAAGACTAGTAAAGGGATTGACATTATATTTCACAGCCTCTATAAATTAAAGAAGAAAAAACTGGTGAAGAAGATAAATAATGCAAAATTTTAAGAAGGAAATAATTTATTTGAGGCTTTTCCAGAGCGATTATTTATTAGACCTTAATTAAAAATTATTGATAATTGTCAACTAAGAAGTTGTTGATACTGTCCTAACTAAATTTTATAACTTAGTAAATAAACTTTGCTAATTAAGTGTATAATGTGCTACGCATTGTATGTAATAATTTATTTAATTTTAATAATATCATTATTTCAGGTGCCCTTTTGATTAAAACATTGATATATCATTTATTAATATTTTCATATTCTTTCCAAATACAATGTTTACAAGATGGATACATGATTCTTATTTTTCTTTATTCGTTTTTTTACAGTTCTATAACAACACTGCTTTGTTCCGTTGTAATTAAGAAAGACCGATCACGTTGTCCAGTGCAACTGGTTTGTTAAAATAAAAAGTACCGGTCAGTGCTTCGTAGTGAAACATCTTGTACATAACTTAGCTGTCCGCAATCTTCCCGAGCATCTCTTAACAAACCACTAGAGGGGGTCTCTTTGTGGTTTTCTCTTTGTGTTTCAAATTTAAATCTAAACATTGCCATTATAATATGCTTTCCGTTTATTGGAACAGAACATAAATTTTCTCTTTTTTCACCGAAAATCAATATTTATACCTGTTCTAGTTAATAAAAACATGTATGTTAAATTTATTTATACATTTTCCTATTTTCCTATTTGTGTTGTGCTTTTCCAAGCAGTTTTATTTTCAAAAAAATTAATCTAGAATTTTTTTATACCAGGTATTTGTATCCGCCACTGCCCAGCCTTGCATTTTCTTCTTCTTTTTTAAATATTTCGTTTCGCATTCGGAATTATCAATAAAAAGTGAAAAGTTGTATGTCTATGGGGGTAGGCAGAAGCAAATGTTGTTCGCAGGCAATCCTCCTTTGAATTGTTTCATGGTGAATGAATCTGCCGTCTCGATTTGAATAAGAACAATGAATATGCTGAACGAATCTAACGATTCTACAACATTTCAAATATCGCACACGCGATAGTCGTTTATCCGATAATAATCCAGAATGTATATCGCTGCAATAAGATTTTATACAGGGATGCACACAGGTTTGTTTACAATAGAACACTTTTAATCATATTTTTATTATAACAGCAACATTTTATGGTATGTTAATCAATTTTATTTTAAACAGATGACGTTTTTCCCTAGACATTTATATGCTTTTACCAGAAAGAATATTGTCTCGAAAAAGGAAAGCTTTTAATGCCTTCTTTTTCATTTTCCTTATTAATATTGAGATATGCTTTGTTTGCCTTTTTGTACTATATCGTAAGAGAAGAAACCAACACCATAAAGTAGGTATAAGTCATCGATACATAACTTTAGAATTGATTTTCAATTAATATAGTAAAAAAAATGCGAAAATTAATACACTCGTGAAATTTTAAAATTGTTCACATACCGAAAATAGTTTCTGTGGCTCTAAACTGCAATGATGATGGTTAAAGCCTTAGGCTGCGGGCTGTTCTGGCTAAATTATGATAGCACTGCTTGGCTAATTGGAATATGTAATCTTGGATATTTAACACGTGCTGCAAATCATCTTTACTTAAGGTAAATTCTCGGGTAAATTCTTATGATGCTTTCGTTTCACTTCACATGGCACACACTGACTTTACAAAATTTAAATTTTTACCTTTTTGTGAACGATGTCTACTACTACACGGTCGGTGATCAAAAGAGAATGAGCCTTAAAAATTCGCTTGTTATTTAGCTTTTTCCTTAGTTACCCGTATCTATGCTCATAATAAATAAGATGTGAATTTCAACGTCAAATTCCCAAATTTTAAACCCAAATTTCTCTTTTATACTAATAATTTTAAATAGATTTTCCCCTGATATGAAAAGACTAATTATTTAACTTTATTCTAATCCCCTTTTTGGTATCGAAATATCGGACATATGCTTATTGGGTCCCAAGTAGCAGGTAGTTCAAAAAAAAAACGTGCTTATTGGGTCCCAATCTTTTGTCCTACCTAAATAATAATGTATGGATTCGGTCCCAGCCACCTGTTGGTAAACCAAATGAAAAACAGGTAATAAAACTAATTTAAAAATTATATATATTTATTACATTGAAATATTATTGTAAAGGTATACATTTTAGGATTTAAAAATTCCTAGCCTAACCTAACGTAACCTAACCTAACCTAACCTAACCTAACCTAACCTAACCTAACCTAACCTAACCTAACCTAAAAAATATTTGCTACGTCATTTGTTGTAATGGTTGATATTGAATATTTATATTAATTTTTAAAATGTTTAAAACAACAGACAAATTGATCTGAAATATGAAATGCACTCGATGAAATATAAACAATGAATGAAATAGTATTTAATTTAAACATTCAGATACAATAAAAAGAGGTAGGATTGCATTTCCGAAAAGAGGTACATTTCCACGAAGAAAATCTTCAGGTAGTTAAGTATCATTGGGACCCAATACGCCTATAGATAAAGGGATTAAAATTTACACATTTTAATCTATGACCTGCCGGGACCGAATCGATCAACACCGGAAATATCCCTCTTATCATACGAATATAGCCGGAAAAATTAAAAAATTCTAACATTTTACAAATTTTAACATTTTTAAAATCAAATTGTGGACAAATACGCCTCAAATCCCATTAATTTCCTGAAGAGACACTTTTCTGATGGTGCCCAATATATCTCAGTATACATATATAGTGGGTATAATGTAAAATTTGACCAAGTCAAGATAGTCATTTTGTCCAGTTAGAGGGAAAGCTCTAAAAAAGTCAATAGAGGAACTTTTAGTTAAAATATATAATTTCTCTGCTGTGACAATCATATTGAATATGTTTAGCATGACTTCTAATGTGTCAATATTTGACTTGGTCAATTTTTTTTAATAATTTTAATTTACCATTTAATTTACCCATATATCTGATTAAACTGAATATTGGTTGGAAACAGGTTTTGAGTGTCAGTAGTATTCTAGAAGTCTTATTCTTCTTCAGGAAAGTACAATTCAAATGTCGCTGCAGATCATTGTATCAACAATTTTTGTATAACTAAAACAAATAGATGTTATGCGGAGCACAATTACTATCTCTGAACTTGCTTAACTGTTGTTCTGTTCCAAAATCTACTTTATAATAGCTAACTTTAATTATTTTAAGCGAATGGTCGTTATCACTAGATAGTTAGCAGGCATTATGAAGCAAGCATTTTCTCATAAATTCATGAAACGAACCTTTTGATCTGTCTTTAATGAGATAGAGTGAACCATCTTTATATTTTGATCATAACTTACTCTTCTTCCCGAGCTTCTTCCTCTTCTTACTCTATAGAAGAAATACGCAAGGTTCGTTGTGAAGAAGCTCTTATGATAGATAGATATTTCTTAAGTACTTTTCTATATTTTTCTGTTATCATCATTTCCTCACTCAATCTCATTTAATATTGAAGTCATGTGGTTCTGTTTGTGAATTCTCAGAAAGTAAACTTTTCGTGTTTATATTATAATGTTTTTCCATTTATTTATACTGTTTTTGTGGGTGAAATAAATTATACACACTATGACTAACTACTATCTACGTATTTACTAAAATACATACTTAAATAAATAATTTATACTTTTACTGTTCATTTAAATTCCGCGCTCTGTTCATGTTAAGACTGTTAACTAAGAACTGACTTCCGCGCGCTTTTATACCGTCTGTCTCGGATGACGCCGAGAACTTTCTGTTCTAGATGAATCTGGTGGTGCTCCAGAACAATCGGTTTAAGACAGGGCAGGCTTTGTAACAATATACTAAAAAGGGCTGCTTACTTAAGACCCAGATACACATTTTTTTCTATATGTATTTTTTTATTTATCCTTTTATGTACGTATACATTTACTTACAACTAACAAGTAATATAACACTAAACCATTGTCTTTTTAAATACTATAAATTGATGTATATTTCCCTTTTTAACCATGTGAGTATTTAAATGATATCGGTGTAACAATCAATTACAATAAAAATAATTTACATTTAGACGCAATCTCCGTTTGATTTATTGCAGATGCAATGATAGAAGTCAATGGAAAATAGAATTGATATTTATTACGACTTAATTAATATTAATGACATTACCGTATTTGTTGATGGTTGACTATTCTCAGATATTACATCACGCGTTTATTTACTTCTACATGTTTATAGAACATCTTTGGATTTAATTAAATTCTTATTGTTTTTAGCGTAGATATCGTACTTGGCAATTTTACACGGAAATACACTTACTGAGATTTATTTATATTGAGTAATCATCTACGAGATGTAAAATAAGGCGAGTAGTAATTAGAAGCGTGGTTAAGTCAACGTTTGTTTACGTTAATATAAACTAATCAAACGGCAGAAGGTTATTAACGATTTTCTTTTGAGTTTACGCGAAACTCATTATACCTTAACTCCATGTATACGTTTATTGTACTAAACCTTACTCTGGAGAAGTAGAACATATTTAGGATACAAAATAAACAACGGTGTATTAACTCCTTTCGCGATTTAACTTGACAGCTGGTTCGATTAATCTCGCGATGATCGTTAACGGATACAGCTGTCAATTGCAAATAAAGCTGATTTAAGTTTAATCGTGTAAGAAATTTATTATTTATTTATTTTGTTTATTTAAGAATAATTACTATAAATAAGATTTGAATTAGAATATGACAAAAGTTAATTTTTAAACTACACTGGCAGGTAAGTGTTGTTTAATAAATTTATACTTATATAATTAAAAATAAATACTTAAGCACAAAATATTTAAACATTATGTAATTGTCAATAAAAAGTGGAAATTATTTATAACTTAGTATTTATTAATAATTTATAAACTTTATACGAGTTGATTTCGATCGGGACTACCAATAGCTCGACCAATAGATTTCAAATAATTTTTTAAAAGTGCGCTCTGACCTCTATCTCAAAAACGATACAACGTACAAAAAAAGGTTTTTAATAAAAATTAAGTTATAGAAAATTTAATAGTCTACAATGTTAATAACATATAAAATTAGCCTAAAACCCTTAGAAAATGAGATATTTGCAAAAAAATGTGCAAAAAGTCCATTTTTTTAAACCCCCACGATTTTTAAATTGCTACCATCGAATCATATGTGTATTTTGAGAACAGTATTAGAATGGTAAAATACAAGTTTATACGAGTTTACAACTGGGTATCTCAATTTTCCTAGGTCAACTACTTATATAAAGTGGCTGGACTAATTAACATATTTTAGTTAAGAAAATACAATTTTGAGGAAAATTTAATGTTCACTTGGTTAGATACCTAGGCACGTGTTTAGTGTTGCCTACGCAACTAATTTATTTAATTAGTTGCATTTATTTATTATTTAATATCAATAGCGATTAATAATTACATTTATAAATCTTACAAGATTCAAGGATTTGACAGCTTATTGAGAGGAAAGTTGTGGAAAGTTGTATATCTAGTAGTAAAAGCGATACATTCCCAGACTAAAATGAAGTCTGGGAGTACTTTTACCACGAGATACGTACATAACAAAAAGTTTGTCTCAGTAATATCATCAGTTTATTTAATTCACAAAAGCTATATGGTTCATTATTATTAACATGCAGAGTTCCCTGACATTCCAGCACCCTTGTTTGTTAGTTTACAAAAAAAGTCCATATGAGTTGAAGCAACTTTTCGACTGTGTTGCCTATACGCGGATATGATAATAAAGTTTAAATGCTCCCGAGGGTGTTCAGGAAATTTAAAGCTTCTATTCCAGTCTAGCAATAATTTCTAGATTAAAATCACAAAAGTGTTTCGCCACTAAATTTGTTTGGGAGTTTTTCCGATTGGAACTCGGCGGGTAATTTCGGTTTTATGGTGATGAACTTTCCATTATGGAGATTAACTCAATTTCCGAGCTTAAATAAAACTTGGAAACTCCGACGCCACGTATACGGCTGGTAAAGTTGAAGGGATTTTTCACGTTCATAATTGTAAACAGGTTTATTATGATACGCTCATCAACAAGTGGTCATTGTTATTATGATAAATAATGTGTTGGTTAATTTTTTAAATTACTCACATCACCTAATTTTTGGACCCCTTATGTTTGTCAAAATGAGACACTATTATTATAAGTCAAAAAGTGTATTACAAAATACATTTAATTTGTTTATGCATTTACTGCAAATTGGCACAATTAAATTTTAACTGAATAAGAAAAAAATACTAATAAAAAATATTGTATAATAAAATGATTATCAGAATTTTAAATATAGAAAAAACTACTTTATAGCAAAATCAAAAATGCATTAATATCAGGTGTGTCCTCCCCTGTTCTGTAGTAAGGTGTTAATCCGCTATGCATGGAAACAATAGGAGCGTTAATGGTAATGTCAATCAAGCTAGCACCCCCACACTGACTAAATGAAAAAAAAGTAGCCCATAATTAAGAGCTAATTAAAGGCTAATTTGTACCACAAAAATTAAAATTTGTACCACCGCGATAATCGAGAAAAATCGCCTTGAAAATGGGGGGTGCTAGGTTGAGATCAAGGCAGCACCCCCACTTTGATTGCATTCCAATTCAATTACATCAAAATAAAGGGCATATTAAAGGCTACCACAAAAAGTTACTCTATATTATTATTTATAATGTCAAAAAATAAAATCGAATGCTGTAAATATCGCTGCTCTATAATTTTAGCACCCCCACGTTCGTCTAT
Source organism: Ophraella communa (assembly GCA_035357415.1). Classification (NCBI taxonomy): domain Eukaryota; kingdom Metazoa; phylum Arthropoda; class Insecta; order Coleoptera; family Chrysomelidae; genus Ophraella; species Ophraella communa. Next base: position 25,243,255 of record CM068992.1, on the reverse strand, counting down.
TCAAAAAGTTAACACACAATATTGTAAAACTTATTAAAGGCAAATTTGGGAGTGCTAAAATAATAGATAGATCAACGATATTTACAGCATTCGATTTTACTTTTTGACATTATAAATAATAATATAGATTAACTTTTTGTGGTACAAATTAGCCTTTAATATGCCCTTTATTTTGATATAATTGAATTGGAATTCGATCAAAGTGGGGGTGCTGCCTTGATCTCAACCTAGCACCCCCCCATTTTCAAGGCGATTTTTCTCGATTATCACGGTGGTATAAATTTTAATTTTTGTGGTACAAATTAGCCTTTAATTAGCTCTTAATTATGGGCTACTTTTTTTTCATTTAGTCAGTGTGGGGGTGCTAGCTTGATTGACATTTAATGGTATCCATTCTTCTTGAGCCGTGTGAGTTTCTAGATGGTGCTAGGAACATTAATTATATTTAATATTGCTCGTCCAACGAAATCCCACATGTGCTCAATGTCTAGAGCATTTGCTGGTCATGATAATCTTTGAATATTCCGGTTCTCCAGTGCAGTGTACTCTTCTCGTATGTCATCCCTAAAAATGGTATTGCCTCCAATTTCAATAATATTTCGAACATATTTATCCCCTGTCAATACCTACGCGCGACGAACATGCATTATGCTTCCCCAAAACATTACTGATCTTCCTTGGTATGGAACGACCTCGGGAACGTCTTTCTTGTCGTCCTGGCGCTCTCCATACTCTTTGTTGCCGACTATCACTGACTATGCCAAATATGATTTTGCCCGAAAAAAAGGAGATTTCGCCCTTGTCTTAACTCCAGTCTCTGTGTTCCTGTGCCCACTGTGTGTTTGGGAAGTAACCTGGATTCTATTAATGGTCTCCTTGAGTTCGGACAGCTAAGACTGTTGTGGTTCTATAACGACGTAAATAACCTGCTAAATACCGATCTTCTCCTGCATTTATTACCCTAGGGCACCAAGTTCCACGACTCCAGTCAACCCTATTAGTTCCCTGGTACAAATGCACTATTCGTATAACAGATGCGCCTGGAATCCCTAGTCTATCCCCGATTTGATGTTTCGCAGATCCTCATCGTGCAAAGCCACTATTCTTGCTCTATTAAAAGTTGAAATTCTATTGGCAGGCATAATTGTAAAGAAAAATAATAACTCGATATGAACCACTTTAAAAATTTTGTATCTAAAATTATAGGAAATTTCTTGTTAACTTGTCCAATAAATGTAGATTAAATGTAAAAAAGAACAAGCCATTATAAATATTTTGTTTCCAAATTTACGAGGAGGTCCAAGAGTTTGTGTAGTATAGAAGATTTAAAAAAGTTTGATTTTTTTAAATACTTGATTTATATACGTTGTTTGTTGTTACCTAAAGTAAGCCTAGGTTTATTCCATTTAAATCGCCTGATTGTGGTTAATATCTAAAGCCCTTTCCGTCTGATACTTACCCCTTGTATAATTTTAGTTTAACCACCTAAATCCTGTTTAATTTGTTTTCCAATGTTCCCAGACAGATGGACATGCAAACGTTGAAACTATTGATCTTCCATATTCCTTTATGTTTGTTCGATCAGGTTTTTATTTACCTTTTGCATTTCATATTGAATCGGTTAATATTGGAGAGATGTAAACTTAAAATTATCTTTTAGATTGCATTACAGCTATTTAAAACCATTTTAGTGCATGTACCAAAATATAACGATGCTGAAATGTCATTATTTATTTTCTTGCTGTGTTTGTAACTGTTTCAAAGGTAACTACAAATAAATTACTCTTAGAATTGAAAAGTTTACCAGCTTTAATTACGATAATATTCTATTATTTATCGTTATAACTGTTGCAAGTTGTTTCCCCAATCTTTTGACCTACTTGTTATAGTGCCCTATTTTTTCAAATATTTGTTTACTGAACCATCGAATTTTATTCACTTGTTTTTGTGCGTACTGTGTTTATCAAGGAAAACAACATTCTTGTGACATGTCCAAAGTGAGATAAATCATACTGTTTTTATTTATCCCGCACCTAATTTAACAAAATTGCTTTTTTTTCCTATACGTATCATCATTCCTTTACCTTAAACATAAGCAAATAACAATTATTTTTCTCTGTACTGTCACATTAAGTTAGCAAGATATTGCGTCAATATTAATTACTAAATTATCATTTTACCTTGATACTAAAAGTCGTAAATTAAATTTCAAAAAGCTGTTCTAAGTACAATGTACAAATCCATTGTAAATTTATGTATTTTTTTGAATTTGTCTCCTTAAACGATTGAATTGGCTATTCATTAATTTCATCAAGGACGTTTTTTCCAATACCTTGACCACTTATACAATTTGATTGTTTTAGGAACATCTTAATAATTAAGCATTTTTTTTATTTGGAATATATCTATTGATTAGAATAAATTTCTATTGAAGTATATTATGAAGGTATGTCTCTGAATATGAGTACCAACTAACTAATCTTTTGGCAATATTTTATAGTCTATTTTTATGAAAGATAATAATAAAGAAATTTTCACCTATAAACGTGCAACTCATTTTAGTAGGTATACAGATAAAATATGTTTTAAAGTATTTGTAAATATAGTAAAATGTTAAAAATAATAAAAAACTCTTTGTTTGAATTTAACTTCCAAGTTTATTTGAAAAAATTATGTTTTACATTACAATGACGGCCGTTTCGCTGATTAGCATCGTCACTTTGGACTTCCAAAAAGTAATTATTATAAAATCTAACATCTACTCATTACAAATCCAAGTCAGAAGATGAAATTTTAGAACCAGTGTTTGTAATAATTGACTCAATAGTTCAGTCAGTAATATTGTCCAACTGTATGGGATGTGTGCATTACTTCCTTCTTTGTTTTCAGGTTTTACATTATTTAAAGCTTCCAAAAGCAACAAAAAAACATGAGTTCTATTATTTTTAAACTTTTCCCTTTATCTGTGCTCAAATCAGTTTCCAAAGTTCAGCAGTTATGGCTTTCAAAAAGCTAGCGAGGCTTATTTAGTAGGTCCTTTAGCAGACACTAATTTCTATGCAATTCATGCAAAACGTGTTACTATCATGCAAGATACTCAATTAGCTAAAAGAATTCATGAAGATCGTGCTTCAATTGTATCAATAAAGTTCTTTTTCTAGAGTTTGGGGATAAGTCTTGCTATGGTTTGATTTCAGCCAATTTTTTAATGGCCATTACAATTGTAGTGGAAAAAGATTCATTTGTTTGGATCATTCTTTAAAACCATCAGCATTCATGTCTTCGTGGTAGTCACCGGTACAAGTGACAAAGAAGTTAAGACTAAACCGCCTCAACTGCCGATGTGTATCAATCAGTATGCGCACTTTTCTTGATGGTGGATAAATCGTTTAAAGAAACCTGTTTTCCAGTTCTAACATCCTGCCAAAATTTATTTGGTGCATAAAATAAAATATTATTTTAATTTTCTGTCTAGTTTGCTTATTCTATTTAAAAGTTTCCATGGCTTGCTTCGACTCATTTCAGAGTAATCCTTATCCAGTCTTCATTTATTTGTATTGAGGAAGGAACTTTGTTGAGTTTTGGTTGGAATCCTTCTTTTAAATGATTATTATCATAAATTGTTTCAGCCTAGGTAAATCTATGAATTTTTAAAAAATAGTAAAAACATTTAATAATAATAATATTGAAAAATGAGTGCACTACGTTTTGCATTAGAAGTTTGGTTCTCTTTCATAAAAACAGACTATAGTACATCAATGAACTCGTTGGTGGTCGTAAGGTAAAACAAAATTAACAAAGAAAAACTAAATTGTATACCGTGACAATATTTTATATGCTTTAACATACCGTGTCGAGTAATATGATATACAATTAGTTAAGCACAGTGATGTAAGCACTTTTTGTTCGAAGATGTAATCCTAATATACCCGACACATAAAATTATGTGGCCAAAAACCTGGTGTGTAACTTCTTATGATATGAATATCACACGCCCCTATTTTGTTATGGCTTTAATAAGGTATTTGCGTCAAAGGTGGTCTCTGTTAAACTAAAATGTCAAGAATCAAATAAAAATGTGCTGAAACTTTTAACATGCAAAGCAACCCGTTTAAGAGCTTTTATTATTTCGAACAATACGCATTAAAGTTTAATTATAATAATCGTTTTTACGGGGCATTTCAATTTAAACTTTAACTATAAACTGGTTTTGCCTTAGGCTGTAATGATGCATATTTTTTCTTATGTATTCTCTTGCTTTTTATCTCCATATTTATTCTGATTTTTTATTTATTAAAAAATTTGTTAATTTAATGTTTTACTACTTCGCTTCTTTATTATCTACTAAAGAAATCTCTACCATATTTAAAATAGTGTAAGTATCTTTTGTTTTATAAAACATAAGGGTAAAATATCAATCTTTTTGTATAAAACTAATTAAAAATAATGATTTTTTAAAAAGCTTACATATAGAAACGAAGTTTTCGATGATGGTTTATTTTAGAATATTTGTACGACTTTTCTCGAAATAATTGTGTTAGAAAATATTTCCCTGGGAACTTTTCTTTTAATTTTCATTCAAACTGGACAAAAAACTTGTTTGGGTCAAATCAAAACATGAAAAAGGGAAAAGGAAATGATGATTCAGGGATTTTTTGAAAAGAAAGATAACAATGGCTCTCAATATTAAAGATGTTCGTCGATTTCCGTTATACATACATCATATTTTGCCGTGATTTAAGAATTGGCATCATTTTCGATGTATGAAGTTCGTATAAAAGGGTTCATTCTACTGCTTGAAATAAAAAAAAATATTTATAGGGACTATGGAAATTGCTGTTACATCAGATATTCCAGAGATCATTTGGGTTATTGGAAAGAAAGAGACGCCATCTATTATATATTACGGTTTTAAAAGGCATTTGAATAGACTTAATGTATTCTAAAAAAATCCTGGAGCAGTTTTAACGTATGAGGGACTGTCAAATCGTTACGAAGAAATATGATGTAATTTACTACTCAAATTGCAAAAAAAATAACAAATATTTTCTCATAATATTGTAGGGTTTTCAGACGTTTGATTTTTTTTAATGTGATAGAGAATGTTTTTCAATTGGGTAAAAAAACACCTTAATGGAAATGTTTAACAAAAGCTGTTGCAAAACCTTTATAATAAATCATGTTTTTTTAAATAAAAATCATTATAATTTTTATCTTGAACTTCTCTGTATCTGTAATTCTGGAAGGGTGGGTCGCCCCACAGCACTTAGGCCACATTTGGCCCATTGTGCGTCCTTCTGAGATTGAGCCTAACCTATTGGCTCGTCAACCATCCTACCTGTTTAAAGTAGGTGATGACGTCGCCTGTAGGCAGCTCCCTCAAGTTGGCATGTGTTAGCCAGTTCTCGCCGAATACAGAAAGTCTTGTTAGAGAGAGTGCCGGACAGTCACAAAGGACGTGCTCAACTGTCTCATCCTCTTGTTCACATCCTCTACATAGTGGGCTGTCAGATAAACCCAACCTGTTTAGATGTTTTCGTAAATGAAAATGGCCAGTAAGTATACCTGTGACCAACCGCAGGTCCTTTCTGGTCATGGCCACGTATTTCTTGGCTGCTTTGCTATTCGAATATTTCAGAAGTTCCTTGGATAGTATGCAACCTTTTTCTTCGTCACATCTTCCCCTGAATTTGTCAAGGGAGCGTTCCTTTACTAGGTCAACCACCGCTGATGCCGGCAAACTGACAAGACTACCGGGTCCCAAGAGCCTTTGGGAGGCAGCTTTTCTAGCCAACGAGTCAGCTATGCGGTTGCCTTTAGAAATTCCATGACCTTTTATCCAGCCTAGAGTAACCACATTGTTGTAGCAGGCTTCCGTAAGGGCCATGTGACATTCTAATACTAGTCCTGATGTGATCCGTGGCCTATTCAGGGCTAATAGTACTTGTCTGCTGTCCGTAAGGATACGGATGTTTTTGCCAGTGATTCCTCTTATGGTAATCTCTTTTGCGGCTATGGAGACGGCAGTTAGCTCTGTCTGAGCTATATTTGCATTACAACCCATTGCCCATTTTATATTTAGGTTTAGGGATCTGGAGTAAATTCCACATCCTGAACCTTCTTTTGTCTTAGATCCATCGGTGAAGATACATATAGTACCTGTCGCCAATGCATTTTGAGTGTTGTCATTAATGATTATCTTGTAGGGCCTGCGAAAGGCATATCTTGGTGAAATCGATTCTGTATTTGCTTGTAGCATTGGAAGCTCGTTTATATAAACTTGAACTTGATTTAGAACTTAGTAAATCCAAAAAGTAATACTTTTATAAAATATTTATTCTAAAGAAATTGATTGTACTAACCCTTACTCTGTGGAAATCCATCTTACTAAGAACAGTAAACAAAAAAACGTTTGAACATAACTTTTATTTGATATTTTCTCATCGTAAAAACCATCCTTGAGCTTCGACGGATATTAAAGAAAAAAGAATTAGCCAAATTGGTCCAGGCGTTCTAGGCGCTTACCATTACATTTAGCGATTCATTTTTATATTATAGATAAACTTCTTTATTATAATGACAGCTGTTTTAATAAACCTATTATCGTCAGATTGACATGTTGAAGTTACATTTTGTTATTTCAAGATACCAAATTGAAAAGGAAATCCATCTCTCAAATGTGGATGATGTAGATAATTTTATTTATAAGTTTTATTACTACGATTATTTCAAGATACACCTATATGGTTTTGTATTACTACTTCAATAGTTGGTATAGGCTTAACACTATTTAATAAACATCAAATAGGTACCTTGGAAAAACAAAATGTAACTTCGTTATGTCAATCTGACGATGATAGTTTTATCGAAACAGCCCTCATTGAATTAAAAAAGCTAATTTTTTAAACAAATTTTTGTTCAAAATGGTCATTGTTTATTGTTCTTCGAGTTGTTCTTAGTAAATATAAACGTATTAGAAACATATCTATTTTTGTGATCCAACAAGGTTTCTTATCAAAATTTGCCATAAATTACTGTAAAAACAATTATTGAAAGAAATAGTATCTATCTTTAATATAATTATAAACGGAATATCAAATAATCCCAAGATCCAGTTTCGAAATCCCAGACCTAATAAGGAAAGAAAAGGTGGTCATGTGCAGATTGCACAGAGGCGATACGCGACTCACTCATGGTCACTTAATTCTTGTCCTTAACCTTACTGTTAGCACTGCCAGATTCAATTAAGATAGAATCCTCATAGTTTGCCTTTACTACACAAATAAACGCAAAATATAGTAGGAATTGAAAACGTAATCAAAACTATTTTATCCAACCCAAACAAAATTACAAAAGTCATTCAGCTACTAAAGGAAGAAAGCCTATTTAATAAATTATAAGAAAGTTTAAATGTACAATTTTTAATGTATCATTTATTTTTTTTGTGATCGTGCTAATGACCTAAGTTGTCTCAAACACGTTAAGCTTATTAAAAAAAAGGTTCAGTAGGTTCAGTAGCTAAGAATTTAGTTATATCATGTTCAGAATTTTTTTACTAATAGAAATAGAAAAGAATCTCGAATAGGTTTACCTTGTTTTATAATTCTAGATAATCCACAGCAGCAGTTTCCATATCAACCAGTAGTGCTAGCACGAGTGATTTAAGATGCATCCTTTTTTGTGTTATATTCGTAGAACATTTTTTTAACTAATGTTTTTTTCCGCCTACCTTACCGGAAAACCAATCATGTGAACACCACAAATAGGGCGGAAAGTATTGTTTATCAACCCAATGGCCACGATTTTTTTTATTCTAGCATTAAAAAAGTGTGCTTTGTATTTGGCATTTTTAAATCAGAAATAATATAAATTTCGAAAACCGTTCGATTCTGAATATCTCATGTTGAAGACGAGAAAATACATTATATCAATCTTGCGATATACGCATGATCGTGGCGCAGTGGTACACGTGCTTGCCTCTCACTGGGACGACCTGGGTTCGAATTTCAATCCCTAAATTTTTTTTAAATAGTTTTGTAATAGTCATAAAACAGTTGTGTTGTTTCACACGTTCATAATGTATTAGCACCCCTTTGCACGGGCTGCTAATGTCCACTTTCCGCCCTTGTGACACAATATACTATTCCCACTTTATTTGTGCATTGATTGAAAATTATCTGCAGAGGCCAGATATTACTTTAATAAATTAGGTAATAGCGCCTGCTGATGATTTGCAAAATATGGAATGCATTGTACAAAAATTTAATACATTTTTTATCAACTGGTTGTTAGTATCACGTGTACATACGAATTTTATTGATTGAAGAATTTCTAGTTAATAATAATAATATAAAAACGTGCCCATACTTCTGAAACAGACACAATTTTTAAAACAACAAAACAGATCCGATAAATGTGGAACATATTATTTAATTTTATATTAATCGAACTGGGATGTGTTTATTACAAATCTTTTAGTATAACAAACTGTTCCTGTCACAACTAGGATCATTGTTGGACATAGCCAGCAAATCGCTTAATATAGCACGCGGTGCACTCCGATCAACAAAATTAATTGAATTTTTTCATTAATCTCACTTGTCGTTCACTGCATCAAGTTATAACCTGCAGTGTCATGGTAATATTTCAACTGAAAAAAGCTTATTTTCCGAAAAGGGCTTACTATGATTTATATCCTCAATCTGGAGAGGGATTTACTCGAAGGGCATTAGAAAAATTAACAAACAATCTCGTTTCCTGTGCTAGGGTAGGCGATAATGGAGCCTTTATACATTTTTCTTTGATTTTTTTCGCAATAAAAAAGAAGCAGATGAAAAGAAAATTGAATTCTCTCAAAGATATTTTATCCATTTTCATAATTTAATTACAAAAATTAATGAATTATAAATTTTCTCGGAATTGTTTATACAGATTTTAATATACGGACTTTACAATACACAATAAATTGTAAAACTAATCCCCTTTGATACCAGAGTATATAAGAAATAATATAAATGTAGTGTATAGTACAGAAAATTATTTTAAAAATATATTTGTGTTAAATTTAGGAATTTTAAAATTGTCCACTTCAATTATTATAATTAAAAAAGAAACAGAAAAGTTTCCATACTTCTCTGCTTGTCCTTTGTCAAATTTCTGAAAAACTGCCTTCTATAAATATGTTTATTATGTGGATTTAAAATATGCATATGAGTTACAACTCATTGTAAATGAGGCTGACGTCAATTCATTTATCGAAGGATGTAGAAAAATTAGATTTCGATGTGATGCTACTACCTTTTATCCGGGTTCTACGGCTGTAAAACGAGTTCCCGCTTTCCCATTTTCTGGGAAAATGGAAATTCGCATTCAGGGACATCCAGTTTTCAATCACCTACGCCGCTGATAACGCTTATCTATTCCAGCAACCGTTATTGTTCTGTTTTGCCATGTATTTATACAAGGGTTCTCGGCAAGAGATCAGTTTTTAGTCGTTTTCTCTCAACTACTTCTAAAAAGATATATGAACTCTTTTTCTGTTTCCAGTTTCCATTGGAATCCGGACTTATCCAAAGCTAAATTTATTTCTTGACTGTTGGAGATTGTCGCTGAAATGATCCGAGCAAAATATGAAAGAAAGAATAAACATTTCTTTTTCTTTATCAAAATAAAAAAATTGTTTATTTTAGGTATATGTTCGTGCAACCAATTTGAAATTATTTATAATAATCAGAGGCGGACAAATGTTGTTAATCAGAACTACTACCAGAATTTTATAGATCGTAATTTGTAATTTTGACTTAATATTTGGATACTTTTTAGAGAACACCAAGTACAAGTTAGTGCAATGTTCAAAATAATAATTTTAAAAAAGGGGTGCTACTCTAAAAAACGGGTTTCGTTTATTATATTATGTATTTTTTTTTAAATTTTAACAAAATATTTCAGTAGTTTGTATAGTATATACGGAAATATTTCGTTGCCTTTTGACGGCAATAAAATCTAAATTATCTTTTGGATCATAAACAGACCAGAAAACTGTAATAATGGCGGGCAGAACCGGAATTTGAAATTTCATACCTGCACTGTCCAAATATATATAAAAAAAATGAGATATTGGGTATTACCATCATTTGCAAATATATAAATACAATATAATAGGCCTAATTAAAGCTCTATGGTTTTGATGACTTGTTTTTTTTTTAATCCCTAAACATTAAAATGTGTGGCTTCGTTCCGAACAGTATGCTGCTGTCAACTAAAAATATAGCAGATTCTTCTTTGGATTACCACCAAAGCAAATGACGCACAAATGTTTAAAAATTGGTTTGAGTATCGGCTTCTTAAAAATATTCCTAAAAATAGTGTTATTGTTATGGATAATGCTAGTCGTCAAGTAGTCAAGTTGCCTAGTTCCAATAGTACTAAAGCAGAAATTAAAAATTTTATGTTAGATAATAATATATACTTTGAAGAGACTCACACAAAGCGAGACCTATTAGAAGTAATAAAAGCTTTTAAAATAAATAAAAAATATGTGTGTGATAAACTCGCAATGGAAAATGGACATACATTGTTGCGTCTGCCTCTGTGCTTTTGTGTTTTAACCCAATTGAACATATACGGCATCAATTAAAATCGAATGTTCAAAGAAATCTTCCCCAACATTAAATACATCTGTAGTGGAATTAATAAAAAGTGTAGTAAATGATATTACTGCTGATAGTTGGAAAAACTCCATACAGCATGTTATAAAGGTGGAAAATTCTTACGTGTCTATGAATACTAATGTTCAGCCATTAATAATAAGTTTAGACAATGATAGTGATAGTGAAACCGAACTTAATTTAGAGTAAGTTAGAATAAATTAGCAAAAGTAAAAAATCTAATTTTGTAAGAAATTTTTGTATTTGATATTATGCTCTTATTCTAATATTAGCTTAAATTTTATTTAATTCGTTTTCTTGTACTTATTAACCCTTTGCCAATAAAATATTATTCTTTATTCATTTCGTAAGTTTCATTTAAAATTCTATTTAATCTCATTTAATCTGTCCTCTTTATGGCCCATTGAAAAGGTTGGAACTTACACAATGGGGATTAAAGATCTGATTGATTTATGGTAGCCAACTGTATATCTTTAACCACACTTAAACCAAAACTAGTACAATCAAATGTACAATGTTCAGAATAATGAACTTCAAAAAATGGAGTGCTAACTTTATACACATTAATTTCTCTCTTAATGGTAATGGTAATGCTTGTTTAGTTTCAAAAGATTCCAAGTGCGGTTGAAGTTTTAAAAAGAGTTTCTAAATCGAAATTAAAATACAGTAGCATCATATAGTATCCCTAATCAGAAAGTCTGAACTCATCAACTGAACAAATATCATCTATAGATGCAGAAATTCTGCAAGTAAAATATTGGTAACCGATATATTCATAAATGTAGCACAATAACAGTGTTTGGACAATATTATTACGAATTTATTCAGAACAATAAACAACTAAAAGGTTGAATTAACTTTCACTATTTATTCTTTAAATACTTTAAAGTAATGGTTAGTACAATAAATTTCATTTCAAATTTAGTTTATGTAATGAATAAATTAGTATGTGTATGATTCATTTCAAACCATTAGGTGATAAGACTTGTACGAAAACAGGTCTAAAAAGCAAAATTCTTAATAAAATGAACTGTAAAAATCAAATTTGAAATGGTTGTAAAAACTTTGTTATTCTAAATTTAGGATTAAAATGTATCTCAAGAATTACAGTAAGATGTTACTTCATAAAATTACTGAAATTTTAAGCATACTTACTCAAAATTTTATTTAAAAATTACAATGAAATGTAAAAATGTATCAAATGACGATATTTTTCTCCGACTACTTTCCTATGATTTTTTTTTCTTTATTTTTTTCGTTATTATATTGGAGGTCGTTAGAAAGATAAAGAATTATTCTTTTAATACATTTTGGACAGTTGTTCAAAATTCTTTGTATATAACGAAGAAATTTATATTTGAAAACATGGAAAATTTAGTTAAAAATTAAATATTGATTGTCAAAATCCTTGGAGATGGTGGGTTCTTGGTGAAATACTGTAAATAAAGATGTATTTTTGCATTCATTCTTATTCAATTTCCATTCGTCCTAACATTATAAGGTAAGTTAAAATTTTAAAAAATTGTTAGGTTTAATTTTTGAAAATCAAAATTGTTGTTAAAAGTAAGTTAGTTGGTCCCATAGTATGAATTTACCATTAACGTAGTAGAGGTAAATCTACTGTCAAAAAATAATATTAAGTGTCTATTAAGGTTTAAAAATTAGGGTTTCACATGAAACGAGATATGTCATCACTTTGGAAAACTCGTCTCGTACTGAAAAAGTAAACCTCGTTTAAATCCCGGGCTCGTATCGTTAAATATTATGAATAAAAATTGAATTGGAGTTTTAACGTGATTTTTTTAATACGAGATAAAATATTTCACAGAATTTAAGCAGATTTTATATTGTATTATTTTGTGTGTTTCGGTCTCGTCTAACTTTTTTCCGAATGTGTCTCTTCTCTTTTTCGTCTCTGAAGTCCTCTTAAAAATTAACCTTTGGCTTATGTGCATGGTCAATCGAGTTAAACCGTTCACATAAAGGTCATTAATTAAAAAAAAAATGGGAATAAAACGCCACGTATAAAAAAAACTCCATTTTTAGTAAATCACTTTTTTTTGGATTGCCTGTTTTACTGTGTAGATAAAAAAGTTGTATTCAGTGAACCTAAAAGGAGATATTTTCGCAAGTGCTGCAGGCCTGGAAAACTGCGAAAATCACGAAAGTCTGGAATTTAATTTAACATTGAAAAACCATGAAAACGTAGGGAGAAAACTGAAACTTTTGAAAATGTTTCTTGTGTTTATTTTAAATGGAGGACGAATTCGTTTCAGGCCGAAAAAAAATTATTATTTAAGTATTTTTTCAGCCTATACGTGGGATTAAAACAATGTGGTTGAAGAAAATTAAATGTTAACTGCTGGACAGCCAATTAAATCAATATAATATACTTGTTTTCATTGTATTCCTTACATTTCTACAACAATATTCTGGTTTTTGGTACTATTATCGTATTTAATAAATAAAAATAAATAAATTAAAATATCGATATTTGAATTAGAAATAGATTTAATCTAACAAGAATTTGGAATGGATTATGAATAATAAGGTGTTGAAAGTAACCATTTCATGAATGTATGTCAAGAATTTTTATGGTAAATAAATTCAAGCATTGTCCAAAATTTGGTTAAAATATACCATTTCCATACTGTAAACAACTTTATTATTATGTAAAGAACCACAACATAAAAGCAAAAGAAATTGTTTACATTAAATATTTAAATAGTTGATATATTGATTTAATTTAAATATAACAACAAAGGAATCGAATAGTAATAAGTTTGTTTATCTGAATGGATATTAAAAATAAATGATAGTTTAAAAAAACTACAAAAACACGCTTTGATTGCTAACCGAACTAAATGAAAGAAAAATATTTTTATTAAGACCAGTAAACAACTAAAAGGTTGAATTAACTTTCACTATTTATTCGTAAAAATGCTTTACATGTAATGACGGCCGTTTTGCTATAGAACTAGCATTGTCAGATTGACATATTGAAGTTACATTTTGTTTGTTTGTAGCTAGGTACCTGACGTTGATTAGGTAGTATTAAGGCTAGCCCAAGTATGGAAGTTATAAGAAATAACAATATTAAATCCTAGATGTTATTTGCCCTAAAGGATTATTGGATGGATTATTAATTTCTTTAGTTTGTTGAGGGAATATTAGTTGTAGTGACATTTTCTGTTCTTTCTTATTAATTAATTTATTTATCAAATGTATCCAAAATTATATTATAATAAATTAAAACAATATAAAATTTTCACCCGCATACTTTATACTTTTAATCCATCCTGTATCCTTATTTTCTACTTTTTCTATCCCGAGTATCCTAAAATTTTAACTAAACCTTTCTAAAACTAATATTCTATATTCTTTTTAACCTACCCTGTATATTTATTTTTCACTTTTACCATTCCGAGAGCATTCAAATTCCACTTAGACCTCTCCCGTATGCTTTATTTTTTAACCCACCCTGTAACGTTATTTCCTATTTTTTAGTTCGATTAGAAGTATGCAAAGTTTCAAATTTATCAGACCTCCAGAATCCGGTAAAAATTAAGCTCAAAGATTCCGTTACACACATAGATACATAAATAGTTACAACCCAAGCTAATATAAAGTGTGGTAAAATGTAAAATATTTAATTATAAACTTCCATTAGCCAGGTTTGTACTTATTTAATAATTGGCCTTATGGTTTGAAGGCCTTAATAATTACAATTTAATTACGGTTACTGAGCAACTGACAATTACACTCCTTATGCTACTCAGGAATACCATGTTTGTTCTGTAAATAATTCCTCCACATGTATTATTGGAAACATTGCCAGTTAGCAATGGCAGTCGCTAAGGTTTAACTCATCAATCCGTGTAAATTAATTAAAATATAGTCGAAATGTCATAACAAGTGTTACATTCTATTAAAAAATATGACAATGGCAAATACTAGGGAAAGTTAAATATGAAAGAATCAGGTATATGTTTTGTTTGTAACCGATATCATTAAATAAAAGAAAAAGTATTTCATTTTTTTCTGTCCGAAGAATTCCATGATCTGATCCTGATTCCAAGATATAAATTTATGCAACCCCATAATTCACTCGCTTTCCGAAAGTATGTGGTACTCGAGGCAATATATTTCTATTCCTCACATTTTTATTTTTGTGTTTTTTTTTATTTGATTTAGTTTACTTCACGTCCGACGCCTACTTCCACAAATCTCCCGAGCGCAGCTCCGTGGCGAAACATTGCTGGAGTTATTATTATAAACAATATAAACATGCAGGTCGTGTTCCGCAAAAATACGGGCTGGCATTTATCAAAGACGAGACCGGGGCACGGAAACAACTAAATAACGCAACAGTGTCGTGCACGAGGGATGTTGAACTTGTCTAAGAAATAACTGGGTTATTGTTTACAAAAATAAGTACATAGTTAAAATATTGTTTATAAATCAACAAATTAACCAAAAATGACTAAAACCACAAGATTAAATTTGCTTTAGAGCCATAGGTATGTTTCTCTATAAAATAACAAAATATATCCAATCACAGTTAACACTATTTAATTTAATAATAGCATGGATTACGTAGATCATAAATATCTCCAAATGGTTTCTAATTCCAACACAGCGTTTGATAATTTACAAAACATTAGCATGCCACGAACACCCGATTTTAAAATGAGTTTAGCTAAAATCCTAACCTATATCTATGCTATATCTATGATGAAAGAATTAGACACTTTACATTTTACCCACCCTCGTGCACTGTACAAATTCCGTACTGCAATATCAATCTGGCGAAAGTCTCTAATGAAATTACTCTTTCGTCTTCCTATCGGCAATTCTTCTTTGCACTAAAAGAATATTCCTCATACCAATCCATATGATGCATCAGAATCACCGGAAGTTGAATCAATGGGAGTTGCAATTGTTACAGAAAGGTCTTTCCAGACATTTTTTGTATTTTATTCAATATATTCTGGAGAATTTTTATCATTATCTAAAGCGTTGCAACAACTAATTTATTCAAAGACAGTAATATTTACTCATTCTTTTAGTGAAATTGAAGAATATTTCCAAATTACATTAAGTAACTCCTATAAAAAATGTTTTTAAACTCTAGAATGCCAATACTTCTAGCGAAGTTGAAGTTTTCTAGAGGGCATATTCCTAATTTGATAGAGAGTCAGAGCAGCTCCTTCTAGTACTTTTAGCCACTATGCATTCGCTGAATATAGGCTCTGCCGTTTCTTTAGGGCTTTCGCTAAAACGACAGTTTTTTTGCTCATTATTTTGTGGTGATACCATAAAGGACACTGTTCGGTGAGAAGGCCTACGGTCAATTTTTCTTTTTTGCTTATTTGGATAAGGCACTTTAGGTACTCTTTCAGGTGATATGTTTTCAAATCTTATAGCTTGTCTCAGTCCTGGCGTATTCATCCAGAGACATCGTAGTCGACCCTCTTCCCAGGAACGGAGTTCCTTTTTGTTGAGGCTTTTTATTAGACCACAAAAGCCCGCCGGACCAAGGAGCCCCTTCTTTTGTGGATCTATTAGCTTTCTCATTATTCATTATCCCTCTGTGATCTGGCAATCACATCGAGGCAACCTTATTGTTTTTTACCAGTTTCTTAAGGGATTGTTTATACACTAGCACCAGATAAACATTATCTGGATAATATAAGAAAGCTGACAGTTTTGCTAAGGAAGCCTATTAATTAAAAACATAATCAAAATCCTATATCTGACACTACCAAATGGCAAAAAGCATTAACCATATGATATAGTGAAAGTAACAAAATACATAGCAACCACGTTGGCCTGGGAGTATCTAGAGAGACTAATCGATTTAGGCAATAATAACACAGTTACTCTTCTTTGACTCTCAGGACACTCGGGAATAAAAGAGAATTAAATAGCAGATATGCTAGCCTACAATTTCGTCGTCAATGAGTTCTACTGCATTGAGAATCGAATGTAAGTAAGCCTTGTTGGGTAGTTCCATCCCAAAAATCTAATCTAAGAATACGCACAGAAATTCCAACTGGACACTGCAAATTGAGGGGGCACCTGTGCACGATGAAAACTCAATACATATTCTCGCAAAATGCACTACATTAGGCAATGCAAGAACTGTATACTTTGGAGTATATCAAATAGAAGAGGGAGAACTACCTTAACTAAAGTCGATCGACGTCCTACCCTTTTTAAAAAAGCTATTATAGTGCAGGTATAGATCACAGTGATACAACTCCCTTTCTTCTACATAAATACATTTAAAAAATAACAAACAAAAAATTAACCTAGAACTAGATAGGTACTCAATAAAACAATCCGAAATAAATCTTGAAAGTTCTCCACTATTAAACTGTTTACTTTGATTGAGTTTACATTTTATACATAGATAAGACGTAATTGTAAAACACAAATATATTAAGTTATTGTAAAGATCAGCATGATATAGTTTTTTCCTGGTTTTTCTATATCATTGCACAGTTATACTGATCTTAGAGGGAAGTACATCCGAGAGTACATCCAGGATAATCCCTTAGGGCTATTAACATCTAGGCTTTAATATTGTTATAACTTATTACTTCCATTCTTGGTCTAGCCTTAATACTACCTAAACAACATCAGGTACCTAGCTAAAAACAAACAAAATGTAACTAAAATGTCAATCTGACGATGCTATTCAGCGAAACGGCCGTCATTGTAATTTAAAACATAATTTTTCGAATAAACTTGGAAGTTGCGTTCAAACGAAGAGTTTTTTATTATTCTTAATAAGATGGACTTCCAAAAAGTAAGGGTTGGTACAATAAATTTAATTTGTAATTTCTGATTAAGTAAATCATACTTAGGGACATTGAAACCACCAATAATAACCTTTCATGGTTGATGTGATATTATTAATAAGTAATTAATACTAATAAAAAATAAGCTTTCATTTCTTGGGTATAATTTTATAATTTACAATAGTTTGTAAAAATTACAATTAGTTAATGTTAAGTTAGAAAACAGTACCTAACATTTTAATAAAAATCATTGACAGAGAAATTATTACTGTCGTGGTTCAATTTGTCAAATACACATTTATTAACTTCTGGTGTGGTTTCATAAAAGTAAACGATAAAATAACTATAGATAACTACAATTTCAAGCAATAAAACTACATATAGAAAAGTAATAAGAAAGCTGTGTTGGATTATAATCAAATAATAACAACGACATAGAACATAAAGCTAACCTAATTGTTGAATGAAATATTTAGTTCACATACTAGCTGATATTTAATGTCTAAATTTTAAATACATCGTAAAACTGTAAAAAGGACTTTATTAACTGCTGCAAATATTTGTTTTATGTCGAAATATTTTTACACTGCGGATAAAGAATAATAAAGTAAACTTAATGTTGCAAAATTAATGAGATTAAAAAAAAACTCGAAATTCGTTATTGATATAACGAATTACAAACATCTAGTTTTTTTAGTTTACCCCATGTATGTTTCAGACGCACTTTACATTTACATTATTTACTCTCCTACTGTTTTGTAGACAAAAGTTCAACTTTAATATTTTAGAATTGAAACAGAAAACACAAGAGATGTGTGTTTATCTCATGGGACAACAGTATTTTGTGGACTACAAAATGAAACTGTTTTTTCGCTTCTTTTCATTATTTATTTATAGTATTTGTTTATTTATTAGTTACTATTGCGATGTAATATTTTCAATGTGGTCTGACATAAAGTCAGACCTCAACGTTTATATGTATTTAAATAAAAAGCGCGACTAGTTTCGGCCTTAGACCATCATCAGGATAAAATGAAAAGATGCAGGTTAGAATCAAAAATGTAATAAATACATTGTTATGAAAAATAAAACACTCAAAATTAAATTAAACATTTCTATATAAAAATATAAATTTAAAAATTATTTGACATTTGATTGGAAAAAGTTCTATAAAAATTGACAGTTGATGGTTAAAAGATCTATGAATTGGAAATTAAAATAGAGAAAAACCAAGTAGAAGCCTGACGACGATTATTTTTGAGTTTGGGGAGGTCATAGAGGTTGTCAAACAGACAGAAGGAAAAAAAGTTTTTAGAAAAATTTAAACCATTTTTTAAAAGTACTATTAGGTATGGGAAAATATATAAAAAATATGAAAAAACCTTATAATTGCAAACTAAAGAAATATACCTAATTATAATTAAATATCAAGAAAAATAAAGCTGTAAAAGAATATTTAAAAGAAAGAAGAGAGAAGGTAGAAAGAATTCTATTCTGAAAAGAAGTGGTTGGAAGAAGACAAAAATAGAAAAATTTTAAAGGCCTAGACAAATTAATAAAAAACTAGAGATAAGAGCAAATTGAAAAATTAAAAAATTTTAAAATAAAAAGAATCTCAAATCTGCATATAAAAAATAAGAACAATAAATTAATATTAAAATAAAAAATTTTATATCAAATATCAATGAATTAAACGAATATTGATTAATAGAGTTTTGTACTGAATCAGTGATTTTTTTAATTTATAAAATAAAATTAACATATTACTCAAGTATATTGAACTTGCCTTTTTCCCAAATTAAGAGTCTCTTACATATATTTTTTTAATCTAATAAAATCGTACTTGTTTAAATTAGTTTCTACGGGTTAATAAAAAATTATAAACTCAATAAATTATAAAACAGCAAACCATAACAATAGGTATATAAAAATATCTTAATATATCATGACGATATGAAACGAAATAGTGAAAAATTAAGTGACAGACCTGAAGTTAATAAATATAAACAATAACAAGCTTACCTCATTATGCGTTTTTAAATATTTCTCGTTTGAAAAGTGATTTTGTTTTTAATCTAGAGAACTTATGAGTCCTTATTTTTGACACGTTCACAGTTAATGAAAGTAATCAAAGCGAAAAGTAATTGTTTCAATTTATTAAGTAGTATAAATGTACAACAATAAAACTGTTTAGTAGACGGTAATAACACTTTAATTAGCGTGGTTTAATGTTCTTTAATTTACACTTCTGATTTAAAAAAATTCGAATGATACTTTTTACATCCATAAAAACTAATGCTTAACAAGAACTCATTTAAATAAAGTTAAAACTGTTCAACTTTATGTCGTCTCAAGAATAATTTACTTGGGATTCGTAGTAAACCTCATAAATAGGTAAAATGTTAACGATGTGAAAACAAGATTTAATATAAATAAACCATCTTGTACAGTTGTTTACGTCTCTTTCGTTGACATTTGAGCAAATACCATTTTATGCGTATATAAATTCAGCGACCTACAGAGGCGTCGACAATAATTATCCAAGAACTTTATGCTTTTCTTGACTTTTGTTTTTGTAAACATTATTAGCGAATCATTTTCATTTATCATATATTAGGTTGGTAAACATTATTTTCTTTTCTCATTAAACGTTTTTGTAAATCTTTATAATTTCTATCAAGTTAGTATAAATTTATATAAATTTATTATTATTTGTGTCAAAATGATATATATTTTTTATCGTTAATATTTAAAGAAGCAATTTTCAATACAGTAGACAATGATGAAGCAAAAATCGACCGAGACTAAAAATTAGAATTAGGAAAAATAAAGACACAGTGAAGACAAGTACAGAAAGGATATATAGATCCAAACTTTGGGATCAGGATTAAAACAAAAGCTATAATATAAAATAATACTAGATGGAGATAGTTCTTATAAAAATAATGACAGTTAAAACAAACACAAAAAAAGATTTAAGGATTTGTGAAAAAATGTAAAAGAACATTTTTGTTCCAACAAATGTAAAATTTAACACATAATTTTATTAAAATGATTATACTTTCTCTCTACTTTAATTTTTAATAATATTAATAGTTAGGTTCATTGTGCTTCCTCCTGATCTTGGTCCTTTTGTTCGTCTTTCAACCTACTGATATTCGACCAAGTTACCACATGGTGTGCTTTTCCTGAACTTCTTTCCTTTTATATCTTATTTTGTAACGGACTAACTCTTATTTTGCTACCATCAATGTTCTAAGATACAAAAAGTACCTTTTATACAAGATCTCAGACACTTCTGCTGGACAAGAAATGTATTGTCATACTGCTCCGAAGAACAGACTTTAAATGTCCTCGCCTAGCCTGGAACTCATTAATTTCGATGTGTACGTTATAGATGTCCCGTCAGGAAATTAATGGGATATAGTGATTATTTGCCCATAAATTAAATTTAAAAAGACTTTAGAAAGACCTGGTTTTCCTCCGACTACTTTCGCATGATAAGAAGGATTTTTAGATACCTACCAAAAAGGTGTTTAGAATAAAGTTAAATAATCATACTTTGCATACAAGGGGAAAATCTATTTAAAATTATTAGTATAATAGAGAAATTTGGATTTAAAATTTAAGAATGTGACATTAAATTTCAAATTGTACTTATTATGAAGCATCAGCTTTATTTGTGTTTGAAGCCACATACAAAAAACTACTTTGTATGCGAACATTTTAAATTTCGCTAGTGTATAAACAATTTTATGCCTTTACTTTAATCTGTAGTATATGCAAACCAAAATTTTGTATTACTTAAATTTATTTGTATTTATTATACCTTGTCAGAAAGAACTGTTAAAAAAATGGTATTTTAGGTTTTGACATATCGCTATAAACATTTATAACAAGTAAAGTTCATTTCAAAACAAAATTTATTGCCAATATTTAAATTAAAAAAACTAAATAATAAACTAAATTCAATCATATAAATTAAAATAATATTGCATTATACAGTGCGGTCCATATGTATGGAATAAATTCATTTGTAGCGTTATTATGTACTATATGAAAAAAACCTGAAACAGGTCTATTTTTATTCTTAAATTGACAATTTACAGTATGAAAATATTATCCTCCTCCAGCACCCCTTCGGAATTATAAGCACCCCCTCGAAAATTTTAAATTACAAAGGAGGTCGTGTGGCACCTCGTTGGAAAGGGATTTTAGTCCTCTGTTCAGCAATATAAAGTTTTTTAAGTTTGGTGCAATCATAACTGAGAAAATTGATTTTTAAGATGTAAAATTTTGATAATGTCTCTAACACAAAACTTTACGTAGAATGAAGATAATAATGTCACATAATGATTAGAATGTGTTTTTCAAAGTATTTAAATTTAAATTAAATGTTCAAAATGACCACCATTCACTTCTTGACAATAACCGAGGCGATATTGTTTGGTCTATTAAAATAACTTTAGAAATAATCAGGTATTTTCGTATCTGTTCTGCTAAATATTAGGAAAAAACTTTGAAGATATTAAAATAATAGTCAAAAAACTAAATAAACAATTGATATAAATCTAGTAGGCTGCTGTCATTTAGGTATTTAAAGTTACTAAAAGACGTCAGTATAATATTTGTGCACGTATTAAATTTAATTATGGCTCATTTGTCCGAGACTCAAAGAATAGACATTTTAATTATGATTGGTTGTGGTAATAAAACCAGAACTCAAAAGGAGGTTTGTGAAATTTTTAATAATAAATACCCTGGTCAACACGTTTCGCAGTCTACAGTTAGCAAAATTGAAAAAAGTTTCGTGAAACTGGACATGTAAAAAATATTGAAAAACCAGGTAGAAATGTTCAATTTACTGATGAAAAAAGTTAGATGTACTTCTAGAGATTGAGGAAAATCCGCATAAGACAACTCGAGAACTTGCCGCCGACAATGATGTAAGTAAATCATCTATTTTGAGAGTTCTGCATAAAGAAAAATACCACCCTTACAAAGTTCAGTTGGTTCAGGAGTTAAATGAAGATGATCCTGATAGAAGGCAAGAATTCTGTGAATTGATGATGGATAGAATGAACGCAGATTTGCAGTTCATAAACAAAATAGTTTTTTCTGATGAAGCGACGTTTCATTTAAACGGAACGGTTAACAAACAGAACTGTAGATATTGGAGCAGAAAAAATCCTCACTGGATGTGTGAGGCTCACACTCAATATCCTAAAAAAGTTAACGTTTGGGCTGGTATCATTAACAATAAAATTATTGGCCCTTATTTTTTTGAGGACACAGTTACTGGTGAGGTTTATCTAGATTTTTTGATTAACTTTTTAGTGCCTACATTACAAAGAGTTTTTTTTTATGTTAATCATCCAAATGAGATAGATCGATCTATTTACTACCAACAAGACGGAGCTCCACCGCATTTTGCACGTACTGTTAGAAATTATTTAAACGAGGTATTTCCCAATAGGTGGATTGGAAGACGTGGGGCGATCGAATGGCGGGCTAGATCCCCGATTTGACTCCTGTCGATTACTTCTTATGGGGTTATTTAAAATCTAAAGTATATTTTAATAGACCAAACAATATTGCTGATTTAAAAATTAGGATAACGGAAGAAATTAACAAAATAACCCCCGAGGTCATACAAAATGTTGTACGAGAATTCCAATATCGCCTCGGTTATTGTCAAGAAGTGAATGGTGGTCATTTTGAACATTTAATTTAAGTGTCAAATACATTGAAAAACACATTCTTATCATTATGTGACATTCATTCTACGTAAAGTTTTGTGTTAGAGACATTATCAAAATTTTACATCTTAAAATTCAATTTTCTCAGTTATGATTGCACCAAACTTAAAAAACTTTATATTGCTGAACAGAGGACTAAAATCCCTTTTCAACGAGGTGCCACACGACCCCCTTTGTAATTTAAAATTTTCGTGGGGTTGCTTATAATTCCGAAGGGGTGCTGGAGGGGGATAATATTTTCATATTGTAAATTGTCAATTTAAAAATAAAAATCGACCTGTTTCAGGTTTTTTTCATATAGTACATAATAACGCTACAAATGAATTTATTTCATACATATGGACCGCACTGTATATAGCAAATTAGTCACCTTAGAACAAGTAGAAATACAATAATTATGATAGACAATAATTATAATAGTATATTAAAAAAATATAAAAAATATTATAAACAACTTATTTCATATGGCTGTTGTGACACTCGTTCTTTAAAAAACTCATCGCTTCGCGATTCGTTTTTTAAACTTGAACTCGTGTCATAACAGAATTCCATATGAAATAAGTTGTTTATAATATTTTTTATATTTTGCCCTTTTTAACATTTTTTAAATTAATTTTTTATTTTATGTAATTACGAAAATTTTTATTTTAAAAAGTATGTCGGCAGCACTGTGTAATTTATAAAATTTGACAGTTGTGACATTTAAATTATCAAATGTTAATGTTTTAAAATATTTTAAAATGAATAATATACCAATAATAATATATTATATAAGTAAAATATTATATTCATATTCACAGATACTTTCTTAAAGAACAATATAAAATTAATAAATTGCTATTAGCCACAAATGTCATTGTCAATAGTCTTGCCTTTAGATACTTCACTCATGTCGCCAACCATTTAAAACAAAAATTTGCGTGCGTAAAAGTTACATTATGATACGCAAATGCGTTTTATAATGAAGATTTTTATAAGTGCAAAATATAAAAACGATTTTAAATCATTCCTGTAACGAAATATGTTTTTATTGTCATTTATAAATTTTTGATCATATTAATTTTCCCTTTTTTAATTTTTGTTGCAAGATCAACAATAAATCATTTCTATTGAGATATATAAAATGTATAAATCAAAACGTCCTCTGCATAAATCGGCTGGAGCACTAAACCCGAGAACTAAATCCGTTTGATAACTTGCCAAATAACTAGAACAATGCCATTGTAAAATAGTTTAATTGCCGATAAATTCTTTTTTTAGTAAGATAGTAAATTAAATCGTTGGCTGATGCAGTGGTTTACGTAGTCAGCTTATTTGTTGTGGGTTTTTTACTAGAGCGGAGGTATGGGGACACAAATAAATACCTTTATATATAAACTTGTTTTAAAAAGAATATTGTAGAACGCATATGCTTTAAAAAAAGTTTCTATTATAATTACTGATCAGTTTGATTAAAATAGGTGTAAAACTATTGTGTGTAAAACTATTATCTTAACATTTATTTTCTTTAGGAAACTTAAAATATGTATGTATTAAAACTTTCTAATTCGTATAGTTATTTAAATGTTCATTTTTTTCAAACCAAAAACTCTAGGATCTTATAAATTTGGCGTTGGGCTAGTTCCGTCCTTTATTTGAAAATTTGCTATACCTATAGCTACTTTGGATTTGGATGGTTTAGCTTTGCAAGATTGCTCTTAAACATCTAAAGGGTCTGGGTAGTATTCTAGTACCCTCCATAAAAGTGGGGGAGGGAAAAAGTCAGGTCTGTCTTGTACAAATTATATACCAGTGGGGAGATAACCGAACCTTGAGCAACTCCAGTTCTTGATCGGTAAAATGGAAGATCTGATTTTAACTTAAAAGGTTCTTGAATTGAGAAAAGATTTGATTAATTTTAAAATGAAAATACGGTTATATTTGTATTGTTATTATATATATTTATATGTTCCTTTCGGAAAATGTTGGTGTACCACTGTTTGACCGACACGAGTCCTCAAAATGCTGATTGGGTAAATACTCATTGAAACATTGCCACGAAACGAAATGCAGACATGAGTTTTTTTGCGAATACAAACAGATAACACAATAGCGGATATTTTATTGGTAATCCGAGGTATTTACAGCAAAAAATAAACTGGACATATTAATTACATTTTTCTAAATACGCTAAACGATTAAAATTCTTTATCCGGCATTTACATGAATTGCGTAACTTACATCTGTATTATAATAAAAGTTTGTGACATTGACACTGGTTTTTCCTTTCTTCATTTATGAAGAGTCACATTTAAGAAATGATGATCTAGTTCTAATGAAATTTATGGTACTAACCCTTACTGTGTGAAAGTTCATCTTATTCAGAACAATAAACAACTAAAAGGTTGAATTAACTTCCACTATTTATTCTATAAATACTTTAAATTCAATGACGATGCTATTCCGATAGCGAAACGGCTGTCATTGAATTTAAAGTATTTATAGAATAAATAGTGGAAGTTAATTCAACCTTTTAGTTGTTTATTGTTCTGAATCTAGTTCTAAATATTTCTTAATTTCAAACAATTTCAATACCTCATCAGGGGTTTGAGTTCGGCACTAGTTACTGTTTTCTTATAAAAATAAAATGCTAAACTAAAACTAATTTAATTTTAAGATTTAATTTAAACTATTATTTATGCAATATAAGTTAAGAAAATTAATAAACTGACCGGCATTCCGTTCAATAATTAATAATTATTTTTTTAGCAAAACTTTATATTTAAAAACTAGCTTTTGCGACTCAGGGCCGGTTTGTCAATAATTGTACATTGTATCCGATAGTTAAGTATCCATCAGATAATAGTAACCTTCAGATAAAGATCAAGTTTGGTTTTTGTTCAATTTTTATCCTCTAGTTAATTAACTGACAGCTAAGGAATGTTGGCAATAGTGATGAATATATGTATTGGATTTGATTGGTTATCTTTTTTTACACGATTTTCAGCGACCAATGGAAATCCTATACACAAACAAGGACATTCCATCATTTTTAATCTGTGTTTTAGATTTAACCATTTTACTGCTCTTGCTCTTGGATGTTTGGAGTTTTTAGATAATATGGATTTTTTAAAGAACGACGTGCTGGAAGGCGATGAGGAAATAGATATTGTGGAAGTTATTTAGCACGAACGTAAGCCTTATACAGTAAGGGAAAGAATGGGCAATTTTGACAAATGGAATGACCATGATTTTAAAGCAAGATTAAAGAAATAAATTGTATTGTCAATATTGGAAATAATTGAACATTAATTCGAATTTCGAACTGATAGGTTATTGAAAATATTTCCACTACTTCATTTGTTAAAACTTCTTTCGATTTCCTTCCAAGCATCTTTGGATTTCCAATACCACAGTTTTTCAATAATTTTTTACACACTCTTTTCATCTTATTAACATTCCTATCCATAGATTTCTCTCTTTGTGGTTGCAATGTACCTCTGCACAAATACGATAGATAAACAAATACAAAAACTACTCTAAATACAGAAAATAGGTTATGTAACACGAATTTTGTGGTATTATGGGCTATCTTGTAGTTATCTGACTTAACTGATGTCCATAAACCCATCTTCCCAAGTTAACTAGCAGATAGGCACTATCTCTCAGATAAATTGTAATTGATAAACCGGCCCTCAATGACAGCTAGTTTTAGTGAAACAGTTTGTTCGTCCGACAAATTCAGGGAGTGACGCATGCGTTATGTCGAATTTATGTAAGAAATATTTTTTAGTTGAAAGTTGGCATCTTTTTTAGTTTTAATTTGAATTTAAATTTTTTAGAATTTTTGTATGAACAGCTACATTACATTATATAGTTTTAAATTAATCTTGGTTTTAATTTTTGCTTGCATAAATCCTTAAAGATATACAACGAGATATACAACTTACAAACAATGTAAATTAATCTGTTATTCTATTCTTTTAACTTTAAAAAAATAAAAAAAATATATAGATCTCAGCAAAAAGAAACATAAATAATGAAATATTTGCTTCAATTTGTTTGGTTTATACAAAAACTTTATCGAGAGTCAAATTTTTCTTGTAGTTATAGTAATCGAATAAATAGGAAGAAAATAAAAAAAAAACTATTTCATTCATTGGACGTGGCTACTGGCTACTATGTCAACAAAAATATTTCTTAAAATAGTATGTTACGGAACAAGAGTGAAAAGTCGAAGTGACGAGTCCGTAAATTTCACGAGGTGCTCATAATTTCATCACTTTCACTAACAGAAATTGTATCATGTGTTGCCGATATTTAGGAGCAATACTCTTATAATCCAATAATATTTTAATCTAATAAAGCTATTTGATGTTTTTAGATTTACCAAAAGTATGTAAATAGACCAAAGTAGTACGCAGATAAAAATTTCCATTGCAATTTAATTAAACAAAGAAATTTAAGTTGTCCTATCTAAACGCACTTGTATGTTATGAAATCTCATTACGTGCATGTTATTGTAATGTCAACATTGCTTTTTTTGACGTTTACAGACATGGACGTAGAAAAATCATTTAATTTGTTTTTGGAAATGTCTATTTAGTCAAACAGTACATTTAATAGTTTAGTCGAGAAAAAGACTAAGAATAAATTTTAAAATATAGGGATTGTTTTATCGGATTTAGAATTAAGTTCTGAAAATGGCATAAGTTTTAAATTTTTCTGCCTTAACAGGAAACAAAAAGACAAAACTATGGTCTCCGTTTTTTGGCAATAGCTATGAAACTATTAAATATAACGCCAATATTTAAGAAAATGCTGAAAGAGGAGAAAATTTCACAAAAAAAGTCTTGATCACCGGTGTTTTAGCTCCATGGTCTACGATTTTAATTTTACGTTTAGACACTTGAAGGAATATAACCCCTATATAAAAAATTGTAAGTTGATTTTTGTTAAAGTTATTCAATTGTTAACTAACTGTTGACTTAACCTAAAATAAAATCTTTTATAATAATTTAAATAAAGTACCTAAAATTATTTTTTTTCTGGTAGCCTATTCTTATTTACACAGTCAACAAGATTCCGCAGTATAAATTTACGAAAGTTTTCTTATTTGTTTATAAAGATTTTTGTACGTTAACAAAAATTCCGGGTTTTTCGTTCTTTGTTAATCAAGAAAATTTTCGTAAATAAAGTAAGAAAGAATTTAATTTTTTTCAAACCAAACGCCCTAGGTCGTATACCTTCAATCAACAATATCTAAGAGACATGTTTTAACTGCTGGAGCGCCTAAAATGCAATTAACCCCGCTAGTAGATAAATTGAAACAGTAATTGAAAATTCCCGGTAAACTTCATTGTTTAACGTAGCACCAATTCCATTTTTCTACAAAATTGGCTGCCAGCTAAGAGCGCGAACATACACATAAATCTCGAACAACTGTCTGAACGTACCTAGATTGTTAAATAATGTTTGTCGTCTACTGTGATTGCTACCAAACATTTAAAATAAAACTGAAAAGATTGATGAATCACTTGACAACTGTAGAGTTTTGTTAATGAACTTTTAATTTAAATTAAAGCTTCGCGACCTCTTCGGAATCCTGCTGCGACCTATTCGGGGGTCCGCCAACCACCCTTTGAGAAGGACTTTAAAACAGTTTAAACTGGTTTTCCAGTAATGATATATCATTTGGTACATTTATCAAACGTCTGTGTAATGAACTTGAAGAAAAATTGTCTAGATAGGATTTAGATAAGTATAGCGTATTTTACAGGGCGTTTTTATTGCTTGAATATGATTGATTAGTATTTTCAACACATAAGTTTGAAGTAGTTCACACCACTCCTTTTATACCCCTGCCATTTTATTCAAAACAGTAAGCATTTGCAGTGTAGTTTTTTTGTTCTTTTTCGTACTTACATTTCAGCGGAAATATTTCATATCGATCCTTAAAAAGTAGTTTCTTTCGACGAAATAAAGTACACCTTTTGAAAAGAAAAAAGTATTCTACATTTTACCCGAATATATAGGCTATTTAAATTTTACAATAGGCATATAAATAGTTTTAGTATTCCAAAATACATTTCCACATCACGTATATCTGATTGTTCAAGGCCTATAGAGTGACACATATAAACAGCGTAAGGGAGAGTATTTCACGAGATTTATATCCGTGAAAAAAGTTTACAAGGTGACTCCATTAAGCTATAAAGCATTTTCTGTAGTAATTTGAAATATTTTTCTACAGAACAAGAACCTCTAACTATGAATAAATTTCTGCTTATCTATTTTCTACTAGTGGAATCTTTAATTCCTCTTTTCGGTCCTGTTTTCCAACCTAACCTAACATTTATTTTGAATGTTTTATTTTTAAACTTTTTAACAAAACTTTCACTTTTTACTCAAAAAATTGCTATTTTAACTCAATGACAGCTGTTTCGCTAAAAACTAGCATCGTCAAATTGACATATTGAAGTTACATTTTTTTGAATGTAGCTATCTGATGTTGATTATGTAGTGTTAAGAGTTAAGACTATACCAAGTATGGAAGTAATAAGACATAATATTAAAGCCTAGATGTTTTAGCTCTAAGGAATTATTAAGAACAATAAATAACTGAACGGTTAAACTAAACTAGCTAGTTATTTCGCTAAACAGCTGTAATTGAATTTATAAACGAATTTTAGTTTAACCGTTCAGTTATTTATTGTTCTTAGTAAGATGAACTTCCACAAAGTAAAGGTTAACACAATCAATTCCTAAGGAATTATCCTCTAAGATCAGTATAACTGTGCAATGATATAGAAAAACCAGGAAAAAACTATATCATGCTGATCTTTACAATAACTTAATATATTTTTGTTACATGTTTGTCTTATCTATGTATAAAAATTGAAGGCTCAATCGAAGTAAACAGTTTAATAATGGAGAACTTCGATGATTTATCAGTTATGCTGATAAATAACATCTAGGCTTTAATGCTGTTATGTCTTATAACTTCTATACTTGGTCTAAGTAAAAGTGAGAGTTTTGTTAAATTTATTTTTAATGTTCTTCTTAGTAAGGTGGACTTCCACAAAGTAAAGATTAATTCAATAAATTACCCTAACCGAATTTTCTCTCCTGCGTGTCATACTCTCTTTTTTTGTTGTTCTTATGAGCCTTTTAATAAATAACGTATCTAGCCTAAAACAGGATCTATATATTCTCATTTTGCTTTCAACTCATACGTATTTGTTTTTCCAAATCATATTTTTCCAGTATCCCAATATTTTGGTTGCCTTATCGACTTGCTTCCTAACTTTTCCTGTGGTGTGTTATCATCATATATTATCCAGCTTGAGTGAGAAGGTGAAAGAGGTACGAAGGTGCATTAAAATTGGCAATTAGGAGTGAAGTAAGTGGATGGACCGGAAGTTTGAGGAGATGAACTACTGTTTGACCCAGGTGCTCACTGGACATGGATCAAAGGTGGGGTATCTACATAAGATTGGGAAAAGAGAGACGAATTTGCGACAGGTGTGAGGTGAAGAAAGAACGAGGTAGTGTATTGGAAGAACATGGTGGAGATAATGTTAAGAGGGGAGAAAGAATGCGAGGAGGTACGCGAAGCAGTGGAGAGAATGGTTAGGGGAAGGTAACACTCTTGATGGCGTGAGTGGTATCATTGTTATGTGAAGAGTATATAAGGGACCGCTGCCCGTCTTGAAGTATGCTAGGGTAGTGATTCCGAGGCGGGGGTTACGGCGAGTTTTCTGAGATGGGTTTGATTGGTAAGCATACTCTAGGAGTTGGGGTGAATTCAACACTGTTGGGTTTAGTATACTAACCCTTACTTCTTGGAAGTCCATCTTACGAAGAATAATAAAAAACTCGTGTTTTAACTCAAATTCCAAGTTTAATAGAAAAAAATTGGTTTAAAATTACAATTACAGCTGTTTAGCTAAATAACTAGCATCGTCAGATTGACATATTGAAATTACTTTTTGTTTGTTTGTAGCTAGGTTCCTGATGTTGGTTAAGTAGGTAAGGCTAGATTAAGTATGGAGGTAATAAGACATAACAATATTAAAGCCTAGATGCTCTTCTTAAGTCTATGCTTTCATAACGTTATTAATTTTCTTATTTTTTAGCATGTTTCATGCTTTCTTTTAACGTCCCTACTTCTTTCTAATCCTTGTCTGTTCAAGAACTATCCAAGAATGTTTGGCCTCTGCTGTGTTTATCTGTTTCTGACGTATTTATTTGCTTCATAAGCTTTTTGTGTTCTGTTACTTATATCTTATGAAGGTATCTTGTTTTTTTCTTAGTTGCTATCTTGAATTTACAAAGCCGCTTTAAAATAGAATTATGCTTCCTTTGTGATATTCCAACTTCTAAGCGATCTGTTTTTATATACTCGTTTTCAACCATCTTGTACAACTTTGCCTGTGGATCCTTCTCCATTTTCCAGGCTGAACTACTCAAACCACCCACTTTTCATAGGCACTTCCCTAAATGGTGTTTAGTAGAATATAATACATGAGTTTATCTTTTATTTTTCATCTTGCTTGGTGTGTTTCCAACGCTCTGTAGAAGCTGCATATGTTCCTTCTAATTAACCATACTTTGCATTCTGTCACCCTGTAATAAACAGAACGGAAGAGAGGCTAGAAAGATTTATATCAACGAAAAAACTATGTGGGGCGCATAGGCATTTTTCAACTTCTGTCCTAACCAGAACACACATTCACATGCGACTCGTTCAGACTTAATTTTCCGTAACAAAAAAATAAAAGCACACGTACTTCCTCATACTGAATTCTCGTAGCGTAAACTTTCGAAAATACTCCAGGGTAAGGGCAAAAAATACAAAAAGAAGAGACAGGATAAACTAAGATACATGTTGCAACAGAACAGTACTCGCAGAAATAAACTGACCCGTTTCATAAAATGTTAAACAGACTCATCAGTGTTCAAGAATTGTTTGGTTTTTTAAGCAACTTTCGTATCAGATTTCTAAGATATGTTTATATACTTTACTTAATATAGCAGGTTTTTAAACAGCTGTTAAAACAGAAACTTATACTTTTCAAAGTAAAAATGAGTCGGCTTAAGGCTTAAATAAAATACAATATAACATTTTAACACGTATAAAGTGACTGCATTATTAAATTTACATATCAGTAGTTATGATAGGGGGCTACGAGGACACATTTTCTTATGGAGAATTCCCATGTTAGCGCATCCGCCAAAATTGGATTTCGCTTCGGATGGATTGAGTTCATGGTAACATGAAGAAGTCTCCAGAGGCTTTACAAGAAGTCTCTAGAGGCTTTACAAGAAGTCTCTAGAGGCTTTACAAGAAGTCTCCAGAGGCTTTACAAGAAGTCTCCAGAGGCTTTACAAGAAGTCTCCAGAGGCTTTACAAGCAGTCTCCAGAGGCTTTACAAGAAGTCTCCAGAGGCTTTACAAGAAGTCGTCGTCATAATCGTGTATACAAGGTGTAACGAAAACGGTGTCGAATGGCAGGTGTAAGCAGAGACCTTACAAGAAGAAGTCTCCAGAGGCTTTACAAGAAGTTATTATATATAAAAATATTTCAAATATTTTGAAATAATTTCAAGTGGGGTGTACATTATTTCAACGTATTTCAACCCGTGTCGGCCCCCTCGCATTATCTGGTTTAATTAGTAAATAAATGAAGATTTTTAAAATTAATCTTTACGATTAAAATATTTTTATAACTTCTGATTGAACTGTTGTATGATAACAGATGGCAATTACATAATATTTCCCGCAAATTGCATGATCTGGTTTAATTATAAAATAAATGAAGATTTCAAAAAATAATCTTTACGTTTAAAATGTTTACTTATTAAATAATCACATTTAAATAGAACGCAGCGAATATTATTTTATTCAGTATTGAATTGACTTGTGAAGTGTTAAACAGTCAAGGTAAACATTTTTTGTATTATATTTTTATTGTTATTTATTGTTTCCATTGTTACAGATGGATTTTTTAAATGAAATTAATGAATGTACTTCTGCCATTGCAGAATACAAACCAATTAAAAAATTGCAGGAGTTAAAGGAGTTTAAAATATTAAATCTTAAAAAAGTGAAAGGATAATTTGGGGAACAAATAGTAGTGGAACTGGAAACAGACATAGTATTCCTTCCAAATAGAGTTACAAAAATATTTTTGGGGGCAATAAATAGAGGGGATTTAACTATGGGAACTTAAAAAAACTTGAAATTGAAAGCATTGCAGCATTTGTAGCGTCCAAATTAAAAAACGTTGAATTATTGAATGTTGAAGTAAGTTTAAAAGATGCTTCAGAAAAATGTCATATTTGTGAACAACCTTTTTTATTAGGAGAAAAAATTGTTAGAGATCACATTTATCTCAGTGATGAAGTAAAAGATCAGCTTCTTTAGGCAATTCAAACAGACAAACCTGCTCAAGGCAGGAAGAAACAATAAAAACATCTACTATTGATGTAAGATTAGGTATCGAAGCAAATGCTGGTTTTCCGAAGAATACAAAAACTTATTGCATTATTATTCATGATTGTATGATGGAATATTTCCCCCTCACTGTAGTCATTAAAAATATCTCGTAACAACCGCAATCCTTCCCCCAGTAGATTATTAAAGCAGCTGGAATCAGTAGTGCGGTAGTTTAACGCCTGCACCATCATGAGAATCATGATAGATAGGGCTTTCTATCCCAAAGAACTCAGTATTAAAATTGGAAATAATTTAAATCACCAAAAATATATAATTTTTTAAGTGCTCGTGATAGAAGAACAACACACCATTTGGACAGAAATGTTCACGGAATCGACTACTCTTCTGGGGATATAGACCTCTCGGAGGTAGATATAATATTAAAGAAATGTATCCTTACACCTACCATTCGACACCTTTTCCGTTACACCTTGTATACACGATGATGACGACGACGACTTCTTGTGCCTCTGGAGACTTCTTCTTCTTGTAAAGTCTCTGCTTACACCTGCCATTCGACACCTTTTCCGTTACACCTTGAATACACGATGATGACGACGACTTCTTGTAAAGCCTCTGGAGACTTCTTGTAAAGCCTCTGGAGACTTCTTGTAAAGCCTCTGGAGACTTCTTGTAAAGCCTCTGAAGACTTCTTGTAAAGCCTCTGGAGACTTCTTGTAAAGCCTCTGGAGACTTCTTGTAAAGCCTCTGGAGACTTCTTGTAAAGCCTCTGGAGACTTCTTGTAAAGCCTCTGGAGACTTCTTGTAAAGCCTCTGGAGACTTCTTGTAAAGCCTCTGGAGACTTCTTGTAAAGCCTCTGGAGACTTCTTGTAAAGCCTCTGGAGACTTCTTGTAAAGCCTATGGAGACTTCTTGTAAAGCCTATGGAGACTTCTTGTAAAGCCTCTGTAGACTTCATGTTACCATGGACTCAATCCATCCGAAACGAAATCCAATTTTGGCGGAGGCGCTAACATGGGAATTCTCCATAAGAAAATGTGTCCTCGTAGCTCCCTATTATAACTACTCATATCGTTCAAAATGTTGCTTACTAAAAGTAACACAGTTGTAATATGGAAATAAAATGCAAAGCATCTCGATTTGGTAACAAATTTAACAGCACAATGTAAATAAAATAAGCGCTTGATATGTGGTTAAATTTTAAATTGGCGATATTGACAAGCGCTCAACTGAATTACATTTATTACCTTTTTTAAAATATTGTATCTATTACAATGTTTTTATTGTTTCCTTCATTTAAAAATAGCGATTTTAAAATCGAAAAATGTTTAATTTATTAAAAAATTGTTATTTTGATAAACATTGAAGTTATGAATATAGAGTGAATATCAAAAATTCAATTTCGATATTAAAAGTTAACTACATACATATACGTCGATATTAAAGTGAAATTTATTTTTACTGCAGCAATATTTTTGGTTTAATCCTACCCTATTTATTTTTCATGTAAAATTAATTATTATTTTAATTTTTTTCAGATATCCTCGCCTCTGAATTTATGTTTAAATAATACATCTTTACATAAATCGGTAAGTAGTTCTCATATATAGTAAAAATTAGTAAAATCATATTTGAAAACAATTATGAAATTTCGTATTCTGCGTATATCTTTTATCTTTACTTTTTGACTTGTCTTGGTAAACCTCTACTATTCATGGATTAAATATATAGAAACTGTGGACATAAATTTATGCAATTATTAATAAACCTCGTAATAAACTAATGAAGCTTCTTTTTTTATTCAAGCTCCAACTATATTTTCCGATATACAATACATGATTTCCATACATACTCTACAAGGAAACACACGTTGGACTTCCACCCACCATGTATATTCAACGTTTGTATGTCAGCACCAGCATCTGACAGTAACGTTGCTGACGATCTGCGCAATGCATGGCTAGTGTATAATTCAGGATTTGGCAAGCCAAGTAATGTCGCTATTTTTTTGGAATGTCAGAAAATGTGTTGATGCCAACAGGTTGAATGGTGCATGTTCCGTTTGTATATCTAAGGAAAAACAAATTGCTTTTTACATGATTTGGACGCATTTGAATATATTTTCGGACTAGTACAGATTAATTCGAGCAACATCACCTTCGGCTATTGTAAAATTCTCCCAATCTTTGTCTTTGTATTTGGAATAATTATTTTAATAAAAGAACCGCAGTCATTAACATCCTCGGGGCACATATTTAGTAACTCATTTCTTCGGCAACCTGCTGCTATCCCAACTATAAAAATTACTTTCAAGCCTAAATAAATATGATCATCAGCTTCTATTAAAAATCTACTGAAATCTTCCTTACTGATAGTTTTTGATTTTTTTGACCGATATCCTAAAAGAGGACGGTTCAAAACTGAAATGTTAATGGAAACACATTTTTCTGGTTCCACCACTACAAAAACTGCTGAAATATAGGAGGCAAAACGCAAGCTCTCACTTTTGGAACTTACCTGATGGGAAGATGCAGGTCATCACTTGCTCCAATATTGCTCAGAATTACAAGGAGAGGCAATGACAAACTCCAGTGAACACCATTTCTTCCCTATTATTTAATAGGGATTTTATGTATACCTATACAGGGTGCGGCAGATGAACGGTCAATTAGAGATATCTCGAGAACTAAAGGTATCTGAAATATGAAAATTGGCATGAAGGGGTTTTGAATAATGAGCTATTCAATGAAAATATTGCCGTCACCATTCTACTTCCGGTTATACCGGAAGTCGCACATAACTTTGTTATTTTTAATGGAAGACCCTGTATATTTTTAAATTTTAGGAATATTTACGTTATTCTGAACATTTTTTGTTGATATTTCCCTATACCTATCTTGAACCGTTTTTGAGTTGTAATGTTTTTTATATGAAAATGACACTTTTTTACCATGTACATAAAATTCAATATCCTCTAATGTAATTTGAATAAAAGTTTAAATTTCTCAGGAACTATTTACCACATACCGCTTTATCGTTTACACTGTCAAGTTACCTTTTTTATTATACAGGGTGCTGTCAAAATTGGAATAAAAACGGAATCCACAATCTTCGCGTAATTCCTTTTTTTCAAATGGGACACCCTGTATGTGATTATTTATTTTAGAAGAATACGCTGTCCACTATCGATATGTATTACTATTCCCTATACCTATCTCCTGCAGTTTTCAAATAAATCAGCTTTATACATTTTTGTCACAAAAAATTAATTTATCAAGTCGCCTATGGAATATTCTGACACATGTCAGTTATTGTTATTGTTTAATAGTCACCTTGTTGTATGCCGTTGTGTGAAACGTGTAATAATAGTT
This sequence comes from Ophraella communa, assembly GCA_035357415.1. Lineage (NCBI taxonomy): Eukaryota > Metazoa > Arthropoda > Insecta > Coleoptera > Chrysomelidae > Ophraella > Ophraella communa. The sequence continues at coordinate 25,206,212 of CM068992.1, read as the reverse complement.
TGCCTTTAATTTCCTTAACCTAATAATAATGGCACATTTAGGATATACAAATGATGATTTTTTAAATTTAATTATGATTCACGGTGAGTATAACAGAATAGTATCCAGAACTTGCCGTGTGTTTGCTGAGAGATATCCTGAAAAGCCTCGACCAAATCATAAAACTGTTAAACGTTTGCTACACAACTGTTCCCAGTTTGGTCAGTTTAAAAGTAAAACAAATAAGCCCAAGACCCATGTCGATAATGAGGATTTACAAATAGACATCCTGGGATATTTTGCAGCTCATCCAAATTCATCCTTAAGGGAATGTGAGAAACTGTTAGAGGTGTCGACTAGAACAATTCACAGAATTTTAAAAAAACATCATTGGACCCCTTATTCGTATACACTAGCTCAGCATTTACATCCTGGAGATTATGTAAGACGTGTAGAATTTTGTGAATGGATTTTAATGAAATGCCAAGAAGATGAAGATTTTACAAAAAAAATTATTTGGTGTGATGAATCGAAGTTTACTAAAAATGGTTTGTTTAACCGCCATAACAGTCACTTCTGGAGTGACGAAAATCCTCAAGTCACATGGGATAGTAAATTTTAAGTATCCTTTTCGTTTAATGTTTTTTGTGCTGTAAAAAAATAATAAGATATTCGCTCTCATGATTTATGACGAAAATTTAAACGGAGAGTGTTACTGCAACATCTTACGGCAAGTAATTGTACCAGCAATGCACGCTTTACCTAATAATGAGGCTAACGAAGCTTGGTTTCAACAAGATGGTGCACCGGCTCACAATCTTCGAGGAGTAGGCACATTGCTTGATGGAATATTTAATGATAGATGGATAGCTAACAAAGGTCCGTTTCTTCAATACCAAGATCCCCACAATTGTCACCATTAGATTACTATATTTGGGGATATGTTAAAAATAAGGTATTCTCTGAACCTGTCACTACTAAGGAAAATATGATAAGCAAAGTCCTTCACGTTTTTAACGAAATAGATGAAGAATCACTATCAAGAGCTACTAATGAGAATCTGCTTAAAAGAGTCCATAAATGTTTGGAAGTTGATGGGCAACACTTTGAACATTTGTTGCATTAACGAGCTAGTGCCTTATTATCTTTGATAGTATTTGTATAATTGTTCAATGTTTAACTCAATAAATTATTACCACATAGCCTATAAGAAAATTAATTTTTGTGACAAAAATGTATAAAGCTGATTTATTTGAAAACTGCAGGAGATAGGTATAGGGAATAGTAATACATATCGATAGTGGACAGCGTATTCTTCTAAAATAAATAATCACATACAGGGTGTCCCATTTGAAAAAAAGGAATTACGCGAAGATTGTGGATTCCGTTTTTATTCCAATTTTGACAGCACCCTGTATAATAAAAAAGGTAACTTGACAGTGTAAACGATAAAGCGGTATGTGGTAAATAGTTCCTGAGAAATTTAAACTTTTATTCAAATTACATTAGAGGATATTGAATTTTATGTACATGGTAAAAAAGTGTCATTTTCATATAAAAAACATTACAACTCAAAAACGGTTCAAGATAGGTATAGGGAAATATCAACAAAAAATGTTCAGAATAACGTAAATATTCCTAAAATTTAAAAATATACAGGGTCTTCCATTAAAAATAACAAAGTTATGTGCGACTTCCGGTATAACCGGAAGTAGAATGGTGACGGCAATATTTTCATTGAATAGCTCATTATTCAAAACCCCTTCATGCCAATTTTCATATTTCAGATACCTTTAGTTCTCGAGATATCTCTAATTGACCGTTTATCTGCCGCACCCTGTATATATCTCTCACAATTCTCGAGTCTGACTTTTTATCCCCGACAGATGTCGCACAGGAGGCCCTAAAAATCATGCATGCTGTGAGAATCACTGTCTGTCAATTCATACTCTAAAACTAATCTTCTTATCAGAGGTAAAATACGTTGATATTGTTCTTGTAATCAATAAATTGTCTGCGTTAATCAATATCAATTTAATATTTATCCAATTTCATCTAGATGTTGCAGATGAATTGACGGGTCATTTTTTCAAAATCATTCAACATTCTAATATTTCTTAATATAATGAAAGATTGCAATCCGGTACAGTATGTTCTGACCCTGGCCGGATTGGAGTCAATCTGAACTGATCACATGCTGAATTATTACTTTTTTGACTTTTTAACGTAAGTAACTCGAATTTTAAACTTTTTGGCACAGTAGTTAATCAACATTAACTAACTTTATATAAGATACTGTAATTTATGTCTCAAAAGTTTCCACAGTCACAACTGTAAGTTATTAACTATTTCTCTAAAATTAAATTAAATCCCAAAAAACCGTTTTTTTATAAATCCAAACTAAACTTTCCAAGATGAACATCCATTCAAGATGCTTGCATATTCCCCGCTTAACAAACGTATTTTCCACGATTTTAATAAGAAACCTCGCGTTTTTCAATTCACCGTAACCATTAGCCTTTTCTGGATTCGATAGGCAGACCCCTGCCACGGCGTTTTGTAAACCAAGTTTTTAAATTTTTTTTTTTTGGTTCTAGGCTCTATACTCTAGCTCATACGCTTATAGTGATGTCAAATGGTACCTACCAATCGGCGGGAAAATAAAAAACACACAAAGCTGACTTAGGTGTGTACCCCCGAAAGTTTCAAATAATAATCAATTAGGTTAGCAATATTTGTAATTTAAAATCATTTTTAATATTTATTTCACTATTATAGTAGCATCTCGTAATTTGCGAATAAAAAATGCCTGACCGAACACCAGCGTCTACTTCTCTTTAAACGTCAGGCGAATCGGAACTACGCTCCGACGATCAAAGTTCACCATTCTATGCGATATTACTTCGAAGTGACTAATAACACGGCAACGTCGAATTTAATGTGTTATTAAATTCCGGTTTTAAGGTTTTGACATTATTATTATTGACCAATATTAATTTAAATTTTTCTCTTTTCTCTATATTTTTCCTAATTATAATTAATTATATTGTTTTTTATTATAAAATTGGAAATATTTCCTTATATATTTACACAATTTATTTAATAATGCAAAAATTGATTGAACAGGTTATCTGTATAATTAATTTGTTTATTTCATTTTAATATTTGAATTAAATATAATAATTTTGGTAATCATTTAATTTATTGTTTAGGCAAATAGTTGTTAAAGTAAATATTGATTTAATTTAAAATATTCGGATTTGATTGATACGGTTGGTATTAGCCTATACAAACAGAAGCATGGTTAAAATAAAATTTTCTTCAAAAAAAAAAATTATAAGCCTTCAGGCATTGCATAAACATGTTTTTGTTAATTTTATTATTGTGTATTATTTAAAAAGTATATAAAATTAACATGGTCGTATCAAGGGTGTGTCAAAGGTGGTACTGGCCACGGGCGCAGGGTCCGCCAAAAAATAGTAGCTATAACAAAGGCCAACTCTAGGATTAAATTGTATGCTATTTCGCTTTTAAAGATCTATTGACGTTTTGTCTTTTTATATTACAAACTTCTTTAACAACCTAATCAATCAACTATTTCTCAAATAAAAAACTGATAAACAATCGATGAAAACAAAAGGATAAGCATACCCATTATACAAGGCTCGCTCATTTGGCGCCCAACGTGGAGAAAAATGCAGTATTAAAGAATGTTTTATTGGCTCTATAACTATTTGCGAAAAAATAGGTGAAGGGCTTGCATAAGCAATCGTGGAATAATTGGTAACCGATTGCTTATTAAGAATGTAAGAGGCAGTCTTATGATAATGGGGTTAATATGACTGGAAAATACAAGTCGTGTTCTCGCTTCTTCTTGGGACAAGAACTTTTATCAAATAAGTGGCATCTACCTTAGATTACTCTGAATTTGTTGATATGTTTGCCGAAGTAAAATCAACGATTTTGAACATTTTATTTTCTGTTTAATCAAAACAATGTTTGATTACTTATACTAATTTTTATTTTTTATTTGAAATATTGGTATTAGAAATATTTACATATTCATAATATTGTTTATTATATTTAAACTGTAACCACAATCTTGGCCAAAACGATATAAATAATATTGGTTAAAAAATCTACTCAAATAGGGGGCGATGGAGTATATTGCGACAGGCGCAATAGTACCTAGATACGGCTCTGAAAATTAATTAAACATAAATAACTTATGCCAACAAACAATAATTAATTAAGGAATCTACGTAGGAATCAGGAACAAGGATAATTGAAAATGCTATATATAATGTATCTCACTTAGATTTGAATTTGAGCTATTTATTTAAAAAAAAAATTGTTTTTATATCTTTGTTAAAATAATTAAATTGATTTATTCAATTTGGAGAGAATCCAATTTAAACAATTTCTTAATGCAAACTGCATAATTGTAAGAAAAACAAAGTTAAATCATTATGTAGGTACCTACGACAATTTGACTGAATAAGCGTGAAATCGATAATATTTTATTTGGAAATGGAAATAGTAATCCTTTCATGTTCGTATGGCCAAAATGTTTGACCTAGCATAACTGAAATTAGTATTTGAATGATCAGTTCAGATCAGATTATTTTACGTTAGTTTTATTAATACGTTTTCAATAGAGTCTTTAAAGGTTATGGAAGCATGGCCATGACCAAAGTTGTTGTGTTCTGTGAGCCAGGCATCTATCTAATTATAAACATGGTATGCGCAAACAAAAATAAAATGGACAGAAGCTGGTAGTTTCACTTCTTGTTAGTTCTGTTAGAAGCACTAAACAAATTTCAGGTTGACAGATAAGATAGCAACCTTAGAAAGAGAAGAAAAGTCGGACAGTATAGTGACGTGAAATTTGTTATTTAGTAGTTATTGTCACAAATTAGATTCATACAAATACGAAAACTTAACAGAGAACCGTAAAAAGCGAAAGAGATGGGTGGACAAACCCATTTAATGTCAACTTCATTCGGGCTGCTCCTCGAAATATTTTAACAGGGTTATCAAATTTGCGTGATATTTCTTTCAATTTACAATCATAGGTCAAATATTGTGTAAGCACTATTTCTAATCGTGATAATTACTTGTTTTTAATTAATTTTATTGACATTAAAAGAAACATACAATTAAAAAGATGATAATGTATAAAAATTATACTATGTACTTTTTTCACAAACCATATTTTTGGCAACCAAGCACAATAACTGTGACGGCTTGGTTCAAAGTTCTTGTCAAAGTGACATTTGACTAATGAATTGTGATTGTATAGTGGTGTAAACTATTGTTTTTATAAAATAAATAAACAGCACGGTGGAGTGTATTGTTCATACAGAGAGACTGAGAGACCGTCCAAATAAATTTTATTCAGAAAAAAAATAACGTTCTTTCTTTATTTCATTTTTATTGAAACTGTTAAATTTTTCAAAAAGCTAGATATTACATTGGAAATTGTTATTGTCCCCGAGTCAACATTGCAATTTTGTAATAAATTCTGATATTTCAAATTAACATCTCTGTCTCTTTTTACGGTTCTCTGTCAAGCTTTCGTATCTGTATGACAGTTGCCAGTAAATTATTCCAGCTGAATTCTTGTAAAAAGTAAGAATTTGTAAATAGGTTGTATATTTCAAATCGATGTCCGGTCGTAACCAAACTTCCACTTTCTATTAGAAAACTTAACTTTCTAGCACAATACATTTCATATTAAGTTTGCGATGATCCTACTTTTTGTTATCAACTTGCTCAATAGTGGGTAGTAGTTAAGCCCGTTTTTAATCCTTAATCCTCCCTAATGAATATGTTCAGTAGTTTATACGTCCTTGTTGTTTTTTATTATGTAGTGAATAAAATGTATTCTGGACTTCTGTATCACCTTGTAGGTATAACTGTATACTTGCCTTATTTATACACCCCACGTTTTATTTTTATTATCTTTTTAATGCACAAAGCAATATTAATTCTAAAAATAAAATGTACCATAGATAGACGGCTTTAAATATATTTAGTGGCCATATGTTGAATTGGAAACATGTCATGAAGGTAGAAGGAAGGCTGTTTTCCCCTTCTGTGGTATACAATAAAACAAAGTTGTGGTAAACACATTGTGTCATAAAATATATTTTAAAAATTATTATTTCTCTTAAGCATGTCGCCGAATAATATTTTTTACCTTAATATAATTAAAATTTTTCGCTTTATGTTAGCAAATCCATATTTATAACTAAAAAAATCTCTGGAGAGCCAACAGTATAATTTGGAAGCATCGTAGGACAAAAAAATATCCGAAACTCCCCTGATGGCAATTAAATATACAAAATGCACCCTAATTACCACGTTAACAGTATAGCAGTGCTGCGTTCCACGCAAAAAAAGAAACACAAAATAAAAGCTACTCGCTAATTTCCCAGCCGACTTACTTAATTTCATTTTAAACAATCGCATACGATGGCAAAGCAGTTAGCATTATCTAGTTGGCCGTTATAATTAATATCCAGTAATCCAGGCGAAGTGAATTTTCGTGACAAAAAAAATGAACAAGAAAAAAGTTCCGTACGATGCGACGGCATCGTGTTCCTGAAACGCGGGACACATTCAAATCGGCATCAAATGCCGGGAGTTACTGAATTAAATTTAGAGATGGAGACCGGAGTCCTGTCTGGAATCGACCGTTCCATCTGAATCTAATTTGGTGCACGTGTAAGAAAATGTTATCATAAATTGTTTGGATTCAGAACGTGCTGAGTTGTCAAATTTATTAAACACAGGTCAACCGAGAGGTCAACACAAAGCCTAATCTTTTCATCTATAGACCTACACCATCAGCATCATGGCTTTAATTTTTGGATTTCATCCTTATACTTTTATATATACTAGCTTATTTTCGGCCTCCCTCTTCTCCTCTTGTTATTAGTTTTTTAAACATTTAAGCATTTAAATATAAATATTAAACATAACCAAACCATTACTTTCGCGATTTAATAAACCAATTATGTCTATTTTGCACATTGCCAATTTTTCTTACCTTCACCAGACCATATTTTTAAATCTCCTTAAACCTTTTTTGTGATAATGTGTCAGCAATCCACTAACGCCCACCATATGTAAGTACTAGGATCTGGATTTTGGATTCCCGTGAACTTGGCACACCATATTTAAAAATCTTAAAGTTTTTTTAGAGTTCTGGCATCCTTTGCAATAGTTCTAGAGTTCTCTGTAAGTATTTTCAATAGTTCCGGTTGATAAATACAAAAAAATCGAATTTTAAAATATGGTGCGCCAAGTTCACGCAGCGCACCGTATCATGAAAATACATTATTTTTTCGGAGTTCTGGTTAATTTTACAATAGTTCTAGAGTTCTATATCCATTATATTAATAGTTCTGGCAATTAAACGCAAAAAATCAATGTTTGAAAACTAAGTGCCTAAAAGGTAATTTTATTCAAAAATATTTTATTTACGAGTTCTGGCTGATCTGATTAGAGTTCTGAATAGCGTTCCTTTAGTTCTACAAAAAACCCTTGTGACTTTTTCCCACAAAATCATTTTTCTTCAAGTTATCTTCATTATAAATATCGAAAAATCGACTTTTATTAAAAAAAAATAAAGTTTACGAGTTCTAGCCGATCTGATTAGAGTTCTGAATAGCGTTCCTTTAGTTCTACAAAAAACTCTTTTGACTTTTTCCCACAAAATTATTTTTCTTTAAGTTATCTTCATTTTAAATATCGAAAAATCGACTTTTATTAAAAAAATAAAAATTTACGAGTTCTAGCCGATCTGATTAGAGTTCTAAATAGCGTTCCTTTAGTTCTACAAAAAACCCCTGTGACTCTTTCCCACAAAATCATTTTTCTTCAAGTTATCTTCATTTTAAATATCGAAAAATCGACTTTTATTAAAAAAAATAAAAATTTACGAGTTCTAGCTGATCTGATTAGAGTTCTAAATAGCGTTCCTTTAGTTCTACAAAAAACCCTTGTGACTTTTTCCCACAAAATCATTTTTCTTCAAGTTATCTTCATTTTAAATATCGAAAAATCGACTTTTATTAAAAAAATAAAAATTTACGAGTTCTAGCGGATCTGATTAGAGTTCTGAATAGCGTTCCTTTAGTTCTACAAAAAACCTTTGTGACTTTTCCCACAAAATCATTTTTCTTCAAGTTATCTTCATTTTAAATATCGAAAAATCGACTTTTATTAAAAAAAATAAAAATTTACGAGTTCTAGCCGATCTGATTGGAGTTCTGAATAGCGTTCCTTTAGTTCTACAAAAAACCCTTGTGACTTTTTCCCACAAAATCATTTTTCTTCAAGTTATCTTCATTTTAAATATCGAAAAATCGACTTTTATTAAAAAAATTAAAGTTTACGAGTTCTAGCCGATCTGATTAGAGTTCTAAATAGCGTTCCTTTAGTTCTACAAAAAACCCCTGTGACTTTTTCCCACAAAATCATTTTTCTTCAAGTTATCTTCATTTTAAATATCGAAAAAAAACCTTTGTGACTTTTCCCACAAAATCATTTTTCTTCAAGTTATCTTCATTTTAAATATCGAAAAATCGACTTTTATTAAAAAAAATTAAAGTTTACGAGTTCTAGCCGATCTGATTAGAGTTCTGAATAGCGTTCCTTTAGTTCTACAAAAAACCCTTGTGACTTTTTCCCACAAAATCATTTTTCTTCAAGTTATCTTCATTTTAAATATCGAAAAATCGACTTTTATTAAAAAAAATAAAAATTTACGAGTTCTAGCGGATCTGATTAGAGTTCTAAATAGCGTTCCTTTAGTTCTACAAAAAACCCTTGTGACTTTTTCCCACAAAATCATTTTTCTTCAAGTTATCTTCATTTTAATTATCGAAAAATCGACTTTTATTAAAAAAATTAAAGTTTACGAGTTCTAGCCGATCTGATTAGAGTTCTGAATAGCGTTCCTTTAGTTCTACAAAAAACTCTTTTGACTTTTTCCCACAAAATCATTTTTCTTTAAGTTATCTTCATTTTAAATATCGAAAAATCGACTTTTATTAAAAAAATAAAAATTTACGAGTTCTAGCCGATCTGATTAGAGTTCTGAATAGCGTTACTTTAGTTCTACGAAAAACCCCTGTGACTTTTTCCCACAAAATCATTTTTCTTCAAGTTATCTTCATTTTAAATATCGAAAAATCGACTTTTATTAAAAAAATAAAAATTTACGAGTTCTAGCCGATCTGATTAGAGTTCTGAATAGCGTTCCTTTAGTTCTACAAAAAACCCTTGTGACTTTTTCCCACAAAATCATTTTTATTCAAGTTATCTTCATTTTAAATATCGAAAAATCGACTTTTATTAAAAAAAGAAAATCCAGAAAATCCTTAAAACTTTTTTCTATAAAATTATTTTTCCAGTTATTGAAATGTCTATTGTAATTAATTTTTTGTTATTAATATTGATTTTTGATTTTTATTATTAATAAAGCTATATTAACTTAAAAAATGTATTTTTCAAATTATTTTTTTTATATAATTATTTGATGCAATAAATTCGTTTAGAGTTTTGTATAATATTTCCCACATTTAGCGATACCAGAACCACAACGAGGATGTAGTGGGGATTGGTTCCATTTTTGTTTTTTTAATTTTTTAAAATTTTTTAGTTTTTTTTTTGGTTTTTTTTTTGTTTCTATATTATTTTTGTTTAAATAAAATTAAAATTCATATCATAATAAAAAAATCATATTAATGTCAGTAATTAAAATAAAATTAAAATTTAAACTTAAAATTAAGATTATCCTTTTATCATTTTATTACTACGCTTATAGTAAATTTCTATTGTTTAATGTAAATAAGGACGTGTGGAATTATTTTAAAAGTGGATTGAAGTTGTGTTCGTTTATGTACCAAATCATCATATTCATACCATTTTAAACCTGTGTATATTTTCCAATTTTCGAGTGTATTGCGACTTTCGGAAAATTGAAATATTTCGTAATATTCGCGCTCTCTCAATTTTAGCTGCTGCTGTCACCTTGCCATCTGTTAAAAGCTTTTGAGCTAATTTTATAAATTTGTTATCACTTGCACGGGTTGCTTCTTTATAAGATGGATATATTGCTATTGCACTCATTATGACTTGTAATAACGAATCAAAAGCACATGTGTCTTTTACAATAATTTTAATGGGAAAAAGTCACAAAGGTTTTTTGTAGAACTAAAGGAACGCTATTCAGAACTCTAATCAGATCCGCTAGAACTCTTAAATTTTTGTTTTTTTTAATAAAAGTCGATTTTTCGATATTTAAAATGAAGATAACTTGAAGAAAAATGATTTTGTGGGAAAAAGTCACAAGGGTTTTTTGTAGAACTAAAGGAACGCTATTCAGAACTCTAATCAGATCCGCTAGAACTCGTAAATTTTTATTTTTTTTAATAAAAGTCGATTTTTCGATATTTAAAATGAAGATAACTTGAAGAAAAATGATTTTGTGGGAAAAAGTCACAAGGGTTTTTTGTAGAACTAAAGGAACGCTATTCAGAACTCTAATCAGATCGGCTAGAACTCGTAAACTTTAATTTTTTTTAATAAAAGTCGATTTTTCGATATTTAAAATGAAGATAACTTGAAGAAAAATGATTTTGTGGGAAAAAGTCACAAGGGTTTTTTGTAGAACTAAAGGAACGCTATTCAGAACTCTAATCAGATCCGCTAGAACTCGTAAATTTTTATTTTTTTTTTAATAAAAGTCGATTTTTCGATATTTAAAATGAAGATAACTTGAAGAAAAATGATTTTGTGGGAAAAAGTCACAAAGGTTTTTTGTAGAACTAAAAGAACGCTATTCAGAACTCTAATCAGATCGGCTAGAACTCGTAAACTTTAATTTTTTTTAATAAAAGTCGATTTTTCGATATTTAAAATGAAGATAACTTGAAGAAAAATGATTTTGTGGGAAAAAGTCACAAGGGTTTATGTAGAACTAAAGGAACGCTATTTAGAACTCTAATCAGATCCGCTAGAACTCGTAAATTTTTATTTTTTTTAATAAAAGTCGATTTTTCGATATTTAAAATGAAGATAACTTGAAGAAAAATGATTTTGTGGGAAAAAGTCACAAGGGTTTTTTGTAGAACTAAAGGAACGCTATTCAGAACTCTAATCAGATCGGCTAGAACTCGTAAACTTTAATTTTTTTTAATAAAAGCCGATTTTTCGATATTTAAAATGAAGATAACTTGAAGAAAAATGATTTTGTGGGAAAAAGTCACAAGGGTTTTTTGTAGAACTAAAGGAACGCTATTCAGAACTCTAATCAGATCGGCTAGAACTCGTAAATTTTTATTTTTTTTAATAAAAGTCGATTTTTCGATATTTAAAATGAAGATAACTTGAAGAAAAATGATTTTCTGGGAAAAGTCACAAAGGTTTTTTGTAGAACTAAAGGAACGCTATTCAGAACTCTAATCAGATCCGCTAGAACTCGTAAATTTTTATTTTTTTTAATAAAAGTCGATTTTTCGATATTTAAAATGAAGATAACTTGAAGAAAAATGATTTTGTGGGAAAAAGTCACAAGGGTTTTTTGTAGAACTAAAGGAACGCTATTCAGAACTCTAATCAGATCAGCTAGAACTCGTAAATTTTTATTTTTTTTAATAAAAGTCGATTTTTCGATATTTAAAATGAAGATAACTTGAAGAAAAATGATTTTGTGGGAAAAAGTCACAGGGGTTTTTTGTAGAACTAAAGGAACGCTATTCAGAACTCTAAACAGATCGGCTAGAACTCGTAAATTTTTATTTTTTTAATAAAAGTCGATTTTTCGATATTTAAAATGAAGATAACTTGAAGAAAAATGATTTTGTTGGAAAAAGTCACAGGGGTTTTTTGTAGAACTAAAGGAACGCTATTTAGAACTCTAATCAGATCGGCTAGAACTCGTAAACTTTAATTTTTTTTAATAAAAGTCGATTTTTTGATATTTAAAATGAAGATAACTTGAAGAAAAATGATTTTGTGGGAAAAAGTCACAAGGGTTTTTTGTAGAACTAAAGGAACGCTATTCATAACTCTAATCAGATCGGCCAGAACTCGTAAATAAAATATTTTTAAATAAAATTACCTTTTAGGCACTTAGTTTTCAAACATTGATTTTTTGCGTTTAATTGCCAGAACTATTAATATAATGGATATAGAACTCTAGAACTATTGTAAAATTAACCAGAACTCCGAAAAAATAATGTATTTTTATGATACGGTGCGCTGCGTGAACTTGGCGCACCATATTTTAAAATTCGATTTTTTTGTATTTATCAACCGGAACTATTGAAAATACTTACAGAGAACTCTAGAACTATTGCAAAGGATGCCAGAACTCTAAAAAAACTTTAAGATTTTTAAATATGGTGTGCCAAGTTCACGGGAATGGATTTTGGTGGCTCGGTTCAGTAACTTGTTCTTCAGTAGATTAAGATTTGCTTGGTACTGCTTAATTTCTGCTTCGATTTACTATTACATGATGGTTGCACAGTTAGGATGTGGTCCAGTAAATTTCCAAAATAATTGTTACTTCCTTAAAAATATAAGATCTACGTGGTCTAAGAATGCATCTGTTAAAGTGATGTTATACTTTATCGTTCCATTATTAATCTAACATTGACATCTTTGACATTCTCTCCCGTGCTTAAATATTTTTGAAAATCTGTATTTGTTCTAGGCTGTCAAATAGCTGACAAATAGCTTGCCTGATAACAGTGTGAATGTTAAAGACTGCATTCCTTGTCATTAAATTAGTTTTCTTAGCTTACTAGATGTCCAAGTTCTGCTGCCACTTTCCATCTATTTACGTTGTTGACAAAATTGACAATAGGGTAGTTAACAGTAAGATAAATGTTAAGAAATTTTTGTGTTATATGTTGTAAATATTATCGATCGAATTCTGAAAAGTTGGTGCATGCCCAACTTGCTTGATTTTAGCAATAGTGAGTCCCCATCACCCGAAATCCTATTATTTCAGTACCGTGCATCTGCACCAATGCATGCATTTGGTTCCATTTATTTAAAACATTATTAAACCAGGAAATTTTTAGAGCTGCAAAAAATATTTAAGCAAAAGAAGGGGGCATTATTGTTTAAGAGTTGTGCTGCAATAAGGTTACATTATTAGACGGGTCAGATGTTTCAAAATAATTTATGATTTAAAGCGTTAAAACTTCTGTTTTGGAAAACCATGATCATCTAGTAATAGCGTAAATCCTGCAAGGCTATTTGTTACTGGATCGTTACAAATTTTTTTACTTCTCTTATAAAAATTTAACAGCCTTTTTTTGATTAAAAATTGCCGTAATCTAAATTCACCTTCTATTACATTGTTTTCGTTGTCTATCAATCTTTTGGTTGTTGAAAGGGATGGTATGGCAACTTTTATGCTTTGAATGTAAGGTTTCCTAAAGCAACCGGCTCCTGATTTAGAACAAATATGTACGAAAGAAAAAGTTTTAATGTGTTGTCATATCGAAATGCATCTTCGTTTTTTTCTTTTGATTGAGCACACCCCATTATTTGTTGCAAAAGCGGTTTTACATTACTTTGTGGATTAAATTGACAATGTACTTCGAAGTACTTTGTTAAAAAATATATACCTACTTCGATAGGTGAACCACCCCTCGAAGCAAAATTATTAAATATTGATTACGCATAATTTAAAAAAATAAAAAATAAAATATTGACATAGAATGTAACACAATTGAAACAAACAACAAACTATTTTGTGTGCCAACCAGTCGCCATCTTGGACTTTTAAAAAGTCACGTTAGTTGAAATGTAAATATAAAATAATAAATGTAAAATAAAATATGCTAAATTTTGTTTATTTGGTAAGATTTCAAATAAATTATACCATAAGGCAAATTATAAACAATATTTCCAAAAATTGTCATCTACTCTATTAAATAATTTTAAAAACTTTTATTCAACTTTTATTATAAAAAAATATATGTTACTAACTGACTGACTAACCTTTTAATTGAACAATTAATATTTATTGAATTTAATGTTCTTTAATAGTCCAATTTAATCTTTTAAGTTATGACGTTCAATTAAAATATTGTCACTGTTAGAAAATGATGGATTTATATTCACCTCTAAAGGGTAAATACTGTAATGAAAATGCGAGCCTAAGGAGCCAGCCGTCACGGTTAGGACACCTGAGGGACTGCTTGAACAGATTATTGTTTAGTCGTCCTGTCTGGAGGACACCTTGAGTAAATGTGAAACGTTCCAGTTAGTATTATCATACTTATATAATTATTGTTTAAGATTTTTATTAATAGATATAATGCTTTTTATTTTATTTAATTTAACACGATTTCTTTACCAAATTTATTCATTCATAAAAAAGAGTTAAATGAAACCAGTTTTAAGGAATGTTGATTAGCTCATTCTAATTTTCAATAGGTTTAGTATCAATCCATTGTTTGGCAAAAACACATAAGTACAAAAATAATCTTTTAACAATATAACTAAACAACGTATATATACTTGTTTCTATAAACTCTTTTACTCGCATTAATTTTTATGATTATCCACATAAAATTCATTGTTATTATTTACATTATTTATCTGGTTTGCCTCAAGCTGTTCTCTCTTGTTAATACTTTGCAATATCGTATGTGATTTTATTGATGTTTTGAAATTGCGTCTCCTATGTCGACAACCAACCCTGCTGTACAAATATTTTCTGATATGTATATATCAGTCAATGTAAACAGATGTTGTCGATAAAATATCAATTTGAATCTTTGATCATATTTTGGTACGAGATTATTTTCCATGAATTAATAAAAACGACCAGATACAAATATCCAACATCAACATAGTTATTTTGGGCCATAAAATGCGCTCTCTATCAAGGTTATAAAAAAAAGTTGAGTCTGGTTTACGCAGTTGATGGTATGTCTGACATTGAAGTTACTAAAATTGGACACACCCCGTTAAAGTATTTGCTTATAATAGTCAGTAAAAGCTGATCCTTTTTTCAGGATTATGTACCCAACGTACTTTATTATTTATTCCATAAAATTCTGTTTTGAAATATTCAATCTGTTGAGTTTAAGTGATACTCAAAATTAATACAAAATATTACATATTCATTATTGTGCGTAAATTTTTACAAAAAATTTATTTTCATTGATTTTATTTATTGATAGTAGATAAATGTTACTGATAGTAATTATAAAAAATTTGCAAGAATAATAACTATGAAAATTATTAAAATTATTATTTTTAAACATGATTGTTTTACCAGTAAAAACACTTGTTTTGTCTAAACTATCTGTACTTAATATATTTTTAGAGTGCATGATTTTATTCAGTAATTCATAATTGTTAATGGCCATTTTCACTCCCCAAAATATTCTTATTTATGATTTATACACTTGAACACCATCCATGCCTTTCGGAAAGCTCTCCACGTAGTTTATCCTTGACAGTCTGAACCAAAAAGAAGTCATAAACAAATGAAATATATAAAAAAATTGAAAAATATTTATACTTGCACCTACTTGCACCCTCTAAGGTTTAGGAACATTAAATCATATTCAAACCCGACTAGAACGTTTTTCAAAGAAAAAACTACTTCCTGGGCTATCTGCCGTCTCTGTATTTTACGCAAATGAAAAGGAAGTACTACTAGCAGTCCGGTTTCGATATTAATGTGTCGTCACCAATACAAGGTAAGTACTTATTTTCATTCCGCAGAGCAGGGTGCAGAGCGCGATACCTATAAAATGAAGATCCAGAGATAAATTGCGTAAAAGCGCCATCCTACTGTTCATTTGCAAACTAACAGATCAAGGTAATTACTAGTCGAAAACGAGTTGACTTTGTTTTAAACGAAATAGAACTTGTATGACAAAATGTTAAGTTTGGGACATACTTTCTCACAGAAATCTAAAACCTATTACAAAGAAGATTTAGTAAAAAAATTACTTTTTTTAATTAATAAACAAATGCTCCTTTTATTTTTTCTACGATACTGAAAACTGGATATTATAAACGTGTTTCATTTACGTTTAAAAAAATCGAAATGCTCGAGAAAGCTGATGTTACTAAAACACTTAGTTCAGAACACAGAACAATAAAAATCTTCACAATTGCTAAGTTTCCTCCATAATTCATTTAACCGTGAGGTTATTGCTTATTGCCTACGATCAAAGACAAGTAATTAAAAAATTTCTAGTACCTTCTGACGCCATTTTCTCTCTTTGATTTGATTTACCGACTCTGTGAAAAAGTCGCCGTGTTGGTATTTGTTTTAAACTCCCATTAGTCATGGAAATTACGGCAGAATCGTGACTCGTTGATTAAATCGAATTATGCATTTTGTAGTGTAATTTCGATACCAAGCTGTGTGAATATTGACTATTTATTGCACAAAGAAAATAATATACAACTTTACAGGCAATATTATAAAACTACACTGAAAAAAAAACTCTATGTGTCAATTAGTGAGTTCCGATTTTCATTAAAACCCGTTTGTTGAGTTTATTAACGACACCTCAGCTTCTATAAATATTTAAGTGCAACCATATTCTTTATTAAAAGATCGTAAAAAGGACTAATTAATAGGTAAATGCGAGCTATGTAGGATTAAAGAGATAAAACTAAAAACTTCATTAGAATGTTAAGAAAGTCAAATATATAGGCACATATGTACATGTAGTGAATAATAAAGAACACAATTTGAACATGCTGCAAGGAAAAAACTAGTGAAGAATTAAAATCGGCAACAAAGACTACATAATAGCAACAAAAATTGTAATAAAACAAAGGATAAACTTATTGATTTTTATTAAATACTTAAAACATTAAAATTTTATAAGTAATAAACATTGTCTTAGATTGTAAATATTAATAATTAAAAATCACAGTTTTAAAAAATACTTTTTTTATTAAATTGTTTTTCTTTTAATTTGATTTATAAATCTGATAAACTATATTTTTTAAATGTTCTCTCTCCCTTTTCCTTGATCTTTCCTTCTCTTCTGCTTCTACTCTTTTTTCAAGAACCTTCTTTTTTATAATAATCTTGTTTTGCAGTAGAGTTAAAGCTAGAAAGTACTTGGCACCAAGCCTTTTCCTAAAACCATATTTTTATTTATAGTAAGGTATCTTAATTAAATAATATATTGGTAAATTAAGATTACATTTGATTAATTGTAATGCTAAATAATCTTGTTCTTATTATTTTTTGAAGTTTCTATTAATATCTTAAAGTTTATAATTTAATCGATTTAATCTGTACAAGGCGGTGTAAACAATTCGGTGAAAAAATTAGTAGATTCACTCATCTATCATTCTTAAAAATTGGTTATCCTCTTAAATCAAAATAAAAGTTTCTAACTAATTCCGCTTTATAGTTAAAAAATATGTGAAACCTCTAATTTTATAATTATTTCTATATTTAAAATCATAATCGTCTGATGAAAGAAGTTACATTACGATATTTTAATTACCGTAATAATTATCAATAATTTATAGGTTTCATAAATTTTTCATTATTTAAGGTAGAAATATAATTGGAATCTTTAGTTTGATTTAAATAAGTAATATGAATAGATTTCACAGGGTAAGGGGTCGAAACATTAAATTGAAGTAGTTTTTTACCATACTTTGGTTTAAATATTTGTGGAATTGTATTGGTACAACGGGAATTATATAAAATCATTTGGTCGTCAATCGAAGATACTGTAACAAAACAGAAATATTTCAAACTAACTACATAAATTAAAAAATTTCATATTCATGTAAAAATAAAAAGCCATACTACCGATTATGGCAATTTCCGGCCTTTCTTTAATTGTAGATCTATCTTGTGCATAATATTTAGACATACTTATCTCAAAGAATCTTTGGGCAATCTAAAAAAAACAATTTTTATGTATAAACATGATTTACTTTCACAGTCCATTGCAGCACAAACTACACCTGCTTTAACTTTATTATTCATCTTGTCGCTCAAAAAGTAAAAAAAAAACTCACACACGCCACTGCTTAACCTACTATACCAAACTAAAATAAAGTAGAATATAGGCCGACCTTGCTAAATTTGGCAGGTTTCTAATCCGGAATGGCGAAATGTGCATAACCCATGCGCGAAGTTGAGATGCACTACTGGTTGTTTTAGTATACTGTGTTAGGAATGTGCCTTCTGATTAGCTGCGCTACATGGCACAGTCTGCTATGTTAAGCAGAGTCATCATTCAGGACACATGCTCTTTTTATATGTCTACATTCTAAGAATATATGTTTGGCTGTAAGAGGATTTCTACAATTAAAATAAGTTATTAGCTAATGTTGATTCGGAGCTTACAGAAACCATGTTTCTTCTGGGCATATTTGCTACTAATCCTAAGCCTTTGGTATGGCAAGAATACATCCAGCGCCGGATTTCGTTATGAGGTTAAAATAAGCTAATTAAAATGATGCTTGTGGGCGGAGTTCCTACCGTTGATATTTTACGTGACGTTTAAACTAGGTATAACTGAAAGTAATTTTTAAGGTTTTAAGCAGGTAGGTATTTATTATTTTATGATTGTTTTCCTTTGATCTTGTCTTCATTTCATAGTCATAGAAAATTTAAACTAACGTGTAAATGGAAAACTTTGTGTCTTCCTCGTTAAATGAAAAATTCATTAATGTGAGTATCAAATCAAATATCTATTTTTGGCGTATAGGTAGTAATAAGAACAATTATTAAATTAAATATACCAATTTTTTAGTCTGTTTTGCCACCTGGCTGGGGAACAAAAATTATGGAGAAAAAGATAATAGAAGGTGAAGATAAGTTCCCTAACGTTCAGTTGCAATTTTTTGTTAATTGCACGAACAAAAAAGTGTTTGGTAAATGGTTAAGAGAGTTTGAAAACTTAACCAATTCATCATACGTTATAAATAATACGGTTATTGAGGATAGAGAACGGATTAAACTTAAGTGAAATATTTAAATGATATATTGGTACCTATACATAATAAATTGAATTATTAAAATTATTTAGTAAACATTTAAAAAGTTTTATCTACCATATAAAGTTAAAATTTAATTTTAGATGTCACCACTTTACTCGGTGCTCAAAAACTTACGAACCATCTTCACAAATTAAAACGAGAAATACCAACTGCCCTTCAAAATTAACAGTAAAAATTTATCTTATTAGAAAAAAATAGATGGGCATACAAGAAAAAGTTCAACTTTTAGAAGAAGAACCTTGTGAAATAACTCTTATTGTAACACACAATCAGGCAATTCAGATTATTTGCGGTTTCGGAAAGTTAGTAATGATGAAAGAGAACAGTTATTACATCTTTACAAGAATGGACATACAACAGGAACAGCATTAGAAATGATTAAGTGCAATATCCAGCTAACTTGTGATGACTAAAACACAGCTTTAGCAGATAGGAATAGATGCCCAAGTTATAAATATTTGATAAAAACTGGATTTCATTATGGATTAAAACTACAATAATTTGCCCAAATCTATGAAATATTTCAACTCTCGGAGGTTGGAGGATGGAAATAAAAAATAAGTAATAAAAAATCATCAGTATTTTTACCCTTAATTTAGTTACTGATAACCAAAACATGTATATTAATTAAATTAAACTTATTTTAAAAAAACCTGAAATTATCCCCTGGCATAATAAAAAAATACACCTTTATAATACATTTTTACACTGCAATTATATGTTTTTTTACTTTCTAGCTTAGAAAGCACAAATTGAAAAAGTGCGCAAAATATCCAAGCCACACCTACTAATATTTCTATTGGCCTATTTTAGCCTTATAACGGAATCCGGCGCTGGATGTATTCTCGCTTTGGTATCTGGTATGTTGCATTGGGCAGATTTCGATCAGTACGGTTTTCCGACTTTGAGGTCTGAGTGAATATTCTAGAATAATAAAAAACTCTTCGTTTTAATAAAACTTTCACTAACTATTTAAAAAGATGGACTTCCAGAAAGTAAGGGTTGGTCGAGGGGTTAGTACAATAAATTTGAGTGAATATGGTTGGGTTTAATTATAAGGTTCAAACACCTAGTTCTTTTGCAATGCTGTCTGCTAATTAAATGTGACAGGATCTTCTACATATAATATTGCCGTAATTCACTCTTGAAAAATTGTGGTATTTTTGAATAAACCTATTTAGAATACTATACCTTCCCGACCTATGTACTAGTTTGTTTCTGTATCTATAGAATATAAAGAATTTAGCTACTCATTTTTATGAATGTATATTTAATAGCTTGTAAAGAGAGGTATCATATTCGAGAAATTTTGTTAAATACATGTCGATAGCTATGAGAGAGTCAGTCCAAGGAGGTGTTTAAGAAATTCGATGAGAGTTTGTAAGTTTGCGGAAACGAGAAAAGTTTTAATTTGGGAGAAGTGTTTGGTGGTCAGGAATAATTAATAAGTAGACTGCATTCAGAGGATTTGCAGATTCGCACAGAGTAGGTCAGAAGTTGTTGAAGTTCTTGCGTTTCTTGGTATATAATTAAACTTATTTATGGCAAGACAAAGTTATCTTTCTAAATATCATGCTATGAGAAGAGAAACCTTTTTACAGAATAATTTTTGACGCATGCTGTCACTGTTTAAAATGCCATTTTATGACACTGGTGGTAAAAGTAAATTATTTTTAGCACTAAAAGTAATTTGTCATAATTATTTATGTTTATCATCAACTTCTGAGGCTTTTAATTCGAACGAAGCATTGACGATTTCCATATTGTGGACTTTTCTTTAAAGTTCAAAGTATCCAAGAAGCACTTTTTCACTGGCCTCCTTGCCACTGACATTTTTCTGATCATACCATTTCAAGAAACGATCGTATAAAAACTCGTACTGTCGCTTTGACTTACTAGGCAATAATTCAAAAGAAGTTTTATTGGCAGCTTCTTTAATTTCCGGCGGTAGAAATTCATTTTCTGGATCACTTTTCATCGAGGAACGAAGAAACGAGAAAGAATAATTCATGCTTTATTGATGTACAAAGACAAATCAATTAATTCTGTTTTTAATTACCTTTGGCAACTTGTTCCATAAATAGATGAAAATTGATTCAAAACTGGTAATCTCGATGCTATTATTTTATCAATTAATTAATGTAAAATAGCTATGCGTTCATGTGAACTTTTAATGGTTTTTGTAGAAAAAATAATGTATATCTGCTAAAAGTGATTTTATTTTCTTGAAAGAGTGTCGAGTCCCAAAGTCTCCTGAAGTGGTAAAAGTAAACTAATTTATTTGAATTTGTAAATTGCTGAATAGGTTATAAAACCATATTTTGTTTAGTAAGCTTTCTATTTGTTTGTAAATTTTTTACTATGACAACATAACGAAAATGAAATTGGTCGACGTGCTAATAACATTATTATGATTTGTAAGACTTGTTTGTGTCAAAAAAATGATTTATTAGGCATTAGTTTGCATAGTTCTAATTACTATTTGGTGAAAATTATTTGAGGGCATTCAGCGTTTCCTGCACGTGTGTATATAAATCAACAAACAAGTTAACCACAGTAAAAACTACTTGTTAAAGCAATTATTTAACTAATTTCAAAGCTTTGTAGTTTCAAATGTATTACGTATAGAAACGTGCTTTAACATTAAAACGGATGTCGTTAAAACTAATAACACCGGAAAAATAACTGATAAACATTATTAATACCAGAATAATAATAAGCAATTTATGTGAAAATTGATCTCCTATATGGTATTTTGTATGTCGAGTAAAGATGGTTAAAACTATTTTCAAATAATATAGAAGGAAATAAGCTTAATACACGTGGCACGAAAACAATTTTTAATGAATATTTCTTTTTCTCCATTTTATTAAAAATTATTGTATAAGTAATAGAAAGTTTAGTCTATGAATACATTCTTTTAAAATTATTTCTGTCGAGTGATTTACTGTAAAAATTCTTCTGCTTCTGCAATAGCATTTAATTCTACATTTGCCTTGTTCGTGGTGGCGATCCTTTACCAATCTCGAATCTATACTTTGCAAATGTAATATAAGTTATAGTTCAAAGTTATAGTTCAATTCGGGGTTGCAGGACTAGTCCACAAAATTTTTTACTTGGAATATTTCTATCGTATTTATATTTAGATGAAGCTGAATTCTAGAAATATGAAATAAAGCTATAATGAACAGAAACATTATAATAAAAAGTCAACCTTTTTAGCTCTTCTACTGACTGGTATTGTCAGCAAATTTGTGGCAATCATAACATAAAGTACTCCATATTTTGAAAATTAAACTTTTTAATTATTTCGTTTATAAAAAATTGTTTTAATCTGCATTTTGTTCAGAAAAACTGTCAATAATCTTTTCACAACTTTTTAGCTGATTGGAGAACGTGATGCCGGTTTATTTCGTTTCTTGTACTAATAATGATTTGATAAACCTATTTTAAAGAATCTTTTATAAATTTATTTGAACTAAAACGACCATATATTTCACACAAATCATATTGTGCTTTGATTGAAGATAGATTTTCAATACCACAGAAATTTAAACGCACTAACAGTTTTTTTAAATCGTTATACATTTCTCCTAAGTAACTTTGAGATTTAAGTAACACATTTTTGTACTTCTTGATAAATCTCTATATTTTATTTCAATTTTACATATTTTAACGTGCTTTTTAACATTATCTAGAAATAATATATTCAATTATTTTTATGATTAAAAAATTTTGGCAGAAACACGGCCTTTAGCTGTGTATTTGAGTTAGCTTTAGCATTTTATATCAATATCTTTGTTTATAAAAAAAAGTTTACATAACATTTTTTATTTTTAAGAACATTTAACTTATTTGAAATATAATAATAATGTTATGTATTATACAAAGTTGGTAAGAATAAAATATTTAAATTACTTTTACATAAAAGATATATTACTAATTATGTTTAGGAACAATTTTAAATCAAACTTTATTTCATATTTCAAGTAGGAAACTATTAATTTTAATAATTCTTTCCTTTGACTTTTGCAAAAGTATTTGTTTTGTTTTAATAATATGATTTACTTTCACAAGGCAAATTTAATTCTTTCTCTCGCAATATTTAAAACGTTTTTTCCCTTTATTCTTTTTTAATATTTTTTCATAGTTTAAAACATGATCGTACATAAATTATGGAAACTGGTACAAAAATGCTGACAAAACCTTTATAAATAATCCGAAAAATACTCTATTAAAATTTTCAGATTACCGTTTTTGTGCAGCAATAGTTTGAATGAATCTATTTATTTGGATCAATGCCAATGTCTAGTTAACTGTTATAGTTAGCTAACTAAGAGCTAAATGGGTCTGTGTGTTACGGAATAACTTACAGCTAACTTTAACTACGTATTATTTTTGACATACTTTGGCAGAAATATTTAAATGTAGACATTTAAAAAAAAACAGGAGATTATGGCATATAAAAACAAATTCATATTGACAAAAATATCGAATTAAAATAGATTTAATTTTACTACAAACGGAATTCTACCACGCGAATACCTCAAGTTAAGTTCACTTAAATATGTTATTGTACTCGTCTCAGGAAACGTCTTATTTACTTCAGTTTAAAAAGATGAATCTAATTATCCATCATGCCAACAGGATGTCGATTATAATAGCAGACATTGTGTCAAGGCTAAAGGCAAAAGTTATATTATCCACAATACACATTTTAAATTTAATTGTTAAAGATTAGTTTTATGTAGTTCTTTCTTTTCTTCACCATATTTAGAAAATCGTTATTTATGCTTGTTTTAATATAACAATTTTTATAAATTAAAAAAAAATATACTTATAAGAAGAAAAGTGTCGGGAATGTTCTTTATGTAATAAAATAATTAATTTTATTCCGGATAAAAAGTAAGCTTATCAATTTTTAAACTATTTCTACAGCTAGGTTTGCTTGAAGGTAATAAACTAAAGGCCAAAGGTAGTAAAATATTTTTAAAAATGCCGCTTTAAAAACTATTTAGGTTAATGGAGGATTAAATACATTGTATGGATTTATATATTTAATGTGTATAATTATTTACACAGCGTTATCTACCCTTTAGAGTTTACAGTTCGCATATCAACGCATTTAATTAATAACAAATGAAATTTGTCACGCTTATTGATAACTGTAAAAATTTATTATCTTTGATTTATTGTTTATTATAATATGTTGCCCTAATATAATCATGATGAAATACCCAAGAACGTTTTGATTAAACTATTGAGATTTATTAACACTAATTCAAATCAATTTTGAAATAGGTCGCGCTGTTAGATATTTAAAATTGTTTTTCTTGTGTCGTATTCTAAATTAGTTAGCAAATTAATTTCAATAAACATTCTTTCTATGTATAAATTTATGTTCATTTCAATGTGCACAAAAAATGGTCCAATTTATTGGTCTAAAAAATTGTACTAACCCTTACTTTGTGGAAGAACACTAAACAAAGAACTTTGCAATAGAACGTTGACTATTTCATTAACTTTTTTGTCAATGACAGGTGCTTCGAGATTGCTTTGATTGTGAGAAAAAATTATAAAAATACTATTATGTAGTGATGTAATTAATATCAGATAATTAACACTTGGTATATACCTAAGTAGTTTTTATGTGTGTAAACAAGAAACAACCTAAGACGGTTAAGATATTCTTATATTGCCATAACTCCACGTTGAAATATACTCTTTTATCTAAAGAATCCCACAATTTGTAAAATAATACAATAAATATTATCAAACAAACAAAGAAGAAATCCTGTATTAAGTTTTATGGAAAGTCAAAGAAATAACAATAAAAATCAAATGCAAACGAGGAAAACTGTCTATATCTGTAAATTGAGAAAGTTAAAGCTTTATAGTTACTAAAACCTCACTAGGTCTATTTTGCTTCCTTCTTGCTTGCTTCCTTTTTTAATAATAACCATAAATCAGGTATTTAAAATATATACTTATATGTTTTGTCTGTAATTGTTATTTTCTACTTATTTTTTTAACACTTACATTCCATTCAATTGCTTTTATCAAGATTTAGTTAATAATTATCAGATAATATAAATGAAGCCGATATAACTGGAATAATTTTATTGCTAATAAATAAAATCTGCTCTATAAAAATTAAAAACTCGTCTCATATCATAAACTTACTACCCACATTATCTAGAGACCTTGTGGTTAGTTTACCAACTAATATAATTAAAGTTTATGGCCAATTAAAAAAAAGCAGTTGGGTGTCTTGGAAGTATGTTTTAATTTGTTGTAATTTACTCGCAACGCTGGGAAAAGACAGCAAGAAATGTTGGGGTTAGGTACATATGTACAAACGATATGTGCTTGGGAAATACAAACAATAGTCTACGTTATATTTTTATCTGGATAAGTCAGAATTGCTTATTTATATGATTCATTATGTCTACTGAATATTTTATATTACCATTATTAAATGAATAACATTGTTGTAGAATTTTTTACGGATATTTTTAATATTTCTAAGCAGTATTGTTTAATGTATAACTATACAAAACTTTAGTCTATGACTATGACTATGCATCTCCCTATTAAATTTCTTGTTTAGTGGACTTTTAGTTTTACTTTAAATTACTTTTACTTTGTTACGTATTTCAACTAGACAAAGTTTGATAAACATCGTACACAAATGTACTTTTCAGCGACATTAAAACTTGTTGGGTAAGCAGTAATTTGTCAACAAGTTTAAATATTACTGTAGAAAATAAATCTTAATATGCATTAGTTTATTAGTCCAGTCGGTTTAGGTAGGAAAATTACACAGTTACACAGATACACAGTTGTAAACTCGTATAAACTTGTATTTTGACATCCGAAAACTGTCATCAAAATTCACATTATGATTCGATGTTCGCAACTCTAAAAATCGGAGGTCAAAGGTAAAAAAAATCGATTTTTTGCACATTTTTTGAAATCTCGTTTTCTCTTGATGTTACGTTAATTGAATTTATTACCAATATTGTAGACAATTAAATTCTCTACAACTTTTGATGAAAACAATTTTTTATACGTTGAACCATTTTTGAAATAGAAGGCTAGAGTGCGCGCGGTTAGAATATTATTTGAAATCTACTGGTAGTCCCGATCGAAATCGTTTTATAAAGTTTATAAATTAGTGTCAAATACATAATTATAAATAATTTTTATTTTTTATTAACAATTATATGATATTTAAATATGTTGTGATTGATATTATATTTTCGATTCCGTATAAATTTATTAAATAACACTTACCTGTCAGTATAGTTTAAAATTTGCAGAGTAAAATTTTTTTATCGATGTTTATTAAAAAAAATTATTCGGTACATTTGTGATTGTCAGAATTAACAAAAAAAAATAAAAATAACTAAAAGTACAAAAAGCTTTAATGTTAATTTTCTTCTGCATTGTCGTCTTCCAAAGCTGTAGAATTTCAAGGTGGTCATCGTCTTTATCATGGCTTTCAACGACATTTGTCTAACCTAACCTAACCTAACCTTTGTCTCTAATTAATTCATGATTTCTGGATCAAAAGTGCTGTCTTCATTAACATCGCTCTCATATGGTACAGTATTGAGACAAGCTTGCCCATTGCACTGGGCACAAGCTAAAGAGGACTGCATCACCGTTTTTCTGCACGAGCTCTGTCCTCTATCTCAAAAACGATTCAACGTATAAAAAAATGTTTTAGATAAAAGTTGTAGAAAATTTGATAATTGCAAAAAAATGTGCAAAAAATCGATTTTTTTCACCTTCGACCCTAACTACCTAAAGTTCCTGGACTATATGTACTTTTGTAACGGCTTGAATTATTCTATTCTAGTTATTTTTGAATCTCACAATGTCGTGTGATGTATTATTTACATGTGATGCGCCATCAGTTTTTGACTTATCTGATTCGAATAGTTGAGTTTTCAATGAAAACGTTAAAATATAGTCGCAGTTCAAAGCCAGGTTATTTAACGACATTGAAAAGCAATTGTCCACTTTTATTTTCCATCCGATGGAAACACACTTTTTGTAAAAAATGCTAAATTCCCAATTTAGTTTTTCTCTTTGATTGCAAAATCTAGTAAACTAAACGGTCGCCCCGTTATTACAATACAAAAGAGATGTACAATAGATTTGCGTATCGAATCTTGCACATGAACGCATACTTTTATGAAATAAAACTGAGTCCTTTGTAGAGGTGGACTACAACTTGTAATACGTTATGTTATAGTTAAAGTTAAACGTGATCTGGAAAGTTTTGAAACTAGTGAAAGTGAAAACAAAAGTTTTTCTTCAAGATTTGGACTTATTCATCTAATTAGTTTCAGTTTTCAAAATTTAGGTGTTTAGTATTGTATCCATGATAGGATATATCACATAGTGATGCGAAACCCATTTCGTGTCACACTTGAAATGTTCAAAACATCTGTAAACTGTAATCAATCGTCGCAACCATTCGTAATCCAAGACTTTGAGATCTTTCATTCTTCTTTTCCATTTTTTCTATATTTATCTTCATTGGCCCAATCCTGCACATCCACTGTTATCTAATCAGTTGTCACTTCTTCCAACTCTTTTTTCCATGTTCTTTCTTTGCTTCTTTTTCCTCTTTCTCTTGTTACGTTCTTTCTAGGGTACATCTAAGAGGTTTTAGCTCATTTACTCGTAATACACATTTGTAAATACAGAACAGAACTACAGACCTAGTGGTCCAGTGCTTCGAGATCTTTGACTCTTATTTTCCATTTTTTCTATATTTATCTTCATTTGGCCAATCCTGGCACTTCCACTGATATCACTTGTCACTTCTTCCAACTCTTTTTTCTATGGTCTTTCTTTGCTTATTTTTGAGAACTGCAGGCCTAGTGGTCCAGTGCTTCGAGATGTTCTACTTTTATTTTCCATTTTTTCTATATTCGGCCAATCCTGCACTTCCGCTGTTATCTAATCAGTTGCCACTTCTTCCAACTCTTTTTTCCATGGTCTTTCCTTCATTTACTCGAGATCTTTCACTCTTATTTTCCAATTTTCTATATCTATCTTCATTTTGCAACTGTTATTAAATCATTTGTCGATTCTTCCAACTCTTTTTTCCAGGATCTTTCTTTCGTTCTTTTTTCTCTTCCTCTCTTGTTACACTCTTTCTAGGCTATATCTAAGACCTTTCAGCTCATGTAATGAGCTATATATTGATTAATGATATATAATGATTAATGATTCTATATAAATATAAAACTACAAGCGAATTGGTCTAATGCTTCGAGATCTTTCAGTCTTCGTTTTCATCTTTTTTATATCTAGCTTCATTTTGCCTTCTTCACAGGTTTTACTCACCTGCCTTCATCTGTCTTCTAATATAACACAACCATCTTGTTAAATTTGCTCGACCTTTCGTACGACTTGGCTTTTTGTATAGATGTGTTAATAATTTTTTATTTGCCTACAATTATTCTCTATTTTAGTTTCTTCATAAAATTTCATTAGATTTTTTCCTCCATATTTATTTTAAAAAAATGTCTACTTCAATGACAGCTGTTTCAAGTTATTCAAATAGTGAAAGTATTCTCCAGCACTTATTTGTATAGTAATCTTATTACAATGTAAGGGGTTAGTACAATAAATGAACTTTTGGATAGCATCCCTGCTGCTTTGCTACCTTTTGCTATTTTCTTCTCTATCCTTTTCAAATATTCTATTTGATTTTCCTTTTGTACTGTTCTTCTCCTATAAAATTTATTGTTATATCTAATGTGTCCTGATCTGGTATCTACATATATTTTTAATCATAAGGTTAATCATTAAGCGGTAGCCCATATTCTTTTTCTTTGTAATTCTTTTCTTGATATTGTTATTATTAGTTATTTATGTCACTTTTCTTCAATATGCCTTTTTGGACTAAATTAGCTCTGTGGATAAAGGGCCGCCTTATCCCATCCCATGATTTCTGAGGATTTGGATCACACTAGAGTTTTTGAAGTGGCTTTGGTGGGTATGCATCCTCTCGGGGGCGAGTCCAACACTGTTTGGTTCTGGATAAGGACCCATCGAATGAGAGTTTCCCATCTCAGTCCCAATAAAAAAATGATTTAGTCTTTAATTATAACTAATTTATAAACATGCTTTAATCACTTGGTCATAAATTTATGTTAATACAGATTTTCTTTATTTGAAGACTCCTTGGTATTCTTCATCTGTGTTATTGTGTATTGTGTTCTTTTTGTTGTCCTCTATGTGGATACAATTCTAGTTTTATTTCAGCTTCTGGTTAATTTTTTTGGTACCCACTTTTGTGTTATTAGATAGCATTACAATTATTATTTTATTGCCTCCTTGCTTCAGACTCGCTTAATTCACATTTACTATTTATAATGATGTAAATATTTATTTTTTTATACTTGGTGGACACTACACCCGTAGTTTTTATTTTTATGGTATTAATTTTCTTCCTCTGGATCTTTTAAATTTAAACGATATCCCTTTGTAATTTTTTTCTATTTGTTTCTCAATACACCTATCTCTTTATTGAATACTCATGCGCAAATATTTTTGAATTTTCCCCTTCCACTGCTAAAATAGGATTACTTCTTGCCATAGAACACAACGTGTTGCTACCCAGGAATACCACAATTTAAATGAAAAAAAACCCTTTTAGCTGTCAAAAGCTAGCTTCTATTTGCCGTATAGCCGCGGCAGCCCAGACCATAAATCACAAAAAGGAGAAGTTTTAATTTTTATTTCGTTCGTGTACCCCGCTTGCTAGTTGTTATTGTGTTTTTCTTGTCTTTGTGTATTTAATATTAACGACTTGTGTGTGTACCTAGACTTCTCTTTGGATTTACCTTACTTTGGATTACTGATTACTTTTGCATGTCATACCAACACAATTTTATAAGGGGCACGAACATTCAGGGGGAACTACGAGAGTGGGAGTTGGTTCGCGCACGAGTATTCAATTTGTGCCATTAACGAGATGGGTCTATTCCAAGCCTTTGTGTACACTGCCGTTTTTAACCCCTATCTATGCGTTTTTGTGCTGTAGATAAACTCTTCAAATATTGTAGCCCTTTATATAATAGTCTGTCTTTTAATAATTATAATTTTAAAAAATGTTTTGGGAATAGTGTTTCTTTTAAATAAGTAGTTTGTTTTTATCGATATACCTTTATTTTTACATTTTCTAAACTATATGAAACATAACAAAGTTTTATTTTCGTTTAATATGTAATATTCAGAAAAATATTCTTGGGCGATGTATTGCAAAAATCCCATCGCTAGCTATTTACTGTACGTGTGCCAAATACCCTAAATGGGTGTATACCGAAAACTATAAATAATGGAAGAAGCATAAATAAATCCATTTATTTCGACAGTGGGTATAAAGATCGGGAATTTATTCGCTCTTTATCGCATGCAGCCTGGATTGAAGGGAAGAGGGCGAAAAAAATATTGTGTGTGGCATTTCAAGTTCACTGTATCGATGTTGAATGTTTTCGGAATTTTCAACACCAAAAGCCGATATATTCGGTTTAGAAAAACACCACAGATATTTCAAGGGAGTTTAACAATACTAATCAGCAATTAAAAGTTGATAATGAGCTTATTAAATTTTAAAGTTTTTGACTATGAACAGTACGCTTTGATTAAGTATTCATTTAATATATAGATAGGACCTAATGTACCACAAATACATTAAGGTATTGTAAAGATAAGCACCATAACACCATTTATATAAACTGAATTATTTTCCGCGCTCTTTTCCTGTTAAGACTGTTACCTAAAAACTGACTTCCGCGCACTTGCATCGCGGTTATTTACCGTCCTATCGGCTCGGGTGACGTCTAGATCGTTCTGTTCTAGATTATTCCAGTCGACATCGTGTTTCAGAAACAGCTCTAGCATTCGCTAAAAATGTTTAGTATTTTGAATAAATAGTCAACATTTTTGTTTTTAGAAAGTTCTTTTGTAGGGTCTTTTAATCCTCCCGAAACGGATACCGGACTATAATCGTAATTCATATTTAATACCACCAGGTGGACTATCTTAATGTTAAAGCATAATACTATTTCAAAAAGAAACTGATACATATTTTTAATCTTATGGCTTCGTCTTAAAGAAGCAAATTGGCATTTATCAGACTGGTTTGAATTTAATGAAGGGTGAAAAAAGTATCTAGTGTCAAGTTTAATATGTCGATGCGTTTTGAAATTCGAAACTGTTGTTAAACTCGAGAAAGCTGTTAAATAAATACTTAGTTTGTGGTTTAAAAGGTGTCGGAAACATATTTTATGTGACCTGTAACATTGTTGTTGACATGTAACAGATGCGTTAGCCAAAGTTAGAGAACGTGTGAAATGAGTTTAAATATATAAGTTTATTGGAATAATATAGAATTGTGAACTCTGTATCCAATTTAAGAGGCGTTTAGTATGATTTTAAGTTAGTTTAACCAAGCTTAAAATTACTTATATGTCTTAAGTCTCAATTAAAAAAAAATAGTATAATACGTAACAAGAGTGCATAAATGGGATGACAACTCGTGTAACGTACCGTATTTCTTCTACGCCCAGGGGAGTGCTCATAATTTCATCACTTTCACTACTTGCAGGTTATGTTGAGAAAATGTTCGTTGAGATATTATATTTTGTTGTAAAAATTGACACTTTAAATGACATGACATTTATTTCCTTAACATGCTAAGAAAACGAGACTTAATGTGTTGCTGACATTTAGGGACATTACTCTTTTCCTCTAAAAGGTATTTCACTAATATTTGAAGCTTTTATGTTTTTCAATTGACTACAAGTACCAATAGACTAAATAAGGTAGTATGCTATTAAACAAAGAAGTTTAATTATCTAAAAGCACGTGTATATTATGAAATCTTATTACGTTCATGTTATTGTTAATTGTCACTTTCAAGGAATATCAACAGTGCGAATTTTGACGTCTACAGACATGAGCATGGAAAAATATCCTCATATGACTTTCGTAAACCTGCCATAACTATCTTGGATTTTTCAAATTGTTTTTAGGCCATAATTTTAGGCTAATTTATTACCCCATTTCGCAATTTATTGCTCTCTTTAAATTTATTACCCTCTTCTTACCACACGCTCTTCCATTCGCTTTTTCCCATGGTCAAAGCAGCAAACACACACTTAGAACATAAAATAGTAAGGAAGGAGTTTATGTTATATCTACAATGTTAAAATCTGGCGACGGAAGTCGGCCATATTGGATCACCATTTATGACTCATAGTTTGTTTACAAGTTATAAAAATTTAGTTTTCTGTTAAAAATTTGGATTAACTATTTATTGGTAAGTAGCTATTATTATAATAAATATATTGATCCCTAACCTATCTACTTAAATTGACATAGGCGTATCAATAATGGAAAGAGAATATTTTATTTTAATTATCATTAATACACAATTTTTTGGTCAATCTCATAACTGTATATGTCAATTATTTTTATGTGTATGGAGTATTCTAAAGCAACGTTGTACAATAAATGTATTTGTGTATTAATTAACACATTATTACATTCACAGTTTCCCACGGGATGAAAATATAGACGGAAATGGTTAAATATTGTGGATAAAGATAACTGGAGTCCAGGCAAGAATAGCTTTTTAGACTCACAACATTTTACAGAACAATCATTTGATAGAATTTCTTCAGTAATTGTTTTACTAGTACCAAATGCTATACCTACAATTAAAATCGCAAGAATGAAATATGTAAGTAATTATTACATCCACAAATTGCTTTAATAACATTCACCTAATCTTTATTTGTTCTCAAATCTATTTACAGATATTTTACTTAAACATATATATTGCACTAATATATACCTAGTATATACCTATATATAACTACTAGCAGTGAAACTATTTCACCAGTTCTTGTTCCTGAAACTCTACTATCTACTTCTGAAAGTCCTCGTAGGAAACAACTTATAAAAAACATATGTGTATTTAAAAACAAGAATTTATTATATATGTAAAAGTAAAATAAATAATGTAGAAAAAATTAGACATGTTTACACAAAATTCAATTTAAGGGCCAATATTGGTAGAATGAAAAATTTTAATAAAAATTGTGTAGTATATAACTGGTTTTATTTCCTTAAATCTAGTACCCCCGTTTTAGGCAATGTTATACTATTTTTTTTCCTCTACTTTCCTTATTAAAATGGTTATTTTAATATATAATGATTAGTGTCCATACTGAATAATAATAGGTACCTATGTTTCAATAAGGACATTATTTTTCTACAAATAAAAATATAGGACGCCACTGTTAAAAAGTAACTTCCGGTAGCCATCTTGGATAACCATCCCGGTCACCTGTCCTTGAACGAGCAATACTTCCTTACTATTTTATGTTCTAAGAACACACAACTCTGTTTCTTTCCAATGAAACTCTCTGGCAGTGTTGCCAAAGATTTTAAAATAGTAGTTTGGTTTACATTTTGACCGTCGACAAAAACGATTAGCATGGCTAAATTTGGATTTCTACATCCTTGCTTTTTTCTTACTTGGCGATGCAGAATTTTCCCATCTCATGAATTGCAGCTTAATTTCAACTTTCATTGCAAGTGATGATGTTGCCAATTCAAACTCTTGATCTGAGCAGATCTGCTGACGTATGAGGTTTTGGTCACGGGTCACAATTATTTGAAGCAACTTAGCATAGACTTTTTTCATGTTCAATTCATCATATAACATTTTTCTTCAGTTTCTTTATCAGCACTTACAATCTCAGCAATCATCTGAATGCCTAAACGACGATCTTTGTCTACAATTCCTTTGATTTTTGTCACTGTTCTGCGGAATTGAAACAGAGACAGGTTTTTTAGCCTTCTGCGCGCGCAGTCTCGTTTTTTAATAGCCCAACCTCGTATTGAAATGAATAAAGAAGAATTAAAATTAGATGTTTAGATCCATTCGTAATTTTGCTGTAAATGACAACTTGAGTATTAAAAATGACACATTCGTCTGAGTAAATCTCTAATAAGCTTTTGTTTGGGGCGATTCCCTTTTTTTGAGTAGCATGAAATACATTCAAGTTAATATATTTCCTTAATCCCAATATTTACGGTCTCATTTACATCGCACGGGGTCCAGAGACCTCGATGTTGGACAAAAGCCCCCGTTAAACAAAAAGATTGAATGCAACACAGAAAGTGCTAATGTTACATCGTGCATGTCTTTTGTAAAGCAATGTATATAGTGAAAAAAGAATGAAAGCAAGGTTTATGGCCGAAATAATTATATTGTTGCGGAAATGAAGTGGATGTATAAGGGTCGAGGGCAAAATAACGCATTGGTAGCGGAAAAGGGCTTTGATTGTCAGAAATGTAAGTGCATTTGCGCGTTTTTAACATAATGGAACGATTTGTGGTATGCTAAAGAACTGTCCGTAGTTACAAGTAGCGATGATAAAATCATGATTGATCATTTGGAGAAAAAAAAAGTGAAAAAACTTGGAAATGATGAATTTCCATTTTAAGTCACGAACCATAATTAATATTTAAATTAAAAATACTAAAGTATATATTTTTATTATGCTTTTTTTAAATTTATTATGCTGTAATAATCATATCGCTTTCATTAATGGAAAGTTGTTTAAATTATCCAATAATAATCATGCAGTAAATCTAATAAATAATACATACTTTTCTGTCTAAGCTTTTTAAAAAACCATGCTTTAAATAAAATAATAAGCCTGGTGATAGTGCTAGAATGTCACCGATACCTGACTATGGCAACTATTTTTTTCGGGCTGAGTTAGGAAACTCATGTTCCAGAACCCAATAGTGTTGGAGACTCATCCCGCTAGCTCAAAAGGTGACCACATCTACAGATTCTCCAGGCAGAGAGGCTGCTAGATCCTTGACCTTTGGACCTGAACCCTCAATGGTTCTAACAAAGTCAACGATGACGAACCTAATTAAGTCACACTTCCATCTGTTATTTAGAGAGACAAAGATGGGACGGCATGGAAGGCTGTAGACTTTCAAAGGAGTTACTTAGCTACCCAAATCAGTACACAGACAAAAGATTCCTGAAAGTGATCAGAAAACAACTCAGATAATTGACGGAGATTCTAACCGGTCTCCAATAACATCCATACAGGATGAATATTGTAACACATCTCTATGCAGAGGATTTGAACAAGAAGAGAAACAGTCGAGCATATCCTTTTCAACTAAACGAAAATTCTAGCACTAGCCAATATAAGAGAGACTTCCCTGAATATCGTTGCCGACTACTGCAAATCAGTAGGCTGGATGACATACTTTGCACAATATGCCTAATGAGTTCTAATTGCGGATGAAGATTTTGAACTTCACCCTCCTCAAATTTACAGATACAGAGTCTAGTGTTTAAGGCTAAATTTATTCTTTCTCAGCTATATCTAGTTTATTAAAATGGACTTCCATGCCAAAGTAGTATGCAACGTGTGACTTGTTTGCATTTCGCAACTGGCCTCCTAACGATTTACTTTCAATCCAAAAAAGTTTAGTGCAGTTTTTTTATCATTAGACCTTTTTTGGCAAATAATAAAATTGTTATCAAGATGTCGTCGGAAGAAGACAGTAGTGCGCTAATTGCTGCTGTGATTGTAAGGAGGAAAAGGAGAAGAAAGCTATGGATTTATTCGTATTTACGAGATGATGCTGATACACACAGCAGCAGTATAGCCGCAGTTACAAGTACATCCTCAAACAAAATTTCTGCAGGATGGAAAAGGAAACATTTAAATTTAACAGCTTTTTCGCTAGACATCGTGAAAAAACTTAAAAAATTATCCATTTTGTGCCCAAGTCAAACAATGTCTGCGCGGGTTGGAATCCAGTAGCAAAGTAGCAAATTATGCAACCTGTTTTATATTTGAACTGCAAGTCGCATGTTGTCACGTCGCATTTTTGCTACTCCAGTGTGAAACCGTTAATTTAGTTGTATAGGTTTTAAAATAAGTAGCATGCTTCCTGCTTTCTGGCAGCAAGTCGCTCTGTGCATGTTACTTTGGTGTCACACAAGTGTGTGACATTGACATTGGTCTTTCCTTTCTTCAAATATTCAATAGTTTTGAAACTGTACGGGACTGCGTAATTATATTAACTTAAATTTTAATTGTACAACTACTCATAATAATATAATTGGTCAGTTTTTTTATAAAAACCATGCTTTATTTTTATTAACTGATATATGTATAATGGGCAGTTTTTTAAGCAGGACCTCAACTGAAGTAACAAGGGAACTATATCCGTTAATATATTTTACACAGGAAGTTTTTAATCCTCAAGGGACGTAATACTCAAGAGAGCAAACAGCCTTTGAAACAATCAAAGAAACCGTGACATATTTAAGTAACCGAGCAGAAAAAAAATCATTTATCATCTTTAGGTTTTTTTTTTATTTTGGAATAAAATATTGGTACAAGAACTTTTTTTTCAAATTAATTCTGTATTTATAAATTGTTCATTAATGTATTTTAAGGAAAACAACATTAAGAAATATTAACTACGGCAATGGTCAAACCAATTATTTTGTGCGGAAATAAAACGAATAGACATAGGGGTGTCTGGAGTCCTGTGCACGCATCGAAGGGGGTGTCGCACCCTACAACTTAAACTCGCTTGTTTGTGAGCGACAGTAGTTAGTACAGATGGTTGTATCGTGGATGTGTGTTGCTGGGAAATGGTCCATATTTTAGCATTAATCTCCTGAAAGGCATACAAACTTAAGTAGATAGCTGCATGTGTAAATATAATGGTGCATGTGCAATGAAAAGGTATTAAGGGAAGGAAATTCATTAAGAAATACAACGATGTCACATTTCTAGCTTTTCTATAATTACATAAAAATACGAGTAAAAATATATGAATTTTATTTTATGGTTCATGCTATTGAGAACACTAAACAAATAACTGTTCAACAAAATTTTCACATTTTATTTGAAAAATTATCTTCGGGTAATTTCACCTCTAGATAGATAAGGTTTAACCGCCAGATAACTATACAACAGATACGCTATCTAGAACTTGCTATCTCCCAGCTAACTTGTTGCTGTATTTTCATAAATATTTATCTTATAAATAGCAATCTGAAAGATTTTATCCTAGAGTTTATTCCAATGTTGTGTACCAACTTAAGTAAGATGAAAGTTAAGGACATCCGTGTTTAAAAAAAACCTTTAATTCGAGCAAGCATTGTTTTGCGCCTTGCATTTTGCCTTCAATCTGTATTTAGGTACCAGTATTTACAAATATGGAGTATCTAGTTTTACAACGTTGCGATGATCACTTTTTAAAATAAACTAACTAAAATGATGACTTAAGTGCATAAAATTGCTAACAAATCTCTTCAATCTATACAGGGTGTTTCTTAAGTAATCTAAAATATTTTATGGGGCGCTTCGTTACTCAATTTTAAGACGAAAAGTTCATATAAACATGTGTGATAGGTGGTGTCGTTTATGAGATACAGGGTGTTGAATTTATTGTAATAAGTCAGTTCTGATTGTACGTGAAATTAATTTTTCCCGGTGACGCTACTGGTTTTTAGAAGTAATACGCAAAAACATGCTTATTCTAAGTGGCCTTTGAAATAATGTTGACAAGTGTCAAATTTGAAAACCAACACAAAAATCGTACATTTTTATTTGATTGACTCTGTGTTTAGTTAATAACTATGCCAGTGTTTACTAATGTTGAAATGGCTAATATGCATTTTTTGTACGGATTAGCGAATGGTAATGCCTTAGAAGCTAGACGTACGTATGCCCAGCGTTATCCAAATAATCGTTTACCATGTTCAGATACGTTTACTAAGTTACATATTCGTTTACAAGAAACTGGAACTTTTGCTAAATCGAAGAATATTATTGGACGACCCAGAACTGTGAGAAATCCCCAATTGGAAAACCAGATTCTTCAAATTATTGACCAACATCCAGAAACGAGTACAAGAATAGTTGCAGATGAAGTAAATGTTAGTAACAAAACTGTTTGGAATATTCTAAAAGATAATTTATTGTATCCATATCACGTTCAACGTGTTCAACATTTGTTACCTACTGACTATCCATTACGCATACAGTATTGTCAATGGATTTTACGTGAAATCGCGAACAATCCGAATTTTGTGGCCAATATTCTATTTACGGATGAAGCCAACTTTTCTAGACATGGGATTATTAATTTTCATAATGACCACATATGGGCAGATGTAAATCCACATACCATAAGTGTAAAACGATTTCAACAAACATTTTCAGTCAATGTTTGGCTTGGCATCATCGATGATTATTTAATTGGACCATTTTTCCTTCCTGTACGGTTAACCGGTGAGACATACCAACATTTTCTAGAAAATGAACTTCCACTTCTTTTGGAAGATGTACCTATTATTATTAGAAGGCGCATGTGGTTCATGCATGACGGAGCTCCTCCACATTTTTCAGTGATTGTGCGCGAGTTTTTAAATAATGTTTTTCCAGGCCATTGGATCGGACGAGGATCTCCACACCCGTGGCTCCCTAGATCACCTGGACACAATCCTCTGGATTTTTGTGTGTGGGGATATTTGAAATCGCTTGTTTACACAACACTGATATTAAACGTACAAGATCTTCAAAATCGTATCATAGACGGCTGTAATGTTATTCGTAACAATCCTGGTATCTTCGAACGTATTCGACAATCCATTAGACATCGAGCGGATTCTTGCATTTTAGCTGGAGGTGGACATTTTGAACATTTGCTCTGAAATGTATTATTTTTTCTTTATGTTTAACACATGTTGCTTGTAATAAAATAATAAAAAAATATAATTCAGTAGCGTCACCAAGAAAAATTAATTTCACGTACAACACCCTGTATCTCATAAACGACAACACCTATCATACATGTTTATATGAACTTTTCGTCTTAAAATTGAGTAACGAAGCGCCCCATATAATATTTTAGATTACTTAAGAAACACCCTGTATAAACAGATAAAAAGGCAGGGACAGTGGGGACAAAAAGGTTGCTAGAAAGGAATTAATATTAAATGAACAATATTAAACAATATTTTTATGATGTAGTTAAAATACAATTGGGGGGGTACAGCGTTTACAAATAATAATACCATTGAATAAGGATTAAGGGATCCTTAATCTTTAGTTACGGACTTAAAATAGCTGGAAATCCCAAATTAAATACATTACACCCTGGCAGATAAAGCATTAAAATAATTTTTTTATACCGTAGGGAGTAAAACTACTTCTTTAGTCCTACATTATAGGGACTAAAATGCCACTTTTAATCCCAAGGGGCTAAAGTAAAACATCTGAATTAGATTGACAGTTTTACGCTTAGGAAGTGCAGGTGTTCTATGTCACATAACATAGATGGTTAAATACCGATTTTTTTCTTTTATCATTTCCATATTAATTTACTTTTTAAACTTTTATTTTAAATATGTATTAGATCTTGTGTTCCTAATATGTATTAAACACGTAGTTGCAAAAAATTTGGCATAAAAAAAGCGATAAAAAACTTCTATGTATTATTTAAGGTTTTAAAGGTAAATTGTAATTTTTTTGTATTAATTATGTATTTGGCTAGATAAATAATTTTAACAATCATTTCGCTTGGTTGTTTTCTCAACTCGGGCGTTGGGAATTTATGGTTTAATCTCTTTTTTTCCAGGAGTTTTACATCTTCATTTTAAATATTCTAATATTTTGATTGGTTTTAATTTTAAGCTTTTTCTAGAATGAGGCCAGGATAATAGGGTATTTCCTAATATTTTGGTTGGTTCCTTACCTGATCTCTTACCGAATTGCTAACGCGGCCAGGTTAGGTTACCAAAAATTAAGGTATATCAGTGTGAATATGTGAATATAACCTTATATTGAGTTAAGAAGGGTTTTTAACCTACCAGGACCCTGGAAATAAGAATAAATCATCGCTTGAGCAGGCGCTTCATTTTTATTTTGCAGATAAAATCCCTATCCTTTGGTTAGAGTACCAGGTAAATTATTAGGTAGTTTAAGAGGATCCTATCTGTCGGATAAGACTAACTGAGGGTGATAGTACGTAGTTTTAGACAATCTACCAGAAAATATTTTATCTTCAGGATAACTTTTTTATCTAGAGGTGAAAGTACCGGGCTTAAAGTTTATTGTGTTTAGTCCGATGACAAAATCTTAAACAGTAAGCTGCTCTTCGGCAAATAAATGTATTTTATAAATTATTGTACTAAAATGTGGTTACCAACCAACCGTGATATTAATCAGAAAAACGTAGAAGAAAAAACAACCGAAATATTTCATTTTAGTAAACATGTATTTCCAAGATATATTGCTATAGCTGCTATTGTGATTATAAATAATTGGAGATATTTGTTCCCCGGACCGGAACATGAAAACCGAAAAATGTCTAACGGTTTCGTGTTCGTGACAGAGCAACCAAGGAAATATATTAAGCTAAATAAAGCTCACCGATTTCCACGTCGTTTGTCTTTACATCACAATAAATAAAGGACGACTGATTATTCAGCGTTTTATTTTAACATTTTCGAGTAAAATGTATGGTCTTGGACAAACGGGCAAGATAAAGTTGCCATTATTGCGTGTTGATTTATGAGAGTTTCGAAGTCTGGAAAATCATACGGTTTTCCAAAGAGTTATATATTAACGGACAAACTAGTTTCCTTTAAACGTACTAATGTTATCTAATTGTGGAATACTTGGTTGTATTTCTTTGAAAGCGATAATTATACTCCATTTATTAGGGAACACACGAGGGACATTGTCGGTAAAATTGAGTATGAAGAACTTCTACCGAGCACGAAATCTGTAGGTGTCTAATCAATTGTTTCTTTAAATACAAGTACAAAAATCATTAAATCATGTTGGAATCGTACGTACTTATAAGAAAGAAAATATTAAATTCACTTATGAATATAAAACTAATGATAATTTATGCGATAACTCAAAAGTTAATACTGCAATACAGTTTTATCAAGAAAAGTTTGTCACAAACATTTAAACTAAACGTTTCAATGTAATTAGATATTATGTGAATGACAGTAATCTTGATGGACAACATCGAAGGTTTCCAAATACTGTTGGATCGAATCCATCATAGGAAGGAATGGGAAATGAAAATAAAACTATATTTTGATTCGTAACTCTTACACGAAACTATAATTGGATGGAGTTGAAGTTATAACAGATCTACTAGATCCAGACAGAGAATTAGAATTGCGATGGCCTCAACAATTTTCTAAAGATGAAATAATTTATTTGCAACCACCACCTAATTTTAGAAATTAGACAAAGGATTGTGAAGTTCTGTGTTTGGCCTGTTATATAGAGTGCAAGCATGGAAGCTTAAAATATCAGTAACTAATCGTAGAGGGGTGCTGGGAATAAAAATACCGTGGACAGCACATGTTACAAACGAGGGAATGCTGAGAAGTCATCTAAGACAAGGAACCATTCATAATTGCCTGGCATTTTCGGTAAGAGAAATGTGTAACCAATCGTATTGGATATAATTATATTTTTTGTAAATTTAATAAATTTTTAATAAAGTATACTGTCAGTAGTAAGCAACATGTTGATGTATTTTATAGTTCTAAAAGTTTTTGGTTAACAAATATCATTTTTCATAACAAATGGTTGTGTTTAACATTATAAAAATGTTTTAATTAAATTGATTGTACTAACCCTTACTTTTTGGAAGTCGATCTTATTAAGGATAATAAAAAACTCTTCGTTTTAACAAAACTTCCAATATTTATTTAAAAATTGCTTTTTTAAAAGACTCAATGACAGCTGTTTCGCTATGAAGCATCGTCAGATTGACATTTAAGTTACATTTTGTTTGTTTGTAGCTAGGTACCTGATGTTTAGGTAGTATTAAGGCTAGACCAAGTATGGAAGTAATAAGACATAACAATATTAAAGCCTAGATGTTATTAGCCCTAAGGGATTATCCTGGATGTATTTCCCTCTAAGATCAGTATAACTGTGCAATGATATAGAAAAACCAGGAAAAAAACTATATCATGCTGATCTTTACAATAACTTAATATATTTGTGTTACAATTACGTCTTATCTATGTATAAAATGAAGACTCAATCAAAGCAAACACTTTAAAAGTGGAGAACTTCCCAGATTTATTTGTTCATTAACAACTTTAAATTGTGGATCTGCTAGATGTCTTTTTATTTCAAGTTCTTCAAGGAAATCTAAATTTTGTTTTTTATTACAAATGTGTAGTATTTGGATGTCATTGGTGTGAAAGAGTGAGGTTGGATGTTCAAGTAGGTGTTTTGCATAATTTGACTTATCTGGTTGTTTTAATCTATATGCTCTTAAATGTTCGTTAAATCTTACTTCAAAATTTCTTTGTGTTTGACCTATATATACAGCATTACACTTTGGACAATTAATTTTGTAAACACCAGATTTTTTTAATTTAGGTAATTTTGTTTTTACATTTAACAATTTTGTACCAACATTATTTTGTGTTTTAAATGATATTATTGCTGATGTTGCCGAAGATATTATTTTTGATATTTTATTGGAAATACTTCCACAATATGTAATATTTTTATAACTTTTAATTTCTTTAGTTTGTTTAGGAAATATTAGTTGTAGTGCCACTTTCTGTTCTTTTTTATTAATTAATGTATTAATGTTTTAACAATAAAGCATGCTTAATCTTAATCCAGATAAATACTTTGTTTAATTAAATAAATGGCTTAGTGTCATTATCCTATTCTGAACAATCTTAATCCAAATATAACAATAACTTTTTTTTGATCATGGTGCCATAGACTATTCTCCAACCCGGTTACCAAGTTAGATTGCATGGTAAGATTAACAAGTAATTTTTTATTTTAAACAATTGACATTCCTATTTGTTGTTGTAACATTAAAGTTATTTTTTTTAATTAATGCAATTCAATTGTTATGTATGTAATCCAAACTAAAATTTTTGATACAAATTCGTTATGTGTAACTTCTTAACTTTTTTTAAACCTCTTTTCTTATTTAGTTCCAATAGATCCAATCTTTTGATACGCTTTAGTCAATATTTTAGATTAGTATTTGTGTGAAACATCCTCAGTAGAGTCGTGGACCTACAGAATAAAAAACCGTACATGTATCGATCAATTTCTTTGTTCAATTGTTAAATTATTATAGTTTCATGTTTCACTAATGAAATAATGCATAAAAAGTAAGCAAACTTAATTTATTTAGAAATTGTAACATTACTTGATAAATGTGAAAAGACTAACGCAGGAATATCTATATCCGATTCGGATTTCTGGTTCTTTACGATACTAGTTCCATGTATGTGCAGAAAACACAAAATATCACTTTTACTTATATATCAAAATCAATTATTTTATTTGTAAGTTTGCCTATTTGGTACATAACATAAAATTAAACTGCTTTTATTGTGGTATGGGACTTTATACTGCTCTTGACATACCCTTTTGT
Source organism: Ophraella communa (assembly GCA_035357415.1). Classification (NCBI taxonomy): domain Eukaryota; kingdom Metazoa; phylum Arthropoda; class Insecta; order Coleoptera; family Chrysomelidae; genus Ophraella; species Ophraella communa. The sequence continues at coordinate 25,162,640 of CM068992.1, read as the reverse complement.
AGAAAGTAATAACATAACATAGAAATTCACACAAAAACACCTATCAATTATTGGAAAGGTTTCAATTGATATGAGATTTCCACTTTTCTTTCATTGTCTTTTTATAAATTTTCTAAAAACGGTTAAATATTTTTAGTTGTTATTTTTGTAAAATTACTGCCAAATGATTCCTAATTAACTGCACGAAAAACACACATATTAGTGTGTTGTCTATTGCATGTTTTTGAAATTACAGAAACAGTATGAAGAGTAATAGCTGTAATCAATTAGTTAATTAATATTTTTACATTCGACAAACACAGTTCTTTGTTCGAAATTAATTAAAACTGACAAAGTGATTTCACTGCCACTACTGGTGTCTTCGATAGAAACAACTTAATGTTAACTATGTGTGTGTGCGTGTATGTGTAATTGGAGACCAGCCTTGCAATATTATTTTAAAATAATAGAATGATAGCAATGTTTCTAATTTTTGTTTTCATTGTGGAAAATAATAAAAAAAATAAAAAAAAAATATTAAATATCTACTATTTTATATAAAATTTATTGTTATAGTATAGTAAGCTCTTTCTTCTTTAGAATATCAATAATTCTCTGCCATGCATAAACTTAATATTGTTGAATATCATTAAAACCGATATGTCAAGCACGATTAACTTTTATTATTTCCTCGTAATAAAATGTGTGCACGTTTCATACTTTTCACAGACATTATCTTTAAGGAAACAAAATAAACCATATGGACATTTCAATGTACAGTCGGACCTCCGGCCATAAAAATCCAATATTGTAGGTAATGATTCCCTCTTTCTTTCTTATGTACCTTGCTGACTAGTCATTACGACTATAATACCAGCGATGAAGTCTATTTACGACACTAGATATCATATCCGTAAGACAAAACATATTTTCTAGTTGCGATTTTTGTAATTTAATAGTTTAACGTTTTGAACAAGTCAATATTTTCAGGAAGCTCAGTAAATTTTAATTATTTTATGAACTACTTGCGGCTAAAGCTAGGTTTGTAGTGTCTTAATTTCTCGGCAGTTAGACAAGATATGCTCCACCGTTTCATCCAGAATCTGCAGGCGCACTTTCAGCCAGTTCAATTCTTTTCATATGCCCATTAAGGCAACTGTGCTCAGTCAGTAATCCTATCATAATTCGTAGGTCCTGTCTGCTTATATTCAGCAGCTTTTTAGATCTCTTTTAAAAGAGAACTCTTACAAATGCCTTTGAGTGTCTTTAACCCTCTAGTTCTCAACGCGGGTATGCCCAGGTGCCCAAAGTAAGGTAATTTTTTACTACCTCACATTTATGAAAGGAAAGAATTTTCCAATGGAAACTAAGAAAGTAAAAGAATTTTTTGACGTTTTACCATGTTTTCTTTAATAGCTAATGAGATTGTATAATCATATAATCATATCAGTGAGTGTTCGGAGGGTTGTTTCCGACGTGAAATTCAGAACCACCGCCCCACACAACTGCTCTCTTATGATTTTCGGGTGGTTTTTGGCACTCTTAAGAAAACTCTCGGAGATGAGGTTCTAGCCCGGGTTTCGGTGCACCAGGTGCCGGTGGGGTGTTCGCCGATACCAGATTTGGATTCAGCGTTCCAAAAACCCCCCAAAATGATTTTTGGTTTACCTTGTTTGATTGTGTCAGGAAAACCACCGGAGATGACGTTTAGGGTCAGGTTCTGGTGCACCAGGTGTAAGAAGGTCAACTTGAACATTATATTCGTGATCACCGGCCTCGAAAACCCCCCGAGTACCCGATCCGGCGGTCTGACATTTTTTATATGTAAAGTACCAAAGTCTTCTCATAGTTTCTGATATGCAAAAAATCTACAGAAACATATATTTAATAAATCAAGTACGTGTCATCCTGTCTTAGCGGCAATCTTCTAGTATGTTGTAAATAAGATTCCATTTTGATTTTTAGTCCAGATATTTTTCGATTCATTTAATAATGTTTGCGTAACCCAAAAAATCTTAAGTATATCTCGACCAATAAACCTTATTTCAGTTATCAATAATCGATAAAACGGCAACGATAAAACAAATCCGACGTATACTACACCAATAAAATTCTGCTCCGACTACTAGGTAATAATTCAAAAGTGAAAAATTGTTCCGGAGATTCGTGAACACGACTGACTCTCTGCAGCCGTAAAAAATCTCTATCTAAACGCTATACCGATCTTTCTCATAACGTATTCGGTATAATATCCTGCGGACAAGTTTGGGGCTACGGCAGGATTTCCCTAGATGCCGTATTTTACTTTCAAAACATGCCGGCGTTCTCTCCTGGCAATTTGCATGTGTTTTTCGAAGGATCTGGAAGATGTGTTTGTCGTAGACGATTCTCTTCGGACCTTAACACACACACCTTTTCACCTTTAAATTCAATCACTCGCCGCTACGTTTCCTGAAAACCGAAACGGAGACAAAAGTTTAAGGGTTCGAACTAACGAATTATTCAGCAGGGGCGACAACAAACCGATAATCTAATATTTAATCCCAAGCAACTTTTCCAGATAGAACACATTTCAATAAAAGAATCAAGGACCTCTAATTTTAACTAGATTTTAATACATAGAAAAGCTGCAATTCGATTTGCCGACCAAAAGTGCATTTTTCGCATGTTGAAATAAGGGTTAAATTCCAAATTTAAAACGAGCCCAAAACGAGCGCATGCATCAGACTGCACCTTAGTATTAAACTTTTATATTGTTTAGAATTGTTGGATACTTACAGTAGGTATCGTTTTTTATAATGTGCGACAAAAATTACCACTTTTAGAATGCTTAAGGCTGAACAGACTAAAAATTTAATTTCGGCCTACCTTACCGGAAAACCAATCGTATGAACAACAAAAATAGGCGGAAAATTCATAACGCCACTTTTTAATTTTAGCATTAAAAAAGTATGCTTTGGATTTAACATTCCTAAATCAGAAATAATATAAATTTCGGCCAATTACACAAAGTGAGAGCATTTCTCAAACAAAATTCTATAAATAATAAAGCACATATTTTTTTATTATAAAGTCGGTTCACAGCGTTCTTCGACGCCTTCCGATTTCCAATCTCTATCTCGTTCTGTCATTCTCCAGTTCTCTTTCCCTGATTTCTTTATCAACTCCAACTTCTTCGCGGCCTTCCTGGTCCACGTCCTTCTCTCGGTTGCCACTCGAGAAACCCGATCCGTAAACTCCTTCAATAGTCTTCGCATCATGTAACTAGGTCTTCAGAGTCTTGTGCGATGATCACCAGGTAATCCGCAAAACACAGAGTGTACAAATTTGAGTCCAATAGTGGTATGCCCATATTCGTACAATTGTGTTGAGTGCTGCTTCGAGGTATATTTTGAATAGTGTTGGCGAAATATAACATCCTTGCTTTAGCCTTTTAGTCACTTTGAATCCTGGCGTTATAAGCGTTATAAAGCAAAAAAATCTAAATCACTATCACAAGAAGAGGGCATTCGTTTTCTAAAAAAGCGTCCGATTCTGAATACCTCATGATGAAGGCGATCAAATACATAATGGTATAAATCTTGCGATATGAACCTGATCGTGGCGCAGTGGAATACGTGCTTGCCTTTCATGCAGAGAGTTGAGGTTCGAATCTCAACCAAAACATTTTTTTTTGAGATTTGAGAAAAAAATTCGAATTACATATGTCAAAAAACAGCTAGAGTGTAATTCGGTAAGACAATTTAATGAATAAATTATAGGTGAATGGATTAAAAATTCTTTTATAATCTTTAAAGTACTTCTCTTGTAACATTTTGAAGACTTTCAAATCGTCTTAACTGCACTCTCTTTCTGATCTTCTTCATAAACCAAATGAAAAACCCAAAGTCAATTAGGTCTGTTCAGGCAGCAGTTAAACGTGGCTTCAATCCGTCTGCAACGTGCGCAGAAAGGAAATAGTATCGAGTATTAGTTCAACGCGCACGTTTCAAACCGTTTGCTACCAAATTTGACTGCTGCTTGAACAAACCTATGATTTTGGTTTTTTTTTATTTTGGTTTTTCCCATCAGTCACATTTGAAGAATGGATGGTTTACTTCTTCAATCTTTTTAATGTTGTCACATACTATTCAGTAGAAGTATTTGTTGAATCCACAGTATTGCAAGGCATATTACTGTTGATGGCATTTTTAAATGATCCTGTCGAAGACTCCCAAATTGGGATATTTTCACAAGTTTGAGAAAAATTTACATAGCGTCATAAAAAATTTGTTTAAAATGCTGGTTGTCATGCTTTCAAAAGTTATAGGTCGCATTTTGTCGCTGCAAAAGTTAATGGAAACTTTTTTTGCTGTCATAATGATAAAACACCGATACATTATGACATTTTTGGTGCATGAATCAAACTCTTGAAATAGAGGTTTGTATTTTATCGTGTAAATTTCGGTGTTATAATGTTGCCTAGCATTTTGACGAGAAAAATTAATGTCAACCTTAAAACGCTAGAGCTTTTATTAGTTGACAGTTTGTTTCGTCAAATTGTTAAAGAAAACAGATTAGAATTGAAGCAACACCACTTTACTCTGGTAAAATACCAATCTCGAATGTAAATAGGCTGTAAAATTTAATGAGTGATAACATTAAGCCGATCATTTACCAAATCGACTCATTTTTAAATTATTGGTAAATGTCACAATATTTTTGGCATACTGCTAAACACCACTTATCCATTTGTCGCTGTAAAAGTTGCTGGTAACTTTTGTCATTGTCAAAGTGACAATTGCATTGTCGCATACGCGATTTTTATAAAGTTAAAGTTAACAGTTAAATTATTACTAGAAAACTATTTGTATTTTATTTTAGTTATTTTTTAATTTAAAAAATATATATTTATCTCACGTACTATATCATTACAAATCTTTTAAATATTTAGATATTTTTTTATTTGATAATTAACTGTTACTTAATTTTTTAGGAAAGTTTGCCTCGTAACACTTCATTATGTCGGGGAAAAAATGATGTAAAGCGAATGCGTGCCTGTAACGGTCGACTACCTAAAAAAAAGGAACAAAGGGCGTTGTCCCTTGATTTGCTTATTAAATTGTTCGTGAAAAACGCATCAGGAAACAAACATTAATAATGTGTGTCATAGGCGGAGAATAAAAGTACTTCATGCACAATTTCCTAATGGATTTAGCTTTACGCATTTCAAATTATTTTGCCATATTTCCAGAGACAATAAACAGCTATAACAGACATCAATTAATTTATCCATAGTTTATGGTAATAAAATAAAATAAAATAAAATATTGTTACAAACCGGAAAGATTTAAAGAAGAACAAGTTTGAATATGTTTTACAAATTATTTACTTGTGTTACTTACTTATTACTTATTATTTTTGTTTTCATTCACTACTAACCCTTTTTAAGTACATTTTGAGCAATTCGTGGAATAAGTAATTCTCGTCAACTTGAGATTTGGCAGAATTCAATTTTTACTGTGGAGTAAAGAATACCGCAAAATCCTTGCTATAGTGTAGTGTCGTTCTAAATCCTATAAACCCCTTGAATAGAATTGTAATCCTATGATTTGAAGATTAAATGAAATGAGACTTTAGTTGGTTACAAAGTAAGAGCGCTTCTGATTCCTTCATTGAGATTAAATGAATGACATGGTTTTTCGAGTAAGCTGATATAATGAAACATTTAAAAATTATATCTTTTTATTTTGAAATTTTTATTTACTTGTACGGGAAAGTTACACAATAAAAACAAAAAGCACAAAATATTGAATTTAACTAATAATTTCTTAATTTTTAATTTCATTAAGTATAATTAATTGTTGCTCATTGTTCATTCTTGCTATTAAACCTAAAGATTCACGGATAAATTATTAATTGGTGTACCCCACTGGTAATAATTTATGTGACAAGTAAAAAATTAATGCTTAGTACCAAAAAGGGAGTTGCCAGGGCTTGTTTGAGAAATGAATGCAAAAACAAAAATGAAGGCAAAGCAAACGGAAGAATCCCCTACTGTGCGTGATCACACCACGTGCTTGTTTAATCACGCACGTGTTTTACCAGAGCTAGTAGAGACCCTATGGTATATGACAGGTGAAATTCTCCTTTATTTTTTTTATTTAATTCTTACTTTTTTAATAACATTTATTTTTGAACTACAAATTTTAGTAATATATGCCCTGTCCAGTATAAATCTGGTTGTACGTCACAGCTGTCAGAAAGGGACTATGTTGCCAAGCATTTAAAGTAGTATTAGAGTCTAGTAAATTCAAAGTTTCTTTAATTATTTTATTTGACTACACTATTACGCCATGTTTGAATGCGGCAACAGAGCGCAATTTTGCCAAGATATAAAATATTTTAGCATGAGTTATGTTCGTTTGAAGTTTATATTTTATAAGCCTACGAGTTGTATTTGTAATTACGAAACCTTTCTCAAAGCATTTATTTATCTTTTGTAATAACTTACGGCTTACGAATTTCAATATTTACCAAATTTACAATGAATAAACCTACTGATTGACATTAGCAAACGAACGAAGAAAGTCAAACGACAAGAGCGATTTGTTCACTTTGATGACGTGCAACGAGATTTATATTGGACAAGGTGTATACCTATTTACATAATATCTACAAAGTGCATGTTTTCTATAATAAAAAAATAGTAGATGTAGTGTAACTTACCTACAACTTACCAAAAGTGTCCCCAAAAAAAAATATTTATTTTCTTTTTATTTTAATAAAATAATCTTCCCAAATGGCCCCTAGTTCCTTCATATAAGTCCTGCATCGACTTAAGAATGCACTTTAAGATAAATTAAAGATTTTTTCGAAATGTGTTAACATGTTAACAGTCGCGAAAATGCTGTATGTTCGTTATTTGATATGAAATATACATAAATATCTAATACCAAAATCGGATTAAGATCAGTACCTTTCTATTCAATGTGAAAATAATGATATTGCATCATTTAAGCGTTATATAAAAAACGTACTGTATACTATTTTTCTTTAAATAAATCCTAAGGGTGAAATATATTTTTAAAATTGATATTTAATTGATGGTTTCAGATGACTCCATATTTCGGTGGATCAATTATGGTGCGATCTAGCGGTACATGTTAAAAGTAGGTATGAGGTAAAAAACTAGTAAATCGGAAACTGAAATTTTAATGTCAATGTTGCCATAGATATTGCATTTTTCGTGACAGAACTTTTCCATTTTTATTAATAACACAGTAACAGTATATTAAACAACGCATTTTATATGGCTTTCTGTTTTGACACGAGTTCAAGTTTAATAAACGAATCGCGAAGCGATGAGTTTTTTTAAGGTCGAGTGTCACAACTAGTTTTGTACCTCATACCTACTTTTACCATGTTCCGCTAGATCGCTCCAAAATCGATCCATCGCAATATGGAGTCGTCTGAAACCATCAATTCCACTGGTGTTTATTTTAATTTTTGGCTGCACTTTTACAAGTTGATAAAATATAAATATGATTATTTTTGTAACTACCGGTATATCCCATACATATACGTATATTTTATATTGTTTAAAGTCAGCTAAATAATTTTAGAAAACAAAACGCTTTCTATGTAAGAGCACTTTGTACCTTTGTGAAACCAACGTTTACATTTGGCTTGTACCTACAGTTTTTGTTGTAATTATATTGCCGAGCTACGGCCTTTTGCTCTTTTGCTCCCGTCAATATAACTCTCAAGTATTTAATAATTTTCAAACCTAAATGTTTGTTTACCTGTTTGTTTTTTTCTTAATATGTTTGTATGTCAAATACTTTATGGCAAAACAAAACGTTGTTTCAATTATATTTCCGTATATATAACAGTCACCTCTAAATTTCCCTACACAAAAGTAACTGTAAAATGTTAAACCTACACACAGCAATTAATTAAAATTGAATCAAAATCGTTTTGAAGAAGGCAAACGCGAGCTGCATTCACTGAACATACAAAGGCGTTCATTAGCACCGAGATTCCGCCTTTGTTATGCTCACACATTACAACAACAATTATTAAATTTCTGTGGAAGAGGAATGCGGTTTTTCTACTCTAAATATTTCTGCTGTTACGAAAAAATCAAACATAGATACACGAGAAACGTAAGCACTTTCATTAATAACTTGGAAAATGTTTAAAAAAAATGGGTAACATTAAAATCGATATTATAATTCTGTGTCAAAACAGTAAAAAGGATGATAACTAAGAGCGTACTAGATTTTATAATTTGCCAGAAAAGCATAGATGCCAAAAGGTAGTTTTGTTTTATTTTGGTTGCCCTATTTGATGCATTATTAACATATGGTCTTATGATTGGTGGGCTTCTTAATCTTATCCTTGACCACTTTGAAAGCACTGTATGTAATATTAATAGAGATAATAAAATAATCATCATTTATGAAAATCCGATCATCTCGCCTTAGGTTAGTTCATTTTTCGTATCTTACAAAGAGGTTTTTCCTGGATCTGCTGTATAAAATGTCGTCCTGTTTCTTTCGTCTGGACACTTTAGCTGATCTCCAGTAGTCCATATCTGTTGATGGTAGATGCGTTTTTGTTTTTCATGTAATTTCCAGTCATCTGATCCAAAATATTACTTTTCCAAATATTGTAATATGTAAGAGAGATTTCTGATTTTTATTTTTTTTTAATTGTATTGAGTTTAATGCCTTTGGTACTTTCTCAACCTTATTTATTATGTTACCTATATCATATTCTCATCTTCCGTTATTCTAAATATTTGTATTCTTCGCAATATCCATGTGTTCTGTCCTCTAACTCCACATCTTTACTTTCTTCCCCTAAGCACATATATTTTGTATTTTCCATATTGACGTTAGTTCAGCTCTCTGTTAAATTCCTGTATTAGCTTCCTGGTCATGGTTTCTTCTGTTGAAACCAGAATGATTGGGGTGTTAAACCGATATCCTCCATCTGGTATTTTATTAAAGTATATAGTACTACTTTGCAAAAATTTATTTAAAAATTCTTTGAATGGAATATTTTAGGAGAAAAATGGAAATTGAGAATTCCTAAATTTTTCCAACTTTCACTACTGATACATCACTAACCCATATTGGAAGTAAGATTTAGATGTTTTATGAACTTTAGCTAATAGCCAGTGACAAAAAGGCCAATCTAATTTGAAGTTTGAAGAACTTTCAAAATATATGAGTGTTTTGTATCTTGTATTTGTTTACAGTTTATAGGGGTTTGACGTTTCAATATTATTAAAAATTAAAATTATTGTGTTAATATTTTTTTTAGTTTAGTTAGCTTTTCTCCACATTTTTTTTTATTGGAATAATGTCAATATATAAATCTTGTTTTGTATCATACTGCACGAACACAACAGTAAGAACAGTGGAAAATCGTGGTATGAGGATCAACATTTTAAAAAGGATAACGACAAAATTGCGGTCCTATGTCGACCCTAATGTAGCTAACTTTACTTTGGGGTACATTACAGCACGAATGGCGAACTATTTATATCATCCCAAAGTTGAATTTTCAAATCGACAAACATCCCTTTGCAAAGCATAGTGTGTACTGACTTTTGAACCATTTAGTATTAGTTAACTTCAGTTGCTTCACGTAGATTCGGAACATTAAAATGGGTCTACAATTATTGCCTTGATGTAAACCAGCTTTAAATCTCTTCAGACATGATTATGCTTCATCTTGCTAAATTCTAAATAGTCTGGAATAAAGCAGCTTGTGGTTTGGAAATAAATTTGGTTGAGTGTATAGACCAGACTTTCATGTCAAAATATGTTAAAGGTTTATATTACTTGGACAAATATACAGCTAACCAAACTTGTTAAAAAGCTAATAACATTAAATAACAAGTTTCTTGATTTGATTCTAAATAAACTCGTATAACAAACAGAGTCATCAAATTTGTTTTTAAAGTGAGTGATATTCATTATAAGTCGTTTCTCAATAGAACTTTAGTGCTACAAATAACAGACACGTGTTGATTTTCCGACAAGCTAAACAAATATGTTTTCGAAAATAGTTTTCTTGCTTTTATGAAGAAACAAGAGAGTTTTAATAATCAATAATTTTAATTAAATTAAAAAATGCTCTTTCCATTGCTTTTATCTGGATCTATTTGTTTATTACTATTATAGAACAGAATCTTTATTGCTGATGTGTATTTGTAAAAGTATTTACCAATTTGTTAAATGCTGAAGTATTGATGTCCTGTTATAAACTAGTTGCATTAAAATTTACAAATAATAACAGTAACATCAATATAGTGTAACAGTTTTTCATTTTTGCAGTGTTAAATTTAACTTTTTATTTAATTTATTTGCTTGTGGATGAAGACCTTGTGACTCTGGGTCGTGATTCATGCACTATGTACAATATGTGAGAAAGCATAACAGACTGCACAAAGAAACTTCTTAAATGCTGAGAACAATTTACTGAAGGTGATCATGTATTACGATTTAATTATATTGTATTAAATAATAGTTTTGATTCTGTGCATAGCGATTACGTCAACAGATTTTTACAATTATATTCTAAAATTTCCAAGAAAGAATTCAATATTTTTAGTACTCGCCTAGATATTTTTACCATCCTAAAAAAAATTTACTATACGTGGACTTCTTTATATTGTATATTAAGTTGTTTTACATAAACATAATGCACATAAGGTAATTTTGCAATGTAAAATCAGATAAGAATGAATGTATACATATATAAATAAAAGCTAGACTAAACCGAGAACAAGAAAAAAACTAGCAATGCCATAAGCGGGTATGGAAATAGTAAAATAAACTTTATTGGGCAAAAATTCTAAAAAATCACTAGTGGATATTAGTGGTATCAGTTAAAAATTGCTGATTCCTATTACGCCAAATAAACATAATCACGTCAAAAAAACATGTTGGTTTAGGACGTTAGTCTATTTTTCTCTCGGTGAATAAAGTTATTAATAAATCTAAAAATATTTATCTATAATAATTAATAGTGTTATATTTTAAAATAATAGAGACAATATTACTTTTCAGTGTTTCCTTTTTAATGCATTAATTGTAAGTTAAAATAGAGATAAATTTAATAAAAAATAAATTTTTAAAAATACCAATTTTTCTAAAGTGTACAAAAATTGTTTGTCTCTTCCTGGCTATGACCTAGAAAAAACTGATAATTTTGTTTTAAATGCAGGTTTTGACCAATAAACGACACTACAATTCTAATAAAATTGAAAATAGATACTTTATATATTAGATTACTGGTTTTCATGAAGCATTTGCTTTTACTGCTTAACTTTTGCTTCCAGCATTTGCTTTCCATTCTGCCTTATGCTTGTAAGCATTAACTCTATTTTTATTCATACGGCTCAATGTTTGTATATACTTTTATAACGATCAGTTTTTAAAAATACTCTTATTATATATTTATATCCTTCTAATACCAATGAAGTTTTTGAGACATCTGTCTTTAAAAACTGTTATTAAAATATCGTAGCCTCTAAAAAAGTCATAAAACTAATTTTCTAATTATACAGGCTGCGTTTTTATTTCTAGTTCAGGTTATCTTTGTTATATAAAACAGATCTGAAAATATATATTTTGAATATTTTGTTTTGTTTTTAAATTATTCTGTGAATTAAACTTGACGATGCAGAAAAACCTGTTAGAGAAAATACATAAGTGTGTTCCATTCATGGCATACAAGTTTAAAACTAAAGTTAATCAAGTAATTCATGGTAATTATTCTGCAAGTTCAAGTATGTGCGACTCGGTTACTTCCTCGTTTTTCTATGCTCGGTCACCGCAAGACAATGGACTTCGAAGAACTAGTCTTTGTTTTATTAAAGTAACAAGGTGAAAAGTAAAAAAACTTTTTAAAGTTTTATATAATTTATTGGTTAACTCTAGGTAGTATATTAGTTTTATTTTATTTTATTTTATTTTATAAAATGTTTTTTTTAAAGCTTCATACGGACTAGCGAAATTTAATTAAACTAGAAACTGTATAGAAATATCGATTTAAGCTTAAATTTAAATTTTTTTTTAATATTTTTATTCAACGGTAAATATTGAGAATATTTTAATATCAATTGGATGAGACATAATTCTAAAATTGTGTCGAATCAAATTGTAAAACATTCAACAAATTTAGCAACAGCAGTAATAGCAGAGTATTAATCAACGTCGTGTTATATTTAGGAATATTATTTCCTGCGAAGATTAAATTAATTTCAGATAAGTAAATTAGAACAAAGTTTTATTAACAGAACACGAACATCAGGAATACAACTAAAATAATAATAAGGAATTAAATAAAACCTGACTGTAAAATTTGACATTTTTATGTGACGTTTTGAAGTGACTATTTCTCCAGGGAGATAATTGCTGATATTTCTCTAAGGCTGATAATTGACTCAGATTGGTCTAAATTTCAATAATTATGACATTTCATTGGTTAATATAAAGCATGGAAAATAATTAAAGTTAATTTGCACAAAATATACTCAGTGACTTTATAAGTAATATACCCAGTTAGAATAATTTCTGGTGAACGGGGTGGCCACGGCAAAACATTAACGTCAACTTCTTGGAGAAAGTCCATAGTTTGACGAGCAATATGGGGACGCTCGTTATCTTGCTAAAAAAGGACGTGCCGACGACCGTCTAGATAAGGCACTAAAGTGGTTTGTAAGAAATCATCAACATAGCGTGCAGCTGTGAGACTGCCTCGAATGAACACAGGTGGTGACCGGCTACCACGGCAATAGCCCCCCAAACCATTAACCCAACTCTTCTGTGTTCTTTAAAGAACAAACCCGATATCTCGTCGCTTTCCACAGCAGCGTCTTACCCTCCTACGGCCATGGTTCATGCCTAAACAAAATCACGATTCATCGCTGAATGCTACATTATGATACTCTTCCACCCAGTGCTGCCGTTCTCTGCATCAATTCAAACGTTGATGGCAATGGTCCTGGGTCAAAGGTAGCACTGGTCGTGGGCAGTTTACAAACAGTCCAAAGGCTCGAATGCGACGGTATAGTGTACGCATAGTAACAGGTCTACCTTCCTTTCCAAACCATTGATCAGTGATTTGACGCGTAGTAGCAAAACATCCTCGCAGAAAATACTCGTTTTCTGTACAATTTCAAAAAAAAATATATGTAATGCTTGTATATATTTTTTCCTACGACCACATATGAAAGTGCTAGATTGCACACTTATTTGTACCTAAGAAAGTAGCTAATATCAATACACGTATTGAAAAGTAAATATCAATACACGTATTGAAAAGTAAAAAAATAATGTTCTATGATCTGTGACATTTACGTCAAATTTATCAATAATAAACACATAAATGACAAAGCAAGGACCATTTAATTTTTTTTAAATCTTCCTTGTGTCAAATATTGTATTGTAATTGCCAATACAAATTTTTCTGTATAAAGTAAGAATAAAGAATAAAGTTTCTTATAGGGTTTTAAATTTTTAAAAAATAAACATATTTTTATTCAGTATTATTATTTTTATAAAAACACTTTTAGAAAGAAGAACAGTTTATTCTTCTTTTTTATATTGGGTTATGTTCCGTGCATGTGTCGAATGTGGATTTTTGAAGTTATGTTTGTGTTTCTGTACATTACTTTTCAATTAATTTCACCAACTGACCATTTTACTTTTAATTTTTATAGAGCCCACAAAAAAATTAAAATGTCATTTATCTAATAAAGAATTTTGATGTGAATTCCTGAGAAAGGTGGTTATTTGATTTTAATTAATTATATTTCCATGCAATATATAAACTCGTTTAAATCCTAATTTTTAACATGACTAACAATTAAAATAAATTTTATAAATAAATTTAAAATATTTATTATAATAAGAAATATTGGGGTCGTAGGAAAAATCATGTACACAACGCGTTGGAAAGTGTATTTCTTGCACTCGTTACGTTTCCGCACTCGCCACTACGCGGCTCGTGCTAAACTTCACTTGTGCGTAATACTTCACTTTCCACACTCGTTATGTAATATACTATTGTAACACTAGTGAAAGTCACTTTCTATATAATTTATAGACCTACAATGTATTTTTTTATAAAATTATAATGAAAATTTACAAAATTTCTTTCATTAATAGTTTAATAAAATGACATTTTTTAATTAACTGCATGTATAATTGCGAACTTATTGTAGCAAAATTCCGTTTTCTGTTTTTAATTACATATAAAACGGATGGAAGCTAATGTTTGTGTAACTACGATCGACAATAAAATTCAAAATAAAACATACCGTGGAATTTTCTCAAGATACTTACTTAACTTTACTTTTCATATGTCCATCCTGTTATGCGACTTTTACTCAACAATAAGATTGCTGGCCTTGAACGTTTAAGAAATATCACTACACTGATACATACACACATACCTTTGACTGTTACGTACTCAGCATAGCAATAACCTGTGTCGGGAATAGTTCAAAGTGGTTTTTATTGTTATTCTGACCGAATTTAAGAAATTTTTGTCAGAACAGATTAAAACGATTACTTTCATTTGAATTCCTGTTAAAAACAAAAAATGTTTTAATGCTTTTTAAAAATGTATACATCAGTATTCAAGAATGCTGCCAAACAGGCTTTGAAATAATATATTACTCTAAGTTGAAAGGTTAAAGGCTTCTGTTTTTAAAATGTAGAAATAATTGTTTTATGTAAGAGTAAAAAGCATTATTTCAATAAAAGTCATAAAATACTTTTTTGTCTGTTACTTCATACATAAATTCTTCTAGTTAAAAAAACTTTTATATTTGTTACGGATTTTTTTATTAAAGAGAAGGCAAGAAAGGCGTGGGAATTACCGCAGCTCTAAAACCCTGTCGTTTCCCTAATTACAGCTCGTATTTAGCTGTTTGCTTCAGCATCATAAAACTTTCTACTCAGCGTATCTATTGTACCTTTGTCTCAGGATGTATTATTTAACATTCTCTTAATCTCTTTGCACTACTACCCAGAAATGGAATACTTTACTCACTGTCTACTATTATTTTTGGGTACATAGCTCTTCTTCACTTCTTTAAGAGTGTTGTGACCATCCCATACAATTTTCAAGGTCAAGCTATTTGACTTGCCACCTGAGAGTACTATCGAAAGATATATAGATGATTTATCTTTTTTCTATAATCCTCCTCTTCGTTTTTTCTTATACTCGACTCCGCACATGCTTTTCTCTAATCCATTTAACGCTCAGTGTATTTGGTAGTTTTCTGCCGAGTTTTCTGCTATCCACTTAGAAATTGAATATCTTGTACCTTGGGTTATATTCTAGTTATGGTCCAATGACAAGTTCATCTGCAATCTGATCTGTGCATCTGTACAACTCTTCGTTGTCTACAATAACTTTGGGTTATTGTATATAGACAACTAAATAAACTAAATACCATATAAATATTGTCGAGACGTTGAGGTCAAGATCAGATATAAGTTATAGTACACACCTGCTATGATGTAAATAAAATTGTTTAATTGTTAATAGTATACCTAGTTTGTATCCCAGCGAATAATTATAATAAAGATAATGCAAAGCTTCTCTTCTTCAGTTCTTTAAGAGTGTTGTGACCATCTCATACTATTTTCGAGGTAAAACTATTTGAATTGACACTCGAGGACTATTGGAATATATATAAATAGTTTTCATTTTGTATTCCCTATCTATAATCCTGTTCGTTTTTTCAAATTTTGGAGGATTTCCTCTTGGAACTTGTCTCCGTAGATTTTTGGTACATTCAACGTTTTTGATACATTTGTGGACGATATTCATGGTGTCAATTTGTAGAAAAGATTTTAATTGTATGCAAATACGAATTTGTAGTTTATTCATAAAATAGTTGAATTGTATTATTGTTTAAGAAATTGTGTAGATTTATTAGTCAAAAAAATATCTTCTGATATTAATTATTTTAAGGTGCAATAATCAACCAACAGTATATAGCAAATGTTTATTTTTCTAAGTCCTCAATATTTTCTATTTAACTCTTCGGCTCTTTTAAATCGTAATTTAAATTATTAAAAAGAAGGTAGGTCTGCATTTCTAACTTGGTTTTTCCTTCAGCATTGGTATATTTAATAACCACATATTTTTAGTCGTGTTTAATTGTGGATTTTTCAGAGAGCACTTAAATATATTTTAAGTTTATTCAACAATTTCGTATAGCGTGCTAAGTAGCAATATAAACATTTTCAAGTTTTTAATTTTGTAGCTTTCCGTTGACGATATGAAGTCTTTTTTTTCACATGCAGACGCTAATTGGACGTTAGTCATTAAAAGCGTTCTCGTTCAGATACATTTAAAACATACAAATTTGTTTTGTCGTTTCTTCTGGTTTTAAAAGAAGTGTTCTATTTTTTAAAAGTAATGCTTTAGCTAACGTTATTTATGTACGTAATTTCTGCTGCACATTTATTGTGGTGCCTAAAACAATAAAGCCTACACTTTAGTGTTTTAACATTTCTCAAAAAATAATTGAAAGAAACAAAATACACAACAGTACATGCAATAAAACACTCACCTCATAAAAAGCATAATAATTTAAGCAGTACTTAAAAAATTAGTAGAGTAATTAATTGTAAAAAATTGTTTCAGATACTCAAGATGTCTCTTACTTCAGCATTCGTCCTGCTGTTGGCCATTCTTTTAACGTCAACTACTAGTGCCTCTGCTGCTTCAGCTGGTTGTCCTGTAGGGTGCATTTGCAATGACGATACCTTCGTAGTTCAGTGTGAAAATAGTAAACTAGATGTTATACCAATTACTCTTAATCCAGCGATTCAGAGGCTAGTTTTGAGAACCAATAAAATTAAAACAATAGACGCAGCTTTCCAATTTTACAAGGAACTCCAATATGTCGATTTATCCAACAATAATCTGGTAAATATTCCTGTGAGGAGCTTTATTAATCAAGAAAAGCTACAAGAATTACTTTTAAATAAGAACAAATTATCGTCTATCAACAACAAAACTTTCCATGGTCTAAGATCTTTAACGGTACTTAATCTTAGAGAAAATTTCCTCGAAGAATTGTCTAAAGGTATATTCTCCATATTGCCAAAACTTGAAGAACTGAATTTAGGGCAAAATAGAATTTCTAAAATAGATCCATTGGCCTTCGACGGTTTGTTAAATCTTAGAGTACTTTATTTAGATGATAATTCGTTAAGTGCCGTACCGACACATGCTTTTTCCGTTTTGGGAAGCCTTGCGGAATTACATGTCGGTCTTAATGGTTTTACATCGTTACAAGATGATGCATTTAACGGCCTAGGAAGACTTTCTGTATTGGATATAAGCAGTGGTGGATTGTCTAATATCAGTACATATGCCTTCAGAGGTCTTACTGGACTAAGAAGCTTGAATTTGGCAGATAACAGATTGCAGACTATTCCAACCATCCAATTGGCGCATTTAGCAAGATTAGAAGATTTAAGGATCGGGCAAAACCAATTTGTTAAATTGGAAAAAGGAGCGTTTAAAGGGTTGACGAATTTAAGAAAAATAGATATAACAGGTGAGCTTTACATTTATTTCATACAACTTTTACTATTATTACAGTAGCGAATCTTTGACCAATATATTTGATCTTGAAAACCATTTACAGTATTATGAATAAGTTCAGAAAAATTGCATGAGTAATTTTGTATGAGCTAAATACTAAAAGTTAGTGAAAAATGAATATTTTTTAGATAAATATAAGATAAACTTAACAAAATAATTCTCCAAACTATGCTTTTTATATCCAATTTTTTTATCATTCACAATTGTATTCTTCTTCTGGCATTTAATATTTAAAGGTTTCTATTTTATAGGTACTATTCATTATTTAAAAACAATTGAAATTATAAAAACATTTCCTTTTCATTTATGAAATCTTAAAATAATAAAAAAACGTAATGCTGCTTCAGCTGATTGTCCTGTAGGGTGCATTTGCAGTGACGATACCTTCGTAGTTCAGTGTGAAAATAGTAAACTAGACGCTATACCAATTACTCTTAATCCAGCGATTCGGAGGCTAGTTTTGAGAACCAATAAAATTAAAACAATAGACGCAGCTTTCCAATTTTACAAGGAACTCCAGTATGTCGATTTATCCAACAATCATCTGGTAAATATTCCTATGGGGAGCTTTATTAATCAAGAAAAGCTTCAAGAATTACTTTTAAATAAAAACAAATTATCGTCTATCCACAACAATACTTTCGATGGTCTAAAATCTTTAACGGTACTTAATCTTAGAGAAAATTTGCTCGAAGAATTGTCTAAAGGTATATTCTCCATATTGCCAAAACTTGAAGAACTGAATTTAGGGCAAAATAGAATTTCTAAAATAGATCCATTGGCCTTCGACGGTTTGTTAAATCTTAGAGTTCTTTATTTAGATGATAATTCGTTAAGTGCCGTACCGACACATGCTTTTTCCGTTTTGGGAAGCCTTGCGGAATTACATGTTGGTCATAATGGTTTTACATCGTTACAAGATGACGCATTTAACGGCCTAGGAAGACTTTCTGTGTTGGATATAAGCAGTGGTGGATTGTCTAATATCAGTACAGATGCCTTCAGAGGTCTTACTGGACTAAGAAGCTTGAATTTGGCAGATAACAGATTGCAGACTATTCCAATCATCCAATTGGCGCATTTAGCAAGATTAGAAGATTTAAGGATCGGGCAAAACCAATTTGTTAAATTGGAAAAAGGAGCGTTTAAAGGGTTGACGAATTTAAGAAAAATAGATATAACAGGTGAGCTTTACATTTATTTCATACAACTTTTACTATTATTACAGTAGCGAATCTTTGACCAATATATTTGATCTTGAAAACCATTTACAGTATTATGAATAAGTTCAGAAAAATTGCATGAGTAATTTTGTATGAGCTAAATACTAAAAGTTAGTGAAAAATGAATATTTTTTAGATAAATATAAGATAAACTTAACAAAATAATTCTCCAAACTATGCTTTTTATATCCAATTTTTTTATCATTCATAATTGTATTCTTCTTCTGGCATTTAATATTTAAAGGTTTCTATTTTATAGGTACTATTCACTATTTTAAAACAATTGAAATTATAAAAACATTTCTTATTCATTTATGAAATCTTAAAATGATAAAAAAACGTAATTATTTATTTATTGAAATATATTAATCGATATAAATACGTGCTATAGCAAAATAGTGTCTAATATCTATTGTGTAGATATTAAGAGGAATTCCTCAAACTAAGTTTTTACTCACTCTCACCTAAAATATCTAAGAAAAATTAAATAACAATTTTTAGGTCTATGTTTACATTGATTGATGAAGAATAAAATCATTTCAGAATATTAAACTTTTGCCTGTTTGGAGGAACCCAGATGCGACGCCCATGGTATCCCTTCTCCGTTCTTGCCGGTAGCGAGCACAACCCTCTTTTTCAGCGACTGACGGAGAGAGAATCTAATGTTGTTGTATTGTAACGTAACTACATACTTAATTATAATTTGTTCGTAAATATGTAATATATATATACAAAATACAGTCGACTCTTATTTTGGGAGACATTGTTAGTCGAGGAAATCCAAGACACAATAAACCCTACACTGTTGTTCGGAAAACTATTTTAAAAAATGCCTTTGCCGGTTTGGAATAAAAATTTACAAAAGCTCATCTAGTTCCGTTTCTAAAAGCTATCAAAGTCTATCAAATAATTTTCAAGTAGGTACACAAACAAGAATGAAAATATTAATCACTGCAAAAAACTCGATTTACAAACAAAATATCAGTCAGAATTGTTGCACCATTTACGTGACGCATGCTCATGAAAAGTCGGTTACCAAGTGTTGGGACTACAGGCCGGAGGATGTTGGGACTGCTTTGAGTATTTATTACATATAATAATTTATATATTTTTTGTTGGTTTATCACAATATCTAGTTTGTTTTGACAACATGTCAAATTGATTTGATTAATAAAAATAGTATTGTCAAAGAGTAATAAAATATTTTAAAAGTTAAACCTCTAAGTATAAATTAAATCTCCTTCTACATCCAATACCAAGATTCATTTTATTATTCAGTGCTATTATTTAAAAAAAAAATGGGTCGCTGTACCTATGTTTTCTCGTGAGAAACATCTTAGGCATCATTAAAAAATAGTTTTTAATTATATCCAAATAATTGATTACGATAAAATAATAAAAGGACTGGAATAAGATATAAAATCAAAAAACCTATAATAAATATTTTTTAACATTATTAATTTAATGATATTTTGTCCTAATTATCTAAAATAACAATTTTTTAATTTAGATCAATAAATAATGGGTACATACCTCAATTATATTGAAGCACTTGCAAAAGTATATAAGCACATTTTTTTCATTAACATTTACATATAGTAAATAATTTTGATTAAAATATTCACTTATATCACAAGAACTTAAATTATTTCCGGAAATTGTTTGGAAAGCACGAATATTTTGAAAATTGTCACGACGGGAAGTGACGAAAGATAATTTTCTTAAAATATTTGTGCCCGAAAGAAAATTTCGAGTAATAATTTAAGCTTGCGAGATATTTGGTAAGAAAATTTGACACCATTATTTGGAACAAAAAAATTGTTCCAATCTCACATCAGTCACAAATCTTAATTGTTATAGTATAACTAAAATTAGTTGCTACAAAGGGTACCGCCTAGTAGCAATATTTCCTTTGTCGGAACGTTGTCTCCATAGGCGTATAGGTATACTTTTAAAACAAAAGAATTACAGTTTTTAAAAATTGTTAAATACCTTTATAAGAAAAAATATTACAGGAAATTAGCTAAAATCCAGTAGAACTCCTTAGTTTGCCACGTTTCTTTGAGTTTAGTTTAAGATAAGGTAGTTAAAAAGTTAACTTGGCAATACTCAGCTAGCAGTAACTCTACTGGCAAATTATGCCCGAGCTCAGCCGTAGAGGTAAACAGTAGAAATAAAGAGAATTGAGTCCGCGCCACTGGCTTTACGGTTCAAGCCAGAAACCCCTGAGTCTTAAGGCACTAGCAGAGAACTACCAAGATAAACAAATAATAATTTATCAATATGGTGAACCAGATAAATAAAACTAGGAGATAAAATAAATATAAATTACTTTACTTAATAATTTAGGTCTTCAATATCACAATATGTAACAAAAAAAATAAATAGTTAGGTATATATGGCAGCTTTGCTCAAACAGTAGAGTTCGAATAACGAAATTGACACAATGGTTAAATAATTATAATTCAGTACTGGTACTGAAGGTACCGAGTATTAAAATCAACACTACAAGTAAATAAATATTATTCAGTACTGGTACTGAAGGTACCGAGTAATGAAATCAACGCAACAAGTAGATAAATACAATTCAGTACTGGTACTGAAGGTACCGAGTAATGAAATCAACGCAACAAGTAGATAAATATAAATTCAAGAGAGAGATACAAAAAAAGTTCTGTGTATGTAGATCTATAAGAGCTTATCTGTAATCCGGAGGTGTTTCAATCGCTGTTCAGGGTCACTAGGGTCACTAGTGTCCCTTCGAAGGAGGTGGTGACTTAGATCTCAAGCTATGGTAATCCTTCCAATATCAGGACGTAGGGGGCACCAAAACCCGTAATAAAAAAAACCTAGATAATACAATTCAATTAGAAAAGAGACTTAACAGCATTTTTATAACAATGCAAATTAGCAACACAGCATAAGTTACATGAAAATTTAAGTTGCACATGTTTTATAAAGCTATAAGAAACAATATTTAAACTAAAATATGAGTACAAAATTACTAACAAATGAACTAGTTACCCATAAAGTCAATCTTCATACTATTTAAGTTGCAGATGTTATATAAAAATGAAAAAAACCAATATTTAAATCAAAGGTAAGTACAAAATGATTAACAATAAAATGGTTACTAATATAGACTAAAAGAAACAATATTTAAATTAATATGTGAGTACAGAATGGCTAATAAATGAGATAGTTGCTAATAGAGTTATTTTTCACTTATTAAAAGATTACAGTAAAGTAATTTTAAAATAAAATGCATATACTTTAATAAAGATTTATACTACAAAATAGCTAGCGTTTCATCTATTCAATCAAATAGTTCTCAAATAGTTTTTGTTCTTTTTTTAATGTGCTAGTGACACAAAAAAAAGGGAAGTAAAAGTTGGTGATTAAAAAAAATTAAAATTAAAATAGATCACATTTACATTTTTAGTAGGCACCAAAGCAATATGATATTAATTATGCAAAGTCATTAACTCACCTTTAGATGTTAAGGGTTATTTCGAACACGTGGTGTGTGTGTGCGTGAGAAAATATATCTTCTTAACAAATCCCAAAAATGGTTAGTCAGCTGACAGAATCCAAAAATACATAAGGCAAATCACGTACGATAGTCAGACTAACTATAAAAATGGTTTTTCTTTTTAAATCCAATTAAGATGGCCCCAAAATTGCCAAAGATAAAAATCCAAACCAAAAGAAGAATATTTCTGAGCACTACATCGACGAGAATTCGTTGAAAAATGACCCACTCCCTGATTGACAAGAATTCTCCTGTCAAAATAAAAATGAGGCCAACATAAACTTTGATAGAACTAATCGTCGATACCAACCGCAAGGCACCTATTGGCGACTACACATACACAAATTTAAAGAGAGATACAATTAAAAGACACACATGTATTAGTTTAACTAAAACAACTCACGTACATAATACCTGGACTTAACCTAAGCAAAATTTAATAACGAAAGTACCTTTCTCCCTAAACCACGGAACAAACCCAGATAGGCAACACGCTTTGCGCATTAGTACTACTGTTGTACGCAACACCCTTTACATATTACTTGTAGTTGATGCTAGAGAATAATAAAGGAAGAAAAAAAAGACGTGACAAGTCAGATACATTCTCTATAGATGTACAAAATCTGTATAACTATAGAAAATGCGTCTGTCCAGGAAAAACCAACGGGGAGGTGTGCGTCACTTTTGCCTGGATAGTAACAGGATGTAGGATGGGTATATTGATAAGGAAGACTAGAATAAAAAAATAAATGTTTAACTTTAACTATAACAACTGAATAAAACAATACGTACTCGAAGGATGGGTATGTTGGTTAATACGACTAGAATAAAAAATAAATGCTTAACTGTAAGTATAACAACTAAATAAAATATTTCTAATAACTAGAATAAAAAAATATAATTTATAAAATAAAATATTTAATTGTAAATATAAAAAATGAAAAAAAACTAAAAAAAATATTCCTACCAAAATACGCATAAAAGTATTCTGCTATGTGTGAAAAAAAAGAAAAATCTAAATATTTGAATATTAAAAAATAAATAAATAACACAAAGTAAATCGACAAAAACCGCAATTATTCAACGTCCAAATTGCTGGATTCGGAACTAGAATCGCTGCCAGGTCGAATAATAATAGGAGGTATTTTTATGGAAGACACATATGGATAGTCATTTTCTTTCTCCATGACATTTTTCACGCAGTTTTTCGAAATATTATCGTCTAATTCTGTTATTACTTGTCGTATGTTATCAAGTAGGTACTTTTTCGGTCAAAGTTGGCGATTGGTTAACTTTCCGTAAATTTGTTTTTATGACGCCCCACACCAGTTCAATCGGATTAAATACTCAATAATATGGAGGTAATCGTAAAAGTGTATGTCCGTGTGTATTACAAATATTGTCGATCACATAATTGTTTTTTCAATTAAGCGCTTTTATACTTCGTAGTAATTCTTTCTTTGTCCTTACCTTTTCCGGACTAATGTTCCTATTTTTCATAAATTCTAAAATATCTGCCTTCTTTGAACTAGAATTTGGAATTTTATTTAATATCCGCGAGTTATAGGAAGCATTGTCCATAACGATTACTGAATTTGGAGGAATGTTAGGAAGAAGCGGTTCTTGAAACCATTTTACGAATAAATCTGCAGAGATATCCTGATGATAGTCGGCTTAACATTGCTTAATATTTTTCGCAGATACTAGTAACGGATTTGGTACAAAACCGTTTTCACTTCCGGCGTGAAGAATTATTATACGCTTTCCCCTCAAACATGGCGCATTTAAATTACACTTTTGAGACTGATCTACCCACCAATACTGAACAGTATCATGTGTGCAAACCAAGTCTCATCTAGGTATACTATATGCCTTTTTAATTCACGATACTTCCTTATTTTATCTAAATACTCTTCACGGAGTACAACAATACGCCCAATACGCCCCGATTCCATTATAACCATTCGTTTATCTAATTTCTTATAATTAAAACCGCATTCTAATAGTATACCGCATAAAGTTTCTAAGCTTTTATAATTATAATCAGGATAATTTCTCTTGAACGATTTCTATAGTCGGTACAATATTTTCTTGATATAAATTATAAACCGTTCGCTTTATAACATCTTTTGTAGCATCGTCAACATTTGCAAATTTTGTTTTTTTTGTTTTTCCTCACCTTCGAATGATCTATAACGTCACCGCGCTTAATAACCCGAGAAATAATAGTGTAAATAGAAATTTTAGTTAACGTATTAATTCGCTTTATTATACATACATATTTAAAATAACCCTCTTACACTGAATGTGTAAATCTTTATTGCAAAATTCGCTAGTAACCTCATCTGTTAGCGATATCATACCTTCTGAATTTAAATTTTGATCTGGATTTCCATTTTCTGATTCAAAAGGTGTCCAAAACGCTGCCATAATATATGTAACTAATTTAAGGTTATCAATTAATATGGGCAAAAATTACAATACGTAAACCAATTATTAAAAATGAATTACCGAAACAAAGATATATCTTAAGTTAATACTAAACAGCCCCAAATAAAAATCTGCGCCTCCGCACTACACACCGAGACCCCTGCACGCAACAGAATACAGCGGACCATTAAAAGCTGTCAACAAATCGCGTGCGTACAGCAACTGTTGTCGCGCTGTACAACTACCAGTCTAGAGAGAGCTTGAGTGCCGACGATACAGAGTGGACGTTTAACGGGACAAATATGTTGTTTTCATGCCATTATTTCTACTTTGAAGCCTAGTAAACTAACTCACTCTGTATGACACTTTTAAATGGATTTTAGCAATTAATATTGGAAAGACTATACTAGTTTAAACTACTGTACCATAGAGAAATATAAGGTCTGTTCCAACCAAGCAAAGAACCGTTCTAAAATAGTAATTTTTGTGCGCTGTGGTGTACTGAGTTGCGCAGTGCACTAATTTGATCTCGTGAGTGGTAATATTACCGTTGTAGAACGGTTCTTTGCTTGGTTGGAACAAACCTATAATATACTTTTATTTGTCAATGGTCTGTACGTTGCTGTTTCAGCATTTCCTGTTTCCGGAAATGTTTTTAGTTACCATGATAGCTAGACAAAATTAAGGCATTTTATTGATTAAAAAGTAGATGTGTGAAATTTTCGATTTAAATCACTACTGAATATAATGTATTAACACATGCGATTCATAATTGTATGAAAATGAATCATGTATATTATACATATTTATACATATTTATACATATTATATATATTTATTATACATATAAAACAGTGATCAGAGGGGTCAAGCGTATCAACATGCGCAATCAATAGAGTTCCTTTTTTTTGGTCGTAGCTTTTTTTTGATACTTAATGATTTTATTTTAGGGGAAAACTTTAACCTATTAAGGTACTCGTACATTTCAGCCTTTTGCTCGCAATTCTATTGCTAGCTTTTTTTGTGAAACAACTGCGCATGCGTTTCAGACTTTTGACTGCAACAAAAAGGCGCACAAAATTATAGAACCATTTCTATTTATTCAAGGTCAAATCCGCGCAATCTCGCCTGTTTTTAGGGAATTTGATGGAACAACCCAAAATCTATGTTGGCAGATGTGGTGACTTGTATTTCAAATGTCAATAACAACAGCTTAACTTCTATTTTTACTTCTGTTTCTCTTAATGGTCTTAGTCAAAATAGATTGTACAACCATTAAGTAAATAGAAAAAGAAGGAAAGATGAAACAAGCGAGGAACAGTTCTCCTTTCGTGTCAGTCAAGTTTTGAAAATAAAGATAAAAACGTCAATAGAATTTTAATTAATCCTCAATCTTACGGTTAGAGTCTTCAGTGGTGACCCCGACATTCCGATCAATTAATAATTATTAAGTCATCTAAACGAATACCATGGCAAATAACGAAGACGCGACCAATCAATCTATTGCGAGAGTCTCCATCAAAGCGCCACCTTTCTGGCCTGAGAAACCCAACCTATGGTTTTCTCAACTTGAGGGTCAATTCCTGTTAAGTGGAATTACCCGCGATGAAACAAAATTTGCATATGTTATATCCCAGTTGGAGAGTAGGATTGCCATAGAGGTTGAAGACATCATTACCAACTCTCCTGCCACGGATAAGTACAACAAAATTAAAACTGAGTTAGTAAAGCGGCTGTCACTTTCGCAAGAAAAAAAAATCCAAAGACTTCTCGAGCACGAAGAGATCGGGGACCGCAAGCCATCACAATTGCTACGACAACTGCGGTCTCTAGCGGGCACATCCATTCCTGACAACATCCTGAAATCACTGTGGATCGTCAAACTCCCTAGAGAAGTAAGGGCAATCTTATCAACACAAATGTCAAGCAACCTAGATGAAATCGCAGACATTGCTGACAACATTTGTGAAGTCTCTTTACCAACCATCAGTGCCATCAACCAGAATTCACAGATAGCAGCTTTAACCGAACAAGTTACTGAACTGACCAATCAGTTATCTCAACTTCAATCAAAAGCAACGTTCAGAAATAATGATAACCGTAGCCCATCTAGAAATAGAAATTATAGCCCGTCTAGAAATCAAAATTATAGACAATCTAGAAATCAAAATTATAGCCCGTTTAGAAAACAAAATTATAACAGTAATTCAAAAGTATGTTGGTATCATCAAAAATTTGGTAAACAAGCTCGTAAGTGCATTTTACCTTGTGAGTTCAGAGATAGTAAAAATTCTACCATATCACCATCGGAAAACTAAAACCAGGGCAGCCACAGTGTGCAGCGAATTGTGCCTGCCCAAGCTCTCATCGCCTTTTTGTGACAGACAAAAAATCAAAAGTACAATTTTTAGTTGATACCGGTTCTGACCTTTGTGTGTACCCAAAGTCATACTTAAAACAGTTTAAGGAACAGACTCCTTATGAACTTTTTGCGGCAAATGGTTCAGTTATTAAAACATATGGTGCACTTAGCTTGTCTCTCAATCTAGGCCTTCGCCGTGACTTTCCGTGGCGTTTTGTGGTTGCAGATGTGACATAACCAGTAAATCCAACTCGCCCAGAATATTCCAAAACTAAGTCAGGACGACATGTAAGATTCCCACAAAAATTTACTCCTGATTAGAGAAAAGCAGTGCCGTTACTGTGTTTAGTTTAGTTTTTTTTGTTAATATTTAGTGAAAAAAATATGTTATGTTAAATCGGCGTTTATGAACAAAAAAAAATGTTCAATTCTTTTTGTAAACCTTTTTATTAGCGGGGGAGTACTGTGGTGACTTGTATTTCAAATGTCAATAACAACAGCTTAACTTCTATTTTTACTTCTGTTTCTCTTAATGGTCTTAGTCAAAATAGATTGTACAACCATTAAGTAAATAGAAAAAGAAGGAAAGATGAAACAAGCGAGGAACAGTTCTCCTTTCGTGTCAGTCAAGTTTTGAAAATAAAGATAAAAACGTCAATAGAATTTTAATTAATCCTCAATCTTACGGTTAGAGTCTTCAGCAGAAATGTCAATTTACTTCAGCTGATTCTATCCTGTAATCCTATACGCATAATAATCATTGAAGTATTTTATTATAATAACTATATGTTTATTCCGAAGTTCTTGTGTACTTACAGTTTGTATTTGTATGAAAATCCATGTTTTAAATTAACGTAACCTCAAATATTTAGAAACTGACAACACTTGTCAAATGACGAAAAAAATCTCTTAAAAGTTGCGGCAATGTACGAAGGCATGGTTAAAAGTTGCTAGCAATTCAAAATAGACTTGCAGGAAAAAGGCATGTACGAGTGCCTTTACATTTGTTTACAGTGATGCGCGTATCTTAAAATTTTATTCTCATCATTTCTTTAATAACGCGCCTAAAGAAGTATAACTTCATAAAAATGTCTTCTTTATTTATATTTATTTATTTTAACATATTTTTACAATAAGTTTTAACGAAATAAATTATAAGCTAAAATCTTTATTGTTTCTTTATTTCAAATTTCTAAATATAAATGTTTTGTAGGAGCAAGTAATCTGGAGTGTATTGAAAAAGGAGCTTACAGCGATAACTTGAATCTGGAAACGATAATTTTAGTCAGCAATAAGAAACTCACCACACTCGAAGATGGTACTCTAGTCGGTCTACCCAACTTAAGGCACTTGGTTCTTCGCGAGAATAATTTTCGAACCTTTTCGGAATCTGTAACCAGTTGGAACGAGCTACGAGCCCTCGAGCTTACCGATAATCCAATCAACTGCGATTGTCAACTCTTATGGTTACTAAACTCCATTAACGTCAAGAACATCACTAATGTCCAATGTCACGCTCCACTGCAACTCCGTGACAGGTCACTGAAGTCTTTAACACCTTACGATTTGGGTTGTTCGTTTCGCGACAGTAGACAGCAAGCAATCCTCATAACGTTTTGCGTCAGTGCCACCATATTTATCGGAATTTTAGGGTTATTTCTTTTTCGTTATCGTCAAAGGGTGGGGGAAGCGCTCAAGGATTACAAATGGAACAAACGAGCTATTAGTAGAAAGGAACACGAATACCAGAAGACGTTCTCTGATGAAGATTATATTACACGTTCTGGCCAACACCATATCAAACCAATACCGGTGACGGAATTGTAGCTAGAACTCAGCGCGCCACCTTCTGGGGTAAGCATACTGTTTAACTAGTTTCTTTAACTATAATCCTAATGACCTCTTCTACTCAATTATAGTTAACTGACAATTCGTCAGTGTCAGTGTTAGATGTTAAAACAAATGATAGTTTAATAAAAAAACGCGCTTTTTTGCTAACCGAACTAAAAAAAGAATAGTATATTGTGCAGAAAGTAATCAATTCCACACGATGTGTGAAAGTTGTGGCACGAGCGAACGCGAGTGCCGCAATCACACGAGTGAGGATTAGAATTTCTGCAAGAGTGGCACACTATACTTTTTCTACGATCAAATTCAAAATATATTTATTCAACTTTAATTAGATATTTTATAACTTAACAGCTAATTATGACTGCAAAAGTGTATGTTAACAGTACCGCAGTTGGCATTCTCTTTTATTTTCAGTCTTTTCTATTTTTTCAAAAATAGATATTCCACTATTAGATGCTGTTGCATTCTCAACAGATTGCAATATTTTATTTGCTAATGACATTTTGCTTGAGAGATTATCATCGACATATCCTTCTGCTATTGTGGTCGATTTCCACCCGCCATGTCATTTGAGTGTTGTTAAATTTACACCTATTGTGGCCGATGACCGTAGAAAACGATGACTGGAAAAAAATTTTATCTCTGGCAACTTTAAAAACTGAGCAATTTGCTGTGCCATTTTACTAAATTTGTTTATACCAACACACGTCTCCCCTGTTTTTGGAAGATATTCCATGTAACTTGATATGAAAAAACATATTTTGTCAATGTATTAAAGGTCTGATGGTATAGTGGAACATATAGAAGTCTGTTGACCACGAGGTCACGGGATCGAATCGCGGTCACGTTAAAATTTATTGATTTTCAATTTGACATAAGAGTGTGGGAATGGCAGTTTGGAATAATTTTGTAATCTCATCATTTAAAGCTTCACTGTTGCATGGGGTTTTTCCAGTTAACCTAGAGACATCAAGTGCTTCATTGTTACTATCCATTCCAATCATAAAAAGCGTGTCAAAAAGGATTATATTTTATACCAATGTAATAAGTAGTAGAATGTAGAAAGCTATATATAGTATTTATAATTATTGCTGAAGATTGTAAAAAAAGTTATTTTTCATTTCTTTTTCAGGTTTTCTGTTTAGATGGAGAGGGTAGGCGTGCTGCTAGGGGCCCTCGAGGAACCTTGCCTGCCACTGGATTCACCTATATCACGGGTGATACATGCCGAGCTCATTCTCTACGTTCACTTAAAGAAACAAGAAATGGCTTACCGAAATGCCATGTGGACTTGTACCAACATTAGTGCACATAGTTGAGAAAAAACGAGCAATAAAATATTGAATCCATTCCAGTGTGTGATTTATCGAGTTTAGAGACTGTGTAATAGTTGCTATAATATATTTTTGTTGATTCTGACTGATGTAACAACATGGTAGATAATAAAAGTTCTAGGCTCAGTGTAATAGAAAGATTATGCGTTGAAAGTGAAACTATTTTGTTATTACATAACAAATGTTAATTCGACCCTAATGATATTTTAATTTTTTAACCCCTATTGATTCCTTAATGGAGAAAAATTTTACAGATTTTTCAGTTTTATTGATTTCTATTAAGACCAATGCAATAAAATGAGACTAGAACTTTATCTGCTATGTAGCTTTATTTCGTAAGTAATCTGTGATACATTACTACTAATAATTAAATATTATGATATGGATTAGTTTATAAACGAAATGAAAACTAAACCAAATAAATTGTGTAAACAATTATGGTTTACAACATTTAAATCACATCAAATTAGAGTCTGTATTATCTTTTCTGTAATGTAAAAAGAAGATAAACTAGATGTGTTTTAGTCACCAGTTTGCATTGAAATGTTTTTTTATAATAAGAAAAAACCTAAAATTTTAAATATTGAAAATAGTGCATAATATTGTTGTAAAAATGATTCCAATATGGGTACTTCTTAAATCTACACATATTTAAAATTATATGTCTTGTATTTAAAATATCATTAAGACCAGCATAGAGATCAAAATATATGAAATCCCAACAATTTAATATTCACCTAGTTAATTTTACCAAATACATTAATATTTTAAAAGTAGAACACATATTTATTTTCAATTTATTTAATATTTATAAAAACTGAAACTTATGTAAATCTATGTGATTATTTATCAGTGCTTTACTTTTGTTATTTTATGGCATACAATTAGTAATTAATGCATGTTATTATTTATGTGCTAAGTTGGTACCTAATTATAAAATCAATATAATTGATTATTGTAAAATGTGACATTTAGAGACAGCCAAAGTTATTTATATTTTGCATAAAATACCTATTAGGCAAATTTTATTTTAACTTTTCACTTTAATTGGTGTTTAAACTATCTACTTACTACTTCTTTTGTTATGCATTGTGTCATAAAAATCTATTGATAATATTTTGATCGCTAGACAATATGCAGTGAACATGGGTTTATGATTTTATTATTTTATAACTTATTTTAAACTTGAATAACCTCATTCGTGTATATAACATACTTATAAATGTTCTCCATCTTCTATAATTAAGTATCAACATTAGTCAAACAATTATTTTTTGTAATATTTTATGGCTACAAATCTAGGTTATCTTACTATTGTTATTCTTATCTATGACTCACATTTATCATAAATTTGATGGGAAAATTGAATGATCACACATTTCTTATGAAATTAAAAAATATTAATAGGTGAATTGCTGTACATGATGTTCTTAATTTTTTTTTTATTTACAAATTTTAAACTTGTAAGCCAAAACACGGGTACGACCTATTCCAAACTATCGAAAGTTATACAATTGGGAAATCGTGTATAGCAAAAATCTATGAGTAATTAATAAACAGATTGAAAATATCGATTATAAATAATGGTGTAATACAAAATATATTTATATATTTATTGTATATATAGTATGTCCTGCTGATACGTAATTTGAATCATAAAAAATATTTGTGATATTTTATTACTAC
The DNA here is from genome assembly GCA_035357415.1 of Ophraella communa. Classification (NCBI taxonomy): domain Eukaryota; kingdom Metazoa; phylum Arthropoda; class Insecta; order Coleoptera; family Chrysomelidae; genus Ophraella; species Ophraella communa. Next base: position 25,130,606 of record CM068992.1, on the reverse strand, counting down.
ATTTATTTAGTAGCTTAAAAAACTTATTTTTCTTGCCTTTTTAATTTCCAACGTAAGTTTTGTAGTCATAATAAACTTTTTACGTTACTGATATTTAAATTGAAATAAGTATTATCTAAAGTAATAAGTTATTTTAGAAAATTTCTTTTTTATTCTTCACATAAATAATTGTGTTAAAAACGCGTTATTTAATTTGAATAACTTTTAAATTATTTTTTATTGTATATATCATGTATTAACTTAATTTTTAAAGTCAGTGGGTAATCATACAGATTGGGTATTTTAAATGGAGCTAAAAATACTCAAAACGATGTACATATTATACTTTTGTAAATATTTTGTCGTGTAAATGAATATTGTAATTTATTCTATTAGTGAAAACTAATTTGTAAATAAAAATGCTGCATTCCGTTTTCCTTATAAAAACGTTTTTGAAATAAATATATGATGGAAAAACGTCTGAATCGAAGTGGTAATTTTTTAACTCTATATATTCACGCTAAATGTTAGTATTTATCACAAATAATAGAGGAAACTGTTTGATTGATTTAACAATTACAATAAATATATTTTTCGACATACAGAATAAATTATTCTTTTAATTCTTACCACTTTAGAATTGACGTTTAACGACGATAATTGTATTAAATCTTTTTTCCATATTCAATTCGACATGATTCTAAGCTAGTCATAATAAATTATTGAGCGAGTTTCAGTTGTGAGTGAGATCGATTTAAATTTTATATTGTAAATAATAAATTAGTGTTTTGTACATAATGACTTTATCTTAACTATATTAAAACCTACTTATTTACAATAAATAAATCTGAAAATTAATTTGTATTTATTTTAATAAAAAGTCCAAAGATGACACGTCATTTTCCATAATTTCATGTAATACCAAATACAACAAAAATTGACAAAACAAATATCAAGACCCTTTGATTTTTTCAAAATTCAACAATTCCTTAAATATAGTCTTTATACTAAAACAAATTTTCTGTTAATTTCATTAAAAGTACTTTTGGTTACGTGTGTATCCTACTCGCCATGATTCATTCTGTTGTGGGTTAGGAGTTCTATACCTACATTGAGAAACCGAGTTCACCAGTGTCCTTTTTGTCTCAAAAAACACCTTAGTTTTTTTTTCAAAATTTAACAAAAATTTGTAATATTTATAAAAAATGGCCAAGAACTAAAAAGTCGACAATAAAGACAATTTTTATGCAAATTTGTGTTAAGAAGTGTATAGCAAAATTATTTTCCTTTAAAAAAGCTTGAACAAATCAGAGAAATCAAGAGACCAACATGTTTGTGTTGTGTAGTGTATAACAGTATTAATTTTCATTAAAAATATCTAAAAAAAAAACTAGAGAAAACAATCTACTGAGGTGTGGGATCTTTAAATTACTGGTAAAACGTCATACCAACGGCATATTTCCTACTGATTATTTTTTGACTTTTCTTAAAACCAATGAAATGCTTCTTTATTTGTCACAAGGGTAAGTTTCAACCAATTATGTCATATTACAGTGGGAATAAATCTTTTGTGATTAGAGAGTTTGCGGTCAGTCGTTTTACACGTTAGACTCCTATCTTCAAGGTTACAGATGGCATATGATATGTCAGTAGTGCAAGTTTAAAAAAGATCGCTAAAATAATTAACAAAACTAAGAAAAATAATAACCATAAGAATCATGAACAAAGCCTTGGTAAACCTGATTGTACATAGCTAGTAACTTTGGTTAATGAAGATTTCCTTCTATTTACTGCTTAACAAAAAGCAGTCGAAGAAAGAAAAATACTTGATTCTACAAATTAAATTTAATTTATAATCAGTGCAGAGCAATAATTGTAGCTTCTTGTTTCGTTTTGAAAAACAAGACACAATTTTTGCAAATACCTAGCAGGATTGAAACTGATGATAAACAGTCATGATACAACAGTTTACAATGTACATTTGTTGTACCATGAATGTAAATTATAACCATTAAAATCTGATTGGTTAACGTTATTTTCAAAAATAGCGTATAAATAAGCTTTATACCGTATAATTTTTACTACATTTTTACGTTATACATTATAACGGAAATTTTTATAACGTAAAACACTAAATTTATTGTATTAACTCTTACTTTTTGGAAGTCCATCTTATTAAGACTAATAAAAAACTCTTCGTTTTAACGTAACTTCGCTAAGAAGGGAAACGGCCGTCATTGTGATTTAAAACATATTTTTTCAATTAAACTTGGATGTTACGTTAAAACCAAGAGTTTTTTATTAGTCTTAACGTAAAACACCTTACCGCAAACTCTCTATTATTGTCGGGAATAATCATTGTAGCTTTTATTTGCCTAGCAACTGTCAGATACTTGCCAAAATAATTACTTAATTGTGTCAGCGCGAAATGGGTGAAAGTCATCGGTTTCTTCAATTTTTTTATTGTAAAAATTTGTGAATAAAAAAATAACCTTGTCAAATATAACTCGAGAGTTCCATAAATTGAAAATTTAATAATTTGACAGATTTTGTTCAAACTTGTTGCCATTTGGCAATAGACACTCGAGCTCTGTGGGCTCTCGTGACTATTGCCTGGCAACAAGTTTTCAAACAATCTGTCAAATTATTTTCAATTTATTCTCACTCTCTTGTTATATTATTACTGATAAAACTGCTCAGGGACAAAATTATGACAGATCCGTCACAAAGGTATCAGGTACTTTTATTCTTGAATAGAAACAATTAGTTCAGTAGAAAATTCAATATTCAATATTATGGGAAAACCATAAGTTTGTTCAACCAGCATTCAAATTTGATAGCAGACGGTTTGAATCGTGCGCATGGAACTAATATTCGATACTATTTCCTTTCTACGCACGTTGCAAATGGTTTGTTGGTGGCATCTTTGAACTTCTAGTCGAAACTTAATAGTTAATGAAACTGTAATTTTGTAGCCTGAAGTGTTACGGAGGTTTAAATCATTATTGATAGATGGCTATAGTATATATATTTTTTAATGTTACCAACATTACAGAATAGATTCTAATAATGTAAAATAACTTTTAATATTAAAAGGATATATATTCCTGTAAGGTAATTATGGAGTATTAAATGGTTCTAAATTCCTAACCATTATATCTATCTTGTCTCCATGGCCCCTAAACATTGACTTTATGCATGTCATGTAGTCTACAATACTCTTATCCTACATCTTGTATATGTCTTAAATTTTTTTCAAGCAGTCTAGGTCTATAATCTGGAGAATAAAAATGTAGAACTAACCACTGTGATAAACTCTGCCAATAATGAAAACTATTTGAGTTATTAATAAATCAATTCCTAGCTTTCCCATTCATGAGGTCATATGCAGAAGTAAATAGATCAGATTCTGATACTTATCTAGCTGCACTAATAGATGAGAAACTTTATCCAAAAATTCCTGGACCTACATGTCACGTGGATACCCTGTGAACTTTAAGTTCCACTTGTGTATGGGAAGAGGTTTACATTGAAAAAAATTACTATTACTGGACTGCATGTTCTGTACCATACTAACATTATTCATAGTTGTTTGACGAGTTGTTTGCGGCTCCCTAGTTGAAATATGCTCTGGAGACTCCAAAGTAGTACTGGACAATAACCTACTTAATTATGGATTCTTCAACGAAATTGACTATAATTTATCTAAAACTTTAGCCATAAGATCTACACAAGTAATCCTAGTTTCCTCTGAAACAGATAACCTATCGACCCGATGCAAAATGAACTAATCTAATTTAAACTTGTTCAAATTTATTCTTAGCGTTATCACCCAATAGTATATTGTGTATCTAGGAGTAAAAGCGATACATTCCCGGACGACAATGTAAATTGCCGAGGCCAACAAACATTGGAGTCTGGGAATGTGCTTTTACTATTTTTTCTGAAACCACATTCAATATTGCGATTTTCTATTTAAAATTGTGTGCTTTCCTAAAACGTCAAAGTGACAACTACAAACCCAAAAAATCAAAAGTTTTGAGCCTTGAGCATATTGAAACCTTTATTAATCATTGAACGACGTAGAAGATTGGGGATCTAAACTTTTAATTAAAATACCTGATAATAAAACTAATAAACCAATGTCTTTTGTGTAATAAATGAGACATATATACCATCTTATAGAAAATATGTAGCCTAGGCCGGGAATATTTTTCTCGTACAGTACGGGAAAGTTCGTTGGCTAGCATCGGACTATTGTACTTAATTACCTTATTTTGGGGTCAGAAATTGATCCGAGAACATAGCCATTTTCAAGCGATTTCAGAAAAAAATGTTTTCCATTTCACTAACATGAATTAAGTATTGCACGCTCCTCATCACAGCTGGAGAACTTAACTGAGATCCTAGTTTAACAAAGGTCACAGAGATGCTCTCAATTCATCAAATGGCAGATAGATCCCTAACTAATAACTCATTCTGAAGTTCATCTTTTTTAAGTAAATGTATGACCAACTTATAAGGCATTGTAAAATGAGAGTGAAATGCACTATTGCAAGTTTACTTAATTGTACACCAACTAATTATAAAAAGTATACAACCTAAATTTGTTAGAACAGTACCTAATACCAATTTATCAGAAACTGAATATTATTCTTCCTCACTATAACCAGTAACAGAATAAAAAACACCATACAAATAAGCAACAAAAACCAATAAAAGAATTTCTAAAAGAAACAATGTCAAATAAAGCTGTAAGGAGTAAAGGTTAATCAAAATTTGTCCCAGGGATGTTGCCAGTTATTCCACTGTAACCATTGGTCGTCACTCAAAAACAGTTTGAAAAAAATTACCCAACACTGTACTAAACCACTCGATGTCTGTATCAATTTGACTATTTTCAGAGATACATCGACATATACTCCTAAAGTTATATATATAATTCTCTTTTATAACATTATACCAAAATACACAAAAAAAATACTAACAACTATGATTATACTATAATTTACAAACTTACAATATGTCCAGATTAAATCAAATGAGGTGGATGCCATTGTATTAGGATGAAGTTTGCAAATTATTTATTCAAAAGATAATTACATCAAATAGCTATTTAACATGGTGCTAAACATGCTATCGAAAACCTGACTGCACCAGTCGTTTCAGTGACTAAAAAAACCCTTTTTTCCATATTTTCAAGCATTTCAAAGAATGAAAAAAAAATTCACTAAAAAAATGACAAGGCTAACACCTTTGAATTTGGTGTCTTCAAAATTTGGTCAAAATCTAAATTATGTTATTTTTGGTCAAAATGGTCTAAAACCACTAATTTGACCACGTAGAATACGAAAATGGCCTTAAAATTGCAGGTTTACCAATAGATTCCAGCAAAAATAGCATCCTTAGGGTATTACGGCACCACTCCCACCCGAATGCAGATTTAACATGGTTTTAGACACGCTATCAAAAAATTGACTGCACCAGTCGTTTCAGTGACTAAAAAACCCTATTTTCCATATTTTCAAGCATTTAAAAGAATAAAAAAATTTCACTAAAAAAATGGCAAGGCTAACACCTTTGAATTTGGTGTCTTCAAAATTTGGTCAAAATCTAAATTGTTATTTTTGGTAAAAATGGTCTAGAGCCACTAATTTGACCATGTAGAATACGTAAATGGCCTTAAAATTGCAGGTTTACCGATAGTTTCCAGCAAAAATGGCATCCTTAGGGTATTACGGCACCACTTTCACTCGAATGCAGATTTAACATGGTTCTAGACACGCTATCAAAAAACTGACTGCACCAGTTGTTTCAGTGACTAAAATAACCCATTTTCCATATTTTCAAGCATTTAAAAGAATAAAAAAAATTTCACTAAAAAAATGGCAAGGCTAAGATCTTTGAATTTGGTGTCTGTAAAATTTGGTCAAAACCTAAATTGTTATTTTTGGTAAAAATGGTCTAGTACAACTAATTAGACCACGTAGAATACGACAATGGCCCTAAAATTGCAGGTTTACCGATAGTTTCCAGCAAAAATGGCATCCTTAGGGTATTATGGCACCACTTCCACCCGAATGCAGATTTAACATGGCGCTAGACATGCTATCGAAAAACTGACTGCTCCAGTCGTTTCAGCGAATAAAAAAACCCTATTTTCCATATTTTCAGTCATTTCAAAGAATAAAAAAATTTCACTAAAAAAAATGACAAGGCTAAACACCTTTGAATTTGGTGTCTTCAAAAATTGGTCAAAAACTAAATTATGTTATTTTTGGTAAAAATGAACTAGAATCACTAATTTGACCAGGAAGAATACAAAAATGGCCTTAAAATTGCAGGTTTACCGATAGTTTCCAGCAAAAATGGCATACTTAGAGTATTACGTAACCACTTTCCCCGAATGCAGATTTAACATGGTGCTAGACATGCTATCGAAACACTGACTGCTCCAGTCGTTTCAGCGAATAAAAAAACCCTATTTTCCATATTTTCAAGCATTTAAAAGAATAAAAAAAATTTCACTAAAAAAATGGCAAGGCTAACACCTTTGAATTTGGTGTCTTCAAAATTTGGTCAAAATCTAAATTATGTTATTTATGGTAAAAATAAACTAAAATCACTAAGTTGACCACGTAGAATACAAATATGGCCTTAAAATTGCAGGTTTACCGATAGTTTCCAGCAAAAATGGCATCCTTAGGGTATTACGGCACCACTCCCACCCGAATGCAGATTTAACATGGTTCTAGACACGCTATCAAAAAACTGACTGCACCAGTCGTTTCAGTGACTAAAAAAACCCTATTTTTCATATTTTTAAGCATGTCAAAGAATAAACAAAATTTCACTAAAAAAATGACAAGGCTAACACCTTTGAATTTAGTGTCTTCAAAATTTGGTCCAAATCTAAATTATGTTATTTTTGGTAAAAATGTTGTAGAACCACTAATTTGACCATGTAGAATACGAAAATGGCCTTAAAATTGCAGGTTTTGCGATAGTTTTCAGCAAAAATGGCATCCTTAGGGTATTACGGCACCACTCCCACCCGAATGCAGGTTTAACATGGTTCTAGACACGCTATCAAAAAACTGACGGCACCAGTCGTTTCAGCGACTAAAAAAGCTCTATTATCCACATTTTTTCAAGCATTTCAAAGAATAAAAAAAATTTCCCTAAAAAAAATGACAAGGCTAACACCTTTGAATTTGGTGTCTTCAAAATTTGGTCAAAATCTAAATTATGTTATTTTTAGTAAAAATGGTCTAGAACCACTAATTTGACCAAGTAGAATACGAAAATGGCCTTAAAATTGCAGGTTTGTCGATAGTTTCCAGCAAAAATGGCATCCTTAGGGTCTTACGGCACTACTTCCACACGAATGCTGATTTAACATGGTTCTAGACATGCTATCAAAAAACTGACTTCACCAGTCGTTTCAGCGACTAAAAAAACCTTATTTTCCATATTTTCAGGCATTTCATAGAATAAAAAAAATTTTACTAAAAAAATGGCAAGGCTAACACCTTTGAATTTGGTGTCTTCAAAATTTGGTCAAAATCTAAATTATGTTATTTTTAGTAAAAATGGTCTAGAACCACTAATTTGACCAAGTAGAATACGAAAATGGCCTTAAAATTGCAGGTTTGTCGATAGTTTCCAGCAAAAATGGCATCCTTAGGGTCTTACGGCACTACTTCCACACGAATGCTGATTTAACATGGTTCTAGACATGCTATCAAAAAACTGACTTCACCAGTCGTTTCAGCGACTAAAAAAACCTTATTTTCCATATTTTCAGGCATTTCAAAGAATAAAAAAAATTTCACAAAAAAAAAATGACAAGGTTAACACCTTTGAATTTGGTGTCTTCTAAATATGATCAAAATCTTAATTATGTTATTTGTGGTTAAAATGGTCTAGAACCACTAATTTGACCATGTAGAATACGAAAATGGCCTTAAAATTGCAGGTTTGATAATAGTTTCCAGCAAAAATGGCATCCTTAGGGTATAAAGGCACCACTTCCAACCGAATGCAGATTTAACATGGTTCTAGACATGCTATCGAAACACTGACTACACCAGTCTTATAAGCGACCAAAAAATCCTATTTTCCATATTTTCAAGCATTTTAAAGAATAAAAAAAATTTGGTGTTTTTAAAATTTGGTCAAAATCTAAATTATGTTATTTTTGGTAAAAATAGTCAAGAACCACTAATTTGACCAGGTAGAATACGAAAATAGCGTTAAAATTGCAGGTTCGCCAATAGTTTTCAGCAAAAATGGCATCCTTAGAATATTACGGAACCACTTCCCCCGAATGCAGATTTAACATGGTTCTAGACTTGCTAGCATAAAACTGACTGCACCAGTGGTTTCAGCTACTAAAAAACATTATTTTCCATATTTTTAAGCATTTCAAAGAATAAAAAAAATTTCACTAAAAAAAATGACAAGGCTAACACCTTTGAATTTGGTGTCTTCACAATATGTTCAAAATCTAAATTATATTATTTTTGGTAAAAATATTCTAGAACCACCAATTTGACCACGTAGAATACGAAAATGGCTTTAAAATTGCAGGTTTACCGATAGTTTCCAGCAAAAATGGCATCCTTAGGGTATTACGGCACCACTTCCACCCGAATGCAGATTTAACATGGTTCTAGACTTGCTATCAAAAAACTGACTGCACCAGTCGTTTTAGCGACTAAAAAAAAACCTATTTTCCATATTTTCAAGCATTTCAAAGAATAAACAAAATTTCACTTAAAAAATGGCAAGGCTAACACCTTTGAATTTGGTGTCTTTAAAATTTGGTCAAAATCTAAATTATGTTATTTGTGGTTAAAATGGTCTAGAACCACTAATTTGACCATGTAGAATACGAAAATGGCCTTAAAATTGCAGGTTTACCAATAGTTTCCAGCAAAAATGTCATCCTTACAGTATTACAGAACCACTTCGAATGCAGATTTAACATGGTTCTAGACCCGCTATCGAAAACCTGACTGCACCAGTCGTTTCAGCGACTAAAAATACCCTATTTTTCATATTTTAAGCATTTCAAAGAATAAACAAAATTTCACTAAAAAAATGGCAAGGCTAACACCTTTGAACCTGTGTCTTCAAAATTTGGTCAAAATCTAAATTATGTTATTTTTGGTAAAAATTGTCTAGAACCAGTAATTTGACAACGTAGAATATAAAAATGGCCTTAAAATTGCAGGTTTACCAATAGTTTTCAACAAAAATGGCATCCTTAGGGTATTATGGCTCCACTTCCACCCGAATGCAGATTATACATGGTTCTAGACATGCTATCGAAAAACTGACTTCACCAGTCGTTTCAGCGACTAAAAAAACCCTATTTTCCATATTTTCAAGCATTTCCAAAAATAAAAAAAATTTTACTAAAAAAATGACAAGGCTAACACCTTTGAATTAGGTGTCTTCAAAATTTGGTCAAAATCTAAATTATGTTATTTTTAGTAAAAATGGTGTAAAACCACTAATTTGACCACGTAGAATACGAAAATAGCCTTAAAATTGCAGGTTTACCAATAGTTTTCAACAAAAATGGCATCCTTAGGGTATTACGGCTCCACTTCCACCCGAATGCAGATTAAACATGGTTCTAGACATGCTATCAAAAAACTGACTTCACCAGTCGTTTCAGCGACTAAAAAAACCCTATTTTCCATATTTTCAAGCATTTCCAAAAATAAACAAAAAATCACTTAAAAAAATGACAAGGCTAACACCTTTGAATTTGGTGTCTTCAAAATTTGGTCAAAATCTAAATTATGTTATTTTTAGTAAAAATGGTGCAGAACCACTAATTTGACTACGTAGAATACGAAAATGGCCTTAAAATTGCAGTTTTGCCGATAGTTTCCAGCAAAAATGGCATCCTTAAGGTATTACGGCACCACTTCCACCCGAATGCAGATTCAACATGGTTCTAGACATGCTATCAGAAAACTGACTTCACCACTCGTTTCAGCGATTAAAAAAAACCCTATTTTTCATATTTTCAAGCATTTCCAAAAATAAAAAAAAAATCACTTAAAAAAATGACAAGGCTAACACCTTTGAATTTGGTGTCTTCAAAATTTGGTCAAAATCTAAATTGTTATTTTTAGTAAAAATGGTGCAGAACCACTAATTTGACTACGTAGAATACGAAAATGGCCTTAAAATTGCAGTTTTGCCGATAGTTTCCAGCAAAAATGGCATCCTTAGGGTATTACGGCTCCACTTCCACCCGAATGCAGATTCAACATGGTTCTAGACATGCTGTCAGAAAACTGACTTCACCACTCGTTTCAGCGACTAAAAAAAACCCTATTTTTCATATTTTCAAGCATTTCCAAAAATAAAAAAAAAAATCACTTAAAAAAATGACAAGGCTAACACCTTTGAATTTGGTGTCCTCAAAATTTGGTCAAAGTCTAAATTATGTTATTTTTAGTAAGGATGATGTAGAACCACTAATTTGACCACGTAAAATACGAAAATGGCCTTAAAATTGCAGTTTGGCCGATTGTTTCCAGCAAAAATGGCATCCTTAGGGTATTACGGCTCCACTTCCACCCGAATGCAGATTAAACATGGTTCTAGACATGCTATCGAAAAACTGACTTCACCACTCGTTTTAGCGACTAAAAAAACTCTATTTTCCATATTTCCAAGCATTTCAAAAAATAAAAAAAAAATTTACTAAAAAAATGGCAAGGCTAACACCTTTGAATTTGGTGTCTTCAAAATTTGGTCAAAATCTAAATTATGTTATTTATAGTAAAAATGGTGTAGAACCACTAATTTGACTACGTAGAATACGAAAATGGCCTTAAAATTGCAGTTTGGCCGATAGTTTCCAGCAAAAATGGCATCCTTAGGGTATAACGGCTCCACTTCCACCTGAATGCAGATTAAACATGGTTCTAGACATGCTATCGAAAAACTGAATTTACCAGTCGTTTTAGCGACTAAAAAAACCCTGTTTTTCATATTTTTAAGCATTTCCAAAAATAAAAAAATTTCACTAAAAAAAAATGACAATCCTAACACCTTTGAATTTGGTGTCTTCTAAATTTGGTCAAAATCTAAAATATGTTATTTTTAGTAAAAATGATGTAGAACCACTAATTTGACCACGTAAAATACGAAAATGGCCTTAGAATTGCAGTTTGGCCTATAGTTTTCAGCAAAAATGGCATCCTTAGGGTATAACGGCACCACTTCCAAACGAATGCAGATTTAACATGGTTCTAGACATGCTATCAGAAAACTGACTGCACCAGTCGTTTCAGCGACTAAAAAAACCCTATTTTCCACATTTTCAAGCACTTCAAAGAATAAAAAAAATTTCACTAAAAAAAATGACAAGGCTAACACCTTTGAATTTGGTGTCTTCAAAATTTGGTCAAAATCTAAATTATGTTATTTATAGTAAAAATGGTGTAGAACCACTAATTTGACTACGTAGAATACGAAAATGGCCTTAAAATTGCAGTTTGGCCGATAGTTTCCAGCAAAAATGGCATCCTTAGGGTATTACGGCTCCACTTCCATCCGAATGCAGATTAAACATGGTTCTAGACATGCTATCGAAAAACTGAATTTACCAGTCGTTTCAGCGACTAAAAAAACCCTATTTTTCATATTTTTAAGCATTTTCAAAAATAAAAAAAATTTCACTAAAAAAAATGGCAAGGCTAACACCTTTGAATTTGGTGTCTTCAAAATTTGGTCAAAATCTAAATTATGTTATTTTTAGTAAAAATGATGTAGAACCACTAATTTGACCACGTAAAATACGAAAATGGCCTTAGAATTGCAGTTTGGCCTATAGTTTTCAGCAAAAATGGCATCCTTAGGGTATAACGGCACCACTTCCAAACGAATGCAGATTTAACATGGTTCTAGACATGCTATCGAAAAACTGAATTTACCAGTCGTTTCAGCGACTAAAAAAACCCTCTTTTTCATATTTTTAAGCATTTTCAAAAATAAAAAAAATTTCACTAAAAAAAAATGGCAAGGCTAACACCTTTGAATTTGGTGTCTTCAAAATTTGGTCAAAATCTAAATTATGTTATTTTTAGTAAAAATGATGTAGAACCACTAATTTGACCACGTAAAATACGAAAATGGCCTTAGAATTGCAGTTTGGCCTATAGTTTTCAGCAAAAATGGCATCCTTAGGGTATAACGGCACCACTTCCAAACGAATGCAGATTTAACATGGTTCTAGACATGCTATCAGAAAACTGACTGCACCAGTCGTTTTAGCGACTAAAAAAACCCTATTTTCCACATTTTCAAGCATTTCAAAGAATAAAAAAAATTTCACTAAAAAAAAATGGCAAGGCTAACACCTTTGAATTTGGTGTCTTGAAAATTTGGTCAAAATCTAAATTATGTTATTTTTAGTAAAAATGATGTAGAACCACTAATTTGACCACGTAAAATACGAAAATGGCCTTAGAATTGCAGTTTGGCCTATAGTTTTCAGCAAAAATGGCATCCTTAGGGTATAACGGCACCACTTCCAAACGAATGCAGATTTAACATGGTTCTAGACATGCTATCAGAAAACTGACTTCACCACTCGTTTCAGCGACTAAAAAAACCTTATTTTTCATATTTTCAAGCATTTCCAAAAATAAAAAAAATTTCACTAAAAAAAAATGACAATCCTAACACCTTTGAATTTGGTGTCTTCAAAATTTGGTCAAAATCTAAATTATGTTATTTTTAGTAAGAATAAAGTAGAACCACTAATTTGACCACGTAGAATACGAAAATGACCTTAAAAGTGCAGTTTTGCCTATAGTTTCCAGCAAAAATGGCATTCTTAGGGTATTACGGCACCACTTCCACCCAAATGCAGATTAAACATGGTTCTAGACATGCTATCGAAAAACTGACTGCACCACTCGTTTCAGCGACTAAAAAAACCCTATTTTCCATATTTTCCAGCATTTCCAAAAATAAAAAAAATTTTACTGAAAAAATGACAAGGCTAAAATCTTTGAATTTGGTGTCTTCAAAATTTGGTCAAAATCTAAATTATGTTATTTTTAGTAAAAATGGTGTAGAACCACTCATTTGACCACGTATAATACGAAAATGGCCTTAAAATTGCAGGTTTACCAATAGTTTTCAACAAAAATGTCATCCTTAGGGTATTACGGCTCCACTTCCACCCGAATGCAGATTAAACATGGTTCTAGACATGCTATCGAAAAACTGACTTCACCAGTCGTTTCAGCTACTAAAAAAACCCTATTTTCCATATTTTTAAGCATTTCAAAGAATAAAAAAAATGACAAGGCTAACACCTTTGAATTTGGTGTCTTCAAAATTTGGTCAAAATCTAAATTATGTTATTTTTAGTAAAAAATGTAGAACCACCAATTTGACCACGTAGAATACGAAAATGGCCTAAAAATTGCAGTTTTGCCGATAGTTTCCAGCAAAAATGGCATCCTTAGGGTATTACGGCACCACTTCCACCCGAATGCAGATTAAACATGGTTCTAGACATGCTATCGAAAAACTTACTTCACCAGTCGTTTTAGCGACTAAAAAAACCCTATTTTCCATATTTCTAAGCATTTCCAAAAATCAAAAAAATTTCACTAAAAAAAATGACAAGGCTAACACCTTTGAATTTGGTGTCTTCAAAATTTGGTCAAAATCTAAATTATGTTATTTTTAGTAAAAATGGTGTAGAACCACTCATTTGACCACGTAGAATACGAAAATGGCCTTAAAATTGCAGGTTTACCAATAGTTTTCAACAAAAATGTCATCTTTAGGGTATTACGGCTCCACTTCCACCCGAATGCAGATTAAACATGGTTCTAGACATGCTATCGAAAAACTGACTTCACCAGTCGTTTCAGCTACTAAAAAAAGCCTAATTTCCATATTTTTAAGCATTTCAAAGAATAAAAAAAATGACAAGGCTAACACCTTTGAATTTGGTGTCTTCAAAATTTGGTCAAAATCTAAATTATGTTATTTTCAGTAAAAAATGTAGAACCACTAATTTGACCACGTAGAATACGAAAATGGCCTAAAAATTGCAGTTTTGCCGATAGTTTCCAGCAAAAATGGCATCCTTAGGGTATTACGGCACCACTTCCACCCGAATGCAGATTAAACATGGTTCTAGACATGCTATCGAAAAACTTACTTCACCAGTCGTTTTAGCGACTAAAAAAACCCTATTTTCCATATTTCTAAGCATTTCCAAAAATCAAAAAAATTTCACTAAAAAAAATGACAAGGCTAACACCTTTGAATTTGGTGTCTTCAAAATTTGGTCAAAATCTAAATTATGTTATTTTTGGTAAAAATGATCTAGAACCACTAAATTGAACAAGTAGAAGACGAAAATAGCCTTAAAATTGCAGGTTTACCAATAGTTTTCAGCCAAAATGGCTGAAATTACGGCACCACTTCCACCCGAATGCAGATTTAACATGGTACTAGACATGCTATCAAAAAACTGACTGCACCAGTCGTTTCAGCGACTAAAAAAACACTATTTTCCATATTTTTAAGCATTTCCAAAAATAAAAAAAAAATTCACTTAAAAAAATTACAAGGCTAACACCTTTGAATTTGGTGTCTTCAAAATTTGGTCAAAATCTAAATTATGTTATTTTTAGTAAAAATGGTGTAGAACCACTAATTTGACCACGTGGTAATGAAAATGGCTCAAAATTGCAGTTTTGCCGATAAGCCAGTAAAACAACCTTAGGGTATTGGCACCACTTCCACCCGAATGCAGATTTAACATTGTTCTATGACATGCTATCGAAAAACTGACTTCACCAGTCGTTTAAGCGACTAAAAAAAACCTCATTTTCCATATTGAGCATTTCAAAGAATAACAAAAATTTTACTAAAAAAATGACAACGCTAACACCTTAGAATTTGGTGTCTTCAAAATTTGGTCAAAATCTAAATTATGTTATTTTTGGTAAAAATGATCTAGAACCACTAATTTGACCAAGTAGAAAACGAAAATAGCCTTAAAATTGCAGGTTTACCAATAGTTTTCAACAAAAATGGCAACCTTAGGGTATTACGGCTCCACTTCCACCCGAATGCAGTTTAAACATGGTTCTAGACATGCTATCGAAAAACTGACTTCACCAGTCGTTTCAGCGACTAAAAAAACCTCATTTTCCATATTTTCCAGCATTTCAAAGAATAACAAAAATTTTACTAAAAAAATGACAACGCTAACACCTTAGAATTTGGTGTCTTCAAAATTTGGTCAAAATCTAAATTATGTTATTTTTAGTAAAACTGATGTAGAACCACTAATTTGACCACGTAGAATACGAAAATGGCCTTAAAATTGCAGGTTTACCAATAGTTTTTAACAAAAATGTCATCCTTAGGGTATTACGGCTCCACTTCCACCCGAATGCAGATTAAACATGGTTCTAGACATGCTATCGAAAAACTGACTTCACCAGTCGTTTCAGCTACTAAAAAAACCCTATTTTCCATATTTTTAAGCATTTCAAAGAATAAAAAAAATGACAAGGCTAACACCTTTGAATTTGGTGTCTTCAAAATTTGGTCAAAATCTAAATTATGTTTTTTTTGGTAAAAATGATCTAGAACCACTAATTTGACCAAGTAGAAAACGAAAATAGCCTTAAAATTGCAGGTTTACCAATAGTTTTTAACAAAAATGGCATCCTTAGGGTATTACGGCTCCACTTCCACCCGAATGCAGATTTAACATGGTGCTAGACATGCTATCGAAAACCATTTTCAATTAATGTTTTGTATTACTAAAAACCCTATTTTCCATATTTTTAAGCATTTAAAGAATAAAAAATGACAAGGCTAACACCTTTGAATTTGGTGTCTTCAAATTTTGGTCAAAATCTAAATTATGTTATTTTAGTAAACTGATGGAGAACTACCACTGTGGACAATAGGCATATATTATTAATACACACAATAATAATGTAGAATACGAAAATGGCCTTAAAATTGCAGGTTTACCAATAGTTTTAACAAAAATGTCATCCCGGTATTACGGCTCCACTTCCACCCGAATGCAGATTAAACATGGTTCTAGACATATCGAAAACTGACTTTCTACCAGTCGTTTTTAGAAGCTACTAAAAACCCTATTTTCCATATTATTAAGCATTTCAACGAATAAAAAATGACAAGCAATCTAACACCTTTGAATTTGGTGTCTTTAAAATTTGGTCAAAATCTAAATTATGTTATTTTTAGTAAAAATGATGTAGAACCACTAATTTGACCACGTAGAATACGAAAATGGCCTTAAAAGTGCAGTTTTGCCTATAACTTTTAGCAAAAATGGCATCCTTAGGGTATTACGGCACCACTTCCAAACGAATGCAAATTTAACATGGTTCTAGACATGCTATCAGAAAACTGACTGCACCAGTCGTTTCAGCTACTAAAAAAACCCTATTTTCCACATTTTCAAGCATTTCAAAGAATAAAAAAAATTTCACTAAAAAAAATGACAAGGCTAACACCTTTGAATTTGGTGTCTTCAAAATTTGGTCAAAATCTAAATTATGTGATTTATAGTAAAAATGGTGTAGAACCACTAATTTGACTACGTAGAATACGAAAATGGCCTTAAAATTGCAGTTTGGCAGATAGTTTCCAGCAAAAATGGCATCCTTAGGGTATTACGGCTCCACTTCCACCCGAATGCAGATTAAACATGGTTCTAGACATGCTATCGAAAAACTGACTTTACCAGTCGTTTCAGCAACTAATAAAACCAAAATTTCCATATTTTCAAGCATTTCCAAAAATAAAAAAAATTTTACTGAAAAAATGACAAGGCTAAAACCTTTGAATTTGGTGTCTTCAAAATTTGGTCAAAATCTAAATTATGTTATTTTTAGTAAAAATGATGTAGAACCACTAATTTGACCACGTAGAAAACGAAAATAGCCTTAAAATTGCAGGTTTACCAATAGTTTTCAACAAAAATGGCATCCCTAGGGTATTACGGCTCCACTTCCAACCGAATGCAGATTAAACATGGTTCTAGAAATGCTATCGAAAAACTGACTTCACCAGTCGTTTCAGTGACTAAAAAAACCTCATTTTCCATATTTTCCAGCATTTCAAAGAATAAAAAAAAATTTACTAAAAAAATGACAAGGCTAACACCTTTGAATTTGGTGTCTCAAAATTTGGTCAAAATCTAAATTATGTTATTTTTGGTAAAAATGATCTAGAACCACTAATTTGACCAAGCAGAAAACGAAAATAGCCTTAAAATTGCAGGTTTACCAATGGTTTTCAACAAAAATGGCATCCCTAGGGTATTACGGCACCACTTCCAAACGAATGCAGATTTAACATGGTTCTAGACATGCTATCGAAAAACTGACTGCACCACTCGTTTCAGCGACTAAAAAAACTCTGTTTTCCATATTCTTAAGCATTTCCAAATATAAAAAAAAATTTTACTAAAAAAATGGCAAGGCTAACACCTTTGAATTTGGTGTCTTCAAAATTTGGTCAAAATCTAAATTATGTTATTTTTAGTAAAAATGATGTAGAACCACTAATTTGACCACGTAGAATACGAAAATGGCCTTAAAAGTGCAGTTTTGCCTATAGTTTTCAGCAAAAATGGCATCCTTAGGGTATTACGGCACCACTTCCAAACGAATGCAGATTTAACATGGTTCTAGACATGCTATCAGAAAACTGACGGCACCAGTCGTTTCAGCTACTAAAAAAACCCTATTTTCCACATTTTCAAGCATTTCAAAGAATAAAAAAAATTTCACTAAAAAAAATGACAAGGCTAACACCTTTGAATTTGGTGTCTTCAAAATTTGGTCAAAATCTAAATTATGTTATTTATAGTAAAAATGGTGTAGAACCACTAATTTGACTACGTAGAATACGAAAATGGTCTTAAAATTGCAGTTTGGCAGATAGTTTCCAGCAAAAATGGCATCCTTAGGGTATTACGGCTCCACTTCCACCCGAATGCAGATTAAACATGGTTCTAGACATGCTATCGAAAAACTGACTTTACCAGTCGTTTCAGCAACTAAAAAAACCCTATTTTCCATATTTTCAAGCATTTCCAAAAATAAAAAAAATTTTACTGAAAAAATGACAAGGCTAAAACCTTTGAATTTGGTGTCTTCAAAATTTGGTCAAAATCTAAATTATGTTATTTTTAGTAAAAATGATGTAGAACCACTAATTTGACCAAGCAGAAAACGAAAATAGCCTTAAAATTGCAGGTTTACCAATAGTTTTCAACAAAAATGGCATCCCTAGGGTATTACGGCACCACTTCCAAACGAATGCAGATTTAACATGGTTCTAGACATGCTATCGAAAAACTGACTGCACCACTCGTTTCAGCGACTAAAAAAACTCTATTTTCCATATTTTCAAGCATTTCCAAAAATAAAAAAAATTTTACTAAAAAAATGGCAATGCTAACACCTTTGAATTTGGTGTCTTCAAAATTTGGTCAAAATCTAAATTATGTTATTTTTAGTAAAAATGATGTAGAACCACTATTTTGACCACGTAGAATACGAAAATAGCCTTAAAAGTGCAGTTTTGCCTATAGTTTTCAGCAAAAATGGCATCCTTAGGGTATTACGGCACCACTTCCACCCAAATGCAGATTAAACATGGTTCTAGACATGCTATCGAAAAACTGACTGCACCACTCGTTTCAGCGACTAAAAAAACTCTATTTTCCATATTCTCAAGCATTTCCAAAAATAAAAAAAAATTTTACTAAAAAAATGGCAAGGCTAACAGCTTTGAATTTGGTGTCTTCAAAATTTGGTCAAAATCTAAATTATGTTATTTTTAGTAAAAATGATGTAGAACCACTAATTTGACCACGTATAATACGAACATGGCCTTAAAAGTGCAGTTTTGCCCATAGTTTCCAGCAAAAATGGCATCCTTAGGGTATTACGGCACCACTTCCAAACGAATGCAGATTTAACATGGTTCTAGACATGCTATCAGAAAACTGACTGCACCAGTCGTTTCAGCTACTAAAAAAACCCTATTTTCCACATTTTCAAGCATTTCAAAGAATAAAAAAAATTTCACTAAAAAAAATGACAAGGCTAACACCTTTGAATTTGGTGTCTTCAAAATTTGGTCAAAATCTAAATTATGTTATTTATAGTAAAAATGGTGTAGAACCACTAATTTGACTACGTAGAATACGAAAATGGCCTTAAAATTGCAGTTTTGCCGATAGTTTCCAGCAAAAATGGCATCCTTAGGGTATTACGGCTCCACTTCCACCCGAATGCAGATTTAACATGGTTCTAGACATGCTATCAGAAAACTGACTTCACCACTCGTTTCAGCGACTAAGAAAACCTTATTTTTCATATTTTCAAGCATTTCCAAAAATAAAAAAAATTTCACTAAAAAAAAATGACAATCCTAACACCTTTGAATTTGGTGTCTTCAAAATTTGGTCGAAATCTAAATTATGTTATTTTTAGTAAAAATGATGTAGAACCACTAATTTGACCACGTAGAATACGAAAATGGCCTTAAAAGTGCAGTTTTGCCTATAGTTTTTAGCAAAAATGGCATCCTTAGGGTATTACGGCACCACTTCCAAACGAATGCAGATTTAACATGGTTCTAGACATGCTATCAGAAAACTGACTGCACCAGTCGTTTCAGCTACTAAAAAAACCCTATTTTTCACATTTTCAAGCATTTCAAAGAATAAAAAAAATTTCACTAAAAAAAATGACAAGGCTAACACCATTGAATTTGGTGTCTTCAAAATTTGGTCAAAATCTAAATTATGTTATTTATAGTAAAAATGGTGTAGAACAACTAATTTGACTACGTAGAATACGAAAATGGCCTAAAAATTGCAGTTTGGCAGATAGTTTTCAGCAAAAATGGCATCCTTAGGGTATAACGGCTCCACTTCCACCCGAATGCAGATTAAACATGGTTCTAGACATGCTATCGAAAAACTGACTTTACCAGTCGTTTCAGCAACTAAAAAAACCCTATTTTCCATATTTTCAAGCATTTCCAAAAATAAAAAAAATTTTACTGAAAAAATGACAAGGCTAAAACCTTTGAATTTGGTGTCTTCAAAATTTGGTCAAAATCTAAATTATGTTATTTTTAGTAAAAATGATGTAGAACCACTAATTTGACCACGTAGAAAACGAAAATAGCCTTAAAATTGCAGGTTTACCAATAGTTTTCAACAAAAATGGCATCCCTAGGGTATTACGGCTCCACTTCCAACCGAATGCAGATTAAACATGGTTCTAGACATGCTATCGAAAAACTGACTTCACCAGTCGTTTCAGTGACTAAACAAACCTCATTTTCCATATTTTCCAGCATTTCAAAGAATAAAAAAAAATTTACTAAAAAAATGACAAGGCTAACACCTTTGAATTTGGTGTCTCAAAATTTGGTCAAAATCTAAATTATGTTATTTTTGGTAAAAATGATCTAGAACCACTAATTTGACCAAGCAGAAAACGAAAATAGCCTTAAAATTGCAGGTTTACCAATAGTTTTCAACAAAAATGGCATCCCTAGGGTATTACGGCACCACTTCCAAACGAATGCAGATTTAACATGGTTCTAGACATGCTATCGAAAAACTGACTGCACCACTCGTTTCAGCGACTAAAAAAACTCTATTTTCCATATTTTCAAGCATTTCCAAAAATAAAAAAAATTTTACTAAAAAAATGGTAATGCTAACACTTTTGAATTTGGTGTCTTCAAAATTTGGTCAAAATCTAAATTATGTTATTTTTAGTAAAAATGATGTAGAACCACTATTTTGACCACGTAGAATACGTAAATGGCCTTAAAAGTGCAGTTTTGCCTATAGTTTTCAGCAAAAATGGCATCCTTAGGGTATTACGGCACCACTTCCACCCAAATGCAGATTAAACATGGTTCTAGACATGCTATCGAAAAACTGACTGCACCACTCGTTTCAGCGACTAAAAAAACTCTTTTTTCCATATTCTCAAGCATTTCCAAAAATAAAAAAAAATTTTACTAAAAAAATGGCAAGGCTAACACCTTTGAATTTGGTGTCTTCAAAATTTGGTCAAAATCTAAATTATGTTATTTTTAGTAAAAATGATGTAGAACCACTAATTTGACCACGTAGAATACGAAAATGGCCTTAAAAGTGCAGTTTTGGATATAGTTTTCAGCAAAAATGGCATCCTTAGGGTATTACGGCACCACTTCCAAACGAATGCAGATTAACATGGTTCTAGACATGCTATCAGAAAACTGACTGCACCAGTCGTTTCAGCTACTAAAAAAACCCTATTTTCCATATTTTAAAGCATTTCCAAAAATAAAAAAAATTTTACTGAAAAAATGACAAGGCTAAAACCTTTGAATTTGGTGTCTTCAAAATTTGGTCAAAATCTAAATTATGTTATTTTTAGTAAAAATAATGTAGAACCACTAATTTGACCACGTAGAAAACGAAAATAGCCTTAAAATTGCAGGTTTACCAATAGTTTTTAACAAAAATGGCATCCCTAGGGTATTACGGCTCCACTTCCAACCGAATGCAGATTAAACATGGTTCTAGACATGCTATCGAAAAACTGACTTCACCAGTCGTTTCAGTGACTAAAAAAATCTCATTTTCCATATTTTCCAGCATTTCAAAGAATAAAAAAAAATTTACTAAAAAAATGACAAGGCTAACACCTTTGAATTTGGTGTCTCAAAATTTGGTCAAAATCTAAATTATGTTATTTTTGATAAAAATGATCTAGAACCACTAATTTGACCAAGCAGAAAACGAAAATAGCCTTAAAATTGCAGGTTTACCAATAGTTTTCAACAAAAATGGCATCCCTAGGGTATTACGGCACCACTTCCAAACGAATGCAGATTTAACATGGTTCTAGACATGCTATCGAAAAACTGACTGCACCACTCGTTTCAGCGACTAAAAAAACTCTATTTTCCATATTTTCAAGCATTTCCAAAAATAAAAAAAATTTTACTAAAAAAATGGCAATGCTAACACCTTTGAATTTGGTGTCTTCAAAATTTGGTCAAAATCTAAATTATGTTATTTTTAGTAAAAATGATGTAGAACCACTATTTTGACCACGTAGAATACGAAAATGGCCTTAAAAGTGCAGTTTTGCCTATAGTTTTCAGCAAAAATGGCATCCTTAGGGTATTACGGCACCACTTCCACCCAAATGCAGATTAAACATGGTTCTAGACATGCTATCGAAAAACTGACTGCACCACTCGTTTCAGCGACTAAAAAAACTCTATTTTCCATATTCTCAAGCATTTCCAAAAATAAAAAAAAAAATCACTTAAAAAAATGGCAAGGCTAACACCTTTGAATTTGGTGTCTTCAAAATTTGGTCAAAATCTAAATTATGTTATTTTTAGTAAAAATGATGTAGAACCACTAATTTGACCACGTAGAATACGAAAATAGCCTTAAAAGTGCAGTTTTGCCTATAGTTTTCAGCAAAAATGGCATCCTTAGGGTATTTCGGCACCACTTCCAAACGAATGCAGATTTAACATGGTTCTAGACATGCTATCAGAAAACTGACTGCACCAGTCGTTTCAGCTACTAAAAAAACCCTATTTTCCACATTTTCAAGCATTTCAAAGAATAAAAAAAATTTCACTAAAAAAAATGACAAGGCTAACACCTTTGAATTTGGTGTCTTCAAAATTTGGTCAAAATCTAAATTATGTTATTTTTAGTAAAAATGGTGTAGAACCACTAATTTGACCACGTGGAATACGAAAATAGCCTTAAAATTGCAGGTTTACCAATAGTTTTCAACAAAAATGGCATCCTTAGGGTATTACGGCTCCACTTCCACCCGAATGCAGATTAAACATGGTTCTAGACATGCTATCGAAAAACTGACTTTACCAGTCGTTTCAGCAACTAAAAAAACCCTATTTTCCATATTTTTAAGCATTTCCAAAAATAAAAACAATTTTACTGAAAAAATGACAAGGCTAAAACCTTTGAATTTGGTGTCTTCAAAATTTGGTCAAAATCTAAATTATGTTATTTTTAGTAAAAATGATGTAGAACCACTAATTTGACCACGTAGAATACGAAAATGGCCTTAAAAGTGCAGTTTTGGATATAGTTTTCAGCAAAAATGGCATCCTTAGGGTATTACGGCACCACTTCCAAACGAATGCAGATTTAACATGGTTCTAGACATGCTATCAGAAAACTGACTTCACCAGTCGTTTCAGCGACTAAAAAAACCCTTTTTTCCATATTTTCAAGCATTTCCAAAAATAAAAAAATTTTACTGAAAAAATGACAAGGCTAAAACCTTTGAATTTGGTGTCTTCAAAATTTGGTCAAAATCTAAATTATGTTATTTTTAGTAAAAATAATGTAGAACCACTAATTTGACCACGTAGAAAACGAAAATAGCCTTAAAATTGCAGGTTTACCAATAGTTTTTAACAAAAATGGCATCCCTAGGGTATTACGGCTCCACTTCCAACCGAATGCAGATTAAACATGGTTCTAGACATGCTATCGAAAAACTGACTTCACCAGTCGTTTCAGTGACTAAAAAAATCTCATTTTCCATATTTTCCAGCATTTAAAAGAATAAAAAAAAATTACTAAAAAATGACAAGGCTAACACCTTTGAATTTGGTGTCTCAAAATTTGGTCAAAATCTAAATTATGTTATTTTTGATAAAAATGATCTAGAACCACTAATTTGACCAAGCAGAAAACGAAAATAGCCTTAAAATTGCAGGTTTACCAATAGTTTTCAACAAAAATGGCATCCCTAGGGTATTACGGCACCACTTCCAAACGAATGCAGATTTAACATGGTTCTAGACATGCTATCGAAAAACTGACTGCACCACTCGTTTCAGCGACTAAAAAAACTCTATTTTCCATATTTTCAAGCATTTCCAAAAATAAAAAAAATTTTACTAAAAAAATGGCAATGCTAACACCTTTGAATTTGGTGTCTTCAAAATTTGGTCAAAATCTAAATTATGTTATTTTTAGTAAAAATGATGTAGAACCACTATTTTGACCACGTAGAATACGAAAATGGCCTTAAAAGTGCAGTTTTGCCTATAGTTTTCAGCAAAAATGGCATCCTTAGGGTATTACGGCACCACTTCCACCCAAATGCAGATTAAACATGGTTCTAGACATGCTATCGAAAAACTGACTGCACCACTCGTTTCAGCGACTAAAAAAACTCTATTTTCCATATTCTCAAGCATTTCCAAAAATAAAAAAAAATCACTTAAAAAAATGGCAAGGCTAACACCTTTGAATTTGGTGTCTTCAAAATTTGGTCAAAATCTAAATTATGTTATTTTTAGTAAAAATGATGTAGAACCACTAATTTGACCACGTAGAATACGAAAATGGCCTTAAAAGTGCAGTTTTGCCTATAGTTTTCAGCAAAAATGGCATCCTTAGGGTATTTCGGCACCACTTCCAAACGAATGCAGATTTAACATGGTTCTAGACATGCTATCAGAAAACTGACTGCACCAGTCGTTTCAGCTACTAAAAAAACCCTATTTTCCACATTTTCAAGCATTTCAAAGAATAAAAAAAATTTCACTAAAAAAAATGACAAGGCTAACACCTTTGAATTTGGTGTCTTCAAAATTTGGTCAAAATCTAAATTATGTTATTTTTAGTAAAAATGGTGTAGAACCACTAATTTGACCACGTGGAATACGAAAATAGCCTTAAAATTGCAGGTTTACCAATAGTTTTCAACAAAAATGGCATCCTTAGGGTATTACGGCTCCACTTCCACCCGAATGCAGATTAAACATGGTTCTAGACATGCTATCGAAAAACTGACTTTACCAGTCGTTTCAGCAACTAAAAAAACCCTATTTTCCATATTTTTAAGCATTTCCAAAAATAAAAACAATTTTACTGAAAAAATGACAAGGCTAAAACCTTTGAATTTGGTGTCTTCAAAATTTGGTCAAAATCTAAATTATGTTATTTTTAGTAAAAATAATGTAGAACCACTAATTTGACCACGTAGAAAACGAAAATAGCCTTAAAATTGCAGGTTTACCAATAGTTTTTAACAAAAATGGCATCCCTAGGGTATTACGGCACCACTTCCAAACGAATGCAGATTTAACATGGTTCTAGACATGCTATCGAAAAACTGACTGCACCACTCGTTTCAGCGACTAAAAAAACTCTATTTTCCATATTTTCAAGCATTTCCAAAAATAAAAAAAATTTTACTAAAAAAATGGCAATGCTAACACCTTTTAATTTGGTGTCTTCAAAATTTGGTCAAAATCTAAATTATGTTATTTTTAGTAAAAATGATGTAGAACCACTATTTTGACCACGTAGAATACGAAAATGGCCTTAAAAGTGCAGTTTTGCCTATAGTTTTCAGCAAAAATGGCATCCTTAGGGTATTACGGCACCACTTCCACCCAAATGCAGATTAAACATGGTTCTAGACATGCTATCGAAAAACTGACTGCATCACTCGTTTCAGCGACTAAAAAAACTCTATTTTCCATATTCTCAAGCATTTCCAAAAATAAAAAAAATTTTACTAAAAAAATGGCAAGGCTAACACCTTTGAATTTGGTGTCTTCAAAATTTGGTCAAAATCTAAATTATGTTATTTTTAGTAAAAATGATGTAGAACCACTAATTTGACCACGTAGAATACGAAAATGGCCTTAAAAGTGCAGTTTTGCCTATAGTTTTCAGCAAAAATGGCATCCTTAGGGTATTACGGCACCACTTCCAAACGAATGCAGATTTAACATGGTTCTAGACATGCTATCAGAAAACTGACTGCACCAGTCGTTTCAGCTACTAAAAAAACCCTATTTTTCACATTTTCAAGCATTTCAAAGAATAAAAAAAATTTCACTAAAAAAAATGACAAGGCTAACACCTTTGAATTTGGTGTCTTCAAAATTTGGTCAAAATCTTAATTATGTTATTTATAGTAAAAATGGTGTAGAACCACTAATTTGACTACGTAGAATACGAAAATGGCCTTAAAATTGCAGTTTGGCAGATAGTTTCCAGCAAAAATGGCATCCTTAGGGTATTACGGCTCCACTTCCACCCGAATGCAGATTAAACATGGTTCTAGACATGCTATCGAAAAACTGACTTTACCAGTCGTTTCAGCAACTAAAAAAACCCTATTTTCCATATTTTTAAGCATTTCCAAAAATAAAAAAAATTTTACTGAAAAAATGACAAGGCTAAAACCTTTGAATTTGGTGTCTTCAAAATTTGGTCAAAATCTAAATTATGTTATTTTTAGTAAAAATGATGTAGAACCACTAATTTGACCACGTAGAAAACGAAAATAGCCTTAAAATTGCAGGTTTACCAATAGTTTTAGCAAAAATGGCATCCCTAGGGTATTACGGCTCCACTTCCAACCGAATGCAGATTAAACATGGTTCTAGACATGCTATCGAAAAACTGACTTCACCCGTCGTTTCAGTGACTAAAAAAACCTCATTTTCCATATTTTCCAGCATTTCAAAGAATAAAAAAAAATTCACTAAAAAAATGACAAGGCTAACACCTTTGAATTTGGTGTCTCAAAATTTGGTCAAAATCTAAATTATGTTATTTTTGGTAAAAATGATCTAGAACCACTAATTTGACCAAGCAGAAAACGAAAATAGCCTTAAAATTGCAGGTTTACCAATAGTTTTCAACAAAAATGGCATCCCTAGGGTATTACGGCACCACTTCCAAACGAATGCAGATTTAACATGGTTCTAGACATGCTATCGAAAAACTGACTGCACCACTCGTTTCAGCGACTAAAAAAACTCTATTTTCCATATTTTCAAGCATTTCCAAAAATAAAAAAAATTTTACTAAAAAAATGGCAATGCTAACACCTTTGAATTTGGTGTCTTCAAAATTTGGTCAAAATCT
This sequence comes from Ophraella communa, assembly GCA_035357415.1. Classification (NCBI taxonomy): domain Eukaryota; kingdom Metazoa; phylum Arthropoda; class Insecta; order Coleoptera; family Chrysomelidae; genus Ophraella; species Ophraella communa. Next base: position 25,103,587 of record CM068992.1, on the reverse strand, counting down.
AAATTATGTTATTTTTAGTAAAAATGATGTAGAACCACTATTTTGACCACGTAGAATACGAAAATGGCCTTAAAAGTGCAGTTTTGCCTATAGTTTTCAGCAAAAATGGCATCCTTAGGGTATTACGGCACCACTTCCACCCAAATGCAGATTAAACATGGTTCTAGACATGCTATCGAAAAACTGACTGCACCACTCGTTTCAGCTACTAAAAAAACTCTATTTTCCATATTCTCAAGCATTTCCAAAAATAAAAAAAAATTTTACTAAAAAAATGGCAAGGCTAACACCTTTGAATTTGGTGTCTTCAAAATTTGGTCAAAATCTAAATTATGTTATTTTTAGTAAAAATGATGTAGAACCACTAATTTGACCACGTAGAATACGAAAATGGCCTTAAAAGTGCAGTTTTGCCTATAGTTTTCAGCAAAAATGGCATCCTTAGGGTATTTCGGCACCACTTCCAAACGAATGCAGATTTAACATGGTTCTAGACATGCTATCAGAAAACTGACTGCACCAGTCGTTTCAGCTACTAAAAAAACCCTATTTTCCACATTTTCAAGCATTTCAAAGAATAAAAAAAATTTCACTAAAAAAAATGACAAGGCTAACACCTTTGAATTTGGTGTCTTCAAAATTTGGTCAAAATCTAAATTATGTTATTTTTAGTAAAAATGGTGTAGAACCACTAATTTGACCACGTGGAATACGAAAATAGCCTTAAAATTGCAGGTTTACCAATAGTTTTCAACAAAAATGGCATCCTTAGGGTATTACGGCTCCACTTCCACCCGAATGCAGATTAAACATGGTTCTAGACATGCTATCGAAAAACTGACTGTACCAGTCGTTTCAGCAACTAAAAAAACACTATTTTCCATATTTTTAAGCATTTCCAAAAATAAAAAAAATTTTACTGAAAAAATGACAAGGCTAAAACCTTTGAATTTGGTGTCTTCAAAATTTGGTCAAAATCTAAATTATGTTATTTTTAGTAAAAATAATGTAGAACCACTAATTTGACCACGTAGAAAACGAAAATAGCCTTAAAATTGCAGGTTTACCAATAGTTTTTAACAAAAATGGCATCCCTAGGGTATTACGGCACCACTTCCAAACGAATGCAGATTTAACATGGTTCTAGACATGCTATCGAAAAACTGACTGCACCACTCGTTTCAGCGACTAAAAAAACTCTATTTTCCATATTTTCAAGCATTTCCAATAATAAAAAAAATTTTACTAAAAAAATGGCAATGCTAACACCTTTGAATTTGGTGTCTTCAAAATTTGATCAAAATCTAAATTATGTTATTTTTAGTAAAAATGATGTAGAACCACTATTTTGACCACGTAGAATACGAAAATGGCCTTAAAATTGCAGGTTTACCAATAGTTTTCAACAAAAATGGCATCCTTAGGGTATTATGGCTCCACTTCCAAACGAATGCAGATTTAACATGGTTCTAGACATGCTATTAGAAAACTGACTGCACCAGTCGTTTCAGCTACTAAAAAAACCCTATTTTCCACATTTTCAAGCATTTCAAAGAATAAAAAAAATTTCACTAAAAAAAATGACAAGGCTAACACCTTTGAATTTGGTGTCTTCAAAATTTGGTCAAAATCTAAATTATGTTATTTTTAGTAAAAATGGTGTAGAACCACTAATTTGACCACGTAGAATACGAAAATAGCCTTAAAATTGCAGGTTTACCAATAGTTTTCAACAAAAATGGCATCCTTAGGGTATTACGGCTCCACTTTCACCCGAATGCAGATTTAACATGGTTCTGGACATGCTATCGAAAAACTGACTTTACCAGTCGTTTCAGTGACTAAAAAAACCTCATTTTCCATATTTTCAAGCATTTCCAAAAATAAAAAAAAATCACTTAAAAAAATGACAAGGCTAACACCTTTGAATTTGGTGTCTTCAAAATTTGGTCAAAATCTAAATTATGTTATTTTTAGTAAAAATGGTGTAGAACCACTAATTTGACCACGTAGAAAACGACAATAGCCTTAAAATTGCAGGTTTACCAATAGTTTTTAACAAAAATGGCATCCCTAGGGTATTACGGCACCACTTCCAAACGAATGCAGATTTAACATGGTTCTAGACATGCTATCGAAAAACTGACTGCACCACTCGTTTTAGCGACTAAAAAAACTCTATTTTCCATATTTTCAAGCATTTCCAAAAATAAAAAAAATTTTACTAAAAAAATGGCAATGCTAACACCTTTTAATTTGGTGTCTTCAAAATTTGGTCAAAATCTAAATTATGTTATTTTTAGTAAAAATGATGTAGAACCACTATTTTGACCACGTAGAATACAAAAATGGCCTTAAAAGTGCAGTTTTGCCTATAGTTTTCAGCAAAAATGGCATCCTTAGGGTATTACGGCACCACTTCCACCCAAATGCAGATTAAACATGGTTCTAGACATGCTATCGAAAAACTGACTGCATCACTCGTTTCAGCGACTAAAAAAACTCTATTTTCCATATTCTCAAGCATTTCCAAAAATAAAAAAAAATTTTACTAAAAAAATGGCAAGGCTAACACCTTTGAATTTGGTGTCTTCAAAATTTGGTCAAAATCTAAATTATGTTATTTTTAGTAAAAATGATGTAGAACCACTAATTTGACCACGTAGAATACGAAAATGGCCTTAAAAGTGCAGTTTTGCCTATAGTTTTCAGCAAAAATGGCATCCTTAGGGTATTACGGCACCACTTCCAAACGAATGCAGATTTAACATGGTTCTAGACATGCTATCAGAAAACTGACTGCACCAGTCGTTTCAGCTACTAAAAAAACCCTATTTTCCACATTTTCAAGCATTTCAAAGAATAAAAAAAATTTCACTAAAAAAAATGACAAGGCTAACACCTTTGAATTTGGTGTCTTCAAAATTTGGTCAAAATCTTAATTATGTTATTTATAGTAAAAATGGTGTAGAACCACTAATTTGACTACGTAGAATACGAAAATGGCCTTAAAATTGCAGTTTGGCAGATAGTTTCCAGCAAAAATGGCATCCTTAGGGTATTACGGCTCCACTTCCACCCGAATGCAGATTAAACATGGTTCTAGACATGCTATCGAAAAACTGACTTTACCAGTCGTTTCAGCAACTAAAAAAACCCTATTTTCCATATTTTTAAGCATTTCCAAAAATAAAAAAAATTTTACTGAAAAAATGACAAGGCTAAAACCTTTGAATTTGGTGTCTTCAAAATTTGGTCAAAATCTAAATTATGTTATTTTTAGTAAAAATGATGTAGAACCACTAATTTGACCACGTAGAAAACGAAAATAGCCTTAAAATTGCAGGTTTACCAATAGTTTTCAACAAAAATGGCATCCCTAGGGTATTACGGCTCCACTTCCAACCGAATGCAGATTAAACATGGTTCTAGACATGCTATCGAAAAACTGACTTCACCCGTCGTTTCAGTGACTAAAAAAACCTCATTTTCCATATTTTCCAGCATTTCAAAGAATAAAAAAAAATTCACTAAAAAAATGACAAGGCTAACACCTTTGAATTTGGTGTCTCAAAATTTGGTCAAAATCTAAATTATGTTATTTTTGGTAAAAATGATCTAGAACCACTAATTTGACCAAGCAGAAAACGAAAATAGCCTTAAAATTGCAGGTTTACCAATAGTTTTCAACAAAAATGGCATCCCTAGGGTATTACGGCACCACTTCCAAACGAATGCAGATTTAACATGGTTCTAGACATGCTATCGAAAAACTGACTGCACCACTCGTTTCAGCGACTAAAAAACTCTATTTTCCATATTTTCAAGCATTTCCAAAAATAAAAAAAATTTTACTAAAAAATGGCAATGCTAACACCTTTGAATTTGGTGTCTTCAAAATTTGGTCAAAATCTAAATTATGTTATTTTTAGTAAAAATGATGTAGAACCACTATTTTGACCACGTAGAATACGAAAATGGCCTTAAAAGTGCAGTTTTGCCTATAGTTTTCAGCAAAAATGGCATCCTTAGGGTATTACGGCACCACTTCCACCCAAATGCAGATTAAACATGGTTCTAGACATGCTATCGAAAAACTGACTGCACCACTCGTTTCAGCTACTAAAAAAACTCTATTTTCCATATTCTCAAGCATTTCCAAAAATAAAAAAAAATTTTACTAAAAAATGGCAAGGCTAACACCTTTGAATTTGGTGTCTTCAAAATTTGGTCAAAATCTAAATTATGTTATTTTTAGTAAAAATGATGTAGAACCACTAATTTGACCACGTAGAATACGAAAATGGCCTTAAAAGTGCAGTTTTGCCTATAGTTTTCAGCAAAAATGGCATCCTTAGGGTATTTCGGCACCACTTCCAAACGAATGCAGATTTAACATGGTTCTAGACATGCTATCAGAAAACTGACTGCACCAGTCGTTTCAGCTACTAAAAAAACCCTATTTTCCACATTTTCAAGCATTTCAAAGAATAAAAAAAATTTCACTAAAAAAAATGACAAGGCTAACACCTTTGAATTTGGTGTCTTCAAAATTTGGTCAAAATCTAAATTATGTTATTTTTAGTAAAAATGGTGTAGAACCACTAATTTGACCACGTGGAATACGAAAATAGCCTTAAAATTGCAGGTTTACCAATAGTTTTCAACAAAAATGGCATCCTTAGGGTATTACGGCTCCACTTCCACCCGAATGCAGATTAAACATGGTTCTAGACATGCTATCGAAAAACTGACTGTACCAGTCGTTTCAGCAACTAAAAAAACACTATTTTCCATATTTTTAAGCATTTCAAAAAATAAAAAAATTTTACTGAAAAAATGACAAGGCTAAAACCTTTGAATTTGGTGTCTTCAAAATTTGGTCAAAATCTAAATTATGTTATTTTTAGTAAAAATAATGTAGAACCACTAATTTGACCACGTAGAAAACGAAAATAGCCTTAAAATTGCAGGTTTACCAATAGTTTTTAACAAAAATGGCATCCCTAGGGTATTACGGCACCACTTCCAAACGAATGCAGATTTAACATGGTTCTAGACATGCTATCGAAAAACTGACTGCACCACTCGTTTCAGCGACTAAAAAACTCTATTTTCCATATTTTCAAGCATTTCCAATAATAAAAAAAAATTTTACTAAAAAAATGGCAATGCTAACACCTTTGAATTTGGTGTCTTCAAAATTTGATCAAAATCTAAATTATGTTATTTTTAGTAAAAATGATGTAGAACCACTATTTTGACCACGTAGAATACGAAAATGGCCTTAAAATTGCAGGTTTACCAATAGTTTTCAACAAAAATGGCATCCTTAGGGTATTATGGCTCCACTTCCAAACGAATGCAGATTTAACATGGTTCTAGACATGCTATTAGAAAACTGACTGCACCAGTCGTTTCAGCTACTAAAAAAACCCTATTTTCCACATTTTCAAGCATTTCAAAGAATAAAAAAAATTTCACTAAAAAATGACAAGGCTAACACCTTTGAATTTGGTGTCTTCAAAATTTGGTCAAAATCTAAATTATGTTATTTTTTAGTAAAAATGGTGTAGAACCACTAATTTGACCACGTAGAATACGAAAATAGCCTTAAAATTGCAGGTTTACCAATAGTTTTCAACAAAAATGGCATCCTTAGGGTATTACGGCTCCACTTTCACCCGAATGCAGATTTAACATGGTTCTGGACATGCTATCGAAAAACTGACTTTACCAGTCGTTTCAGTGACTAAAACCTCATTTTCCATATTTTCAAGCATTTCCAAAAATAAAAAAAATCACTTAAAAAATGACAAGGCTAACACCTTTGAATTTGGTGTCTTCAAAATTTGGTCAAAATCTAAATTATGTTATTTTTAGTAAAAATGGTGTAGAACCACTAATTTGACCACGTAGAAAACGACAATAGCCTTAAAATTGCAGGTTTACCAATAGTTTTTAACAAAAATGGCATCCCTAGGGTATTACGGCACCACTTCCAAACGAATGCAGATTTAACATGGTTCTAGACATGCTATCGAAAAACTGACTGCACCACTCGTTTTAGCGACTAAAAAAACTCTATTTTCCATATTTTCAAGCATTTCCAAAAATAAAAAAAATTTTACTAAAAAAATGGCAATGCTAACACCTTTTAATTTGGTGTCTTCAAAATTTGGTCAAAATCTAAATTATGTTATTTTTAGTAAAAATGATGTAGAACCACTATTTTGACCACGTAGAATACAAAAGTGGCCTTAAAAGTGCAGTTTTGCCTATAGTTTTCAAAGTAAAAATGGCATTCTTAGGGTATTACGGCACCACTTCCACCCAAATGCAGATTAAACATGGTTCTAGACATGCTATCGAAAAACTGACTGCACCACTCGTTTCAGCGACTAAAAAAACTCTATTTTCCATATTCTCAAGCATTTCCAAAAATAAAAAAAAATTTTACTAAAAAAATGGCAAGGCTAACACCTTTGAATTTGGTGTCTTTAAAATTTGGTCAAAATCTAAATTATGTTATTTTTAGTAAAAATGATGTAGAACCACTAATTTGACCACGTAGAATACGAAAATGGCCTTAAAAGTGCGGTTTTGCCTATAGTTTCCAGCAAAAATGGCATCCTTAGGGTATTACGGCACCACTTCCAAACGAATGCAGATTTAACATGGTTCTAGACATGCTATCAGAAAACTGACTGCACCAGTCGTTTCAGCTACTAAAAAAACCCTATTTTCCACATTTTCAAGCATTTCAAAGAATAAAAAAAATTTCACTAAAAAAAATGACAAGGCTAACACCTTTGAATTTGGTGTCTTCAAAATTTGGTCAAAATCTTAATTATGTTATTTATAGTAAAAATGGTGTAGAACCACTAATTTGACTACGTAGAATACGAAAATGGCCTTAAAATTGCAGTTTGGCAGATAGTTTCCAGCAAAAATGGCATCCTTAGGGTATTACGGCTCCACTTCCACCCGAATGCAGATTAAACATGGTTCTAGACATGCTATCGAAAAACTGACTTTACCAGTCGTTTCAGCAACTAAAAAAACCCTATTTTCCATATTTTTAAGCATTTCCAAAAATAAAAAAAATTTTACTGAAAAAATGACAAGGCTAAAACCTTTGAATTTGGTGTCTTCAAAATTTGGTCAAAATCTAAATTAATTTATTCTTTGTAAAAATGGTGTAGAACCACTCATTTGACCACGTAAAATACGAAAATGGCCTTAAAATTGCAGGTTTACCAATAGTTTTCAACAAAAATGGCATCCTTAGGGTATTACGGCTCCACTTCCACCCGAATGCAGATTTAACATGGTTCTAGACTTGCTATCGAAAAACTGACTTCACCAGTCGTTTCAGTGACTAAAAAAACCTCATTTTCCATATTTTCCAGCATTTCAAAGAATAAAAAAAAATTCACTAAAAAAATGACAAGGCTAACACCTTTGAATTTGGTGTCTCAAAATTTGGTCAAAATCTAAATTATGTTATTTTTGGTAAAAATGATCTAGAACCACTAATTTGACCAAGCAGAAAACGAAAATAGCCTTAAAATTGCAGGTTTACCAATAGTTTTCAACAAAAATGGCATCCCTAGGGTATTACGGCACCACTTCCAAACGAATGCAGATTTAACATGGTTCTAGACATGCTATCGAAAAACTGACTGCACCACTCGTTTCAGCGACTAAAAAAACTCTATTTTCCATATTTTCAAGCATTTCCAAAAATAAAAAAAAATTTTACTAAAAAAATGGCAATGCTAACACCTTTGAATTTGGTGTCTTCAAAATTTGGTCAAAATCTAAATTATGTTATTTTTAGTAAAAATGATGTAGAACCACTATTTTGACCACGTAGAATACGAAAATGGCCTTAAAAGTGCAGTTTTGCCTATAGTTTTCAGCAAAAATGGCATCCTTAGGGTATTACGGCACCACTTCCACCCAAATGCAGATTAAACATGGTTCTAGACATGCTATCGAAAAACTGACTGCACCACTCGTTTCAGCTACTAAAAAAACTCTATTTTCCATATTCTCAAGCATTTCCAAAAATAAAAAAAAATTTTACTAAAAAAATGGCAAGGCTAACACCTTTGAATTTGGTGTCTTCAAAATTTGGTCAAAATCTAAATTATGTTATTTTTAGTAAAAATGATGTAGAACCACTAATTTGACCACGTAGAATACGAAAATGGCCTTAAAAGTGCAGTTTTGCCTATAGTTTTCAGCAAAAATGGCATCCTTAGGGTATTTCGGCACCACTTCCAAACGAATGCAGATTTAACATGGTTCTAGACATGCTATCAGAAAACTGACTGCACCAGTCGTTTCAGCTACTAAAAAAACCCTATTTTCCACATTTTTAAGCATTTCAAAGAATAAAAAAAATTTCACTAAAAAAAATGACAAGGCTAACACCTTTGAATTTGGTGTCTTCAAAATTTGGTCAAAATCTAAATTATGTTATTTTTAGTAAAAATGGTGTAGAACCACTAATTTGACCACGTGGAATACGAAAATAGCCTTAAAATTGCAGGTTTACCAATAGTTTTCAACAAAAATGGCATCCTTAGGGTATTACGGCTCCACTTCCACCCGAATGCAGATTAAACATGGTTCTAGACATGCTATCGAAAAACTGACTGTACCAGTCGTTTCAGCAACTAAAAAAACCCTATTTTCCATATTTTTAAGCATTTCCAAAAATAAAAAAAATTTTACTGAAAAAATGACAAGGCTAAAACCTTTGAATTTGGTGTCTTCAAAATTTGGTCAAAATCTAAATTATGTTATTTTTAGTAAAAATAATGTAGAACCACTAATTTGACCACGTAGAAAACGAAAATAGCCTTAAAATTGCAGGTTTACCAATAGTTTTTAACAAAAATGGCATCCCTAGGGTATTACGGCACCACTTCCAAACGAATGCAGATTTAACATGGTTCTAGACATGCTATCGAAAAACTGACTGCACCACTCGTTTCAGCGACTAAAAAAACTCTATTTTCCATATTTTCAAGCATTTCCAAAAATAAAAAAAATTTTACTAAAAAAATGGCAATGCTAACACCTTTGAATTTGGTGTCTTCAAAATTTGGTCAAAATCTAAATTATGTTATTTTTAGTAAAAATGATGTAGAACCACTATTTTGACCACGTAGAATACGAAAATGGCCTTAAAATTGCAGGTTTACCAATAGTTTTCAACAAAAATGGCATCCTTAGGGTATTATGGCTCCACTTCCAAACGAATGCAGATTTAACATGGTTCTAGACATGCTATTAGAAAACTGACTGCACCAGTCGTTTCAGCTACTAAAAAAACCCTATTTTCCACATTTTCAAGCATTTCAAAGAATAAAAAAAATTTCACTAAAAAAAATGACAAGGCTAACACCTTTGAATTTGGTGTCTTCAAAATTTGGTCAAAATCTAAATTATGTTATTTTTAGTAAAAATGGTGTAGAACCACTAATTTGACCACGTAGAATACGAAAATAGCCTTAAAATTGCAGGTTTACCAATAGTTTTCAACAAAAATGGCATCCTTAGGGTATTACGGCTCCACTTTCACCCGAATGCAGATTTAACATGGTTCTGGACATGCTATCGAAAAACTGACTTTACCAGTCGTTTCAGTGACTAAAAAAACCTCATTTTCCATATTTTTAAGCATTTCCAAAAATAAAAAAAAATCACTTAAAAAAATGACAAGGCTAACACCTTTGAATTTGGTGTCTTCAAAATTTGGTCAAAATCTAAATTATGTTATTTTTGGTAAAAATGATCTAGAACCACTAATTTGACCAAGTAGAAAACGAAAATAGCCTTAAAATTGCAGGTTTACCAATAGTTTTCAACAAAAATGGCATCCTTAGGGTATTATGGCTCCACTTCCACCCGAATGCAGATTAAACATGGTTCTAGACATGCTATCGAAAAACTGACTTCACCAGTCGTTTCAGCGACTAAAAAAACCCTATTTTCCATATTTTCAAGCATTTCCAAAAATAAAAAAAAATCACTTAAAAAAATGACAAGGCTAACACCTTTGAATTTGGTGTCTTCAAAATTTGGTCAAAATCTAAATTATGTTATTTTTAGTAAAAATGGTGTAGATCCACTAATTTGACCACGTAGAATACGAAAATGGCCTTAAAATTGCAGTTTTGCCGATAGTTTCCAGCAAAAATGGCATCCTTAGTGTATTACGGCACCACTTCCACCCGAATGCAGATTGAACATGGTTCTAGACATGCTATCGAAAAACTGACTTTACCAGTCGTTTCAGCGACTAAAAAAACCCTATTTTCCATAATTTCAAGCATTTCCAAAACTAAATAAAATTTTACTGAAAAAATGAAAAGGCTAAAACCTTTGAATTAGGTGTCTTCAAAATTTGGTCAAAATCTAAATTATGTTATTTTTAGTAAAAATGGTGCAAAACCACTAATTTGACTACGTAGAATACGAAAATGGCCTTAGAATTGCAGTTTTGCCGATAGTTTCCAGCAAAAATGGCATCTTCAGGGTATTATGGCTCCACTTCCACCCGAATGCAGATTAAACATGGTTCTAGACATGCTATCGAAAAACTGACTTCACCAGTCGTTCCAGCGACTAAAAAAACCCTATTTTCCATATTTTCAAGCATTTCCAAAAATAAAAAAAAAATCACTTAAAAAAATGACAAGGCTAACACCTTTGAATTTGGTGTCTTCAAAATTTGGTCAAAATCTAAATTATGTTATTTTTAGTAAAAATGGTGTAGAACCACTAATTTGACCACGTAGAATACGAAAATGGCCTTAAAATTGCAGTTTTGCCAATAGTTTCCAGCAAAAATGGCATCCTTATTGTATTACGGCACCACTTCCACCCGAATGCAGATTGAACATGGTTCTAGACATGCTATCGATAAACTGACTTTACCAGTCGTTTCAGCGACTAAAAAAACCCTATTTTCCATATTTTCAAGCATTTCCAAAACTAAATAAAATTTTACTGAAAAAATGAAAAGGCTAAAACCTTTGAATTAGGTGTCTTCAAAATTTGGTCAAAATCTAAATTATGTTATTTTTAGTAAAAATTGTGTAAAACCACTAATTTGACTACGTAGAATACGAAAATGGCCTTAGAATTGCAGTTTTGCCGATAGTTTCCAGCAAAAATGGCATCTTTAGGGTATTACGGCACCACTTCCACCCGAATGCAGATTAAACATGGTTCTAGACATGCTATCGAAAAACTGACTTCACCAGTCGTTCCAGCGACTAAAAAAACCCTATTTTCCATATTTTCAAGCATTTCCAAAAATAAAAAAAAATCACTTAAAAAAATGACAAGGCTAACACCTTTGAATTAGGTGTCTTCAAAATTTGGTCAAAATCTAAATTATGTTATTTTTAGTAAAAATGGTGTAAAACCACTAATTTGACCACGTAGAATACGAAAATAGCCTTAAAATTGCAGGTTTACCAATAGTTTTCAACAAAAATGGCATCCTTAGGGTATTACGGCTCCACTTCCACCCGAATGCAGATTAAACATGGTTCTAGACATGCTATCAAAAAACTGACTTCACCAGTCGTTTCAGCGACTAAAAAAACCCTATTTTCCATATTTTCAAGCATTTCCAAAAATAAAAAAAAATCACTTAAAAAAATGACAAGGCTAACACCTTTGAATTTGGTGTCTTTAAAATTTGGTCAAAATCTAAATTGTTATTTTTAGTAAAAATGGTGCAGAACCACTAATTTGACTACGTAGAATACGAAAATGGCCTTAAAATTGCAGTTTTGCCGATAGTTTCCAGCAAAAATGGCATCCTTAGGGTATTACGGCTCCACTTCCACCCGAATGCAGATTCAACATGGTTCTAGACATGCTGTCAGAAAACTGACTTCACCACTCGTTTCAGCGACTAAAAAAAACCCTATTTTTCATATTTTCAAGCATTTCCAAAAATAAAAAAAAATCACTTAAAAAAATGACAAGGCTAACACCTTTGAATTTGGTGTCTTCAAAATTTGGTCAAAGTCTAAATTATGTTATTTTTAGTAAGAATGATGTAGAACCACTAATTTGACTACGTAGAATACGAAAATGGCCTTAAAATTGCAGTTTTGCCGATAGTTTCTCCTGCAAAAATGGCATCCTTAGGGTATTACGGCACCACTTCCACCCGAATGCAGATTTTACATGGTTCTAGACATGCTATCGAAAAACTGACTTCACCAGTCGTTTCAGCTACTAAAAAAACCCTATTTTCCATATTTTCATGCATTTCAAAGAATAAAAAAAATGACAAGGCTAACACCTTTGAATTTGGTGTCTTCAAAATTTGGTCAAAATCTAAATTATGTTATTTAAAGTAAAAATGGTGTAGAACCACTAATTTGACCACGTAAAAGACGAAAATGGCCTTAAAATTGCAGTTTGGCCGATTGTTTCCAGCAAAAATGGCATCCTTAGGGTATTACGGCTCCACTTCCACCCGAATGCAGATTAAACATGGTTCTAGACATGCTATCGAAAAACTGACTTCACCACTCGTTTTAAAGACTAAAAAAACTCTATTTTCCATATTTCCAAGCATTTCAAAAAATAAAAAAAAATTTTACTAAAAAAATGGCAAGGGTAACACCTTTGAATTTGGTGTCTTCAAAATTTGGTCAAAATCTAAATTATGTTATTTTTAGTAAAAATGATGTAGAACCACTAATTTGACCACGTAGAATACGTAGATTGCCTTAAAATTGCAGTTTGGCCTATAGTTTTCAGCAAAAATGGCATCCTTAGGGTATAACGGCACCACTTCCAAACATGGTTCTAGACATGCTATCAGAAAACTGACTTCACCACTCGTTTCAGCGACTAAAAAAACCTTATTTTTCATATTTTCAAGCATTTCCAAAAAAAAAAATTTCACTAAAAAAAAATGACAATCCTAACACCTTTGAATTTGGTGTCTTCAAAATTTGGTCAAAATCTAAATTATGTTATTTTTAGTAAAAATGATGTAGAACCACTAATTTGACCACGTAGAATACGTAGATTGCCTTAAAATTGCAGTTTGGCCTATAGTTTTCAGCAAAAATGGCATCCTTAGGGTATAACGGCACCACTTCCAAACGAATGCAGATTTAACATGGTTCTAGACATGCTATCAGAAAACTGACTTCACCACTCGTTTCAGCGACTAAAAAAACCTTATTTTTCATATTTTCAAGAATTTCCAAAAAAAAAAAATTTCACTAAAAAAAAATGACAATCCTAACACCTTTGAATTTGGTGTCTTCAAAATTTGGTCAAAATCTAAATTATGTTATTTTTAGTAAGAATAATGTAGAACCACTAATTTGACCACGTAGAATACGAAAATGGCCTTAAAAGTGCAGTTTTGCCTATAGTTTTCAGCAAAAATGTCATCCTTAGGGTATTACGGAACCACTTCCAAACGAATGGAGATTTAACATGGTTCTAGACATGCTATCGAAAAACTGACTGCACCACTCGTTTCAGCGACTAAAAAAACTCTATTTTTCATATTTTCAAGCATTTCCAAAAATAAAAAAAATTTTACTAAAAAAATGGCAATGCTAACACCTTTGAATTTGGTGTCTTCAAAATTTGGTCAAAATCTAAATTATGTTATTTTTAGTAAAAATGATGTAGAACCACTATTTTGACCAAGTAGAATACGAAAATGGCCTTAAAAGTGCAGTTTTGCCTATAGTTTTCAGCAAAAATGGCATCCTTAGGGTATTACGGCACCACTTCCAAACGAATGCAGATTTAACATGGTTCTAGACATGCTATCAGAAAACTGACTGCACCAGTCGTTTCAGCGACTAAAAAAACCCTATTTTCCACATTTTCAAGCATTTCAAAGAATAAAAAAAATTTCACTAAAAAAAATGACAAGGCTAACACCTTTGAATTTGGTGTCTTCAAAATTTGGTCAAAATCCAAAATATGTTATTTATAGTAAAAATGGTGTAGAACCACTAATTTGACTACGTAGAATACGAAAATGGCCTTAAAATTGCAGTTTGGCAGATAGTTTCCAGCAAAAATGGCATCCTTGGGGTATTACGGCTCCACTTCCACCCGAATGCAGATTAAACATGGTTCTAGACATGCTATCGAAAAGCTGACTTTACCAGTCGTTTCAGCGACTAAAAAAACCCTATTTTCCATATTTTCAAGCATTTCCAAAAATAAAAAAAATTTTACTAAAAAAATGGCAAGGCTAACACCTTTGAATTTGGTGTTTTCAAAATTTGGTCAAAATCTAAATTATGTTATTTATAGTAAAAATGGTGTAGAACCACTAATTTGACTACGTAGAATACGAAAATGGCCTTAAAATTGCAGTTTGGCCGATAGTTTCCAGCAAAAATGGCATCCTTAGGGTATTACGGCTCCACTTCCACCCGAATGCAGATTAAACATGGTTCTAGACATGCTATCGAAAAACTGAATTTACCAGTCGTTTCAGCGACTAAAAAAACCCTATTTTTCATATTTTTAAGCATTTTCAAAAATAAAAAAAATTTCACTAAAAAAAAATGGCAAGGCTAACACCTTTGAATTTGGTGTCTTCAAAATTTGGTCAAAATCTAAATTATGTTATTTTTAGTAAAAATGATGTAGAACCACTAATTTGACCACGTAAAATACGAAAATGGCCTTAGAATTGCAGTTTGGCCTATAGTTTTCAGCAAAAATGGCATCCTTAGGGTATAACGGCACCACTTCCAAACGAATGCAGATTTAACATGGTTCTAGACATGCTATCAGAAAACTGACTTCACCACTCGTTTCAGCGACTAAAAAAACCTTATTTTTCATATTTTTAAGCATTTCCAAAAATAAAAAAAATTTCACTAAAAAAAAATGACAATCCTAACACCTTTGAATTTGGTGTCTTCAAAATTTGGTCAAAATCCAAAATATGTTATTTATAGTAAAAATGGTGTAGAACCACTAATTTGACTACGTAGAATACGAAAATGGCCTTAAAAGTGCAGTTTTGCCTATAGTTTCCAGCAAAAATGGCATTCTTAGGGTATTACGGCACCACTTCCACCCAAATGCAGATTAAACATGGTTCTAGACATGCTATCGAAAAACTGACTTCCCCAGCCGTTTCAGCGACTAAAAAAACCCTATTTTTTATATTTTCAAGCATTTCCAAAAATAAAAAAAATTTCACTAAAAAAAAATGACAATCCTAACACCTTTGAATTTGGTGTCTTCAAAATTTGGTCAAAATCTAAATTATGTTATTTTTAGTAAAAATGATGTAGAACCACTAATTTGACCACGTAGAATACGAAAATGCATTAAAATTGCAGGTTTACCAATAGTTTTCAACAAAAATGTCATCCTTAGGGTATTACGGCTCCACTTCAACCCGAATGCAGTTTAAACATGGTTCTAGACATGCTATCGAAAAACTGACTTTACCAGTCGTTTCAGCTACTAAAAAAACCCTATTTTCCATATTTTTAAGCATTTTAAAGAATAAAAAAATGACAAGGCTAACACCTTTGAATTTGGTGTCTTCAAAATTTGGTCAAAATCTAAATTATGTTATTTATAGTAAAAATGGTGTAAAACCACTAATTTGACCACGTAGAATACGAAAATGGCCTTAAAATTGCAGTTTGGCCGATAGTTTCCAGCAAAAATGGCATCCCTAGGGTATTACGGCTCCACTTCCACCCGAATGCAGATTAAACATGGTTCTAGACATGATATCGAAAAACTGACTTAACCAGTCGTTTCAGCGACTAAAAAAACCCTATTTTTCATATTTTCAAGTATTTCCAAAAATAAAAAAAATTTCACTATGTAGCAATATTCTTCCAAAGAGGCAGCAATAATCTTCCAAAGAGGCAAGGCGCCAATTTGTAGCCATATCTGTCCCAAAAAGGCAGGAAGCCAATTTGCAACACTATAACTCCTCAAAAGAGATCCCGGCTAAGAGACTCTCTCCAGGGGGTGGTTCGACTCCAAGTTAATGCTCACTATAGGAAGGATTGTGATGTATAAGTAAAAAGGGCGCCACTATCTTTTGAACGATTAAGCAAAAAACTATACAAAAACTAAGGTGAGAAAGATAGAAACACCTTGTAATTACTTTAATTAAACAAATGAAGAAGCTACTTGAAATGAAATACCGGCCACGCTACACCCTTAAGACTTATAGTCTAAGGTATACAAATGAAACTGTTTGTTAAAGCTATTGTTTATTTATTGAAAATATAAGTACTTGCTGATAGTGAACTGGAGTTGTAAAAATAGGACTTAACTTTGAATGTCTGCGCTGTCTAGAAGGGCGGCTTCAGCTTCTTTATGGATGGATGAAAGTTTCTGTGATGGTTCTGGCTGCTCAAAATGTAATATGTAGTACCTATTCTTATCTCAGAAGTGGTTCGAAGGGCTGTCTACACATAGGCGGCAACTGGGCTCTAGTTTGGATTAATTGTAGCTTGGCTTCAACTTGGAGATGTCAGGCTCCTACTTAGAGGTAGTTTTCACTCCAACTTAGGGATGATTTGTCTGTAGTTTGACTCCAACTTAGGGGGTTGAATCTTTCTGAAAGTTTCATGTGTGTGAGAAGGAATCATGAAGGTATGGGCGTTGGTATTGGACAGACTTTTCAGATAGGACAGCAAACTACTAGATTTCAACAAATAAATTGTCTTATCTTTAAGTCTTCCAACACAGCGTCCATAAATTTAATAAACACATAGACAAGATTGAAAATTATTAATGTACAGGACGGTGAAGCCGGTCCTGTTCTTTATAATGCAAAAAATTATCAATAGACTAATAATTGAATAAAAAAAGGTATGTATTTAATTAGTTCTAATAAGACTTTGAAACAATCATATATTTGTACTAAATGCATATTTGTGAAAAATTGATTTTTTTAAAAACATTAAAAATATTACAGTGAAGTGGTTTTTGTTTAATAACTACTATTAGTTTGGCTCTAGAAGTTTTAATAGCGTGGTTGAGGACTGCGCTCTAAGATTTTTATGAATTTAAAATTTGACAATAATTATGTTTTTAGCTTACGAAAAATGTAATGTATAGCGGTTTACTGATCAATTATTATGTTTTGTCTAAAAGTAATAGCTTACCTTGAACGATTATTGAAGCCACGTGTTCGGAAGCACGCTTCTGATACAATTTTAGCAGTTTTCAAATAATGTGTAGGGATTGTGTGTGTAATTGTGTAGAAAAGATTTTTTATTATGATTAGAGCATAATTAAATAACTAACAATGAAAAGAAAAGAAAAAAATCTACATACCGTCAACCAATGTCGAAAAAATATGGCCACAAAGCACATGGGCGCTTATGAGGCGTCAAAACGTTGTCTTTCAACTGGGTGAGTGCAGCAAAAAGGGCGAAACAAGAATATTCAGCGTATTTATTAACTTTTTGGACAGGGCGGGGATTGTGCTGTCACAAGGGTACCAATCCATAATTTGACTCGCTAGTCAAGTTTTGGTGTATTGTGCTCAAATATGAGTCGGTAAAAAGGTTTCTATAATATGTAGTTAACTGTAATATATAAGGGTGTATTGGGAGTGGCTATTGGTACGGTGATTGGTATAATATAGTAATGAGTACGTAACAGGCGACAAGCATGTTACAACTAAAAAAAAATGACAATTCTAACACCTTTGAATTTGGTGTCTCAAAATTTGGTCAAAATTTAAATTATGTTATTTTTAGTAAAAATGATGTAGAACCACTAATTTGACCACGTAGAATACGAAAATGGCCTTAAAATTGCAGTTTTGCCGATAGTTTCCAGCAAAAATGGCATCCTTAGGGTATTACGGCACCACTTCCACCCGAATGCAGATTAAACATGGTTCTAGACATGCTATCGAAAAACTGACTGCACCACTCGTTTCAGCGACTAAAAAAACTCTTTTATCTATATTTTCAAGCATTTCAAAGAATAAAAAAAATTTTACTAAAAAAAATGGCAAGGCTAACACCTTTGAATTTGGTGTCTTCAAAATTTGGTCAAAATCTAGATTAAGTTATTTTTAGTAAAAATTATGTAGAACCACTAATTTGACCACGTAGAATACTAAAATGGCCTTAAAATTGCAGTTTTGCCTATAGTTTTCAGCAAAAATGGCATCCTTAGGGTATTACGGCACCACTTCCAAACGAATGCAGATTTAACATGGTTCTAGACATGCTATCAGAAAACTGACTGCACCAGTCGTTTCAGCGACTAAAAAAACCCTATTTTCCACATTTTCAAGCATTTCAAAGAATAAAAAAAATTTCACTAAAAAAAATGACAAGGCTAACACCTTTGAATTTGGTGTCTTCAAAATTTGGTCAAAATCCAAAATATGTTATTTATAGTAAAAATGGTGTAGAACCACTAATTTGACTACGTAGAATACGAAAATGGCCTTAAAATTGCAGTTTGGCAGATAGTTTCCAGCAAAAATGGCATCCTTGGGGTATTACGGCTCCACTTCCACCCGAATGCAGATTAAACATGGTTCTAGACATGCTATCGAAAAGCTGACTTTACCAGTCGTTTCAGCGACTAAAAAAACCCTATTTTCCATATTTTCAAGCATTTCCAAAAATAAAAAAAATTTTACTAAAAAAATGGCAAGGCTAACACCTTTGAATTTGGTGTTTTCAAAATTTGGTCAAAATCTAAATTATGTTATTTATAGTAAAAATGGTGTAGAACCACTAATTTGACTACGTAGAATACGAAAATGGCCTTAAAATTGCAGTTTGGCCGATAGTTTCCAGCAAAAATGGCATCCTTAGGGTATTACGGCTCCACTTCCACCCGAATGCAGATTAAACATGGTTCTAGACATGCTATCGAAAAACTGAATTTACCAGTCGTTTCAGCGACTAAAAAAACCCTATTTTTCATATTTTTAAGCATTTTCAAAAATAAAAAAAATTTCACTAAAAAAAATGGCAAGGCTAACACCTTTGAATTTGGTGTCTTCAAAATTTGGTCAAAATCTAAATTATGTTATTTTTAGTAAAAATGATGTAGAACCACTAATTTGACCACGTAAAATACGAAAATGGCCTTAGAATTGCAGTTTGGCCTATAGTTTTCAGCAAAAATGGCATCCTTAGGGTATAACGGCACCACTTCCAAACGAATGCAGATTTAACATGGTTCTAGACATGCTATCAGAAAACTGACTTCACCACTCGTTTCAGCGACTAAAAAAACCTTATTTTTCATATTTTTAAGCATTTCCAAAAATAAAAAAAATTTCACTAAAAAAAAATGACAATCCTAACACCTTTGAATTTGGTGTCTTCAAAATTTGGTCAAAATCCAAAATATGTTATTTATAGTAAAAATGGTGTAGAACCACTAATTTGACTACGTAGAATACGAAAATGGCCTTAAAAGTGCAGTTTTGCCTATAGTTTCCAGCAAAAATGGCATTCTTAGGGTATTACGGCACCACTTCCACCCAAATGCAGATTAAACATGGTTCTAGACATGCTATCGAAAAACTGACTTCCCCAGCCGTTTCAGCGACTAAAAAAACCCTATTTTTTATATTTTCAAGCATTTCCAAAAATAAAAAAAATTTCACTAAAAAAAAATGACAATCCTAACACCTTTGAATTTGGTGTCTTCAAAATTTGGTCAAAATCTAAATTATGTTATTTTTAGTAAAAATGATGTAGAACCACTAATTTGACCACGTAGAATACGAAAATGCATTAAAATTGCAGGTTTACCAATAGTTTTCAACAAAAATGTCATCCTTAGGGTATTACGGCTCCACTTCAACCCGAATGCAGTTTAAACATGGTTCTAGACATGCTATCGAAAAACTGACTTTACCAGTCGTTTCAGCTACTAAAAAAACCCTATTTTCCATATTTTTAAGCATTTCAAATAATAAATTAATGACAAGTCTAACAACTTTTTATTTGGTGTATTCAAAATTTGGTCAAAATCTAAATTATGTTATTTATAGTAAAAATGGTGTAAAACCACTAATTTGACCACGTAGAATACGAAAATGGCCTTAAAATTGCAGTTTGGCCGATAGTTTCCAGCAAAAATGGCATCCCTAGGGTATTACGGCTCCACTTCCACCCGAATGCAGATTAAACATGGTTCTAGACATGATATCGAAAAACTGACTTAACCAGTCGTTTCAGCGACTAAAAAAACCCTATTTTTCATATTTTCAAGTATTTCCAAAAATAAAAAAAATTTCACTATGTAGCAATATTCTTCCAAAGAGGCAGCAATAATCTTCCAAAGAGGCAAGGCGCCAATTTGTAGCCATATCTGTCCCAAAAAGGCAGGAAGCCAATTTGCAACACTATAACTCCTCAAAAGAGATCCCGGCTAAGAGACTCTCTCCAGGGGGTGGTTCGACTCCAAGTTAATGCTCACTATAGGAAGGATTGTGATGTATAAGTAAAAAGGGCGCCACTATCTTTTGAACGATTAAGCAAAAAACTATACAAAAACTAAGGTGAGAAAGATAGAAACACCTTGTAATTACTTTAATTAAACAAATGAAGAAGCTACTTGAAATGAAATACCGGCCACGCTACACCCTTAAGACTTATAGTCTAAGGTATACAAATGAAACTGTTTGTTAAAGCTATTGTTTATTTATTGAAAATATAAGTACTTGCTGATAGTGAACTGGAGTTGTAAAAATAGGACTTAACTTTGAATGTCTGCGCTGTCTAGAAGGGCGGCTTCAGCTTCTTTATGGATGGATGAAAGTTTCTGTGATGGTTCTGGCTGCTCAAAATGTAATATGTAGTACCTATTCTTATCTCAGAAGTGGTTCGAAGGGCTGTCTACACATAGGCGGCAACTGGGCTCTAGTTTGGATTAATTGTAGCTTGGCTTCAACTTGGAGATGTCAGGCTCCTACTTAGAGGTAGTTTTCACTCCAACTTAGGGATGATTTGTCTGTAGTTTGACTCCAACTTAGGGGGTTGAATCTTTCTGAAAGTTTCATGTGTGTGAGAAGGAATCATGAAGGTATGGGCGTTGGTATTGGACAGACTTTTCAGATAGGACAGCAAACTACTAGATTTCAACAAATAAATTGTCTTATCTTTAAGTCTTCCAACACAGCGTCCATAAATTTAATAAACACATAGACAAGATTGAAAATTATTAATGTACAGGACGGTGAAGCCGGTCCTGTTCTTTATAATGCAAAAAATTATCAATAGACTAATAATTGAATAAAAAAAGGTATGTATTTAATTAGTTCTAATAAGACTTTGAAACAATCATATATTTGTACTAAATGCATATTTGTGAAAAATTGATTTTTTTAAAAACATTAAAAAATATTACAGTGAAGTGGTTTTTGTTTAATAACTACTATTAGTTTGGCTCTAGAAGTTTTAATAGCGTGGTTGAGGACTGCGCTCTAAGATTTTTATGAATTTAAAATTTGACAATAATTATGTTTTTAGCTTACGAAAAATGTAATGTATAGCGGTTTACTGATCAATTATTATGTTTTGTCTAAAAGTAATAGCTTACCTTGAACGATTATTGAAGCCACGTGTTCGGAAGCACGCTTCTGATACAATTTTAGCAGTTTTCAAATAATGTGTAGGGATTGTGTGTGTAATTGTGTAGAAAAGATTTTTTATTATGATTAGAGCATAATTAAATAACTAACAATGAAAAGAAAAGAAAAAAATCTACATACCGTCAACCAATGTCGAAAAAATATGGCCACAAAGCACATGGGCGCTTATGAGGCGTCAAAACGTTGTCTTTCAACTGGGTGAGTGCAGCAAAAAGGGCGAAACAAGAATATTCAGCGTATTTATTAACTTTTTGGACAGGGCGGGGATTGTGCTGTCACAAGGGTACCAATCCATAATTTGACTCGCTAGTCAAGTTTTGGTGTATTGTGCTCAAATATGAGTCGGTAAAAAGGTTTCTATAATATGTAGTTAACTGTAATATATAAGGGTGTATTGGGAGTGGCTATTGGTACGGTGATTGGTATAATATAGTAATGAGTACGTAACAGGCGACAAGCATGTTACAACTAAAAAAAAATGACAATTCTAACACCTTTGAATTTGGTGTCTCAAAATTTGGTCAAAATTTAAATTATGTTATTTTTAGTAAAAATGATGTAGAACCACTAATTTGACCACGTAGAATACGAAAATGGCCTTAAAATTGCAGTTTTGCCGATAGTTTCCAGCAAAAATGGCATCCTTAGGGTATTACGGCACCACTTCCACCCGAATGCAGATTAAACATGGTTCTAGACATGCTATCGAAAAACTGACTGCACCACTCGTTTCAGCGACTAAAAAAACTCTTTTATCTATATTTTCAAGCATTTCAAAGAATAAAAAAAATTTTACTAAAAAAAATGGCAAGGCTAACACCTTTGAATTTGGTGTCTTCAAAATTTGGTCAAAATCTAGATTAAGTTATTTTTAGTAAAAATTATGTAGAACCACTAATTTGACCACGTAGAATACTAAAATGGCCATAAAATTGCAGTTTTGCCGATATTTTCCAGCAAAAATGACATCCTTAGGGTATTACAGCACCACTTCTACATGAATGCAGATTTAACATGGTTCTAGACATGCTATAGTTTCCAGCAAAAATGGCATCCTTAGGGTATTACGGCACCACTTCCAGCCGAATGCAGATTTAACATGGTTCTAGACATGCTATCAGAAAACTGACTGCACCAGTCGTTTCAGCGACTAAAAAAACCCTATTTTTCATATTTTTAAGCATTTCAAAGAATAAAAGAAATTTTACTAAAAAAATGACAAGGCTAACACCTTTGAATTTGGTGTCTTCAAAATTTGGTCAAAATCTAAATTATGTTATTTTTGGTAAAAATGGTCTAGAACCACTAATTTGAACACGTAGAATACGAAAATAGCCTTTAAATTGCAGGTTTGCCAATAGTTTTCAACAAAAATCGCATTCTTAGGGTATTACGGAACCACTTCCCCCGAATGCAGATTTAACATGGTTCTAGACATGCTATCGAAAAACTGACTTCACCAGTCGTTTCAGCGACTAAAAAAAACCACATTTTCCATATTTTTAAGCATTTCAAAGAATAAAAAAAATTTTACTAAAAAAATGACAAGGCTAACACCTTTGAATTTGGTGTCTTCAAAATTTGGTCAAAATCTAAATTATGTTATTTTTGGTAAAAATGGTCTAGAACCACTTATTTGAACACGTAGAATACAAAAATAGCCTTTAAATTGCAGGTTTGCCAATAGTTTTTAGCAAAAATGGCATCCTTAGAGTATTACGGAACCACTTCCCCCGAATGCAGATTTAACATGGTTCTAGGCATGCTATCAAAAAACTGACTGCACCAGTCGTTTCAGCGACTTAAAAACTTTATTATCCATATTTTCAAGCATTTCAAAGAATAAAAAAAATTTCACTAAAAAAAATGACAAGGCTAACACCTTTGAATTTGGTGTCTTCAAAATTTGGTCAAAATCTAGATTAAGTTATTTTTAGTAAAAATTATGTAGAACCACTAATTTGACCACGTAGAATACTAAAATGGCCTTAAAATTGCAGTTTTGCCGATATTTTCCAGCAAAAATGACATCCTTAGGGTATTACAGCACCACTTCTACATGAATGCAGATTTAACATGGTTCTAGACATGCTATCGAAAAACTGACTTCACCAGTCGTTTCAGCTACTAAAAAAACCCTATTTTCCATATTTTTAAGCATTTCAAAGAATAAAAAAAATGACAAGGCTAACACCTTTGAATTTGGTGTCTTCAAAATTTGGTCAAAATCTAAATTATGTTATTTTTAGTAAAACTGATGTAGAACCACTAATTTGACCACGTAGAATACGAAAATAGCCTTAGAATTGCAGTTTGCCGATAGTTTCCAGCAAAAATGGCATCCTTAGGATATTACCGCATCACTTTCCCCGAATGCAGATTTAACATTGTTCTAGACTTACTATAGAAAAACTGACTGCACCAGTCGGTTCAGCGACTAAAAAACCCTATTTTTCATATTTTTAAGCATTTCAAAGAATAAAAGAAATTTTACTAAAAAAAATGACAAGGCTAACACCTTTGAATTTGGTGTCTTCAAAATTTGGTCAAAATCTAAATTATGTTATTTATAGTAAAAATGGTGTAGAACCACTAATTTGACCACGTAGAATACGATAATGACCTTTAAATTGCAGTTTTGCCGATAGTTTCCAGCAAAAATGGGATCCTTAGGGTATTACGGCACCACTTCCAACCGAATGCAGATTTAACATGGTTCTAGACATGCTTTTAAAAAACTGACTGCACCAGTCGTTTCAGCGACTAAAAAAACCCAATTTTCCATATTTTCAAGCATTTCAAAAAGTAAAAAAAATTTCACTAAAAAAAATGACAAGGCTAACACCTTTGAATTTGGTGTCTTCAAAATATGGTCAAAATCTTAATTATCTTTTTTTTTTTTTGGTGAAAATGGTCTAGAAACACTAATTTGACCACGTAAAATACGAAAGTGGCCTTAAAATTGCAGGTTTGTCGATAGTTTCCAGCAAAAATGGCATCCTTAGAGTCATACGGCACCACTTCCACCCGAATGCAGATTTAACATGGTTCTAGACTTGCTATCGAAAAACTGACTTCACCAGTCGTTTCAGCGACTAAAAAAACCCTATTTTCCATATTTTTCAGCATTTCAAAAAATAAAAAAAATTTTACTGAAAAAATGACAAGGCTAACACCTTTGAATTTGGTGTCTTCAAAATTTGGTCAAAATCTAAATTATGTTATTTTTGGTAAAAATGGTCTAGAACCACTAATTTGACCAAGTAGAAAACGAAAATGGCCTTAAAATTGCAGGTTTACCAATAGTTTTCAACAAAAATGGCATCCTTAGGGTATTACGGCTCCACTTCCACCCGAATGCAGATTTAACATGGTTCTAGACTTGCTATCGAAAAACTGACCTCACCATTCGTTTCAGCGACTAAAAAAACCCTATTTTCCATATTTTTCAGCATTTCCAAAAATAAAAAAAATTTTACTGAAAAAATGACAAGGCTAACACCTTTGAATTTGGTGTCCTCAAAATTTGGTCAAAATCTAAATTATGTTATTTTTGGTAAAAAATGGTCTAGAACCACTAATTTGACCACGTAAAATACGAAAATGGCCTTAAAATTGCAGGTTTACCAATAGTTTTCAACAAAAATGGCATCCTTAGAGTATTACGGAACCACTTCCCCCGAATGCAGATTTAACAAGGTTCTAGACATGCTATCGAAAAACTGACTTTACCAGTCGATTCAGCGACTAAAAAAAACCCATTTTCCATATTTTCAAGCATTTCAAAGAATAAAAAAAATTTTACTAAAAAAAATGGCAAGGCTAACACCTTTGAATTTGGTGTCTTCAAAATTTGGTCAAAATCTAAATTATGTTATTTTTGGTAAAAATGGTCTAGAACCACTAATTTGACCACGTAGAATACAAAAATAGCCTTTAAATTGCAGGTTTGCCAATAGTTTTTAGCAAAAATGGCATCCTTAGAGTATTACGGAACCACTTCCCCCGAATGCAGATTTAACATGGTTCTAGGCATGCTATCAAAAAACTGACTGCACCAGTCGTTTCAGCGACTTAAAAACTTTATTATCCATATTTTCAAGCATTTCAAAGAATAAAAAAAATTTCACTAAAAAAAATGACAAGGCTAACACCTTTGAATTTGGTGTCTTCAAAATTTGGTCAAAATCTAAATTATGTTATTTTTGGTAAAAATGGTCTAGAACCACTAATTTGAACACGTAGAATACGAAAATAGCCTTTAAATTGCAGGTTTGCCAATAGTTTTCAACAAAAATCGCATTCTTAGAGTATTACGGAACCACTTCCCCCGAATGCAGATTTAACATGGTTCTAGACATGCTATCGAAAAACTGACTTCACCAGTCGTTTCAGCGACTAAAAAAAACCACATTTTCCATATTTTTAAGCATTTCAAAGAATAAAAAAAATTTCACTAAAAAAAAATGACAATCCTAACACCTTTGAGTTTGGTGTCTTCAAAATTTGGTCAAAATCTAAATTATGTTATTTTTAGTAAAAATGGTCTAGAACCACTAATTTGAACACGTAGAATACAAAAATAGCCTTTAAATTGCAGGTTTGCCAATAGTTTTTAGCAAAAATGGCATCCTTAGAGTATTACGGAACCACTTCCCCCGAATGCAGATTTAACATGGTTCTAGGCATGCTATCAAAAAACTGACTGCACCAGTCGTTTCAGCGACTAAAAAAAACCACATTTTCCATATTTTTAAGCATTTCAAAGAATAAAAAAAATTTTACTAAAAAAATGACAAGGCTAACACCTTTGAATTTGGTGTCTTCAAAATTTGGTCAAAATCTAAATTATGTTATTTTTGGTAAAAATGGTCTAGAACCATTAATTTGACCAAGTAGAAGACGAAAATAGCCTTAAAATTGCAGGTTTACCAATAGTTTTCAGCAAAAATGGCATCCTTAGGGTATTACGGCACCACTTCCAACCGAATGCAGATTTAACATGGTTCTAGACATGCTATCAAAAAACTGACTGCACCAGTCGATTCAGCGACTAAAAAAACTCTATTATCCATATTTTCAAGCATTTCAAAGAATAAAAAAAAATTTACTAAAAAAATGACAAGGCTAACACCTTTGAATTTGGTGTCTTCAAAATTTGGTCAAAATCTAAATTATGTTATTTTTGGTAAAAATGGTCTAGAACCACTAATTTGAACACGTAGAATACGAAAATAGCCTTAAAATTGCAGGTTTACCAATAGTTTTCAACAAAAATCGCATCCTTAGGGTATTACGGAACCACTTCCCCCGAATGCAGATTTAACATGGTTCTAGACATGCTATCGAAAAACTGACTGTACCAGTCGTTTCAGCGACTAAAAAAACTCTATTATCCATATTTTTAAGCATTTCAAAGAATAAAAAAAAATTTACTAAAAAAGTGACAAGGCTAACACCTTTGAATTTGGTGTCTTCAAAATTTGGTCAAAATCTAAATTATGTTATTTTTGGTAAAAATGATCTAGAACCACTAATTTGACCAAGTAGAAAACGAAAATAGCCTTAAAATTGCAGGTTTACCAATAGTTTTCAACAAAAATGGCATCCTTAGGGTATTACGGCTCCACTTCCACCCGAATGCAGATTAAACATGGTTCTAGACATGCTATCGAAAAACTGACTTCACCAGTCGTTTCAGCGACTAAAAAACACTATTTTTCATATTTTCAAGCATTTCCAAAAATAAAAAAAAAATCACTAAAAAAAATGACAAGGCTAACACCTTTGAATTTGGTGTCTTCAAAATTTGGTCAAAATCTAAATTATGTTATTTTTAGTAAAAATGATGTAGAACCACTAATTTGACCACGTAGAATACGAAAATGGCCTTAAAAGTGCAGTTTTGCCTATAGTTTCCAGCAAAAATGGCATCCTTAGGGTATTACGGCACCACTTCCACCGGAATGCAGATTAAACATGGTTCTAGACATGCTATCGAAAAACTGACTGCACCACTCGTTTCAGCGACTAAAAAAACTCTATTTTCCATATTTTCAAGCATTTCCAAAAACAAAAAAAAATTTACTAAAAAAATGGCAAGGCTAACACCTTTGAATTTGGTGTCTTCAAAATTTGGTCAAAATCTAAATTATGTTATTTTTAGTAAAAATGGTGTAGAACCACTAATTTGACTACGTAGAATACGAAAATGGCCTTAAAATTGCAGTTTTGCCAATAGTTTCCAGCAAAAATGGCATCCTTAGGGTATTACGGCTCCACTTCCACCCGAATGCAGATTAAACATGGTTCTAGACATGCTATCGAAAAACTGACTTCACCAGTCGTTTCAGCGACTAAAAAAACCCTATTTTCCATATTTCTAAGCATTTCCAAAAATCAAAAAAATTTCACTAAAAAAAATGACAAGGCTAACACCTTTGAATTTGGTGTCTTCAAAATTTGGTCAAAATCTAAATTATGTTATTTTTAGTAAAAATGGTGTAGAACCACTAATTTGACCACGTAGAATACGAAAATGGCCTTAAAATTGCAGTTTTGCCGATAGTTTTCAGCAAAAATGGCATCCTTAGGGTATTACGGCACCACTTCCACCCGAATGCAGATTTAACATGGTTCTAGACATGCTATCGAAAAACTGACCTCACCATTCGTTTCAGCGACTAAAAAAACCCTATTTTTCATATTTTCAAGCATTTCCAAAAATAAAAAAAATTTCACTAAAAAAAAATGACAATCCTAACACCTTTGAATTTGGTGTCTTCAAAATTTGGTCAAAATCTAAATTATGTTATTTTTAGTAAAAATGATGTAGAACCACTAATTTGACCACGTAGAATACGAAAATGGCCTTAAAATTGCAGTTTGGCCTATAGTTTTCAGCAAAAATGGCATCCTTAGGGTATAACGGCACCACTTCCAAACGAATGCAGATTTAACATGGTTCTAGACATGCTATCAGAAAACTGACTTCACCAGTCGTTTCAGCGACTAAAAAACCCTATTTTTCATATTTTCAAGCATTTCCAAAAATAAAAAAAATTTTACTAAAAAAATGGCAAGGCTAACACCTTTGAATTTGGTGTCTTCAAAATTTGGTCAAAATCTAAATTATGTTATTTTTAGTAAAAATGATGTAGAACCACTAATTTAACCACGTAGAATACGAAAATGGCCTTAAAAGTGCAGTTTTGTTTCATAGTTTCCAGCAAAAATGGCATCCTTAGGGTATTACGGCACCACTTCCACCGGAATGCAGATTAAACATGGTTCTAGACATGCTATCGAAAAACTGACTGCACCACTCGTTTCAGCGACTAAAAAAACTCTATTTTCCATATTTTCAAGCATTTCCAAAAATAAAAAAAATTTTACTAAAAAAATGGCCTTTGAATTTGGTGTCTTCAAAATTTGGTCAAAATTTAAATTATGTTATTTTTAGTAAAAATGATGTAGAACCACTAATTTAACCACGTAGAATACGAAAATGGCCTTAAAAGTGCAGTTTTGCCTATAGTTTCCAGCAAAAATGGCATCCTTAGGGTATTACGGCACCACTTCCACCGGAATGCAGATTAAACATGGTTCTAGACATGCTATCGAAAAACTGACTGCACCACTCGTTTCAGCGACTAAAAAAACTCTATTTTCCATATTTTCAAGCATTTCCAAAAATAAAAAAAATTTTACTAAAAAAAGGGCCTTTGAATTTGGTGTCTTCAAAATTTGGTCAAAATCTAAATTATGTTATTTTTAGTAAAAATGATGTAGAGCCACTAATTTAACCACGTAGAATACGAAAATGGCCTTAAAAGTGCAGTTTTGCCTATAGTTTCCAGCAAAAATGGCATCCTTAGGGTATTACGGCACCACTTCCACCGGAATGCAGATTAAACATGGTTCTAGACATGCTATCGAAAAACTGACTTCACCACTCGTCTCAGCGACTAAAAAAACCCTATTTTTCATATTTTCAAGCATTTCCAAAAATAAAAAAAATTTCACTAAAAAAATGACAAGGCTAACACCTTTGAATTTGGTGTCTTCAAAATTTGGTCAAAATCTAAATTATGTTATTTTTAGTAAAAATGATGTAGAGCCACTAATTTAACCACGTAGAATACGAAAATGGCCTTAAAAGTGCAGTTTTGCCCATAGTTTCCAGCAAAAATGGCATCCTTAGGGTATTACGGCACCACTTCCACCGGAATGCAGATTAAACATGGTTCTAGACATGCTATCGAAAAACTGACTTCACCACTCGTCTCAGCGACTAAAAAAACCCTATTTTTCATATTTTCAAGCATTTCCAAAAATAAAAAAAATTTCACTAAAAAAAAATGACAATCCTAACACCTTTGAATTTGGTGTCTTCAAAATTTGGTCAAAATCTAAATTATGTTATTTTTAGTAAAAATGATGTAGAACCACTAATTTAACCACGTAGAATACGAAAATGGCCTTAAAAGTGCAGTTTTGCCTATAGTTTCCAGCAAAAATGGCATCCTTAGGGTATTACGGCACCACTTCCACCGGAATGCAGATTAAACATGGTTCTAGACATGCTATCGAAAAACTGACTGCACCACTCGTTTCAGCGACTAAAAAAACTCTATTTTCCATATTTTCAAGCATTTCCAAAAATAAAAAAAATTTTACTAAAAAAATGGCAAGGCTAACACCTTTGAATTTGGTGTCTTCAAAATTTGGTCAAAATCTAAATTATGTTATTTTTAGTAAAAATGATGTAGAACCACTAATTTAACCACGTAGAATACGAAAATGGCCTTAAAAGTGCAGTTTTGCCTATAGTTTCCAGCAAAAATGGCATCCTTAGGGTATTACGGCACCACTTCCACCCGAATGCAGATTTAACATGGTTCTAGACTTGCTATCAAAAAACTGACTGCTCCAGTCGTTTCAGCGACTAAAAAAAACCTATTTTCCATATTTTCAAGCATTTCAAAGAATAAAAAAAATTTTACTAAAAAAAATGGCAAGGCTAACACCTTTGAATTTGGTGTCTTCAAAATTTGGTCAAAATCTAAATTATGTTATTTATAGTAAAAATGGTGTAGAACCACTAATTTGACTACGTAGAATACGAAAATGGCCTTAAAATTGCAGTTTGGCCGATAGTTTTCAGCAAAAATGGCATCCTTAGGGTATTACGGCTCCACTTCCACCCGAATGCAGATTAAACATGGTTCTAGACATGCTATCAGAAAACTGACTGCACCAGTCGTTTCAGCGACTAAAAAAACCCTATTTTCCACATTTTCAAGCATTTTAAAGAATAAAAAAAAATATCACTAAAAAAAATGACAAGGCTAACACCTTTGAATTTGGTGTCTTCAAAATTTGGTCAAAATCTAAATTATGTTATTTTTAGTAAAACTGATGTAGAACCACTAATTTGACCACGTAGAATACGAAAATGGCCTTAAAATTGCAGGTTTACCAATAGTTTTCAACAAAAATGTCATCCTTAGGGTATTACGGCTCCACTTCCACCCGAATGCAGATTAAACATGGTTCTAGACATGCTATCAGAAAACTGACTGCACCAGTCGTTTCAGCGACTAAAAAAACCCTATTTTCCACATTTTCAAGCATTTTAAAGAATAAAAAAAAATATCACTAAAAAAAATGACAAGGCTAACACCTTTGAATTTGGTGACTTCAAAATTTGGTCAAAATCTAAATTATGTTATTTTTAGTAAAAATGATGTAGAACCACTAATTTGACCACGTAGAATACGAAAATGGCCTTAAAATTGCAGTTTGGCCGATAGTTTCCAGCAAAAATGGAATCCTTAGGGTATTACGGCACCACTTCCAAACGAATGCAGATTTAACATGGTTCTAGACATGCTATCAGAAAACTGACTGCACCAGTCGTTTCAGCGACTAAAAAAACCCTATTTTCCATATTTTCAAGCATTTTCAAAAATAAAAAAAAATTTACTAAAAAAAATGGCAAGGCTAACACCTTTAAATTTGGTGTCTTCAAAATTTGGTCAAAATCTAAATTATGTTATTTTTAGTAAAAATGATGTAGAACCACTAATTTGACCACGTAGAATACGAAAATGGCCTTAAAATTGCAGTTTGGCCGATAGTTTCCAGCAAAAATGGCATCCTTAGGGTATTACAGCACCACTTCCACCCGAATGCAGATTTAACATGGTTCAAGACATGCTATAGTTTCCAGCAAAAATGGCATCCTTAGGGTATTACGGCACCACTTCCACCCGAATGCAGATTTAACATGGTTCTAGACATGCTATCAAAAAACTGACTGCACCAGTCGTTTCAGCGACTAAAAAATCCCATTTTCCATATTTTCAAGCATTTCAAAGAATAAAAAAAATTTTACTAAAAAAAATGACAAGGCTAACACCTTTGAATTTGGTGTCTTCAAAATTTGGTCAAAATCTAAATTATGTTATTTATAGTAAAAATGGTGTAGAACCACTAATTTGACCACGTAGAATACGAAAATGGCCTTAAAATTGCAGTTTGGCCGATAGTTTCCAGCAAAAATGGCATCCTTAGGGTATTACGGCACCACTTCCAAACGAATGCAGATTTAACATGGTTCTAGACATGCTATCAAAAAACTGACTGCACCAGTCGTTTCAGCGACTAAAAAAACCCTATTTTCCACATTTTCAAGCATTTCAAAGAATAAAAAAAATTTCACTAAAAAAAATGACAAGGCTAACACCTTTGAATTTGGTGTCTTCAAAATTTGGTCAAAATCTAAATTATGTTATTTATAGTAAAAATGGTGTAGAACCACTAATTTGACTATGTAGAATACGAAAATGGCCTTAAAATTGCAGTTTGGCCGATAGTTTCCAGCAAAAATGGCATTCTTAGGGTATTACGGCTCCACTTTCACCCGAATGCAGATTAAACATGGTTCTAGACATGCTATCAGAAAACTGACTTCACCACTCGTCTCAGCGACTAAAAAAACCCTATTTTTCATATTTTCAAGCATTTCAAAGAATAAAAAAAATTCCACTAAAAAAAATGACAAGGCTAACACCTTTGAATTTGGTGTCTTCAAAATTTGGTAAAAATCTAAATTATGTTATTTATAATAAAAATGATGTAGAACCACTAATTTGACCAGGTAGAATACGAAAATGGCCTTAAAATTGCAGTTTGGCATATAGTTTTCAGCAAAAATGGCATCCTTAGGGTATTACGGCACCACTTCCAGCCGAATGCAGATTTAACATGGTTCTAGACATGCTATCAGAAAACTGACTGCACCAGTCGTTTCAGCGACTAAAAAAACCTCATTTTCCATATTTTCCAGCATTTCAAAGAATAAAAAAAATTTTACTAAAAAAATGACAACGCTAACACCTTTGAATTTGGTGTCTTCAAAATTTGGTCAAAATCTAAATTATGTTATTTTTAGTAAAAATGGTGTAGAACCACTAATTTGACCACGTAGAATACGAAAATGGCCTTAAAATTGCAGTTTTGCCGATAGTTTTCAGCAAAAATGGCATCCTTAGGGTATTACGGCACCACTTCCACCCGAATGCAGATTTAACATGGTTCTAGACATGCTATCGAAAAACTGACTTCACCAGTCGTTTCAGTGACTAAAAAAACCTCATTTTCCATATTTTCCAGCATTTCAAAGAATAAAAAAAATTTTACTAAAAAAATGACAAGGCTAACACCTTTGAATTTGGTGTCTTCAAAATTTGGTCAAAATCTAAATTATGTTATTTTTGGTAAAAATGATCTAGAACCACTAATTTGACCAAGTAGAAAACGAAAATAGCCTTAAAATTGCAGGTTTACCAATAGTTTTCAACAAAAATGGCATCCTTAGGGTATTACGGCTCCACTTCCACCCGAATGCAGATTAAACATGGTTCTAGACATGCTATCGAAAAACTGACTTCACCAGTCGTTTCAGCGACTAAAAAAACCCTATTTTCCATATTTTCAAGCATTTCCAAAAATAAAAAAAATTTCACTAAAAAAAAATGACAATCCTAACACCTTTGAATTTGGTGTCTTCAAAATTTGGTCAAAATCTAAATTATGTTATTTTTAGTAAAAATGGTGTAGAACCACTAATTTGACCACGTAGAATACGAAAATGGCCCTAAAATTGCAGGTTTACCAATAGTTTCCAGCAAAAATGGCATCCTTAGGGTATTACGGCACCACTTCCACCCGAATGCAGATTAAACATGGTTCTAGACATGCTATCGAAAAACTGACTTCACCAGTCGTTTCAGCGACTAAAAAAACCCCATTTTTCATATTTTCAAGAATTTCCAAAAATAAAAAAAATTTCACTAAAAAAAATGACAACTCTAACACCTTTGAATTTGGTGTCTTCAAAATATGGTCAAAATCTTAATTATCTTTTTTTTGGTGAAAATGGTCTAGAACCACTAATTTGACCACGTAGAATACGAAAATGGCCTTAAAATTGCAGTTTGGCATATAGTTTTCAGCAAAAATGGCATCCTTAGGGTATAACGGCACCACTTCCAAACGAATGCAGATTTAACATGGTTCTAGACATGCTATCAGAAAACTGACTTCACCAGTCGTTTCAGCGACTAAAAAAACCCTTTTTTCCATATTTTCAAGCATTTCCAAAAATAAAAAAATTTTACTGAAAAAATGACAAGGCTAAAACCTTTGAATTTGGTGTCTTCAAAATTTGGTCAAAATCTAAATTATGTTATTTTTAGTAAAAATGGTGTAGAACCACTAATTTGACCACGTAAAATACGAAAATGGCCTTAGAATTGCAGTTTTGTCGATAGTTTCCAGCAAAAATGGCATCCTTAGGGTATTACGGCACCACTTCCACCCGAATGCAGATTTAACATGGTTCTAGACATGCTATCGAAAAACTGACTTCACCAGTCGTTTCAGCGACTGAAAAAAACTATTTTTCATATTTTCAAGCATTTCCAAAAATAAAAAAAAATTTACTGAAAAAATGACAAAGCTAAAACCTTTAAATTTGGTGTCTTCAAAATTTGTTCAAAATCTAAATTATGTTATTTTTAGTAAAAATGGTGTAGAACCACTAATTTGACCACGTAGAATACGAAAATGGCCTTAAAATTGCAGTTTTGCCGATAGTTTCCAGCAAAAATGGCATCCTTAGGGTATTACGGCACCACTTCCACCCGAATGCAGATTAAACATGGTTCTAGACATGCTATCGAAAAACTGACTTCACCAGTCGTTTCAGCGACTAAAAAAATCCTATTTTTTATATTTTCAAGCATTTCCAAAAATAAAAAAAAATTTACTAAAAAAAATGTCAAGGCTAACACCTTTAAATTTGGTGTCTTCAAAATTTGGTCAAAATCTAAATTATCTTATTTATAGTAAAAATGGTGTAGAACCACTAATTTGACCACGTAGAATGCGAAAATGGCCTTGGAATTGCAGTTTTGCCGATAGTTTCCAGCAAAGATGGCATCCTTAGGGTATTACAGCACCACTTCCTCCCGAATGCAGATTTAACATGGTTCAAGACATGCTATAGTTTCCAGCAAAAATGCCATCCTTAGGGTATTACGGCACCACTTCCAGCCGAATGCAGATTTAACATGGTTCTAGACATGCTATCGAAAAACTGACTTCACCAGTCGTTTCAGCGACTAAAAAAACCTCATTTTCCATATTTTCCAGCATTTCAAAGAATAAAAAAAATTTTTACTAAAAAAATGACAAGGCTAACACCTTTGAATTTGGTGTCTTCAAAATATGGTCAAAATCTTAATTATCTTTTTTTTGGTGAAAATGGTCTAGAACCACTAATTTGACCACGTAGAATACGAAAATGGCCTTAAAATTGCAGTTTGGCCGATAGTTTCCAGCAAAAATGGCATCCCTAGGGTATTACGGCTCCACTTCCACCCGAATGCAGATTAAACATGGTTCTAGACATGCTATCGAAAAACTGACTTCACCAGTCGTTTCAGCAACTAAAAAAAAATATTTTTCATATTTTCAAGCATTTCCAAAAATAAAAAAAAATTTACTGAAAAAATGACAAAGCTAAAACCTTTAAATTTGGTGTCTTCAAAATTTGTTCAAAATCTAAATTATGTTATTTTTAGTAAAAATGGTGTAGAACCACTAATTTGACCACGTAGAATACGAAAATGGCCTTAAAATTGCAGGTTCACCAATAGTTTTCAGCAAAAATGGCATCCTTAGGGTATTACGGCTCCACTTCCACCCGAATGCAGATTAAACATGGTTCTAGACATGCTATCGAAAAACTGACTTCACCAGTCGTTTCAGCGACTAAAAAAACCCTTTTTTTTATATTTTCAAGCATTTCCAAAAATAAAAAAAATTATACTGAAAAAATGACAAGGCTAAAACCTTTGAATTTGGTGTCTTCAAAATTTGGTCAAAATCTAAATTATGTTATTTTTAGTAAAAATGGTGTAGAACCACTAAATTGACCACGTAGAATGCGAAAATGGCCTTGGAATTGCAGTTTTGCCGATAGTTTCCAGCAAAAATGGCATCCTTAGGGTATTACGGCACCACTTCCACCCGAATGCAGATTTAACATGGTTCTAGACATGCTATAGTTTCCAGCAAAAATGGCATCCTTAGGGTATTACGGCACCACTTCCACCCGAATGCAGATTTAACATGGTTCTAGACATGCTATCGAAAAACTGACTTCACCAGTCGTTTCAGTGACTAAAAAAACCTCATTTTCCATATTTTCCAGCATTTCAAAGAATAAAAAAAATTTTACTAAAAAAATGACAAGGCTAACACCTTTGAATTTGGTGTTTTCAAAATTTGGTCAAAATCTAAATTATGTTATTTTTAGTAAAAATGGTGTAGAACCACTAATTTGACCACGTAGAATGCGAAAATGGCCTTAGAATTGCAGTTTTGCCGATAGTTTCCAGCAAAAATGGCATTCTTTGTAATTTATGCCGTCTCCACTTCCACCCGAATGCAGATTAAACATGGTTCTAGACATGCTATCGAAAAACTGACTTCACCAGTCGTTTCAGCGACTAAAAAAACCCTATTTTTCATATTTTCAAGCATTTCCAAAAATAAAAAAAAAATTATACTGAAAAAATGACAAGGCTAAAACCTTTGAATTTGGTGTCTTCAAAATTTGGTCAAAATCTAAATTATGTTATTTTTGGTAAAAATGATCTAGAACCACTCATTTGACCAAGTAGAAAACGAAAATAGCCTTAAAATTGCAGGTTCACCAATAGTTTTCAACAAAAATGGCAACCTTAGGGTATTACGGCTCCACTTCCACCCGAATGCAGATTAAACATGGTTCTAGACATGCTATCGAAAAACTGACTTAACCAGTCGTTTCAGCGACTAAAAAAACACTATTTTCCATATTTTTAAGCATTTCCAAAAATAAAAAAAAATCGCTAAAAAAAATGACAAGGCTAACACCTTTGAATTTGGTGTCTTCAAAATTTGGTCAAAATCTAAATTATGTTATTTTTGGTAAAAATGGTCTACAACCACTAATTTGACCACGTGGAATACGAAAATGGCCTTAAAATTGCAGTTTGGCCGATAGTTTCCAGCAAAAATGGCATCTTTAGGGTATTACGGCTCCACTTCCACCCGAATGCAGATTAAACATGGTTCTAGACATGCTATCGAAAAACTGACTTCACCAGTCGTTTCAGCTACTAAAAAAATCCTATTTTCCATATTTTAAAGCATTTTAAAGAATAAAAAAATGACAAGGCTAACACCTTTGAATTTGGTGTCTCAAAATTTGGTCAAAATTTAAATTATGTTATTTTTAGTAAAAATGATGTAGAACCACTAATTTGACCACGTAGAATACGAAAATGGCCTTAAAATTGCAGGTTTACCAATAGTTTTCAACAAAAATGTCATCCTTAGGGTATTACGGCTCCACTTCAACCCGAATGCAGTTTAAACATGGTTCTAGACATGCTATCGAAAAACTGACTTCACCAGTCGTTTCAGCTACTAAAAAAATCCTATTTTCCATATTTTAAAGCATTTTAAAGAATAAAAAAATGACAAGGCTAACACCTTTGAATTTGGTGTCTCAAAATTTGGTCAAAATTTAAATTATGTTATTTTTAGTAAAAATGATGTAGAACCACTAATTTGACCACGTAGAATACGAAAATGGCCTTAAAATTGCAGTTTTGCCGATAGTTTCCAGCAAAAATGGCATCCTTAGGGTATTACGGCACCACTTCCACCCGAATGCAGATTAAACATGGTTCTAGACATGCTATCGAAAAACTGACTGCACCACTCGTTTCAGCGACTAAAAAAACTCTATTATCTATATTTTCAAGCATTTCAAAGAATAAAAAAAATTTTACTTAAAAAAATGGCAAGGCTAACACCTTTGAATTTGGTGTCTTCAAAATTTGGTCAAAATCTAAATTATGTTATTTTTAGTAAAAATTATGTAGAACCACTAATTTGACCACGTAGAATACTAAAATGGCCTTAAAATTGCAGTTTTGCCGATATTTTCCAGCAAAAATGGCATCCTTAGGGTATTACAGCACCACTTTCACCCGAATGCAGATTTAACATGGTTCTAGACATGCTATAGTTTCCAGCAAAAATGGCATCCTTAGGGTATTACGGCACCACTTCCAGCCGAATGCAGATTTAACATGGTTCTAGACATGCTATCAGAAAACTGACTGCACCAGTCGTTTCAGCGACTAAAAAAACCCTATTTTCCATATTTTCAAGCATTTCAAAGAATAAAAAAAATTTCACTAAAAAAAATGACAAGGCTAACACCTTTGAATTTGGTGTCTTCAAAATTTGGTCAAAATCTAAATTATGTTATTTATAGTAAAAATGGTGTAGAACCTCTAATTTGACCACGTAGAATACGATAATGGCCTTTAAATTGCAGTTTTGCCGATAGTTTCCAGCAAAAATGGCATCCTTAGGGTATTACGGCACCACTTCCAACCGAATGCAGATTTAACATGGTTCTAGACATGCTATCAAAAAACTGACTACATCAGTCGTTTCAGGGACTAAAAAAACCCTATTTTCCATATTTTCAAGCATTTCAAAGAATAAAAAAAATTTCACTAAAAAAAATGACAAGGCTAACACCTTTGAATTTGGTGTCTTCAAAATTTGGTCAAAATCTTAATTATCTTTTTTTTTGGTGAAAATGGTCTAGAACCACTAATTTGACCACGTAAAATACGAAAGTGGCCTTAAAATTGCAGGTTTGTCGATAGTTTCCAGAAAAAATGGCATCCTTAGAGTCATACGGCACCACTTCCACCCGAATGCAGATTTAACATGGTTCTAGACATGCTATCGAAAAATTGACTGCACCAGTCGTACCAGCGACCAAAAGAAACCCATTTTCCATATTTTCAAGCATTTCAAAGAATAAAAAAAATTTCACCAAAAAAAAATGACAAGGCTAACACCTTTGAATTTGGTGTCTTAAAAATATGGTCAAAATCTTAATTATGTTTTTTTTTTGGTGAAAATGGTCTAGAACCACTAATTTGACCACGTAAAATACGTAAATGGCCTTAAAGTTGCAGGTTTGCCGATAGTTTCCAGCAAAAATGGCATCCTCAGAGTCATACGGCACCACTTCCACCCGAATGCAGATTTAACATGGTTCTAGACAAGCTATCGAAAAACTGACTGCACCAGTCGTTTTAGCGACTAAAAAAACTCTATTATCCATATTTTCAAGCTTTTTAAAGAATAAAAAAAATTTCACTAAAAAATATGAATATGAATTTGGTGTCTTCAAAATTTGGTCAAAATCTAAACTATGTTATTTATAGTAAAAATGGTGTAGAACCTCTAATTTGACCACGTAGAATACGATAATGGCCTTTAAATTGCAGTTTTGCCGATAGTTTCCAGCAAAAATGGCATCCTTAGGGTATTACGGCACCACTTCCAACCGAATGCAGATTTAACATGGTTCTAGACATGCTATCAAAAAACTGACTACATCAGTCGTTTCAGGGACTAAAAAAACCCTATTTTCCATATTTTCAAGCATTTCAAAGAATAAAAAAAATTTCACTAAAAAAAATGACAAGGCTAACACCTTTGAATTTGGTGTCTTCAAAATTTGGTCAAAATCTTAATTATCTTTTTTTTTGGTGAAAATGGTCTAGAACCACTAATTTGACCACGTAAAATACGAAAGTGGCCTTAAAATTGCAGGTTTGTCGATAGTTTCCAGAAAAAATGGCATCCTTAGAGTCATACGGCACCACTTCCACCCGAATGCAGATTTAACATGGTTCTAGACATGCTATCGAAAAATTGACTGCACCAGTCGTACCAGCGACCAAAAGAAACCCATTTTCCATATTTTCAAGCATTTCAAAGAATAAAAAAAATTTCACTTAAAAAAATGACAAGGCTAACACCTTTGAATTTGGTGTCTTAAAAATATGGTCAAAATCTTAATTATGTTTTTTTTTTGGTGAAAATGGTCTAGAACCACTAATTTGACCACGTAAAATACGTAAATGGCCTTAAAGTTGCAGGTTTGCCGATAGTTTCCAGCAAAAATGGCATCCTCAGAGTCATACGGCACCACTTCCACCCGAATGCAAATTTAACATGGTTCTAGACAAGCTATCGAAAAACTGACTGCACCAGTTGTTTTAGCGACTAAAAAAACTCTATTATCCATATTTTCTAGCTTTTCAAAGAATAAAAAAAATTGCAGTAAAAAATATGAATATGAATTTGGTGTCTTCAAAATTTGGTCAAAATCTAAACTATGTTATTTTTGGTAAAAATGGTCTAGAACCACTAATTTGACCACGTAGAATACGAAAATAGCCTTAAAATTGCAGGTTTACCAATAGTTTTCAACAAAAATCGCATCCTTAGGGTATTACGGAACCACTTCCCCCGAATGCAGATTTAACATGGTTCTAGACATGCTATCGAAAAACTGACTTCACCAGTCGTTTCAGCGACTAAAAAAAACCACATTTTCCATATTTTTAAGCATTTCAAAGAATAAAAAAAATTTTACTAAAAAAATGACAAGGCTAACACCTTTGAATTTGGTGTCTTCAAAATTTGGTCAAAATCTAAATTATGTTATTTTTGGTAAAAATGGTCTAGAACCACTAATTTGACCACGTAGAATACGAAAATAGCCTTTAAATTGCAGGTTTGCCAATAGTTTTTAGCAAAAATGGCATCCTTAGAGTATTACGGAACCACTTCCCCCGAATGCAGATTTAACATGGTTCTAGGCATGCTATCAAAAAACTGACTGCACCAGTCGTTTCAGCGACTAAAAAACTCTATTATCCATATTTTCAAGCATTTCAAAGAATAAAAAAAATTTTACTAAAAAAATGACAAGGCTAACACCTTTGAATTTGAAATAATAAAACTTGGTTTTTCACTTAAATTTGAAGACTGCAAATTCAAAGGTTCCAGTCTTGCTCTTTTCTTAATAAATTTTTTTCTTCTTGAAAATGGTTAAAAATATAGAAAATAGGGTATTTTATGTCGCTAAATCGACTGGTGCAGTCAGTTGTTTAATAGGAAGTGGTGCCGTGAAACTATAAGGATGCCATTTTTTGGAAACTATTGGTAATTTTGCAATTTTAATTCTATTTTCGTATTCCACATGGTGGATTTAGTGGTTTTACACTATTATTATCACAAATAACAAAACTTGGTTGTGGTAAAATAAAAAAAAAACAGTAAAATTTAGGGAAGTGTTTATTAGTCACAATATAATGTACCAATAGTTAACAACTGCACTCTAATAAACGATACAAATTTATATTTAATATTTTAAACATTAAAAGAAAAATAAGAAACTTATTTTTAACATATAAAGTATAGTATAAAAAAGTCACTACAACCATTTTTGTATTGGAATGACAGAAAATCCAATTATAAATAGTACCAACAAATTTGGATAACAAAAATAAAAAAGTAATTTACACTAAGTACAGTTTAATGTGTATTATGTAATTTAAAATAGAACTGTTCCAGCAATCCACACCTACGATTTGATTAGTAGATTGGAACTGCGATATAGGTACTTTATTTAAAATAATTATGCTTTATTTGGTTTGAGTTATATGTTCGAGAAACAGGAAAATCATTGTTTTTATTTGATTTATGTAAGAATCATATAATTTCTTTCAATAGAGCTAATTAGCAATTTTTTAAATGTATGTTTTAATATATCAAAAGGTTAACCATAAACATTTATAAAAAATGTTAAAGTCAAGTTACTAGAAAAAGCAGCTGCAAATAAGCCAAGACAAATAAGGGCATTCTAATGTTTAAAAATGAAAAAGTAGAGTTGCTATATCCATTTATCAATTACCTGTTTTCTTTCTCGAAACGTTTTACATAAAAATTAGCTTTGATAAAAATCATAATAGCTAGCAATAATCACTAAGCAAGTACACAATAGTTAAAATTTTAATAAAAATAACAATATACACAGACTGGTATCACTATAAATAGGTACTTATTTGATATTTTGTTTTGAAAATAATACACCTGTTTCAAAGTATTTTCCTCTGTTTTCCTACAGAGTTGAATGTTGGTTACCAATAATTATTAGTATGTTTACTTTTTTATTGAAATGTTTATGTATTTAGATGGAAACTGTACATTCTAATTTTCTAATTCTCAAAAATTCAAAACTGAAAATGTATTGCTTGCGTAAATAGCATTAGTGGGAGACATT
Source organism: Ophraella communa (assembly GCA_035357415.1). Taxonomy (NCBI): domain Eukaryota; kingdom Metazoa; phylum Arthropoda; class Insecta; order Coleoptera; family Chrysomelidae; genus Ophraella; species Ophraella communa. The sequence goes on along the minus strand of CM068992.1, from coordinate 25,061,138 downwards.
TAAGATAGGTACATACAACTAAAATAACTGAACGTTTTATTTACCTACATATCAAAAAAATACACGTTAGAAATAACACAATCTGTATATAATTGCTGCATAACCATTATGAAATATGTACAAAATATTAACACACGAATAACTAAAAATACCAAATCTACAAAACTAACATTTTGAATGTACAATTTATGGAAATTCAAAAATAAATATTTTAAGTATAAATGACGTAACCAGTATAAAAAAATGACATTTTCATCATCCAATAGGGGACTTAGGTTCCAGTTGCCAACCCAAAAGATTTATATTTTGTCTACCACTGGGTGAGGGAAATTTCAGAAGGATTTTCTAATGTGAAGGTTCGTATTATTTAGTAATACCCATAATCGGAACCTCTGCTCTTCTCGGCTGATTTCACGTCAATAACCCATGATACAACATGTAAATTTGTTGTATCATGTCAATAACCTATGTGGTCAGTGCTAATGTTACATCTACGGCTCCCCCATCTTTGATTTTTGATGTTTTGTGTTTTGTTTGTGTTTCAAAACTCAGGCACAATCATACAAACACAAACAAATAATCAAAAATTGATGGAGCCTTAGATAGAGCATTATAATGACCATAAGTTTTTGATAAGATGCAACAAATTTACACATTGTATCATGGGTTATTGACGTGAAATCAGGTACTCCAACAAAACTTTCAAACTATTACGAATATCGATATTTGCATCAAATTACCCAATTTTAATAGCCAAGGCTCCGTTTACGGATATTAATAAATAATACGGACCTTCACATTACAAAATCGTTTTGAAATTTCCCTTACCCAGTGGTAGAAAAAATATGAATTTTTTTGAGTTGGCAAACTTGGACCGAAATGCCCTAATGTATTTCAAATATTTCAATCAATTAAAACTGTATCAAATTTGTAACAAAACAGAGAACAAGAAAATGTTTTTCAATGAAACAACATGAAAATATTAAGCAACTGCCTTAAGATTCGCACAGCGTGGTAGGTATGTTTTTCTTATGTACAGTAGCGGCTCGTGATTTGTCTAATGGACAGGCTCAACATATAGAGATAAAAAATCAATTCACAACAAATTTTTCACTGGGTATTAGTTCCAGTGTACATTTAAAAAAAAGTAATGATAAAAACATTTTAAAAAAAATAAATACAAGTTTTTTTACAATGAAAGTGTATTCTTCTGTTTTCTACAGCAACCAAATTCATTTAAAAGGTTAAATGCACTTTACAGTTTCTGATGTATTTGGAAGTATAGAAACAAGTAGGTATTTTTAAAATCTGAAAAATTAATGCATCACCAACGACATTAAAAATTTAGTATTTACAAACAATCAGTATCATTAAACTGTTGTTCTCTCTAACAATTAATTTTAAGTATTTGAGATTTGTGGAAATGTTGAATGGTTATTTTTAGAGGAAACTGTTTAATTTCATGTTTAATTTTTTTTGTTTCGTTTATTAGAAGTTAGGCTTGTCAAAAATATGAATATCTTCTATAGATAATTTTTGTTTATATTCTCCAAATATTACTCATACTTCATAGTCATTCCATAATTAATATCCAGTTTATAGCAGATTGCAAGTCCACAAATGTATATACTCATACTGAGTTTAATTTGTTTAGGTACGGCGTGTGAAAAGTGTGGTAACGCAATACTACGTTTGCTTATTTCGTTATAAAAATCAGGAAAACAATCACCCAAAGCAAAATAAATCTGCATGGGGAGGAGGTATAAGGCGAATTTCAGAGTTTGCTAAAAATCTAAGATTTAAATAAATAAGCTGTAATCAGGCTACTTTCCATGCCTCCCTGTCGTCCATTTAAACACTATTGCTTCCTGAAAATATCAAAATATGGAATCATTCGTAAATGGAAAATAACGAAAATTCGAAACATCTGTTCATCTGTTTAGGGATCCGTCATTTTTCACACCGTCATAAATATATAAATATTTTTTGTCTTGTCCGCACAATTTCTAAGTAAAACAAGTTTCTATTGTAAACAGAAAATTTTCACATTGTCTCATTTTATAAAACTAAATACGTAACTAATATTAAAAAAGATAACTAAAAATAAAAAGTACGGCAAGCTCTCAGGAAGTAAAATAATTCAACAGTATACGAGGAATACCGTAAAGATTTCGTGAAGAAATTTGTTATGAATGTTTTTCTTAATAGACACCACAATTTTATAGAATCAAAATTGATAAAACAATCTTTTATACTAAATGTTAGAGTAACGATATTATTTCTTTTGTAAAGAATAACAAAAGCAGGTACTTAAAAAAATACACAGTTTATTTTGATGTAGTAATCGACGAAATATATAACAACGCAATATGTAGTAAAGTGATAGCTAAGTAGAAATACTGTTATGAGTTCTTAATCAAATTTTTGTCACAATATTTAAACAAAATAAAGATTTTGTGAGTGCAGTAACCATTTTGAAAGTACAATAATCGTTGACAGAGTACTTTTACACGTTTTTCGGAAGTGTGTATATAACAATAATTTGAACTCCTAATGAATTATTATAAACAAGTAAATATAGATATTATATTATGTAGGTACTGTGCAGCTACAAACTAAGTAAATACCTATCATTTCAAGAGTACATTAAATTATTATTTTGGTTTTCAAAATGATAGGTATTTGTTTTATTTCTAATCATAAAAGTCAAAAATATCCTACTTATAAATACTACTTTTTTTTACTGTAATAAGTTTGTTTTTAAAGCTTATATTATATTGAATAGTACTTTATGAAATTAATTTGACTAAAATAAATTTTTACTACAGTATATTTAAATACACTTTGGGTAATGTAGTGTCTGGTAGATATAAAATTTAATTTGAATATATAGTTGTTCAATAAAATTTTATTTCTATATAGATATCATTTTTTTGTTAAAATACAAATTTACATTTTATTCGATATATATTGGTGTTGTTGTATCGCCTTCAAATTTTACACTAAATAAATTAAAGGCTTTCCCTTTACCGTTCAGTGTATATATACAAATATTCATTCTTCAGACTTTCATTTGTTTAGATTTTTTAGAGATACCTAAAGATTGTTGATTTTTGATTGTATCTTGATTTCAGAAAATGTGTAGACTTTATGTCTAGGAAAGGGTGCAGTGAATAGAACAATTGATACTTCAAATATTATAAAGACTATCTATTTAGATTTTTAAGTATTTAAATTCAAAGAGTTTGCTATTTCAAATAACTTTTTATACTTTAAGGATTGGAAAAAAACTTATCAGTAAAAATCTCTAGATCAATTTGAAAAAGATTTTCAACAAAGTAAACGTAATTAGGGAGTAAGGAAAAAATATTAATTATTTGATGATTAATGATTAATCATTATTAATGATGTTCTTCTTTTTCTTCTTCTCCATTTTTTAAAATTCTTCTTTTTTCTTAACTGGCGAGCTAGTGTGCCTGTGCTTTTTCTGTTACATATTTGCTTTAATGATACTGAAAGCTTTAAATTAATGTAAGTAACAAATAATATATATTTTTAGTAATTTGGATTAATTAGAATAATAAAGTTTATTACGTATGGACAGAAATTAAAGATGTACATATTATACTATTTAAAGAATTCTGAGTACATTCTGAGTTCTTCTTTTAGGTAAATTTTATAACAACGCCAAGTTTTGTACAAGAAATCGCTAATTATTTTCTTATTTTTTTAATTATTATAATATTTGAAGCATACATAATTTCACTATAAAATAACTCAGTATACCCATATTTAAAATGATAATCTTCATTAAAAAATATTTTAAAAATATGATATATACCTTTTTATCTTATTAGTTGAATTTGAAAATTGCAGAACTACAATAAGTATTTCATAATTAATGTCCTAGGAATGCAGTTGAGGGATTAAAAGTTTTAAGCTTTTTATTTATAAATATCAACATTAATTGTACACAATACATTGTATGTACTGTATTTTTATATAGAAGAACTCTATTTTTCATATATTATATATATTTTAAAGAATAAAATTTCAAAAAACAAACAACGACTATTTACAAAGGAGGGAATATTCACAACTTATTTATATGAAAATTATCCTGCCTGCAGGTACTCGATATTTTTTTACAGATATTAAGAAACCCAAATAACTTTCCCTCTCGGTTGCATAATTGACAAATTTTTAAACAAAACACGTATTTGTGCAAACTTAATACTATCGGCTCAGTTTTCGGGAGACATTCGTCAGATAGATCAGAAAAGTTTCGTTTTTGGAGTCCATTAACGTTTAAGCTCTTTATCTACTTAATTGCACACATTCTTCATGGAGACTCTTTAAGATTCTTTAATTAGATTAGATTTTTAGTTTTTTAGTTTGATTTATTTTCAGTACATGATGAAATAGTATGGGACGATATAAATTCATGGATTCATGGTATTGTATCCGTTTGGAGTATGTGTTTGTCTATTCCAATCAGTCAAAGAAATGAAAAGTAAATTATACGTTATATAAGTTGGTGAAACCCACGCAATTTGAGACACGCCAAACATGAAATACAATTAAACTGACACTAATTTAAGAAATGGAGCTTCAGAGTACCTACAAGTACTTTTGAGGAAAAACCAATAATAGATAGGTACATTGTTGACACCAAAACAAAAGAAACATGAAACTGTTAAAGTATGGCTTTTAAAGTTAATGAAGAAGATACAGCAGTGATATTAATTTGGTAAGCAAGGACAAAGATTGTGAAAACTCAATGTATAAAAGAGGTTAAAGTGGACAAAACAGCTATAATAGCGACAGGCAGAATTTTGACGACAATGATATTAAAAATCACTTAAAAATCAACAATAAAATCAGAAAATCAGAAAGCTGAAGACATATTTGTTGCTTGAAGCAGTACTTCATATTCTTGGACTTGGTTTATCTTGAACTCTGGATGCACTATGCATATGGCATATGAAAGAAGTGGAAAAATTCTTGACAAATGTTCAAGATTTATAAAATGATATAACGATAGGAACCGCAAATTGTCATCCAATATTTATGCTAAAAACAAAGTAGGTACACTTTATACCATTTCAGACTAGTTAACACATCAAAAGATGTAGCAGGACCTATACCAATGATTATTAAGTAGATCGAAGTGAAGCAAAATTTAACTGATTTTATACAGTTAATTAAAACACAACATAGTAAAAGAATAACAAAGAATGAGAGTAGTCGGTGTATTTCAAATAATATAGAAAAATTTGTAGGAACAATAAGTGTATTTGTCTTAAGTATATAATGCTACATTCTCCACAAGAAAACGTTATTTCGGAAACAATGAAAACAACCTTTAATGATTTAATCTAAGTAAAATTAATTATGATATTTCCAATAATGAAGCCACAAAAATGATACAAGATGAAATATAAGAAGAGTTAGTTGTAGAAGAGTTGGACATTTTAGAAGAAGAATAACCAGAATTTGTACAAGAGAAAGGAATTAATGTGAAAGTAAACCAAAACTAATAATCAGGAACAAGAAAATAGAGCAACCATATTATTTAAATGAAGTCTTTAATGCTTATGGCCTATTATTATCAGCAGATAAAAATAATGATAATGAACAGGGCACATGATTTGAAATAAAATTATCTACTATAAGACTTTTTCTGTTCACAGCATTGGAATAAGATTTGCATTTCACATTATCAACTGATCAAAATAAAGCATGTAGGTATGCTAACTAAAACTTTAAACACAAAGAAAACTTCGAAGTAAATCTAATATAAATTAAATTATTTTAATTTTATTTTATAACAAATAAAAGGGTTACAAATATGAATTCTTTGTGTTTTTTGTTTCTGTAGTTCCATTCATCCGTTCACAATGTTTGTCACATGTTAATTTCAGTTAGTTAGTTTTATTTATTAATATAATTTGTACCTAATAGGATGAATACAATCTAAGAAATGAAAAAAGAGTCTTGCTATTTCTGATGTAAAATAATCTAATGTCACTCTGAAATATATCAAACAGTAAGGGAAATATGTTCTTCGTAAAAACAAAAATTCTAATTTAAAGATAGGTACAAAAGAGATGATCAAACATTATAACAATAGAGATATATAGTGACCAAAACCGAAATACTCTTTTTATAACTACCACTTTTTAAGAAATAAGAAGTTAAAGAACTGCAATTAATTTAGTAGTTGAATAGATATATGGGGGTAAAAACAGAATAATGGTTCGTTTTCAAAGATAAAAGAACTACTTCTACAAGCGATTACCTTGTGCTAAGAGCCCAATAAGTGTTCCAAAATATAGGTAATAATGTATGATGTGGAAATAATAATGTTTATTTTAGAATTGAGTTTAAAACTATTGTCATGGTATAAAATTATGTATTGAAAGATAATAAATATATTCATGTCAAACAATCCATACCAAAAAACTGACTTTCTAGATCTATTCAAAGACGTTATTGGCAACATACCAATCAAAACTCTCTATTATATATTGAGCACCAACTTATCCCCAATAACTTAATAAATAAATCAATTATATATATTTATTATATACAATCCACATTCAAATCCCCATCATTGTACAGCAGGTAAATATGTTACGAATAGTATTTTTTATCTAGACTTACGTATTATTCTAAAATGATATGTATGAGCGAACTTTATAAGTTTTTTAAAAAGATCGAGCTCTAGCGTTTTTAGTGAGTTTTTCACAATACATTTAAATTGGTAATAAAGTGTCAAACATATGTAAGACTAACTTGTTATTGTTGCTAGTATTAAAATATTATCACTTTAAATGAAGAGAACAAATTTACTATATGACTAGGATCAATTGTATATAAACAAATTATGTTTTACTTATATATAAATATCTTAAATTGTAAGACTTTCTATTAACATTTAGTCATACTTGTGTTTGATTATCTAAAGATGTTCTTAAATTTTGATTATTGTGAAAAACTAGTAGGTACTAGTTCTATTATTTATATTGCTTTATTAAAAGTTGCTATTGATTTCTTTCTATGATGGCAACGTATTGCAACCCAGATAATTTAAATTTTCTAAACTACTCTGGCAGTGAAAATAGTAAATAGTTGACAAAAAAATAAATCTAATAGAAAATCTAAATACAAAAATTCAACAATTAACAACGGTAACTTTTTTGATACCTAATTAAAATTAAGCAAACCAACCGAAAGGTGTTTTTATAAATGGTTAAGAATATTTGAAGGAAACTACGTCTAGAACTTTTACTATGGTCAACACTTTTCAGTTTACATAAGTATTAGGTGATACAATAGATTAAGAAAATACAATTATTACGAATTTACTGTTTTTACAAAAGAATATAATAAGTAATTTTATAGTAAGTAAATGTTTGGACAAACACGAAGAAATATAAGACTGGTTTAAAATTGTTAAAAAAAATACATAATTAAATATGAACAAAAAAATATTTATACGGAAAAACCGTAAGAAGCAAAATTATTGAGACGTGCCCATAGGAAAAAGTCGTCTCACTTATTCTATGGGACCTGGTAGCTAACTGTCACTTTGTACCCTTAATGGGCAGAATTTAGCTATACTTGTGAGAACTAAGTACGAGGAAGTTTCATTCCCTATACCACGTAGAAACTGACCAAGAACAACAAGGTAATCATTAACATTGGACCAAGCCAAGCAGAAGGTAAAGGTAATAAAGTAGCTGATCTACTTGCAAAATAAGTAGGGAACTTAGACAGAAATATATATGGGAGCACAATTCTAGATTTAAAGTTATTGTAAGAGCTATTGATAAAGAAAAATGGAAAGAATTCTAAGGGTATAGATGATCTAAGAAGTTACTAGTTGTGCTGACATGCAACAGCAAGATACATCTTGGGAATTTTTAACGGGCCACACTCAGGCACCTAATAAATCCTACATATAGGTGGTGCGGAGAGAAAAATAAATCGAGAAAAATAAATCCCCTTTTTCAAATCCTATCCTATGAGCTATCGCAAAAATAATAGCTGGGCGCCTAGATCTTAAATTAGGAAATATTTAACTTCACTTATATACAGTAAACTACTGAAAACTTAAAACTCAATGAGAGTCAGGATATAGATGCCATGACTTGCAATGTATGTGGCGCTCCAAAACTCAGGGAAAACAAAGCAAATGTCATTTATCTACATCAATACCTTAATATATTTAGTGTTGACAAAAATTATTTTACTTAGTTTGGAATCCTCCAAAGTACATTCACTGCAAACTTACATTTGCTTGTTGATAGGTTTCCTGATTTTCAGTCTAATTCCCCTTGTTTTAGCTAGTTACATTTGCTGTATACATTTGCAGCTGCATAATTCTTACACTTTGGCAATGAACTCACTACTCATATCAAAACTATGCTTTTTGCATTAAATAAAAAAAATCGAACTAAATATACAACAACAAAGAAATAATCAACACTTTATCAACACAGGATCTTACGACAAAATGTTTGTTTTCCCGGAGTTTTACGTACAATTTTCCACATGTAGATGGCGCACACTCCGTGGTTATCTTTCTACATCCAAGCACAATCTTACAAACCATACAGAAGCGAAAGTTTTGATATACCTAACCAATTTCTATGCGCTTGCGACAAAATAACCAGGTCATAAAAATTGGGACCCAAAATAGGTCGACAAAGCTTTCGCTTCTTCTATATCAATATTTAAATACCTAGGATATAAAACCAACAATGTGCTTAAATATAAATGGATGTGCAGCATTGATTTATTTAATTTAAAACCCTTCATTTTAAACCACTCTTATTAGGTTTACAGAGATTTTGCATTTGAGGACAAACTGTTCAAAATATTTTTTTTAGTAAAATCAGTAAATGTAATGCACCAAAAAATTTAATACTTTGACATATAAATAAGTACACCTTAAGATTTTTAAAATTACAAAAGAAAATTTAAAATTAAAATATTTAATCCAGAAATATATGAACGGAAATCTACAAAATTATCCTTCATATGTAATTAGAAACAAATAAAAAAAATTATTCCGAAAAACAAAATAATTTTTTAAGCGGAATTTATTTTTTACCAATCAATGTTGGATAAATAAAATAACTATGTATAATGTTTACTTACTGTTTTCATACAATTTAATAAGCGGTTCACAATTTTCCTAACAATTACGGTAAAAGGCTAAAAGGGCCAAAATATATCATTAATTTATCATATGAAAATGTAAGTTCTTGACTTATTTTGTGTTTGTTTTATGTAAACTGCATTAGAAATTATATGTAGGTTAATTTTTAAATAAAAAGATTATATCCAGATGTCTAGATTTTACATTATATCGAAATAAAATTAAGAAAATAAGTAAAATTTAAGTACAACAATTCATTTAAAATATACAGTAATTAAAAGTCGAAAAGTGCTTTCCTTACTACAATCACAGCTCTGAATCCATACAATCAGAAGAATATAATAAGATAATAAAAAGTTCGTACAACGTCTATAATCATCTCACTTTTTTGTCGATCCTTGCATTCTTATATAAATGCATAAAAATGACGAAATAACAGCCAAATTAGACATTGTAAAGATATAAGAATATTTTCAGAGTAAATATAGTACGAGATACTTTTCTTCTAGTAGCGACTATATTATACAAAATCAAAAATATACTTCTAAGGTAATCATAAATAGGTAGATGAGAATATCCTTTGCGAAATCCTCATTTCTTCTCGTTGCTTTTTCTTGAGTCTTCTTTGAAGTCTGTATTATTTAATCTAAAAATTAAAGTTCATTGTGGTGAAATATGTGTAAACAATAAAACTTTCCAATAATATTTAGATTATCATAATGCCTAACAATAATAACATGGGAATGTAACCAGGTTACAGAATGAAGCAAAACAAAGCAGTGAACAAATTTACTCTTCAGAATATTTTTTGAAAAAGCAAATAATAAAAAAGAAGATCCAAACATTAGGAGAACATATAGGGATTAAAACTATCAAAAGTTCTCCTAAAAAATGAGTACCAACTATAAGAGAAACATGTATAAAAAAAAAACAGAAACAGAAACTACAGAAACAGAAACATTTATATTAAGTATATTAAATTATGTAAATCTTGTGCAGCTACATGTCCCTCTAGATCTATAGTGGTGGTCCTTTTATTCGGTACTCTATAGGATCTTGTCCAATATCTGAAATGCCTTCATCCTGATAGAATCTGCACAAAGTTTTAGCAAATGCGTAGGCTTCTTAAGCATGTTGTGCCAACGAGTTTCCTCGTATAGTGTCATTATACTTCAACAGATAGTCTTTCAATTTTGACGTCAGACCTGTTAAGAATTCTTTCTCCTGTCTAAATCCTGGTGATCTTGTTCACAATTCTCGAGACTTCACTTATTGAGTCATGTGGAACTGTGTGATTGATTTGGTGAAGACACAAAAGTACAAGCTATTTAGGACGAGATAGAGGTGAAGATAAGTTATTTGAGCACTAAACATCAAAGAGTGGGGGAGGGGTAGGTTAATCTAGTGGAGAATTATCTGACAGGGCGGGTTATTATCAATTCGAGAGAGAGGAGTTATAGAATAAAAAAGAGTGCCTAGGGATCGGTTCTGGGACCAACGCTATGCAAGTGTGTATTCGATATGGTCTGACGGATAGTATGCGAGATTACGGTATACACCGACGATGTGTGTTTTTTTGTACAGCAAAGGGAGGGGCCGAGATAGAAAGGAATGCAGAGAAGATTATGCAGAAGATTGAGAGTTGGGGACTGGAAGTAGCGGAATATAAGACGGTGGGATTACTGGTAAAAGGACGAAGCAAGGCGAGGGACCTAAAGGTGATGGTGAAAGGAAGAAAAATTCGTATTGAGGAATCGGTGAAATACTTAGGGGTGTGGTTGGATGACCAGATGTCCTTCAAAAATCAAATGTTGAAGGCGGCACAAAATTCAAGGGTGCGGGCAGAATGTCTGGGGAGATTAATGGGTAATGTGAAAGGACCGGAGAAATGGAAGAGGAGAGTTATTGGTGGGACAATTGAACAGAGTATGCTGTACGGGGCTGAAGTGTGGGGTGAAAGAGCGGATCTTAACATAAGGATTAAGACTGTACTGCAGGTGCAAAGAGGGATTTTGCTGAGGGTAGTGCAGGAATACAGGACAGTGGCTAGTCTGGCATCGGCGGTATTATCAAGGTACTACCCATTGGACATGATTGCTAATGCAAAGAGGCGACGAGATAAGAAGTAGAGTGGTTAGAAGAGAAAATGGAGAGCAGGTGGGCGATTAGTAGTGGGGCAGATTGGATGGACCGAAGGTTTGACGAGGTAAATTATTTTTGACTCAGGTGCTCAATGGACATGGGTCAAGAGTAGGATATCTTCACAAGATTGGAAAAAGAGAGACTGGAGTGTGTGAAATGTGTGTAGTGGAGGATGATGTAGGACACGCGTTTAGATGCTGGAAGAATGAGGAAGTATTAAAGAAGTTGGAGAGTAAACTTGAGGAGGCGATGTATTGGGAAAACATGGTGGGCATAATGTTGAGGGGGAAAGAAGACTGGGAGGAAGTAAGTGGAGTAGTTCAGAGCATGGTTAGGGAAGGGAATGTTGTTGAGGTAGCGAGTGGCAGGAGTAAAAGGAGAGTGTGAGGGACCGCCGCCCGTCTTATAGTATGCTAAGGTAGTGATTCGAGACGGGGGTAACGGCGAGTTTCGAGGTGGACTCATCCCCTCCGGGAGGAACAAGAGTGTATCATATCAGTTCAAAAAACACATCAAGGACTAAGAATATAGAAGACTACCTATTCCTCATGACGATACTTATAACTCTGACATTACCTGCTATTTGGGCCTATGTAAGTGGAAGAGCCCCCTGGACACTGTGACTTTTGGTGGGCATCCACTGACAGGTCCTCCCGCCTCTCTCTTTCGGCTCGTTCTCTCTGTAATCTACAAAATAAAAATAATATTAATTAAAAGCTGTTCCATAACATTTTACACAAAACATCTTCAAGCTTTTTATCAACACTTACATTTGCAGTAGGTCCAATTGGATCATCCCAAATACTAAGTTTGCATAAAATATTCAAACATATTTAATGTATACATATTTTTTTAAAAAAAGAAATTTATATTATTCGAAAATAAGTATATAAAGTGAGTGGTTGATGTGCGTTATGTTAAACGAATTAAACCTATCAATGAAAGAAATATCTAGTCATTAAATTAATTATAAAAAATAAAATGATCTAATAAAAATACAATACGTTTATACTATACTATACTCCACAACAATTGAAATTATTTAGAAGAAAATTGACAAGTTGTGAAACTAACAACCACTACTCCTAATATTAAAAAAAATAATGGTGTGTCCACCCTTTGATCGCCTTAGTGCTCTAAATCTGTTTGGAAGATTTCTTAATAAATTGATGCACTGGGAAAAGTTATGGATGTTTAGGTCCTTCCTGTCACTGCCTTTCCCAAGCCCGAATAAAGTAGTAAGGAACGACTGTCCCAGCTGTCGTGTCATGGCTAAGGGATTGCACCAGGTTTTTCTCAACGGCGCCAGATGAGGCTTGCCCTTGTCCGATCTACCGCTGTCCGTGGTCATGTCTCGGGTTCAGCATGTGGGTCTTGACGTCACCCTCGTCAAAAACCTAAATCTAAGGTAAGAAACCGGGCAGAAGGATACATTGCTAGAAAGAGAACTAGTCGCTACCGTTAAATAGTTAAAAATTAATGAAAAACACGGAGAAGTCCGTCTGGACAAAAAAGGCAGTGGGGAAAACCTGCGCCATCATCAGGTAGGAGAATTAGAATCCACTTCGAAAAAAGTGGACAAGATCACCCCTAAGGATAAGGTTGAGGCCAAATCTCGCAGAAAACTACCATTTTCTCTTCCAGAAATGGGTGGGAAAGAGAAGCCCCGCTAAGACGAGGCCTCAGTGGGGCAGGAGTTAGGAGGTACCTCCGACTTCTTCATAACGGCAAGTCACCTGAAGAAACAAAGAACATAGTCCTGCTTGAAAAGAAGAAGAAAGGGGGAAATCCCTACTCATGCGGTAAAGGTATCGCCTAAGAAAAACCTGCAGGGAAAAAGAGACAGTGAGTGTATCTCACCTTCCAAAGAACCAAGGGAAAGAGATAAAAGATAGTGGTACACCCCTGGAACACGAACAGTATATGTACATATCCGAGCTAAAGACAATAATAGATGACAAACTCGTATAACACACCTGGGAAGATTTCTCGGAGATGCGACAAATCTAAATAAAAATAGTCTAAAAATTCTTGCAAGGTTTCTAACAGGTCATTGTCACCTCCGAGAACACCGAAGGAAACTGAAACTAGAACAATTAGAAGAATGCAGATTCTTTAGGGATAAGGAAGAAACTCCAGAATACCTACTGATTGGGAAGCGGTAGCGGGAAGCCATGCTAGATATCTCGGATACCATAAAGTTGCAGAAGGTGATTTACATTTCCTGGTCTTCTTTAAGACCATATGACTATACAAGGTGTAATAATTTGAGACTACCAACAAACAAGTTATTGTCTCATTAATTAAGCCGATCCTATAAATTATGGAAGATGTGAATTTTGGATTTCTTCTTGCTGTCAGGGCTACAAAACGGTGTTGCATAGGAGTTGTAGCCTCTTATCTTCATCTTTTATGACTAAACAACTAATTGCTCGAGCTGCATTTGTTCTAAACTCTTTGCAGCATAATATTTTTGTGAATAAATATTTACTTATGTCAATATTAGGAATATTAAAATTATCCTCTCAATTAACCACAATTGTTGAGGAGTGTAAATTAGAACGTATTAATACTTAATAAAATTTTAAACATTCAATGGTTTCATAACAAAGAATTAAAGTTAAGATTCTATTACCGATTATTAGTAAGTAATTAATAATCAATACTTCCACAAAAAATAGTTATTGATAAATGTTTAATTACTTTAATACTTTTAAATCTATTTTTCTATTATTATTAAAAAACTACTTACTTATTTTTTGACTGCCTCATAAACTGCTGAATCTTTCTTGCAGCTTGATGTTGTCTTCTTTGTGAATAAGTGCGTCTACGAAAAACACTTGGTTAAAATTATAATTAGACATTACATAAATATTATTATTTATCCTTGTAGTGAAATAAAATTCTTTTACCCTAGCGAAGAGTAACAGTACTTTATTGTCCAATAATATATACTAGCGTAGATTTAATTAGACTTCATTAGATTTCGAATTTTGCCAATTAGTCCAAAACCAAATGGTTTTGAATTTTTGTAGCCCGTTATATCGTTAAGTCTTCATAAGAACCAAGTTTTTCCAGTGGTAAAACGTTGTAGGTTTGCATTGTTGTGATCAAAGTCTATTGATTCGGTATTTACGAGATTGGCAGTGGACATAACTATGTTTTGGATCCCATTCGAGGGACCTTTTTTAAAATCCCCTTGGTATTAAATGTGACCATGAGCATTTGATATATATGTATTAGATACATTCTCAGGAGAGGATAATGTGGTGTATTGAAAAGTGGCGAATATTTCTGCCATCCTTTTGTAAGTGGTTCCTACATCATAAAAGGAAAACTAGAGGTGTAAAAGTGAAATTTTGGCTTGTTTTCAAAATAGACTACAAGCATTAGTTTTCATCAGTACATAAAACTACCTAGTTTATCAAGTGTTTATTAAATGAATCTTTGGTGTTTTGAATGAAATCGTTGCAATGATTTCTATAGTTGTAACGGTTCTCGAGAGTCGATTTATTTAAATAATTTCTGTTGACTCTATTTTTCATAAGTTTAACTTCATAAACACAAAATTGAGTTAAGACGTGTTTAAATTTTAAGGTAGTAAAAGATTCCTGCCTGATAGTTTCTGGAATGTTAGCATATATTTTGGTTAGCACAGAAGTAACAAAGCTACTTGACTCTAGTTTTACGATCCAAGGTTACAGCATTATAAAATGATTTTAAACTTTATGCAAATTCATAATAAAGAAATGGAATATCTAAGGTGACTCTAAGTAAAACAATTTTGATTTTGTTGAGATAAAAGTACTCTAACGTTTAAAAATAGAGATACATTTTTCCAAGGAAATATCTAGGAGTTAATACTGAATGAAAACCTTATTACAGGCTTAGTGCCACCTTTTTTTCAATTGTATAGTTTTTAGATATCGTGGCAGGCAGTTGGCCTTTTGACATCATAGATGATGATATAGGGTATCTATGAAATTGTCCCTCTGTGGAGGAGATTTATAAACTAAGCAAACAGGTTCCAAGATTAATAGTGCCAGAAGGATCAGTATGGAACCGGAAAAATCCTAAGACAAATATTAGAATCGAGAACCACTTTAGAAATAAGAAAAGGAGAGATCAGAAGCAAATGGCTTAGCTATATTGGAGATATAGGAAAGGAAAACAGGAAATAGTATTGAAGATCAAAAGTTTTATCACAACTATAACAACCTTTTACTACATACTATTTCATCTCATATTTATGGTTGATAAAAATCAGTTGTGTGTCTATAAAATAATTCAGATAGATCTATGCTAGTATATTGTTAAAACAACACAGGTATCTAATTTAACATACAACCACTGACTAAGTGTATTACTGATTAAAACGCTTTACATTTAGTAAGTAGTTTAATAATTTACATTTTCAAAGGATATTATAGCTACTAAAATGTATGTACACTTAAAACTAATACACGAGCAGGGGGTAGTAAAGTTAGTTAGGCTATGTTGAAGCTGGTGTTAGTAAATACAAAAACAACAAATAATTAAAATACTTAAACATAACATTTAGCAGAATCTAAATTAATTGAAAATAAAAGAAGTGTTCTTTTATATGTAGTTATAGAAATACAAGAAATACGGCACTGTAGATAGTGCTCATTTCACAAATCAAAATCATATACACAGAGTCGCAAAATCTAGGGATATTGCTTTAGATTGTAAAATTTTCGAGTTTTATTTTAAATGGTAATACATACATAACCCAGTTTAGTAGTTACCCACTCTGTGTAAAAATTACTAGTTTCATTCATGAATAAAAGTGAAATAATAATACTCTGTAATAAAAACTAATGAAATTCTTGCGTTCAATTCACAAAAAAAACAACACCTGATTTTAGTAATTCATACGTCCTCCTCAAACATTCAGAACAGCGCGACTTATGCGTGGCAAACCAAAAATTAAGTTGTCTATGTCTGCCTGAGCAATAGCATTCCAGGCGTTCGTGGGAGCCAAAAATAACGTTTGCGGATTATTACTATGTCTTCGCATATATATCGTACTTGCTGGAGCATATCACATATTATACGTTCTATCTATGGGAATGATATCCGGAGAATGCGGCAACATGAATACTGTGCTCATCTAAGAAGTCCATTGTGAGTCTGGAAGTATGCGGTCGATCATTATTGTGCATAAACAAAAGGCAGGATCTGCTGTATATGGATGCCAATTAGTTGTAATATGGTATCACCGTACGAGATACCCGTCATAAAACCCTCCAGTAAAATGAGATCAGTTCTTCTGCCAACACTATTACCTCCCAACCATGATTGTTTCGCCTTGGTAAAAATAGACTTCCTGGGCAAATGCAAAACGGTTTATACGGCTTGGTTTTCTCCAAACACGTACTCGTCTCGAGTCTGGATAAATTCCAAATCGAGATTCAACACTGAATAGTATGTTAGCCCAATTGGCTTGTGTTTGTACACTAAACAAGCTCCTCGATTTCCTCGCGTTATTGGAGGAACTTTCACAGAGGTTGCTCTCATGCAATCTACGACGCGCTATATCAGCCGACACTTCCACTTGGTGAACCGTTTGGAGTCTAATTTGAAGCTCAGGAGCAGTAACATTTCGATTTCTTCTAGCACCTAACTGCAAAAACGGCCTTGCTTCTGGGTAATTATTCCACCACGACCCCTGTGTCTTTGAAGTACATCACCTACTTCGCTTTGGGTTGTATCAATTTGTCGTCTACTTGCTACATCCCAGCTTAAAGAAGTCCTACAGTTCGCAGTTAAATGCTTTCTTTCCCTGATTGCTAACACTATACACGACTTTCACAAACTGTAAACTCCACTGATAACAATAATTTTTAACTAGAAGTATTTCGAAGTACAATAATTGATTTTCATCACATTTTCTCCCGCTTTAGCTACAGTATCCCTAGATTTTGCGGTTGTGTGTATTATGTTAAAAGACCAAGTCATTTGATAACACATGTATTAGGTATTGATTTTTGATATTAAATTATTACCACTGCTTTTATATATCGAATATCGAAAAACAAACGGCCTTACTAAAAGTTTGAAATCTGAATGAAACAATATCTACTCAAATTTAATCTTTACAATGCACACAAATAAAATAAAAATTTGTTTGCCAACAGCATTATAAAAGAACACTAAATTATAAATAAAACCACCACCCACAAATTATATAGAGTGTATTTTTCAATCTGATGTTTGTCAATTTAATTTAAATATAAAAACATTTGATGATTAGTTTTATTCAACAAAAAATATATGTTTTTTCAATAATAATAGATTAAATAATTCAATGTGTATACTATGAACTAATCTTGAAAAATAAATTATTTTATATAATAAAAAATATGATTGAGATTTATTTGGAATAGAGCATTATTTTATTTTTAGTTTATAAACTGATACAAAAACACTAAATATCTATATTAAGTAATATTTTTTAAAATTTTGAAAAATTAATTAAATGATATTTTATTTCTTCATGTTCCGAATTGTTTCTTATACTTTTATTAATTGTTATTGTCCTAATATTTTGACAGTTCTCTTTATTTTATTTTATTTTAATTTTTTAATTCACAGTATTATTTTATTTCAAATAAGATAGGTCATCCTATTTCAACTTCAGGGTTTTTATTTATTTGATTTTTATTTTCTAGGCTTTTAAATCTTTTTATTCTACTTATATCTTCAATTCTTCTTGACCTAACCCCTTCTTTCTCAGTCAATAACTCCTTTCCACTTTTTCGTTTTTTTCTTCAATGCAATCTTTATTTTAGTTCTTTTTATGATTTTTAAATTAAATTTCGTTTTTTTAATCTGTACCTAATTATGATATTTCTTTTTTTTGTTATAATTTGCAACACATCAATTTTTGCAAATCCCTGACAATTCTTATCACTTATTTAATCAAACCCCCACATCCACCATTTCGTACTTTATATTTTATTTTCAGTTATTTTAAAATATAAATCCAGGTATCTTTAATGTTATTGCCAATTTTTATAAAACTTTTTTATTTATCATGTGTGTTTTCCATATATAAAATATTTATAAAGATAAAATTATTATTATTACCATCAAAATATCAACTTGATCAATAATAAAAACATACACAATTAATTTTGGGGAATGAGCGAATACCTTAAATTCTGACAACTCACAAACTTATCTTTTGACGTATCTTTAAATGACAGATGTTCCTGTTACCTGTTGGTACTACATCAGATGAAACAAACTCCATAAAAAAAAACCCTAACCATCCAAACTTACTTCAACCCTGCCGTGGCAGGAGTCCCTTCTCTACTATTTCTCCCCCCCTGCTCCTTGTAATTTCGATAATAGTTTTGAATGCACACAGCAGCCTCTTGGCTTTTCTTAAACCTTTTATGTTCACAGTAGGAGCGGTAACCATTCTGAATCACCATAGCAGCATGAGTCATTTGTTTGTAGTAAGCGTATTGCTTATAACGTCTATAGTAATTCTGGATGACAACAGCTGCTTGTCTCTCTTTATTTTGCTCTTGTTGTTGACGTCCCTTGTATGAACGATATGCTTTCTGAATTATTTTTGCAGCTTCATACAATTCCCTCTGTTCACGATCTAAAAAATTGAATGAATTAAAAATAATGTTAATATAAATGCAGGATCAATAATATTTTTACCTGATAATGTGAGATTTGAGAAATCGTTTTCAAAAACAGTACCAGAAGCTTGGAAGAACTCACAAAAGTCGGCCGTAGTAGGTGGTGGAGATGGAGAATCGAGTGTAAAGGAGCAAGGTGACTGCAAACAACTGGAAGAAGCTGGACTCAAACTAGAACAGGGTGTGCTAACATCATAGTATCTGAAACAAAAATATATTTCATAACTGGCCCTTATTTTTTGAAAGTGCATCGTTTTAAGCTCGGTTTTAAGGTAATTCCAGCACGAGACCACTTTTCGATATATTCTTCCCAATTTTATTTAATAAGTAAAACTACTTTTTTAATCGTTTCTTAAAATTTTAGAATTCTTGACCGTTTAGTTTGCGAGATATTGGAAACATGGAATAATGTGTGTAATGTTTGTAGAATAGGTTAAAAGATATTTAAATTAAAATATTTATTTTGTATCCAATGTTTATTTTACAGTTTATTGGGATCTGGCAACGCTGTACGCATCGCTGCTCCGAAATTGTAATAACATCTGAAAAGCTCTGGAAAAACACCGTTGTTGCCAATGTATTAACCGGAAGTTTTGCTACAGGGTTGGTATAGCAAGATACGTGGGTTTTGACCTTGTGTATCACGTGTTCTAAAACACCTGAACACCCTGGATACTAAGCTGTACAACTTGTGATATAGAACCTAGAAACCTACGAAACCTACGATGTCTGTTCCTAAATGAAACGAGAAGGCATCATTGCGGGCTGTCACCACTCACGCTTACGTGAGAAACAGGAATCGTGACTCCTGGAATAAACGTTCGAAAAGTTGGATTCGGCCTTCACGGCTATCAGTTGTTGATAATGAGAGTTTTTTCCGTTACAGGGTTACATCGGATACAAAACTGTTACAAAATGGGGAGGGGGTTTGTAACAGTAGTAGAAAATAGTATCTTACATAACAAGTGTTGTAATGAGGCCGTAAAAGGCATCATTACAACACGAGTTTTGTACTATACTTTTCCTACTTCTGAAAGTCTGACAGTTCAGAATTTTTTTTAATTTCAAAGCTCACTTTATACTTTCAAAGCCGACTTTATGAATTCAAAACTTTTACAACACCCCCCTCCCTATTTAGTAACACCTACTTTTTATAAAAGTTTTAGAAGTACGATTTTCAGTCGTATAAACTGCATGTTACAAAATGGGGGGGGGGTTGTAACAGTAGTAGAAAAATATTTTTACGAAATAATTTTTACTATTTTACTAACAACATAAACTCTACTGACAGCAACGTTGCCAAATCACCGTAACCAAAAATATTTCACAGTATGTGTGAGTGTCTGTGAACCGAGGCTTCCAGTCCCGCGCTGGAACTAGGTACCTTAGGAACATTAAACAAAGAAGTGAGTGAAAAAGTTTAACGAACAAAATAAAACTTACTTTTAACACAAATAGCATACAAAATTTTTTGTACAACTGTCCTGTAAAATAGATTTATAGAATTTAATATTTATATGAAAACACATTTCCATATATTTTGTCATGTAAAACATTTGCTCTGAAGTAGAACAGATGATGCCAAATCACCTGGTTAGCAACAAACAATATTGTTTACAGTAAAAATGAAGAACGATAATTGGGAATTATGGTGATAAATTTGAAAAAATTATTTTTTGTTTACTGCTAAGAATATTTTTTAGGCAGTGTTGAATATATTTTTAACACGTTACTTTGTAACTTGACAACTTATAATAACAGTTGTACAAAAAATATATTTTATTCAAGCTATAGCAAACAATTAAATACTTGCCTATAATTATTATCGGAAAATTCAAAGCTGAATTCAGTAGATTCAAAACTAGATGATGATTGATCCAATAATGGTTCCATAAAAACATCTGATAGCGTATCAGATGTTTGTAGATTATCTGAAGCACACGGATTCTTGTCCATCAACATTTCTTCGCTTTCATTCTAATAATATAAAAAAATATATATTGAAATATACAATTCATCCATAGTTTTTGTTTTATTTTTTAGTGTCATTAGAGTATGTTTACCTTGATTCTTTCAGGCATTGCAGCAATGATTTGTTCAGCCAATGTCAAAACTCTAGCATCTTGCTCCCCTTAAATAATAACAAACTATAAATTTTTGTGTACTTAACCCATATTTGTATTTATGATTAGTTTAATGGAAAGTATTTACGATTTTCGTGCATTTATAAGAGCTACATTGTTTCACATAGATTTAAAAATACCTTATCGCTAAAATGTTCACTTTTAATAGCATATAATAACATAAAAAATTAATTTCTTAATTTTGTAATGATCTTGTAGTCATCTCGGCAAGATATAAAAAACTACAAGTGGAATTATTGCATTCTTGGAAGGCGCAACTTTGTAGTTAATTTTGGATACTCCTATTACAGGTTATGTACTGTTCACTTATCCTAAAGACTGCATCACATAAAACCAGAGTTATTGCAACCTTTAAAGCAACTTTAATAACACTTGAAACTAAATTAGAAACGATAAAAGTAACAGTACAAACGGTTTAGTGGCAATAAGGTATTTTTAATGAGCGAAAAGAAAGAACAAAAGTACTATTTAAAAGCAGAAGCAGCATAAGCATAAAAATGATTTTTTTATCCGAAAAGTGTTTAGTTACTGATTGAGGACAAATCTTCATAGTTAAATGGCTTCAAGTTAGTTTTTTGTCAATATAGAAGTCTAAAACTGGTATAAAATTGTAAGTTATTAGGGAGTGCATCATATATATTTCTAGGACTAGGGTTGAATGCATACAGGGTGACTGACTAAACAGAGTAAGGATATACTAAATCCAGTCATAAAAAAACTCAGATAATTTTTATGACATCTCTTGAAAATTAAATGTAACAATAGTATGTACAGTTGATACAATATAAATTGTGATCTACATGACCAATGTTCAAAAAAGTAATCTAATATTATTGTACCAACACAAAATATTTAGTTTCGTTTTTTTTTGGTTGAATAACCCTTTAACCATAGTGCACTTCAGCTAAATTAATATTTTAATATATACACGTAGAAATTATATTTAAAGGTTTCAGCTAGTATAGCTTCTTTTATTCAGTAGTTTACAATATTACATTATTATAATAATGGAATGATTCTATTTTTGGAAGAAGAAAGTTCAAAAAGGAATAAAATTAAATAACAAACATGAACGTGTACCTAATTTTGAAATTCCAAGCTGTTGTTACAATATTCATAATACTTTTTCATCTTTTAGCCTATTGCATTGGGAAAAAAATGCAGCACAAGTGCGGGGCCAGGGTGAAATTTTCAAACCATTGGAAAATGTAGTGCATTCATTGTGAACCATAGTGATTATATTGGGACGTCAGTGCGACACTTTCTACTCCGAGGGCAAAAAGTTCCGCACGAGATCTCGTAATCGTGGGCCACCAGTTTCTACATAGAACACAAAAGAGAAAATTTGGCGGGTAGAGTAGAATTATATTTTCTCCCCGATCTGTGTTTTTATAACTTTAATTTTATTACTATGAAATAAAATTTACATAATAATAAAAAGTAGGAACTACTTCTTGTTTCGTCATATTTCTTTCTTTATGCAGTAATAATGATGAAGAACATTGTTCCTTGTTGTTTCAAAAAATACAATACAAAATAGCCTATAAGTATGTTGTATGAAATAGATAAAACCACTACATATATGCTTTTATTATTGGTTAATTTGAATAAATAGTTTCCACATATTCCAATGCGTATTTATTCTAAAATGGGTTTCTGGAGTCCTTTCAGTCATTTTCTAATTATAAATAAAAATTAACATAAATATAAAATTCTACAGAATTAGATGATAAAATTAGGTCAACATAAAAATGTTAACATAACCACAGAGTAATAATACAAATCAGAGTACCGACTCTATATGGAGGGGGTAAGCATCCATTTTCAGGTATCGCCATGACACTTTGGGAGTATCCATAGCCGTCGCTGTTAGTTTTTGTTAAGGTAGGCAGTTGGTTGTATGTGAATAAATCAGTGGTGGCGTTTGTATTGTGTGGAATAGTGCATTCAACTATTTAATTCAGGTACACAACACTGCCAAGAAAATGCGGAACAAATTTTACTTCCATTAAAATAAATACTACTGATGCATGTACTCCTTCTCGGTGTTCTGTATCTGATAAAGAGACTATTTTACTTAACGAAATGGATTATCGTAATAATACAGATATTTTAAAATCAAATGCTGAACGTTTTGCATGTGGATATTTAATAAAAAAAATGTTTACAACAACATACATGTCCTAAATGTGGGCATTATTCCAAATCAATTGAAAATTTAGATGATTCAGCTTTATTATGTTTATTTAAAGCATATAGAAATAAAGATAATAGTGTCTATGGAAATCTTTTAATGCATGGTAATAGTTTTATTATATTTATTGCTAAACTAAATAATATTTTTGAAAAACTATTTGAAGAATTTGCAACGAAAGATCACGTTCTTCAAACTATAATATATAATAGCAGTAATGAAACTTTTATACATCCTTGTACAAATTTTCCGTTACTGTATGTGAAAAATAGTATATTATTCAATATGCATATAATAGCCATTACATGCGAGTAGAATACTATACTTTGTTCATGACTTTCAAATAAAATTTACTAGTAATTATAAAAAATCTTTATTTTATGAAGTAAAGTACAATGTTTTAGCAGCATTATCATTTCTTATTTAGCACTATTTAGCAAAATTACAAATCAATCAAAAAGACTGCAAAGACAAAGAAAATTGCAGAATAGCATGTAAATAAAAGTGTATGCTACCGTGTTATGAACAAAGAATATTCTCATACCAAGTTTAGACATACGTGCTGTTTTGACGTCATACAGTGTATGATGGTTCATTATTCACTAGTGAATAATGGGTAACATTATACTTGAGCAAGCACATGTATAATTAAGGTTTTATAGCACGGTCGTGGACAAATTATATTTTAGGTTAAGACTATACACTACCATTAAGTGTATCAACCGACATTTCAAAAGCTGTTAATGTCTTTTGTTTAATTATTGATACCCTTCCTTACTAATGAGGAAAATTGCGTGCAAGTACGGGTTTTATTTATAATAACCTTTTTTTTTAGTACTACCCTGAGCTTATACCACAAAACAGAATATTGGTTAGCACAAAACAGACTAACTAATATTCTGTTTTGTGGTTTATACTCCCAAAAAATGGCGGCTCTTGTCTTGTGAACATCAAAGGAGCCGACAGCGAGTCGATACTCTGATGATTTGTATTACATACTCTGTGACATAACCTATCAAATCAATATGAAATTTGACACTCGCCCTCAAGGCTAAATGCACAATCCATTGACATTACACCAGTGCCGCTTTTAAACAGTGTCATTTTTGCACCGTGTCAAACTGTTTTTCCCAATGGAATACGCTATTTGTAAGGAAGTGAAAGATATTTAAACTTCTAAAGCAACCACCTAATAGTGGTAATTATTTTCTGTTTTTAATTAATTTTCAAATTGCGAACTCTTTAATTTTAATACTGCAAATTTTATTTATGGATCAAAAATAATTCATACATTCAGGAAATTTTTTATTGGGCAAAAATGTATATATATTTTTATAGATTTTTATTTTTACAGATTTTTTTAGACATTGGTCACGTGGGTCGAGATTTATATTGTATCGACCATAGTTAGTGTCGTAAACATTTATTTTGTTTAAGGTGCTATATAAACATTTATGGTTCAATATTTTTTGACAATAAAAGTTGTATATACTTAAGTGTCCATTCTTTAAATAGAGAATATATAAGCAGCTTTGTTTTGGTAGTTCTGAACAACATTTTTGTGGCCTTCCAAGCAAAATTAATAAATTAAATAAATATTTATTGTAAAAAGTTATATTTAAAATCTATCAGATTACTTTGTTTACCTTAGAACTGATTAACCGGTACCCTGTATAGGAAAATAACTATTCATTTGTTATTGTAAAATATTTTTGACTAATTTACCCATATTTTAAATTTTAAGTTTTTAATAATTATAAATACAATACAATAAAGATTTTTTTTAAGTTTTGAAATATATTTCTTCTGTAGCCATTGCAG
The DNA here is from genome assembly GCA_035357415.1 of Ophraella communa. Classification (NCBI taxonomy): domain Eukaryota; kingdom Metazoa; phylum Arthropoda; class Insecta; order Coleoptera; family Chrysomelidae; genus Ophraella; species Ophraella communa. The sequence continues at coordinate 25,035,986 of CM068992.1, read as the reverse complement.
TGATAGAATCTTTTTTTAATTTACTGATATAAAAAGTATCGATATTGTACAATAACGTTAACATTTAGAAGGACAACAAAGAATAGAATTGTAACAACAGTGAAACAACACCGAAGAGACAACAAACAGACCATTTAAGGCACTGACCTACAGTACTGTTGGGGAGCTCATTCTCATCGTCCGAAACACCTTCTACGTCTATCAGTGGACTACTGCTTCGTTGGCCACTCCCTATTTCGCCTATATTATTGTTTTAAAACACAAATCAGTCAGTGCTAATAATATTTTATAACAATTTAATTTACAATTTTCTCTGGAGTAGACAGTAGTTCAAAGATTGTTATTTGTATATTGGAAACACTTTTATTATTAGATACCTACGCTTCATCAAGTTGTACCAAAGAAAAAAATTGTAGCCGTAATTAAAATATAAATCGTCGTGTACCGAGGATAACATTAAAACCCAAGAATTTATTGTTTATTAAAATTTAATTAACACAATAAAAGCTGTCATAATAACTTCCATCTTACCGTACTTTCATTGTTGGTTATTTGAATAAAGATAACTACTAAAAAGAGACTCTCGGCAACATTTTGTTGTTTATAAAGGTGCTTTTGTATTCTTATAAATTTATAAGTATAACTGTCCTTCCTTGAATAAAAAAGAAGACAATACATGGAAAATAAAAACTACCAAAATATTCACATGGTCCTTGGAGTTTCTAAAATATAAATTATAAAGTATATTGTTAAATATGCTTATATGTAAAATTTTCATCATACTGTACCTACCTAGCTTACAACAGAGTTTTTGTTTATAGGTAGCGATGGTTAACTCATATTTTTAATAAATTTAAACTTATTGAACGGATGTATTTATATTTAGAACAAATATAGACCTATAGTTTATTTTTATAATTCAACATTAGATAATTATTGTAAACATACTATTAATTTTGTTACAGTAACAAAAATAAAAATGTTTCCAGTAAAATAACGATCAAGAACAAAAGTTAGTCTAAATAAGACTTAATATTATTCTCTAAAAATACAATGATTTTTTTTAAACGAAAAACTCAATTTTAAAGTAAAATAAATATAGCATTTCCAAAGCCAAACTGAATCACCGACTGAATTTATTGTTAGTATCTAGAATTAATTATTGTTGAAAAGTTTTGCCAAGTATTTTGGCTCAGTCTATGCCAATAAATTCAGCGGAATTTACTTTTTCATGCATTTTATTCCAAATTTTAATACTTACCCGCGTAAGTTACAACTTCTACAACAACTAGAAAGTAAATATATACTTACATAAAGCAAAATCCATCTTTTTGTGGGATTCCAAACTCTCATTATCAAATGAGTTATCTTTTAGATTGGACGTCTGAAGAGGTAAAGACATACTTCGATCAAACCTAGAAAATATAAGTAATTAGCTGGTAAGTATAGTCAAAGACGTTTCAGAACAAAAGAGTTTTCTAATCTAATTATAACGATGGTATTTTATGCAACTTGTTGTTTAATTGTATTTATATTTTCTTTTGTTAATAGCTCTTCTTTCGGTCCAATTCCGTTTTTCAAATTATTTCGCGTTAAATATAAATACTTTTCTTCCATCGCAAACGCTCTCAGATAACGTCCTCTCTTTTACAAAATGTGTCTTGTGTTGTTTCCGAAACTTAATGAATGAACTAAACTAATATTGAATTTACATATTGTATGTTGCGCCACCTAACGTTTAACACGTTAAAAAGTTTGTGACGTTGACTTTTATGTAAAATTTTGTTAATAGAAGCTGGTAACACTATGTTACATGTTCATTTGCTTTATTTTTCATTTGTATAAGAAATTTGTTTTCTTACATTATGTTTTTTGAACTAATTCCTTTTTTCCACAGGAAATACCCTGTCAGAATTATTTTTATAATATCCCCAGGAGTACTTTTTTTTGTTCCATTCTTTTTATTTGTCCTATGATTTACTTACACATATGTCCAAAATTTTGGAATAATGGAATATTTCATTTTTTTTATTAATTTTTATAAATATTTTTTTTATACAAGTAAACATCATTTTGCTACAACTCTAACCAATACTAAATAAAGTCAGATAAACACACAACAAAAATGATTTATTCTTTTGAGGTGAAAAATGTACAATATATTACAAATTTTTTTAAATAAATTAATAAGCAAATAAAATTAATAATCAGTATTTCCTCCATGGGCCTGTATGCATGACTGTAGGCGACGTGGGATGCTATCGATTAAATGGTCGAGCTGGGCTTGCGGAATTCTCTCCCATTCATCACGAGCAGCATCTTTCAGTTCTCGTAGAGTTATTGGGGGAGGGTTTCGCTTCTTAATGCGTGTTTTAAGAATGTTCCAGGCATGTTCAATGACGTTCATGTCAGGGGAATTTGATGGCCATCTTAATGTGGATATTCCTTCTTCTTCAAAAAATTTTGTACTGCAGCTGTTCGATGTGGAGGTGCATGGTCATGCATAAAGACAAATCCATCACCTACCGCCCCCCGGCGATGTACACAGCACCAGTGATTATTCTCTCCAAAACCAGAAGAGTCCGTGTACCCCTCATAATACCACTCCAAACCATAATACCTTCAAATGGAACACGTGGTTCGGCTGTTTCTAATCGGGCTTGTCGTCCTGGGGCCCTCCAAACTAGCGTTCTTCGCGAATCAGAAACCAATCCAATTCTTGATTCATCAGAGAACATCACGTAATTCCAGTTAGGACCATTGTGTAACATTTCTTGAGCCCATTGCAACCTTACAATTTTCTTAAGAATAATGAAAAACTCTTCGTTTTACCAAAACTTCCAATATTTATTTAAAAAATTGCTTTATTAACTTTAATGACAGCCGTTTCGCTAGACTTAGCATCGTCAGATTGACATATTGAAGTTACGTTTTGTTTGTTTGTAGCTAGGTACCTGATGTTTATTAGGTAGTTATAAGGCTAGACCAAGTATGGAAGTAATAAGACATAACAATATTATGTTATGAGCCCTAAGGGATTATCCTGGATGTACTTCTCTCTAAGATCAGTATAACTGTGCAATAATATAGAAAAACCAGGAAAAAACTATATCATGCTGATCTTTACAATAACTTAATATATTTGTGTTACAATTACGTCTTATCTATGTATAAAATGAAGACTTAATCAAAGCAAACACTTTAAAAGTGGAGAACTTCCCAGATTTATTTGTTCATTAACAACTTTAAATTGTGGATCTGCTAGATGTCTTTTTATTTCAAGTTCTTTAAGGAAATCTAAATTTTGTTTTTTATTACAAGTGTGTAGTATTTGGATGTCATTGATATGTAAGAGTGAGGTTGGATGTTCAAGTAGGTGTTTTGCATAAGTTGACTTATCTGGTTGTTTTAATCTATATGCTCTTAAATGTTCGTTAACAAAATTTAGATTTCCTTGAAGAACTTGAAATAAAAAGACATCTAGCAGATCCACAATTTAAAGTTGTTAATGAACAAATAAATCTGGGAAGTTCTCCACACTTTTAAAGTGTTTGCTTTGATTAAGTCTTCATTTTATACATAGATAAGACGTAATTGTAACACAAATATATTAAGTTATTGTAAAGATCAGCATGATATAGTTTTTTCCTGGTTTTTCTATATTATTGCACAGTTATACTGATCTTAGAGAGAAGTACATCCAGGATAATCCCTTAGGGCTCATAACATAATATTGTTATGTCTTATTACTTCCATACTTGGTCTAGCCTTATAACTACCTAATAAACATCAGGTACCTAGCTACAAACAAACAAAACGTAACTTCAATATGTCAATCTGACGATGCTAAGTCTAGCGAAACGGCTGTCATTAAAGTTAATAAAGCAATTTTTTAAATAAATATTGGAAGTTTTGGTAAAACGAAGAGTTTTTCATTATTCTTAATAAGATGGACTTCCAAAAAGTTTGTCTTGAGATATTCAGTCCTTCAAGTCTACCAATTTCTCTGGATATGCCACTTGTAGATTCCTGTCGATTTCTTCGAGCTATCAATGTTATCTGCTGGTCTTGTGCTGCTGTTGTATATCCACTTCTGCTACTTCTGGGACGATCCTTGTGTCTTGAATTTTTTTTTTAATTTTTGATACAGCACCCTGAGTAACACCAACAATATTCGCAATATCACTTTCACTAAAGCCCTGTTGTAACAAAGCAATTACTCTAGACCTATTAAAATATGATATCATATCTCTGGGCAATTTTAAACAGCTCAAATGAAATTTAAACAAGAATTGGAATAATGTGAAAGCACCCAAATCAATTAAATATGACCAAATTAATACAAAAACGAATCAAATTTAGTATTATTTTGATTTAAAAATGCTTTAAAATAAATATCAACAAGAGTTTTTAAAAAACCATAGGCGAAGATATATTATTTCTAAATATTCCAAACTTTTGGACATATGTGTATATTGTTGCATTAAAGAAATATGGTTAATTGCTCATTTAAGTATTTAAATTTTTATCTAGTCAAGATATTTGTCTCCAAAATATTTGTTATCCATAACAAAATTTTTCAAAGAAATTCTACGTTTATTAAGCTTCACAAAATACCAATTCTTTAGTTCTTATTTTGAATGTGAATTAAATTAGAGTAATTCGTTTTTTATAAAAAATTTCAGCATTGCAAGTAGGTAAAATGTTTTTATCGTCCAAATAAAAATAGTTTAAAACTATATTTTACGTTTTCTTGTACTTTTTGTACTTCGTAAATTTTTTTTTCTTCTTCTTTGACACCAGTAATCATTCACAGATTAGACCAATTAATATTTCTGAATATTTAATTAAAATTTACTATATTTAGTAACCAAAAATTACACCTTCCTCTTGTTCAGTTATTTGATTGTTATAGAATATTACATCCAATGTTTTGTGCAGTTATTAGATATACAATCCAAGATCATGCAGATAATATTCCTATTTCAGTTTATTTTGGAAACTTCCTAAGGAAGGGTTCCAACCCCTAGTTCGTGGCAACAGAACGTTTCTGTGATATAGATATAAGAATATCCACACATCTGAGGAAATCTCCAGGGAATGAGACAATCCAAGGAACTTTTTTGAACCTTTAACCCCAAAAGATCAAATATGCTCTAGTAAATCCATACAAAACTAATTTAAAAAGTTTTACAGAAATACAGCAGGAAACTGAGACTAGAGCACAAGAACATGAGCCATCATGAAGATGCAGAAGGTGTTGTAATTTGAAACTAGCATCATATAAGTATTAGAGGAGGTACAATAGGTCTAAAGGGTCGCAGTGCAGTATCACCCATATCTAATCTAATCTAATCTACTCTAGTGGTGTGGAGCTGTGTGGCTGCGGTTAATCAAGTGTTGCAATACGTAAAATTTCTGGGTTCTCAGCTACAGGGATCTCGAAGGTCAATGGGAAGGCTGAAAAGTTGGCCCAAGTTGATAAGTTGACTCCAACCTATCTTTGAAATTCCAAATAGTACACTTAAAAATTCATATTATATCGGTAAATGATGAGAGATTACAACTAGACAGAGATAAGTCAAGCAGTTTATAAAAGGCCACTCCTAAAACTGAAGTTTCTAGAAAAACTGAAAGCAAGAGGCTACATGAAATTGCCATTATCAAAACTGATAAACTTCAGGTAAGGCAGGATGATGTGATTTAAAATATGGAAGCAAAATAGATCTGTAATGGTCGTAGTTTTTCAAACTGTTACGTAGGCCAACTTCTAATTTAATCTGTAGTTATTTGGCATATACGCCTGGGACGAGTTTCAATACTGATTCTTTAGAAGTAGTCTAAAATATTATTCTGTCAGACAGAAATTCATTGTCCCATTTTTAGAAACATAGGGTGGGAGGTTATACCTGGTACTGGTTGGCAGTGTGCCAATACTTCGTAAAAGTAGTTATGAGTCACACTATCTTATGATTTTATTTCTCAAGTTTTATTTCAATATAAAGTTTTATGAAAGTTTGCAGATTTACTAGAATAAATAAAAGAAGTAAAAAAACTAATTAAATTTTGAGAATGTGTAAAAATGATTTTATTTAAATATATTATGTATTAACTTACTTGGATAGTTTTGGTGTTTCACGTGAGTTCCATACTTTTGAACTCTTGGGTCTATAACATTCCGAAGCTGGTCCACAGCTCATATTGATTCCACTGTCGATCGACGGTCTCTTGACCAATTTTTGACCATTACTACCTCTAACACTTGATGAAAAATCCGAAAGCATGGGACTTGGAGCTGAAGTTAATAGTTTACTGTTGACATCCGAGTCTAAGTCGACGTTCAAAATCTTGAACTTGTTAATTTCGCTTCTAAAATGTCACAATATTATGAAAATAAAAACTAATTTAGCCTGTTAATCGATTAAAACACACTTCAGTAAATAAGGAACGTTAATATTTTATTAATAACAGAGTTAAAGTTAGGTTATGTTTTCTATCATTGGTTACGACCCAAAGAGTATACGCAAAGTTTACATCACCTTGTAACTGCTCCAGGCCTTAAGAATACACCATCATGAGATTTACTAGTTGAAGCTATAGAAATAAGAGATCCAATTGAACTGGCGGGTGATATTACTGTAGGCGACATGACTTCTGTGGAGGATTGATTCGATTGGAGCATCAAATTTGCTTTGTCTCTCCTCAATTCTAATTTTTCTATTTCTTTAACGAGATCTGTGTGATTAGTTACTCTGGCACATTCAAGAGCAGTTTGATTTGAAATGTTTTTCATATAGAGGGCGTTATGGTTCCATTTATAGAGCATAACTGCTGTTTCAATATGACCTCTAGCACACGCCCACATCTATAAAGTAATATTATGAGTTTAAATAATGCATAGAGGGTTGTTGAATTACTCACCAGTGGCGTAAATCCATCTTCATCTTGACTTAGTGCATCGACTTCAGTTTCAAGTAGTAAAGACGAATTTTCAGCTCGCCAGTGCAACATGGCGCATACTAAACGAGAATAACCTAAGGAAGCTGCTAGATGTAATAGCGTCATCCCTCTGTGGCTGGCAAACCATGAGACACTAAGTTCTTCGCCGTGTCTCCATATTCTCGACGTCATATTTTGGCAAAAGGTAACCAGCCTGTCTTCAAAATTTGGTTGTCCAAAAAGAGCCGTGTCTTCGACCTAAAAAACATAATGAAAAATTGCATTAAGAGACCATTCAGCTTTTTACATTCCATTTGCACGACACCAAGTAAAACAATACAACCAATAATATTAATATAGATAATTGTTTTGCTGTTGAGTTTCAATAAATGTATAGCCTTACATTTAAAATCTAATTGAGTTTTAATTAGTTTTTAATACGTAGAAGCCTGAAATGGTTCATTGCAGGATATTATCCCGGATTAAAATCAACTATGTAAAGGTATGTTTCAGGGTATACAGTATGAAATAAATTTAATTTTTAAGTTATTACCACATCGTTATCAACAGGTTCCTGTTTGATCTGCAGTCTGTCATCCATAGCTTCTAGTCTTTGAAGCAGAGTGAATTTAAGTAAATTATCATTACATCTTTCTACTTTCGGTTCAGGTGCAGCCACTTGTTCTTCTCTCGGTGGCAACTTGTACTCGAATATCACAGAGTTGGAAATCACATAGCCGTCGCATGCTACTTGTAAAGTTGCTAAACCAGCTTCGTGAGCTAAAACAGCACAAATGTCCAGTTAATTTTTTCATAAAGTTATCTATATAATCTTAGTAAATGTAACATTTCTGGAGTAAAACATATTTCATTTAAAATAATATAGTGTCTGAATCAATATAAAAGCAATAAAAGTATATTACTATTTTTTGTTTATTTATTTAATTTTAAAGATAAATGAACATATAAAAATTATTAAATTTTATGATAATATAAAACTACTAGTTTTTACCCGCGACTTCGTCAGCAATGTAGTTGACGTTGATGGCTCATCTAAATTCTGAAGGAGTTTTATACAAACTTTTATCACCTGTTTTACCCACTTCGGTATGGAATTTCAAAAAATCCTTTATTGCATACCGACGTGATGAAAGTTATCTACCGTCCAAAAATGGTGCTTCTACCTCTACGTTTGGGCTCTACTCGTATGTTAACAATCAATTATTCAATCAGTAAGTGAATCAATTTAGTTTTATATTTATAGACGGTGTGACACATCTGAATTCTGAAGGAGGTTTCATATAAACTTTTATCTCCTATTTTACTCACTTTGGTATGGAATTTTCAAAAATTCTTTCTTAGTACACACCTTCACCATGAAAGATATCCACCCTCCAAAAATGGTGTCTTTAGCTTTACTTTTTGGGCTCTAGTCGTATACCAATAACCAATCAGTCAGTAAATCAATTGCCAGATCTTGAAATTTTCACTAAAAGGATGGTATCGGTGTTTGGGCTAATGACGGTTGTTAATAAAATTTTTAGACTTTAAAACGGCCCGGAACACACTTTTTTTTAATTGCTCGACATTACAAAATCATAATGAATACTTGGCAACATTGCAAGACGCAAGCGTCAGTTAGATTATTATTTCTGTATTGCAAAATGTGTTGCCTAACTATCTATTTACTTGCAACCTACAATTTCAACCAACGATAATAAACTCAGTATGCACCAACATTATAGCAATTTTTAAACACTTTATAGCAATCTGGTTCGAGAACCAACAGTGTAGCCACTAAACTATAAGTGTGCTGTGAGTATAGCCACTACAGCACAATTATAAAATTTTGTTTCATTTCTTAAAAATAGCGAGTGAACGTGTGGTGCATTTTTCGAAGATTGTAATTCAGTTTATGTGGGTCAGTGCGGCCGTAGAATTGAGTACCGGGTTCAGGAACATAAAAATTTTATCAATAAGTATCAAAATTACAATTTTTTTAATCCTCCTTCACCTTTGCTAACCATATCCTTACAGAGAACCACTCACGTAATTATTTTGATGTTAAACTTTTACACAGTTGTGGTAAGAGTCAGAGAATGAATTTACTCGAATTCATGGAAATACACAAAACCAAGCTTGATGAAAATTTGATTTGCTTAAATGAACAAATCACACCCACTGATCACTACATCTTTTTAAATCTACCTAATCACATATTCAAATGATTTCAACATTTATCATACACATAGTAACTTTCAGTCACTGACTCTCACCATGTTTACTGTTTTAGTACAGAATTTTATAAAATTAAATAAAAAAGAAAAGAATTTTGAACACATATAAAACATTTTTCATACATATTGTTTATTGCATTCTTTACACCTAACATTGTTCAATAGTATTAGTTTAGTTTGATTTAGACTGTATATTTTTCATTGATGTTTGTTTACGACTACCTACTGTAAACTTTATTTACCCAGAGTCACAGAACCAAAATTTAACCTCACTGGCCTCTCTCTTCACACCTATCTTTCAACCTTTCTCATCCACTTCAATTCTTTACTTCGTGTCCCATGTTATCATCACTTCATAACCATAACGGCTTAGTCTACATTCTTCTTTCTCCTCAAGGACGAAACTTCATTCAATTCCCAAACTGTCACATTTTACTTCAACTCATTGTACAAGTATTAGTGGTTAAGTGAGTGAAATATTAATCCAAATTATTTGTCGTGTGTTATGGAGTTTATCGAAAATGTATATCTTCCTAAACCTAATCATGTCCATCTTGACATGTCTAAATGAATATTTTGCTGCTAATCAGTTTTTCCATAAGCAAAATTACGCATATCCCTCTCACTACCGGACTAATCGTCCTAAGATTTTTTCCGAATTTGACATAACGTTGACTACTAATTCCTTTTACTCGGACTTTACTTCTTCTGACTTTCATCTTTCCCTACACCTTGATTATTCCCTCCCCAACATTAAACTTTCACCCTTAAATCCCTTTCCACTATTGGTTTTTTATTCGAATTAGTGGGAACCCCTCACCCTCCATTTTGTATTGAATGAATGAGTTGCATCTATGCTAAAGAATATACGATTTAGGTCAGAGGTAACGGGATGTACCAATTTTAATAAAAAAAAGTGATAGAGGTACATAATTTTTAGTAAGTTTGATAAAGAAAGGCAACACAGTTTATTCATAACAGAAAACAAACCAATTTGTAACAATAATTATTTTATATATTTTTGTTCTTTTTGTAAGAAGATTAATTCAAACTTTGAATATTGTCACAAATAAATTACAATGAAATATATTTTTAAAAAATTATTCAAAGTCAAGATAGCAAGATATCGTTACAATTTTTATTAAATTCAAAGAAGCAAAATGAATATTTTTTATTTGTATTACTCCTATATGTAGTGTTTGGGGAATTTTTCTCAGAAATATTAAATGCCAAGTGGCCTACTGTAATCGGCTTAATACGATTACACCTATTTACAGATTATTCGATTATTAAGAGGGATTTTCCAAAGAATCCAGTTTTCTTAGAAACATTATCGGGAATATTATCTTAAAAGAAAGTAGGTACATTAAATCAGTACTTAGTATTAGTTCTTTGAGTAAAGTTGTATGAAGTTGTATGGTTTTCATAATATTGTAAACAGTTGGAATATATTTAAAACATTTGTTGAATGTTAATTGTGCAAGTACCAAACAATGTCGATAAGCCAAGGACCATCTAAACGACCAAAAACAGGTCCATTATCTTTAAATGAAAAAAACTCTGATATTGAATTGTTATATATCATTGAAAAACAAGGATCCAAGTGCAAGTGTTGATGATATTGTGGAATTAACGGCTGCTATGTTGTGTGTTGCTAAATCAACAATTTATAGATTACTAAAAGAAAGCAAGAATGGAACTCTTCAACCCCCTAAAACTCCTTCAGGCCGAAAACCAGATCGATGAGTCATTAAAAAAAAGACTAAGGCGTAAAGTCCATGAATTTTACTTACGAAAGGAAATTCCAACACTTGACAAAATTATGACATCATTGCAAGAAGATACGGACTGTACAAAATTCTCCAGAATGACATTATGCAAACTTTTGAAAGATGTGGGTTTCAGATATACAAAACATAATAGAAAATCTCTCTTGATAGATTAACCGGAAATAGTTTTTTGGAGAAGAGACTATTTAAGAAGCATTCGACATGCCAGAGAACAAAATTTGAAAATCTTCTACTTTGACGAAACATGGATAAATGCTGGATATACAGTTTCCAAATCTTGGCAAGATGAAAACATTAAAAGCGGAAGGCAGGCATTCGTGGAAGATTTGTCGTTAGGTTTGCAGCCACCATCTGGAAAAGGAAAAAGACTTATCATTGTCCATGTTGGAAGTTCTGAAGGTTTTGTTGATGGTGGATTATTAACTTTTATTTCAAAACGCACGGGGGACTATCACGAAGATATGAATGGGGATGTCTTCGAGGAATGGTTTGTTCAAATGTTGGATCTGATTCCAAAAGGGGCTGTTATTGTTATGGACAACACAAGTTACCATTCACGGTTACGAGAAGCATTGCCCACAAGTCGTTGGCGTAAAGCAGAGCTTTTGGAGTGGCTTATTTCGAAAAATATTAAGTTTCCAAAAGTTTCACTAAGGAAAGAACTTTACAGAATTGCAAAAATTAACAAAAATAAATACAAAACCTACATTGTAGAAGAAATGGCTTCTTCTCGTAGTATATCAGTTCTTCGACTTCCCCCTTATCATTGTGAACTTAATCCCATAGAATTAATATGGCCTCAGGTAAAGGGGAAAGTTGGAAAAAAAAATACTACTAAACGATGTTGTGAAATTGTTTGAGAGTGCTGTTACTAAGGAAAATTGGACAAACTGTATCGAGCATGTTATCAAAGTAGAGGCAAATATGTGGAAAATTGACAATATTTGTGATGATTTAATCGAGCCTATTATTATTAATGTCAACAACGATTCTTCCTCTTCCGAGTCGGATATAGAATAAAATGTAAATAATAAATGTATTCCAATAATTATTTCTTTTCATTTTTTATTATATTATAATTTAAAACGTATTTTTTTCCCAAAATACACACCACTGCATTGCGTTATTGCTTAATTGCTAATCCTTTAACAATGAAGAAATCCTAAACTTTGCTACAACTGAAACAAATACGGGGTCGATTTACCTGGTTTTTAGATTTACGGAAGAAATGTAATTTAAAGTAAGAGATTTATAAAAAATTTCATGGTGCTCCCTGTAAAGGTTTTGCATACTTAATTAGGGTTTATTACTCCTCGTACTTTTTGTACATACTATACATAATATGCATGAAAATTCCTATCGTGCGTTTTGTTGCGTTGATAATAGTTTGTTTAGTCATAATGAAAATGAAAATTCTACAATCAAGTAATAAAAACATTTGACTATACCTTGTCCAGAATAAATCTGGTTACACGTCAGAACGGGACTATGTTGCCAAGCATTTAAAATAGTAGTAGAATCTAGAAAGTGTCAAACAAAGTTTCTACAATATTCTTCTTTTTATTTGACTACAACACTACACCATATTTGAACGAATTGTATTTGATATAAAATCAATTACGAAACATTTCTTAAAGCACTTATTTATCTTTTGTAATAACTTGCGGCATACAAATTTCTATATTTACCAAGTTTACAGTGAATAAACATACTGATTGACAGTAGCAAACGAACGAAGATAGTCAAACGAACAGAGCGATTTGTTCACTTTGATGACGTGCAATTAAATTTATACTGGACAAGGTATAAGTATTTGAATTAATTCATTTTTGCACCGAAAATTATTGCAATGATCACTACTCCATCCTCCTTTGCTACGTTGAATTTTATCTGAATACCTTTCAAGGGAACTTAATTTTCGTGAGGGCTTTTATCTACACTAATAGAATTTTTTTATTGCAGATCAACTAATTAGCAATTAATATAATAAAAACAGTATTATTAAAACATAAATGGTAATCAATATAAACAATAAAATTGATTGTACCAACTTATTTTGTGAACACTAATCAAACAACATTTTATGTCAATCTGATGATGAAATTATCTTTCGATCTGTTATGATAAGAACCTTTGAATGTTGTTCTTTGGTGATTAATCTTATAAATAATGACGGTTCAGCTGTGTACGTAGAATAAACCGTGGAAAGTTTACAAGAATAATTGTGGTTAGAGGAAATAAATAGTCTTCAAAACAAGTCTGTTAAAGACAGGATATGGATGGTTTATTTTTGTTTATTAACACTCTTAAGCATCGCTGTAGCCATTCAATTTCCGTTTTACTATAAAATCCAATTTTGATCTATCAGTATCAGATGATTCAAATATAGTGGGATTGAAAACGAATTTTCTTTCGTAGTTTGAAAACTGTTTTTAGTTTTTTGTTTTTTGTTGAGTAGGTATTGTTTGTTTCTAAGATCCTTTTCTAAAAATAATTTTTATTCAAAATTAATTAGCAAAGATTACTGTTTCTAATTCTTCTATTCTTTTCGTACGTATAGAAGGTTCAAGACGATAAATTCATTATGTTTTGTTTGGTCGAGATCTGAGTAAAAGAACGTGTAATTTGGAATCATATCGGAGTGATACTGCTGGTGTCTGATAGGTTGATGTTTATATTATTTGATTTTGACGTGGTTGATTATCTTGTGATGTAGTAATAATAAATTAAGATAATTGCCAGCATTAATATATATTTAATATAAAACAATATAAAAAATATATAAAAATCCAAAATAAGTACAGTAGTCTATACTTCTCAAATGTCCATGGAACCGTCGAAAAATACAGAAACTCTTTTGAAGAAGCTCCTTGATCATTCTACCAAACTTGGTATACGACAGAATTGATATTAAATCAGCTGGACGTGAGTTGTACAATTTCGTAGCATTGTAGAAGAATCAGTTTTTAATGAAAACCGAGGAAGTTAGCAATATTTTTGCATATTTTTGCATATTTTTTGAAGGATATCTATTAGTTGAGTTTTCCCGAGATTTGCAAACCAAGCAAATAGACTCTAATACAAATAGAGCTGGAAGAGTTAGATTTTTGTACGTTTTAAAACATGACTTGCAATTGGTCCTACTAGCTAACCCAAATATACAACAAACAAACAAAGACCATAGCGACGGTGAGACTCAAATAAAGAGGAATAAGCTAATAATGTAATAGTGTAAGTTCCTTCGAAATAGTTTTAATCGCAAAACGTCCAGGAGATGATATCTTAGATAAGATATCGATATGCTCAAACCATTTAAGAGACACGTCAATGAAGAGGATTTCCAGAATTTGCTGTTTTATTTCTTTAGAAATTTGAAGGTAAGATTCATGTTTTAAACTATTCTCTATAATAACCCTTTTGCCAAATTTTTAACTTTTAAATTAGTTATATATTTTTTTAAAATTTGATAATTAAACTCGTGTATTTCACTTTTAAAGCGTTGTGTTCGTGTCAAATTTAGCAACAGCGGATTTTTTATTTACTTTTAGTAATCAAAACAATAAAATCAACTTAAGGAACTGCAATATTATTAAATTTATTGCTTTTTTGCTTTGAGTAATGTCGGACGGTCTCCTACTGAGACAATAAACTTGGCGGGATAGCCCTGGAAGCTAAAGTCACAAATTATACAAATTAAAAAGGAGAAAATCCGCTTAGTTTGTTTATGTTTGTTCGTTTCTTAGTTTTGGGCTTAGTTTATTTTACATAAGATTTTATTTTAGATAAAACACAGAAAATACATCAACTCCAAACAAGGCGAGCAATCAAAACAATGTAGCGTGTAGATGTCTATTTACATTCTTCACTGTTGGTGCGCTGCTGCCAATTCTTAAAATGTGAACAGGGAGCTTAACACCATTGCTTTATAAAGGAATATTTAGAAAATTATAAACAACAATTTGGCAGTTTCAAGAATTATACCTTAGGTTAATCACGATTAGGAATTATTTAGAAGGATAAAAAATAGGAGACTTCTCCATTACATGAGATGTGGATTAACAAAATCTTCTACTATTGGCTCACTTACCAGATACACACAAGTTCATCCGTTGGATATACAAAAGAAAAATTACACATTTTGTGGTTTTATTTTCTTGTCCAAAGCAGATATTCTTCGATTTTAGTATTTTTTACAGATATTATAGAATTATAAGTTTTGTTTTCGTTAGGTTTGATGTTATTTTGTATGCTTCCTTGCATAGAATCTTCCAATAAAATAAGGTACCTAACCACTTATAATTAATAAATGCATCTTATTAATTAACTGTTAATAAACACTGAGTTTCAAACACGCTTTTCTCCCAATAACTATTTCAATATCTCGATCTGGGTAGTTACAGATACTGTTGACCTATTTGTTGATATTAGTTTACGTTTCAACTTTAATCAAAATAATCACAACAGTAGATTAATTCTGCTAAAATCCCTTGCTATTAGCAATTATTGATTATATAAAAATATAACAACAAAACAAACATACTAAATACAAACAATGTGGGTACTCGGTCAAATAGAATATTTTTTCAACTCGCGTGATATTATAAAATTACCTATATGTGAACTAATGAATTACATGGCTTTATTTCGTTTCTAATGCAGTGTCGACATGAGGGTAACAACAAAACATTCACAGCTATAAATAGAAGTTCAAATATCAGTATCAATAATGTGGTTTCAATTTTAGTTTTGTTCGAAACATTTTAATTTTAATTTAATTGTTTTGCCGAATATAAATATTTGCAGAAGGAAAGAATGTTTAAAATTCTACTCTAAAAAAATTTTACATCCTGTAAAATGTATAATTTCAATTTTTATTAAATTTGCCTCTCTTTTTTGCGACAATGCACGGAGCACAACTCCCGCACGGCAAGGGCGGCAGTCATCATTAATCAGAACAAATTGCACCAAAAAATGGAAAAAAAATAAGCAAAATTGTAACGCTGTCCTCAATATTTGGCCATCATTCGTATACAAGAGAAATTTGGACTATTCAATAAAGAGGCAATGTCTCCATCGCTAACCGATAGTTGTATAGCCAGCACTACAAATTGTTCTTGCATACAAGTTGTAACTCATTCTCTTCCTCCTTCATGTCTGTTCGACGCTCAGTTACGTAAGGGTGCAATAATAGAACTATAACTAATAAGAACTTATTTATTCAGACAGACAGCAGCTCGACTGACAGACAACAACTCAAACTAAAAAAAACTGACAGCAATAATGACAAAAAACTCATTTTGACATTTCACCAGATTTGAACACCAAGTTCATAATAAAAATAACAATAATTACTATTACACTACTTCAACATACAACTTATACTAAATGCATCACTACAAGGCCAGAGTGAGGCCTCTCACACTATACTCCAACATTGCAGTAGGTGCATTTAGACAGCGGTTGTCTTCCTCTCGGCTCTAACAATGTCTATATGCTTCAAATTCAGTTGCTTTATACCGATTCCTGGTACGATTTATTTACTTTGAGACGCGTCTGGGTTATGCCTTGTCAAATCTAACGAACTAATTGCTGGTGCTGCATAAGTTTTAAACGTATTTTTGGTATAATGTTTTTCTGAATAAAGTTTTCATGATTTATTGATCACTGGTAAAGCTAATTAATTAATTAATAAAGTAGTTTAGTCAAGTTTAATAAACCTTAACCCAATCTGCAATATGGAGATGGTACCAGATGCAATTCAACCTAAATATAATTACCACAAGCCGTTTACCCTCCTATTCCTAGAAATAGATCAAATCTTATAATGGCTGACCAGTGTTGGTACACGGACGTCTGTAAGGCCGAGAGAGGTGTTGGGGCTGGGGTACATGGAGGCAAGCCAAAGAAGAATCTGAGTTGAGTAACCTATCGATAATTTTTCAAGCAGACGTTTTTGCAACAGAGATGTGTCTGCAGGAAATGCTTAAGCGTGGCTGCAGGAACAAAACTATAAAAATAATTTTCGATAGCCAGGCGGTGCTAAAGTCACTGGAATCAAATCGGTCGACTCCAAGTTAGTTTGGAAGTGCCATTCCTAGGCATAGGGAATAGCCTAGCCAGATGAACAATACGAACTGGGTAGATCGGAGTAGGTGTTCTTACTGGTTAGAGCTGGAGGATATAACATCCTGAAAAGCATTTGTAAGAGATCTCTCTAAAAAGATGTTCCAAGAGCTGCTGAATATGAGCAGATAGGACCTACTGACTGGACACAGTCGCCTTAATGGGCATGTGAAAACAATTAGACTGGCAGAGACTGTGGACTGCAAATTCTGTCAGGCTAAGGATGAAACAGCGGAAGATATCTTGTGTAACTGCTAAGAGCTAGACAGACTAGGGATCAATAGATTTGGGGGGTTAGTTTTGAGATATTTCACAAGTGAAATTGCTCATATTTCGATCAACTCAAGTTTTGAACTAATTTCACGAGTGAAATAAAATTCGAATTCGAAAATATTTCACAAATATAATTCGAATACTATTTAGCTGTCGAAATATATATTTCACTTGCGAATTACGTTAGAAATTTTGTTTTGTGGTTTTCTGCTTGTAGGTATTTTCTTGTTTTGTTTTTTGAATCTAGTTTATAGTTAGTTAGCAAAGTATATTAGTATTTTTTATATTAGATATTAGTATGATATTTTTATTAGTTAGTGGAAGAGAGTGAAGCGAGAACGTTTATTTTTGACAAAATGGCCATTTTGGACCTTTTAGAGGATGATATGTTTACGCCAAGAACGTTGCTGCATTAGTTTAGGCAATATAGTTTATTGTTAAGTTTTGGTGGATATTTTAAAATTGAATGGTTTTGTATGTATTCCACCAACGTTTTTGTTGTTCATTAACAAAACTTTTTTTATTTTTAAAATCAGCCATCACTAAAACAGTATTATTTTATGTACAACTTCATAATATTGTAACTAAATCAGAGATTCTGCTAAATTTATAATTTACTGAAACCTATGTGAATCGTTCCTATATATACTATTTGCATTTCCTATCAAATTTTTCAATTTTAAAAACGTATTACCACTAACAAAAGTAGAATTATCTTAAATTTTGACGACTTGGCGAAGATTCGAAGAACAAAATAAGAAATAATGGTATTTTTAACCTTATTTAATCTTATGTTTTTCTCGCACGTTAATAATTTGAACTAATTCGACTGATTTCCATTGTTGTCAAATTGTGTCGATCGAATTAATTTCATTTAAGTGAATTTATAAAAATTTCATTTCACTACAATTTAAAACTAGGTATAGCATTTCGATGGTGAATTACAAATCGAAATATTTCACTTGTGAATTCAATTTCACTGATATTCAAAACTAGACCCCCAGGTCTGCATCAGCTCGAGCTTAAGGACTTCGCCAATGACCCTAATGAGCCTCATCAGAAGCATAGAGCTGATAGAACGAATATAATATAGGGGTTAGCCCAGTCTGGCCGTTCACAAGACTACTAACACAAGATCTAGTAAAAAAGAGATGCACCATTCATATAAGGTGTGCCTGGAACCGTCTAATAACGGCTGAAAGGGATACATAAAGGGATCTCCACGTAACGGAACACTTGTTCTCCTAAACGATTTGATAGGAAGAAGAAAGCTGGATCACTTTTATATTTTTTCTTGAAAATATTCTGTACGCGGTCATTAAATGTGAATAATAAAAAAATAATTTGTACTGCAATTCAAAGTATCCCATAAATAAAAAATTATTGTAAACTAATCATATTTTCGATAAAAATAAAATAAATAACTTACCTGGACAATAACATCGTAACACACCACTTTGGACTAAAGTGGTTGGTACAGGGAATGTATCAAAAAGTACTGTATATGGTCCAGATGAATGCCATGGTCCTGTGACCAAAACTTTAACACCCCCTTCCGGATAAGCCCATTCAGGGGAATAATCGGTTATTTTTGCCGAACCTTCCATATGATGATTGTTTTGTTGTTCTGGTTGTGCCTTAGTGTTACTTCTATTTTCGGACGGATTAACATCTGTAACGATATATTTTTAGTAAATTTAAGAATAATAAATGATTTGTAACCAAAGAAAAATTTATTTTTTTACGTTTCAAATAAACATATTGATCAATTTCAAAGGAAGAACAACCAGGGCGATAACATCCAAAGTCACTGAGTGCTTTTCTCGGATTTTCAATTTAGACCTAAACAAATTTATTGTCCAGTTATGTAGGTTAAGGTTAACTACCAGCTATAGCTTATGTTACATAACAAACACTTCTAACTTATCGCTGGTATTTTCTAAACCTTTGTAAAGTTAATTTCTTCCTTGCCTATTGTTGTACATTGTCATTTTGTGATTTAAATTAAAAAAAAATTCTAAATCATTTCATACCTGTCAACAAAATCAATATCATTTTGGCGCCCAACGTGGAGCCCACGTTGTAACATTTTTAATAAAAATTTGTGATATTGAAATTGGTTCATTCATTTCATTAAAATTAATCTAATATTTGCTGGAAATTTTTTATGTAAAAATTAAATCAATGTAATATTCTTAAACAAAAATTTTGTCCAAATTGAATATCAGTACTCTCTATTAAAAGAAACAATTGCAAAGCATTATAAAAACAATATGTCTAAGATAATTTTCCATTATTATATAAGAACAAAACAGTGCCAATGTTAGATAATTCATTATTTAGGGAAAGAGTCTGGTAACATGCTTGGCCTACACATTAAAGAAATCTTTGATCCTAATCATTAATTAACTAGCAATATTTCAATTTGCTCATACTGTGACAAACGTTGTTTTACCAATGCCTTCAACTGTAAAAAATGAAAGGTTATACTTTTAATATGTTAGGATGGCCTACCTAGGAGTCCGGCATGACCAGAATCTAAACTTTCTAAATCTGGAAACTCGCCGAGCATATCGAAAGCATCTAAATTGACGAAAACGTCATCATCTACAACATGTGTCGGTGATACAACAACATCGCAACTATCTATAAAGTCCATTGGATTGATTTCATTAGTTAGAGGTTGCTGTTGGGACTGCGGTTTGTTTTGATGATGGTCGGATCCGTTCGTTTCGGATGCAGAGTTTTGATTATTAAGTTCAGTTGAACACAATGGCATGTTGGCGGAGAGAGTTCTTTGGATATCCTCCTGGAACAGATGTAGGTATTGATAGTATGGCCTTACCTATAATAGAAATTATGAAAAATCTGTATTTGATAAGATGACATTTAGAGATTAGAGATCAATGGAAACAATAGCGAGATTTATATTTATTATTTTTTTGGTTTGTTAGTTACCTGAGATAGATCTAAAGTCTCATTAAAGAACCCTCCATTTATGATTGAAGAACCATCGCTTTTACTAACTAGAGAACCACTAGAATCTGTACCCAACAGTACCACTGTTTCGTTACAGAAATTTTGATGTTTGTACTCATCTACGACATCTTCCTGTGTCGTATCCATATGTTTTGAAGGAGTTGATGGAGCACTTGACATTACTACTTCTGTTTGTTGATGGTGATTTCTAAAAAAATATATAATAATTATACTATTATTTTAATTACCCCATCATCATGTCTTACCTATTGTTATACATATTTCCATCATGAAAAACTGATTGTCTGTGATTTTCTCCTAATTCCATCTTCATTTCTCTTGGTACTCCTTTCGAATTTTGTTTAGAGGCGTGCAGACACGAAGGATTCGTATCCATGATTTCTTGTTTAAGTACCAGATGACTAGCTCTGTCTTTGGGAATCACACGATTTGAATTACAAACGAAATTTGCTACTGACACAGGATTTACAAGGTTCTGATGGTTGTTAGCGTTGTTGCCTGAATTGCTATTAAGAATGAGTAAACCTCCACCTCCTTGAATTTGAGACAGACTTAATACTAAAGGAGGTGTGTTTCCTGAACTGGATGAACAATTTGTGTTATTCTGAACCGTCTAAAAGGAACAAGAGCAAATTTTATTATTTAAAAAGATATAAATATCATCACATAAAGCATTATACTTCTTAAAACATATGGTAAAAATAAAAAAATACTATGTACCTGATGTTTTACCTTAACTTGTTGATTTCTAGAGTCTCTCGAATAAACCCTTGGAGAGTTACTGTTACCCAACAACATGGAACCGGAACCAGTAGTGGAAGAAACCTGATTGTTATTATCAGAATTGCTGGGTGGTCTTGAATTCGAGCTTGAACTCTGTAAGGGTGAGCTAGCAACCTCTTTGGCAGCAGTTATCCTCCTCATTGGATGGGAACAACTTTTTCCATCAGCGCAAGTCGAATCCGGACAACCACATTCTAATTGTTTAACTAAAGCTGCTTGTCTGGCTACCCTTTGTTTCTCCATTAATTGACTTACGATAGCTTCCACTGTTTCTGCAGTCTGTAATTTAAAATTCTATCCAAGAGTTATGACGAACGACAGTAATATATTTAATGTATTTTATACATCAGAAATAAACACAGCTAACACTGTAGTTTCGTTTCAACTGGGTTATAAATTCTAGAATCTTATCTCTTAGAATATTGTGAATAAGTGCCTAGTGGGACAATAAAATTATTTTTAATTTAGCTTGAGTCGTCTTGTTTCTAACAAGGTTGCGAAGTTTACTTGTGAGATAACAACATAATTGTGTATGTATAGAAAAGTTATACGAAGTTGGGAGAAAATGTGGAACCAAGCAAACATTGAAACAAATAAAAAGGTTTTTATGACACTGTGAAATCAAGTATAATGATACACAACGCATCTGAAATATTTTGTTTAATTTAATTGAGTCGCCAATATATTTTTGTATATTTCAAAATAATTCCTAGTTTATACAATTATTCCTAGTTTCTACATTCAGCAAAATCACTTTGCAGTAGAAGAACTTGTATATTTTATTTATGCTCGTCTCCTCCTGACAATGTGCAAGCCTGTTAATAAATTCGTGCCACTCTCCAAGATTTCTTCATATATTGGTTATTCATCAATTATTCTGCAGGCTGAGGATGAAATGGCGGAGTATATCTTGTGCAAATGCCAAGAGCTCGAGGGACTAAGTCTCAGTAACTTCTCGGTCAGTAACTCAATAACTTTGGTCTACGTCAACTCGAACACAAAGACTATATGGAAGTGTTAAGGCAAAATACTAAAGTAGCTTCAAAATGGTAGTAGTCGTTCAAGTGGTTCAATATTCGGTCGTAAGAAATCATCATCTTACGGAATGTTTACTAATAAAATGGTTTAATGCCAAATGTGTTTGAGGTCATTTCTCTAAATTAATTGCAATATCGTTCTTTGCATTCACCGATTTTTTTTTTGGGAAATCCCGTTGCAGTAAAACGTTCCAATGCTTTAGTAAAGGTTGATTTCTTTCACGAGAAAGATTACTCAACTCTTCATTAGTTCTGACACACCATAACCGATTATCATTAATTTTTCAGTATGCTCTTTATCTAATTCTAAATACCATGATTTAATGTCAAATATGGCAAATTTCTATCAAAACTGCATAATAACAACAAATATATTGTTAAACGTTTTAATGGATTTCACCGATAATGGATCATGTAATCAATCAAGAAATTATACTAAAAGTATTATATTAAAATACGCGATATCAGGGTTTGAAATGTGGGTTACAATGTAATACTTAGAGCTGGTTGCATAAACGTTTGTCAAAGCTCTGTTAGCTAACAAGTTGTTAACTTTTGACAAGTGTATGTGCAACGATATCGCGTGCAAGGGCTTTTAAAATCAATTAATTTTTAAATGAAGTTGATGGTGCGGTGTTGTTGGCTTAAATAATTTTTTCTTTAAACCGAATAGTTAGATTTTAGTTAATTTAATTTGATTATAAAAAACGAATCTTAATATTTATAAATTAATGGACTTAAATACCAAAAAATATAAATAATAAATGATTCTCTAGTTTTGATGTTCATCTGTGAATTTAATTTTATGATATGGTTTCAAATGAATAAAAAATATAAACTACTAGAGTAAATAGATAGAGAATTAAAAAATAGTATTTAAAATACTACGATTATTAAAAATAGAAATGAATGAGGTTTGTTTTCGATATTCGAATTATATATTTAGTAAATATTAAAATCTCTTGTTTTAATGCTAACCAGTGATTTTGATGAACTAACTGTCATATACACATAAGATTAAAAACAATAAACCGGTATAATAATTTAAAATGTCATTATGTCAATTATTTTAATTCAATAACAAAACATAAGTGCGTATAAATTACGAAACATTATTAACTCTAAGAGATGTGACAACGTAGTCTAGAATCAATTTTTACACCTCTCATCGACTAATCAAATTATTCTTAAAAGTTCAAATAGGCGCATGCGCTTCAGAGCACAATCTAACATAGAGTGAATACGTTGTTAAGTAACAGAGCTTTGACAAGCGTTTATGCAACCGACCCTAAATTGATTTCGCACGCTAAAAAACAAAATAATTTTAATCCTAAATTGTTTGATTTATAAGAAAATAATGAATAACTTACCGATATTTCTAGTTCGTTGTTAATGTCCGGTTCGTCTTCGCTAAAAAACATCGGTTTTAATTGAGAAACTAGCTCTTCTTTCGTCCATTCTTTTTTGTCGGCCCAAAGGGCCAAACTCGGGGTTATAACGGCCAATTTGTTATCGTCTGGATAAGGAACGTTCAAATAATGGACAAGAACGATGTCTGGGTTCTGAAACAACAATTATCCTTGAGCATAGACACACTAATTTGAATTTTGGTATAGTGTTTTTGTAGCAAAGGTTTATTGGGATAAGAATATTTTGTAAGGAGGGTACCTATCTGCTACGACCTTTCCAAACCATATACGGTTCATATTCCGGATAGGGACGAAGCTCGTACCAAGACTAGGAAACAACATGAATCCGTTTGGAACACAGACGGATCCAAAACAAGCACCAGCACTGGGATTGGAATCTACAATGAAAATACAGGGAAGACGTATAGTCTCAACCTGGGTTCAGTAGAGACTATCCTGCAAGCTGAAGTGGTTGCCATCAACACATGCTCGGAAATCATCCTGAACGAGACGGTCCCTAACAGGACTGTCAGGATCAGAAGTGATAGCCAAGCAGCTCTCAAAGCAATAGAGAGCGTACACACTGCGTCACGAACAGTGAAGCACTGCCAAGGAACTGTAGCTGAACTGGCACAACGCCACAAGGTTATCCTTGAATGGGTACCAGGACACACAGGGATTCTTGGAAATGAAAAAGCTGACCTCCTAGCCAGGGAAGCTTCAGAAGGAACCCTGATCGGACCTCTTCCCACATGTGGGGTCTCATACCAACATGTAAGGGAAACAATAGAGGAAAGACTAAAGGGAACAACATAAGAAACTCTGGATGGAACTGCCTGGACTCAGGCAATCCAGATTATTCATAACAGGTCCATCCAGGGAGAAAACTACAGAACTACTCAGCCTAAGTAGAACCCAATTGAGAAAGGCAGTGGGACTGCTTACAGGACACTGCCATCTCCGAAAACACATGAACATAATAGGACTCGCTGAGGACCCATTATGCAGAAAATGTGGTGAGGAAGGCGAAACTCCTCTTCACGTAATATGTCACTGTCCGAGCCTTAAGTGGCTTAGACAGAGACACTTTGGCATTCAGTTTCCTGAGCCAGAGGAAATCGTGAAAGCGAATATCAGGGACGTTCTAGAATACATGAAGGAAACGAACCTGGTATGATTACTTCAGGGGGGTACAATGAGCCTAGAGCTCCAGTACATGCATGAAACGCACCCCAGAAGAATAGAATAGAATAGAATAGAAGGAGGGTCATCTGTTTGTCTAATAAATGTACTGCTATAGCTTCGTTCCAACCAACAATTCTGTTATCGTACTTAACCAATTGAACTTTTTAATGTGCATGTGCGAGTTGAATTAGTAAAATTTCTTCTATCAAACGGTTGGAACGAATTTTCATCTAGTTTACTATGGCATATGTACCCATGATTAATATAACCTCAATAACAACTTATTAAATATGAATGAAAATCTCCTAAATTATATATTATATTATGAAGAGCCGACATCAAATTACAAGGATTTAGACAATATCAGAGATGTAGGAACAGCATTATTAAAATCAGTTATAAACTGTGAATGTTTTCAAAAATTAAAAAGGCACTTCCCTAATCTATTTACACTTTACATTAAAAACAAATATTGATTAAATAGAAAATGTTATCATTGCGCATGTTCATTAATTTCAGAACTTTCGGTACTCGCTATCAAGCAAGAATCGTTTGAACGGTAATTTTACTGGTCCACAAAAAAGATGGAACCGGGAACTGTTAGTAATCGAGAGTTCTGAATCAGTAATTTCAGGTGGTTGGAACGATTTTTTTTCAACTGCGCATGTGTCTTAGTAACGTTACTGTAATTTACTGGTGGTTGGAACGAACCTTATGATTTACTTGACTTACTTGCAGGAGCCAGTAGCATCTGCGATGGAACGTTGGCAAAATAGCTGAATGTACGTAACATCCATAGATACACTGAAACAAAATATATTAAAATTAAAACTTTATATTGGGGCATGATTTATAAATTCTAACAACATAACAAAATTACAGAAACGGGATGTTCTGTTTATGGCTTGTCTCTTAATTCGGCATTGATTTTATTAACACGTTTTTATTTTAGCTTGGGTTGAAACTATGTATGTAACGGAATCTTCGGGCTTAATTTTCACCGGTTTCTAGAAGTCTGATTAATTTGAAACTTTTCATACGTATCAAGGTCCGATGACAATGCAATAATTTGATAACAGTTCCCCATTATCCTTATTAGGACCGCCAGTATTAATACATTTACAGTTAGAAATTTTGAATTTAAATATTACACAATAAAGAACTAAATTGCTCTAAGTTTACAGGAAAAACAGTGAAGCTTTAAATGCAATTATGAAATTGCGAAATTATTGAAAATCGAACTAAAAAAATAGTCTACCAAAACTAAAAAAACGCTTTTATTGCTAATCTAATTAAAAAATAGAAAATAAATATACAAGGTGGGTTATAAAAAAGTATACGGGGTTAGCTGGAAAGTTAAGGAATGGATTTTAGTTTTAAGAAGGTTTAATTGGAATTTTAAGGTTCTCAGGACAGTAAAAGTGAAAAATAAAAATAAAGGGTGGGTTAATAAAATTAAAGTATATACAATGGGAGAATAAAAAGTACCGAAGTGGTTTTTTTTTAATTTTAGGAAGGTTTAAGTGAAATTTTAAGATTCGCGGGACAGAAAAGATGAGAAATAAAAAACAGGGTGGGTTAAAATGGTAAAGTATATAGAATGGGAGAATAAAAAGTGTAGGAATGTTTTTTTTTAGTTTTAG
Source organism: Ophraella communa (assembly GCA_035357415.1). Classification (NCBI taxonomy): domain Eukaryota; kingdom Metazoa; phylum Arthropoda; class Insecta; order Coleoptera; family Chrysomelidae; genus Ophraella; species Ophraella communa. The sequence continues at coordinate 25,009,567 of CM068992.1, read as the reverse complement.
GAAGGTCTAAGTCAAATTTTAAGGTTCTCCGGACAGGAAAAGTGTAGAATAAAGATACAGGGTGGGTTAAAACAATATCAAGTACACGGGAATGTATATTAGGGATGTTTTTTTTTAGTTTTAGGGAGGTTTAAGTAAAATTTTAAATAAAAATAATGAGATTGCGATATGATTAGTAAGAAATACCACGTGTCCACAAAAAACTAATTGGTAAATTGAACTAAAAAAACAAAAAATTAATTATAGCTTAAAAAACCCCAAAAAAGCTTTTATTGCTAACCGAATAAAGAATGGATAATAATTTTTAATTACAAAGATTTTATATTAGAAGAATAGAAGATCGAACAGTCAATCATAATTAATAACCCCAAAATAAAATTATAATAAAATTTAAGTTATGGAAAGAATAATTCAATTCAAAGTAAAAAGCGTGAGGTGCATTTTACTAATTTTCTAATACCAATAGAATAACTGTAACATTTAATATGTTAGCGCCCCACGCATTTTACTCTGAATTAAATTATTCTTTAAATTTTACTATAATTTTATTTTGGGGTAATTAATGCGTGATTGCTTGACCTTCTACTGCTATAATATGAACTCTTTGGAATTAAAGACTATTTTTTATTTTCTAGTTTTGTTAGAAAAGTGTGTTTCTTTAGTTTTCTTAAACTATTGTTTATCTATTTTATTTTAAGTCTGTCCC